>JANFOE010001134.1:0-600000 GCA_025667525.1 Glebionis coronaria | reverse complement strand
CCAATCAAAACCCACTTATTCTCCACGTCACACTTCCACTTCCTGGTTAATTTATTAAACATGTTTAAATAAAGAAAGTGGGGGAAACTCGTTTTTAAAAACTAATCACCCCAAAAACTGATTAAAACACACACACTTAAGAACAAACCCTAATCACTAAATCTCCTTCATTACAAAGGGGTTTGTTTTAAGCAGCTCCAGATCTTTAATTAATCATGTTTTGATTATAAACCCACTCTTACTTTGGTCCCCACTTAACCCATGTGCTACCCAAGCCCTTCCCCTGCACCAGTCACTATCCACGAATTCCAAGGAAGGGACAAGATGAACGAACAAGATTGATTTCGTGGTCACTACTCTTCAACAAACGCCTAGGATTGCTTAATACAGCTGGAAAGATCACATGCCATAGCAGATCACAAGATGGCAGTTTTGACCCATTTTGAAAATCTGATTGACCAAGGGGCAGAATTGGAATAGAATGTATTAGGGTTTCTTATTTATTTATTTTCTAGAATTTTCTATCTTGTACTATATAAAGAGATGACCTGTGTCTCTTTACTTTTTGTTCCAGTTTTTGTAAAAGCTAAAATTTATTAATGAAAATGAAACGTTTTATGTTTTACAATCTCTGAGTTCCATTAGCTTCTTTTAAATTTCAGTAGTGTAACAAATTACCTCCATTATAAGTTTTAGTTAAGGTTTGTCTAAGGTTCTGAAAAACGTTTTTTTTTGGAATTTCTTAAACTCAAATTTAAGCTATTTGTGGAAGTGATAGTGGAAGCCAGTAGCTTGATTTGTTGTTTAAAAATCACTCATCCCAGTTTTGTTAAGAAAGATTTCAAGTTTTTCTGTTTAGTTAAAAAGGTTTCAAGAAAAATCCATTTTCAAGTTTTTTTTTAAGCAATAAGCCATAAGTAGCTTAATCAATAAGCTAGCTTATTAGCTTATTTGCTTTTGTTATCAGTTCATTTCCTCTGTTCATTTTCCTTGTGCAGGTACAAGTCCCATAGCAGCATCATCTCTCCATTTCATTTACATTTTTATTGTTGAAGACATATATGCCCTGGTTTAGTTGTTGAACCTCAGCAGGGCTTCTCTACTAGTAGCATAAGCTTCCATAAGCTCAACCATACACCTTTTGGAAGGCATCAGCCAAGGTAAAGGCTTTGAACCCCATTAGCTGTTTTGCTTGAGCATTTTATGAGATTTTATGTGATTTTTAGTGTTGCCTGCTCATTTGTTGTTTTTTCTGTTTGATATTGCTTAAATATGATTTATATGCATGCTTAGATAGATAGAAATCAGTTTGGTTTGTGTTTGATTAAGTTTTGTTTGAAAAAATTAGACTTCTGAATATAAGGGGGTGTTTGGGTGTAGGGATTTGATAGGTTTAAGTGATATTAAATCTGCTAGAAGGAACTCACTCACACTCTATTTGGCTGAGTTAGTTCAATTGTAGTTATTAGTTACTAGTTTGGTGTGTTTAGAAACAATTGCATGCTCATTCTTGGTAATACTAGCTAAATTCAGAAAGTTCATCAAAGTGCCTTGTTTTAGCTTAATTTTGCCCATCAATCTTGTTGCTTGTTAGATTATAGGTCAGGATAGGTTTGTGTTTGGCTTATATGTGTATTGGTTGGATTGTGTGCAAGTGTTGAGCCCTTAAAAATCGTCCTAGAACCAATTGCACCAGCAAAAGTCCATCAGACCCCCTTTCTTGTTCACAGTAACTGATCATTGCCCATTTGAGTGTGATTTTTGTATAAAGCTTGCATGTTTTCTTGATTATTGTGACTCCCCACACTTCCATGAGTGTGGGGGTGCCTTTGTTGCCATTTAATTCCAAGAAACAAAGCTTTCCTAAGCTTTTGAACCACCAGACTTTGATATTGCACTAGCAGTGGGAACTTCATTACCCCTGCTAGTGCTTTTGTTTCCACTGCTTGCACAAAAGGACAGAAAGTGACCAAGTGTCACTATCACAATCTTAAAAATTTGTCTTTTGTGAACTTAATTAGGTTTTAGGTCTTCTTTCTTTTTTCATTATTTTTCTTTTTTAATTTCTGATTTTTTAGTATAATTTAATTTTCTGTTACTGTTCATTAAGTATTTTTTAGGTTTTATTGCATTTTTAATTACTTTTTAATTATTCTGTTTTTGTCATCTAGTGTAGAAAAATATTATTTTTCACTTTTAAAATTTTTCCTAGACTTAGAAAAGTATTTTAAGATTTTTGGTTTTAAAATATTTCACTGTTCACTTTTTAATTATTTTTTATAATTAAATTAGTTTAATTAGGGTTTAATTATTAAACTGTTTTGTCTTTTAGTGCAAATTTTTACTTTTTTCAAACTTTTTCAATTTTCTACTATTCATTAGGGTAATTTAGGATTTTTAAAGTTGTCAAATTAATTTTGGCATTATTTTATTATTTTTTAGGATTATTTTAATTTAAAAATAGTTTTTAGTGATTAAAAAATAGAAAAATAGTTTTTAAAATTTAGAAAAAATAGTTTTTTGTCTTTAAATAATAAAAGTTAGTTATTAGTTCAATAAATTAATATTTTGGGCATTTTGTTAATTATATTTAATTTTTGGGCTTTAATTAGCATTAAAAATTGAATATTTAATTAATAAAAGGTTTTAAAATATATTTGTTGGATTTTTATTCTTATTTATATTATTTAAGACTTAGTTTTAATTTTTAATTAATTTTTAGGTTTAATTTTTAATTTCGTCACGTTTTACGTATTTACGTTCGCGTTTTGCGTCAACGTCGTAGTTTAAATCGTAGTCGTAGCTCGTCTTTACTTTTTCTCTTCTAAACCAAAAACGTCACTAATCCAAACATTGTTATTTTATATATTGGCACATTAATACACACACCTCCTTCGAGAACGAACCCGCATTTATTCGATTCTTCGGTTTTCCTAAATCGTCGAGTTTAATACTTGCCGCACTTATACGTTGTTTTCCTAAACACGTACATCATTTTCTACATCAATTTTTGGCACCGCTGCCGGGGAGGTGTTTAGTGTGCCATTATTATTAGTATCGTGTTTGTGTGAGTAGTGCGTTTTAGCTTTTCATTTTTTTGGAAAGCGTGAATATCGTACATACTCATTTTTGTATTTTTCTCTATTATAGTATAATATCCAAATAAATCGTGTTTAATTTTCCTAAATTAAACACAAATCAATCTTTACTATATTGTAGATATATTGGTTTTCGTTTTTCTTGTGAATATATTATTACTATATTATACTATGTAAGAACAATAAATATACAAGTACTCCAAAAAGCGTGAAAACGCAACCTTGATTCGGGATTTCATCACTCGATCATTGTATTCGAATCTAAAGCAAAAGTATAAAGGCAAAATAGATAAATACTTTCGTGAGGCTTAATTTCAATTAACACAAACTATAAGGTGGGTATAAGGCGGTTGTATTTCACGACCTAAAGGAAAAAGGCTCTTAAGTGCTTCGCGCCGCCTCGTTTCCTCCGCTTGCTTGTGCGTGTTTTGAGAAAGAGGGCTAATCGAGGGTTTGCCGCCCAAGTATTATCTACGTATATTATATTTGCTTGTGTTTTCAAGATTAAACCCTCTTGAACGTTTTGGTGTTCCACCAACGTTCTAAAGTCATCGAGAACGTTCACTCCACGTGATCGTTTTCATTCTTTGAGGCTCCTTTAATCGAGAAAGTCGATTCGAGGGGAGATTTGTAGATTTGTGTCTACGTAATACATTCAAAAATCCAAAAAATTAAAAAAACAATCAAAAACCAAAAAATTTGAAAAAATAAAAAAAAACCGCAAAAAGAATCTTCTTTGCTACCACCCATTCTACGCTTAGTGCATGCGCACTCGATCGAAGGACTATTCCAATTCTAGTGAAGCTTCGAATCGACGCAATCGTAATCGAAGGAATCGACGACGTAGACGAGAATTAGAAACCGACGTTCCTAATATCGTTGTTGAAGAAACCTTAGACAAGATGGCCGACAATCGTCCTATGATGGAATTGCTCCAAGCGCCCACCGAGGGTTATGGAGACGCGATCGTAATTCCCGCTATCGAGGCGGAGAATTTTGAGATTAAGAGCGGAATGCTTTCGTTGATCCAAGCTACGAAGTTTCGAGGTCGTGAAGCCGATAATACTCACGACCATATTCGGAATTTTGATCGTCTTTTAGCCACGAGCAAGTTTAAGAACGTCGACACCGATGTCGTCAAGCTTATGCTTTTTCCTTACTCGCTCGATGGTGCCGCCAAGGATTGGTACGAGAAAGAGCCACCTAATTCCATAGTTACGTGGAAGGATCTCGTTTCCAAGTTCGTTAATTATTTTTTCCCACCGTCTAAGACAACGTTTTTCAAAAACGAGATTACAAAATTTGAGCAAAAACCGAATGAATCTTTTAGAGACGCGTGGGATCGCTTTAAGGAATTGCTTAGGCAATGTCCTCACCATGGTTTTTCCGAGTTGCACCAAATCGATACGTTTTACAACGGTCTTAATTTTCAAGAACAAGATTCGTTGAATTCCGCCGCCGGTGGCAACTTTTTGTGTAAAACTCCGAAAGATGCATTGATAATTATCGAAAACCGATCCAAGGTTTACCAACTCCGCAATGCACCGAGTGTTGCCAATGTCGCCAATGTTAGTAATTCTAATCGCGACATTGAGAGAGTTGATGCGAAAGTCGACAAGTTGACGAATGTGTTTACGTCTTTTCTCGTCGAAATGCAAAAGAAAGACGCTCCCGCTACGGTGAAAGCGGTTGAGGCATCGTGTACGTTTTGTGGTGGACCTCATAATTATTACGAGTGTGCGGCTACGGATGGCCAAACGTCGAATGTGAGTGCGTTAAATGGAAACAACAATTTTCAAAATCAAAATAACGCGGGTCCATCACAACAAGGCAATTATAACCAAGGCAACAATTTTAATCAAAACCGAAACAATTTTCATGGAAACAATCAACAAGGAAATTTTTCGAATCAAAATCAAGGAGGTTATAATCAAGGTCGTAATATAACTTGGCAAAATCGAGACAATAACCAAAACTCGAATTTTTCAAACAACAACAATCAAGGCAACAATTTTTCAAGTGGTAATCAAGGAAATTTTCAAAGAAGTAATCAAAACCAAGGGAACTTTAATTCTAATCAAAGTAGTTCGTCAAACGATTTTCAAAATTACATGAAAACGAATGAGGCTAATATGAGACGATTAGAGGGAGAAATTGGTACTTTGAAAAATGACTTTTCTAATACTTTGAAATTGCAAAACACGAAGATTGAGCAAGGGCAAATTGATATAAAAAAGATGTTTTCGGCCATTATGAACAAAGCCTCGGGTTCGTCATCGAGTTCGTTACCTAGTGACACCGTTGCTAATCCGAAAGAACAATGTAAAGCCGCCTCGTCTCGTGAGAAAGGTCGTGTGATTACCCCTAACCTTGAAGGATTCCGTGTTGTTTATCCCTCTCAACCCTCGACTTCTAAGACGTCTTCTTGTTCTAAAGTCGATGGGGTGAACGTGGCGACCAAGGAAAAGAGTGCACACCCTCGTGTACCTCAAATTCCATCCACGGTTCAAAAGGAGAGCTTTGTCGACCTTACCAAAGTAACCCTTGAAGAAACTTGTGCATCGATCCTTCTTAAAAAACCCAAAAGGCGTATGCCGAGAAAGGAAAAGGATCCGGGCCAATTTCTACTACCTTGTGATTTTTCCGAGATTGAGGGATGTTTAGCCCTTGCCGATTTAGGTGCTAGCATCAATCTCATGCCTCATTCTCTTTGGAAATTGATGAGATTGCCTTTGCTTACCCCCACAAACATGACAATCGAGCTTGCAAATTGTACACCTCTAATACCAATTGGAATAGCCGAGGATGTCTATGTTAGGATTTGAAAGTTTGTTTTTCCCGCGAATTTCGTTATATCCGATTACGAGTGTGACCCTAAATGTCCCATTATTTTAGGCCGACCATTCTTATCGACGGCTCGAACCGTAATCGACGTTCACGAGGGGAGACTTACTATTGGATATGGGGATGAGAAAATAGACTTTTTCGCTAGAAAATCCCAAGGATTTAATGAGAATGAAAAAACCGAGGTTTTAAAACCTAATGATTCAAATTCTAATGATTTCAAAATGTTTACTTTAGCGGAAAGAATAAAGCTTGATGCATGTTTTGAAAGAATTAAGAAAAACGGTTTTAAAGATGATGATTTTGATGATAAAGAATACGTGTACCTAATTCAAAAGGGTATGTGTAAATTTATGGATGAAAACTCACTTTGGGATGTTTTTGGCGAAACAAGTGAAACACTAATTCCGAAGGGCGACGTTAGTGCCATCACGACAACGACCAAAATGGGCTCGTCTTCACCACCTTCGAAGGACCACGTCTTTGAGGCTTCAACTTCTAACTCCATCGAAGTGCCTCCTTTTCCTAGCCCAACACCCGTTGTGGCTAAAGGGTTTATCGACATCGATCCTCTCGTCTTAGAAAAGTCACCTAAGCATAGTCATTCGACTTGTAAGACCATGGTTGTGAGTGCTCACATCGACTCTTTATTTGACGATGACGATGGCGATTTTGCCGAGATTGTTCACGTACTTCGACATCCACATGCAATTTTTGATTCTCCTAAAAAGAAACATGTGAAGTAAGATGATTACGAGTTTGATCCCGAGATTGAGGAAATCATTGAACGAGAGCTAGCTCTTATGCCTTCACTTCCACCTACGAGTGAGGTCGACCTTTCCAAAATCGAGGATGAACTTGATGAGTTGGAACGTCTTATTTTCGATGACGAACCAACTCATGTGACCACCAAAAATCCCATTCTCGAGGAGTTACCTAATCAACACTCCTCATTTGAGAATGACGTTTACCACATTCGTGAGGATCTAACTTATCAACGATCCCCACAAAAGAATGATGGTTTCGTGCTTGATCGTGATCTTTTCGAGAGAGTTTCTAAGATACTCAAGGAGGGGAATGACAAGCCTTGGTTTGACAAGCCTATCTTTGATGAAGAAATCGATGAGATCGACGTTCACGAGGATGACGAGTATGTAGACCCCGAGGGGGCGGTGTTCTTTATTGACAAACGTTTTGAGAACTTATATAATCCGCCACCCCCTCCCACCAATGACTTAAATGTGAGGATTTTTAGCGCGACTAATTTTCAATTTGACACGCCAAATATTTTCAACATTATTCAATCGGGTTTTCATAAAGAGTTTTTGAACGATGAAAAAGGAAAAGATTTTAAAAATGTTTTAAAAGATTTTTCTACATGTTTAACTCCGTCATCACCGCGTTTTATGAGTGCTACCACCTCGTCTACTCCTTTTGACGATGGTGTGTGTGGTCTTAGTATGGGGGAAGCCCCAAATGTTCCCTCACACTTTACCACCGAGGACGAGATTTACGATCCCGGAATTGCTTGTAAAGGGAAATCTCGGTCTTCCACCGATGCAATAAATGGAAAACTTATCTATTTGCTTGGTGTGAGTCTACCTCGAGTAGCTCATTATGTTGCCTTACCCATTGCCCCACCTTTCTACTTCTCATCTCTTTTCTTCTACCCCATTGGGGTTTGTGTTGGAGTGGCGTTGTTTCGTCTTTCATCCGAAAACGAGGACGCTATCTTTGACCCCGGTATACGTTTATCGGGTTTTTAAAGTACTCCACGTACTTTTGGGCCTTGTTTATCATGTAAGCCCCACCAAAAATGACCATACCAAGATTATCCCTAAATGATCACATTTATGGGGATTCGAGTCGAGCTTTTGACTCGGTTAACAAAAACAAGGTGCCTCGTGGGGGATTCTCATGCTTATCCTTGTACATATTATCGCTTTCTTAGTTTAACGTAACAAGGGGACTTGTGCTCTTCCAACCTTTGTTTCGTGGTTGTTTGTGATTGTGATTCATTAGGTTCATCGTCATCATTGAAGCCTCTCGTGTTCGTTTTACGGATCACTCGAGCTTCGATCGTTGCCTTTGGAGATTCCGATATCCGATGATATCCTTTTATGTTCTAACGTTTATCTTATTAGCATAATTCATAAACGGCTTTTAGGTTATTCGTTTTACCCTTTCCATGCTCGAGATTAAGCATTCGACTTCGTCTCTAGTATGGGGGTGTTTACACCCCTAGACTCGAAACATTGAGGACAATGTTTAGTTTTAGTATGGGGGGTGAGTAGATACTTCACCTTGCTTACGTCAACACGCTATCCAATATTCATCTTTTTGTTATCGTTTTGTTGAAAAATAAGGCTAAAAATGGCCAAATTTTAAAATTTTTCTTGTTTTTCATAAGTGTTTAAGACACGAATGTAGGTTTTCCGATGGTGAGAACGAGAGTAATTTTTGACTCGACCGTGCGTGTTGAGCACTTAGCTTCGATTCCTTAACATTTTAGGCTAAGTCTCTTAAATGAGGACGAGAAATGATAGAGTTATTTATAAGTCTCGTAATCGGCACGATCTTATGTGTAGTAATTATTAGCTTATTCTCCCAACGCTTTTGTATAATAAATTGTTAATAAATATTGATTTGGCGGTTTAGTCACTATTGTTGGTTTCTAATTTGTTTTGGTAGCTTCCATGTAATTAAATTGGGAAAACATTAAGGTATCGCCAGCGTCATGGTTTTGAAGTATTGGCACCCGAATAATCGAAAGCTTCACCTAATAATAAGATTTCAAGTGCTCACCTAAATTAAGCAAAAATTTGAAGCTCACAAGGCCGAAAAATCTATGCCCAAATTGAAAGTGAATCAAGCCTTAATCTTCGAAGCTTTAAAGATCCAAAATTCGCTTTAGCGTGAGGATATACGTCTTTGGCTAATAAAACCACCGATGAGGCGGATAATAAAAGGCAAGGCAAGACCGAAGTCATAATAAAAGCTTCATGGCGAAGTTGAATAAAAGATGGAGGTAAACCAAAGATAATAAGGCCCTTCCGTTAGGGGGCGTATAAAAGTCTTGGTAATATGTCTCATGTTCAAAACCGTTATAAAACCGTGTTTATCGATCCTTCTTGTTGACTTAATTTTTTGACATCGTTGTCTATTAGGATGAATTATTAATTTAATGATTTTGGTTACACCGTTAAAACTCTATTTTTAGACTTAATCTCTATTCACGCATAAGTCAATGATGTATCCTCGTGATCATTAAGACAAAAATAAAATATAAGAGATACCAAGTAGGAATAAGGGAGTTTAGGTGTGTAATTAACACTCATGAGATATGATCGTGTTGCTAACTTATAATAACAATGATCTCGTTACACGCTTAGCATGGAATTGGGTGAAAATCGAGGACGACGAAATTATTTCTAACGAAGCATTCACATGTTCTTGTTTTATGATCCTAAAAGTCACGTTTTCGTGATGAAAACAATACATTATGTCTAAAACGCATGTAGTAGTTTATTTAAATTTATGTCATGAATAAAAGTCATCATAAAATGAATTTTGGAAGTGCTAAGATACTTAATTCTAGCATTGCGTGGGGACACGGCAATGGTTTAGTATGGGGGAGTGATGAGACTGTATTTATACATAGTCTCATCGTCCAAATCAGGCTTAAAACGCTTAAATAATCATCAATATACCCCAATATATGCCTGTGTTTGTTCATTGTGTATTTTAGGTATGGATATCGTGAATTCACCAAAAGATCAAAGGAATCAAGCAAAAACGAACACGGGAAACGAATGCGCACAAAGAACCGGACCCGATTCATGAATTTCCATTCAAGTCCTTGAAGTTTTAAAGATTTGCAAGATTGGTCCCTCAAGATTTGTAAGTTGGCACTTTTTACCCTTGAAGAATCAAGATTGAACAACTATGGTCTTTGAAAATTCATGATTTGTCATTAAATGCCCTTGAAGATTGAAGAAAATACATGATTAGTCCTTGTTCATACTTTTTACCAAACACAAGGACTAAAATTGCCAAGCTGCCAAAGTATTTAACAAAGGAAACTTGTTTTTGCTGATTATTTACTACATGAAAGAACCATGGGACTTGGGGGACTATTATTGGCCAGACAGCATACTTATCCCACCCAACCATTGGATGACACGTCACCCACTTTCCCCAATCCACCAATCAAAACCCACTTATTCTCCACGTCACACTTCCACTTCCTGGTTAATTTATTAAACATGTTTAAATAAAGAAAGTGGGGGAAACTCGTTTTTAAAAACTAATCACCCCAAAAACCTGATTAAAACACACACTCAACACACACTTAAGAACAAACCCTAATCACTAAATCTCCTTCATTACAAAGGGGTTTGTTTTAAGCAGCTCCAGATCTTTAATTAATCATGTTTTGATTATAAACCCACTCTTACTTTGGTCCCCACTTACCCCATGTGCTACCCAAGCCCTTCCCCTGCACCAGTCACTATCCACGAATTCCAAGGAAGGGACAAGATGAACGAACAAGATTGATTTCGTGGTCACTACTCTTCAACAAACGCCTAGGATTGCTTAATACAGCTGGAAAGATCACATGCCATAGCAGATCACAAGATGGCAGTTTTGACCCATTTTGAAAATCTGATTGACCAAGGGGCAGAATTGGAATAGAATGTATTAGGGTTTCTTATTTATTTATTTTCTAGAATTTTCTATCTTGTACTATATAAAGAGATGACCTGTGTCTCTTTACTTTTTGTTCCAGTTTTTGTAAAAGCTAAAATTTATTAATGAAAATGAAACGTTTTATGTTTTACAATCTCTGAGTTCCATTAGCTTCTTTTAAATTTCAGTAGTGTAACAAATTACCTCCATTATAAGTTTTAGTTAAGGTTTGTCTAAGGTTCTGAAAAACGTTTTTTTGGACTTTCTTAAACTCAAATTTAAGCTATTTGTGGAAGTGATAGTGGAAGCCAGTAGCTTGATTTGTTGTTTAAAAATCACTCATCCTAGTTTTGCTAAGAAAGATTTCAAGTTTTTCTGTTTAGTTAAAAAGGTTTCAAGAAAAATCCATTTTCAAGTTTTTTTTTTATTTTAAGCAATAAGCCATAAGTAGCTTAATCAATAAGCTAGCTTATTAGCTTATTTGCTTTTGTTATCAGTTCATTTCCTCTGTTCATTTTCCTTGTGCAGGTACAAGTCCCATAGCAGCATCATCTCTCTATTTCATTTACATTTTTATTGTTGAAGACATATATGCCCTGGTTCAGTTGTTGAACCTCAACAGGGCTTCTCTACTAGTAGCATAAGCTTCCATAAGCTCAACCATACACCTTTTGGAAGGCATCAGTCAAGGTAAAGGCTTTGAACCCCATTAGTTGTTTTGCTTGAGCATTTTATGAGATTTTATGTGATTTTTAGTGTTGCCTGCTCATTTGTTGTTTTTTTCTGTTTGATATTGCTTAAATATGATTTATATGCATGCTTAGATAGATAGAAATCAGTTTGGCTTGTGTTTGATTAAGTTTTGTTTGAAAAAAATTAGACTTCTGAATATAAGGGGGTGTTTGGGTGTAGGGATTTGATAGGTTTAAGTGATATTAAATCTGCTAGAAGGAACTCACTCACACTCTATTTGGCTGAGTTAGTTCAATTGTAGTTATTAGTTACTAGTTTGGTGTGTTTAGAAACAATTGCATGCTCATTCTTGGTAATACTAGCTAAATTCAGAAAGTTCATCAAAGTGCCTTGTTTTAGCTTAATTTTGCCCATCAATCTTGTTGCTTGTTAGATTATAGGTCAGGATAGGTTTGTGTTTGGCTTATATGTGTATTGGTTGGATTGTGTGCAAGTGTTGAGCCGTTAAAAATCGTCCTAGAACCAATTGCACCAGCAAAAGTCCATCAGACCCCCTTTCTTGTTCACAGTAACTGATCATTGCCCATTTGAGTGTGATTTTTGTATAAAGCTTGCCTGTTTTCTTGATTATTGTGACTCCCCACACTTCCATGAGTGTGGGGGTGCCTTTGTTGCCATTTAATTCCAAGAAACAAAGCTTTCTTAAGCTTTTGAACCACCAGACTTTGATATTGCACTAGCAGTGGGAACTTCATTACCCCTGCTAGTGCTTTTGTTTCCACTGCTTGCACAAAAGGACAGAAAGTGACCAAGTGTCACTATCACAATCTTAAAAATTTGTCTTTTGTGAACTTAATTAGGTTTTAGGTCTTCATTCTTTTTTCATTATTTTTCTTTTTTAATTTCTGATTTTTTAGTATAATTTAATTTTCTGTTACTGTTCATTAAGTATTTTTTAGGTTTTATTGCATTTTTAATTACTTTTTAATTATTCTGTTTTTGTCATCTAGTGTAGAAAAATATTATTTTTCACTTTTAAAATTTTTCCTAGACTTAGAAAAGTATTTTAAGATTTTTGGTTTTAAAATATTTCACTGTTCACTTTTTAATTATTTTTTATAATTAAATTAGTTTAATTAGGGTTTAATTATTAAACTGTTTTGTCTTTTAGTGCAAATTTTTACTTTTTTCAAACTTTTTCAATTTTCTACTGTTCATTAGGGTAATTTAGGATTTTTAAAGTTGTCAAATTAATTTTGGCATTATTTTATTATTTTTTTAGGATTATTTTAATTTAAAAATAGTTTTTAGTGATTAAAAAATAGAAAAATAGTTTTTAAAATTTAGAAAAAATAGTTTTTAGTCTTTAAATAATAAAAGTTAGTTATTAGTTCAATAAATTAATATTTTGGGCATTTTGTTAATTATATTTAATTTTTGGGCTTTAATTAGCATTAAAAATTGAATATTTAATTAATAAAAGGTTTTAAAATATATTTGTTGGATTTTTATTCTTATTTATATTATTTAAGACTTAGTTTTAATTTTTAATTAATTTTTAGGTTTATTTTTTAATTTCGTCACGTTTTACGTATTTACGTTCGTGTTTTACGTCAACGTCGTAGTTTAAATCGTAGTCGTAGCTCGTCTTTACTTTTTCTCTTCTAAACAAAAAACGTCACTAATCCAAACATTGTTATTTTATATATTGGCACATTAATACACACACCTCCTTCGAGAACGAACCCGCATTTATTCGATTCTTCGGTTTTCCTAAATCGTCGAGTTTAATACTTGCCGCACTTATACGTTGTTTTCCTAAACACGTACATCATTTTCTACATCAATTAGACTCCGGCGTGAGAGTAAGTATTCGGTTAGGGTTATAGGAATCGGATGAGTTGAGAGTATGTAGAATGTAATACCTTTGTGGAACCCTTGGGGGTTCCTTATATAGGCAGTGAAACCCTAATGGGCTGTCACTGATGTTTCGGCCCCAAGGCAAGGATAATCACCAGATTTAGATTTATTG
Organism: Glebionis coronaria; assembly: GCA_025667525.1. Classification (NCBI taxonomy): domain Eukaryota; kingdom Viridiplantae; phylum Streptophyta; class Magnoliopsida; order Asterales; family Asteraceae; genus Glebionis; species Glebionis coronaria. The sequence continues at coordinate 586,644 of JANFOE010001134.1, read as the reverse complement.
TTATCTTCTAATTATGGTGAGTGAATATCCTCTCCTTTGGGATAAATCCTAATCATAGTAGGAGTATGATTCTGTCTAACCCTGCACCGGGCATGTCGGGCCGTGGGCCGCACATGTGTGTGCGGTTACTGTTATTACAAGCCCATAAGATTAAATAACATTATTCCCACCCATCTGTGATGGGCCGGATACGGGTAGTACCCGTGGGCCGGGTTCATGACCCGGCTGGGGACTATACGTCATCAATAAGCTTAAGTGTTTTCTGATTATTATTCTAAGTCATGTAGTTATAAAGTATAGTTTATTAATTATTACATGTAAATTACATAAACTATAGGTTAAAAGTATTTAATTAAATATAACATGATTTTAATTAAATAAAGGTAAAACACTTAGGTTAAAACATGTATTATTAACTATTCATAATATAACCTAAGTCATGTTAAATAATTAATTATAGTCATTGTTTTAAATAATTAATTAATTATAAAGTCTAATGGATAATAAAATACTTAGGTTAAAATTCATGAATTAATAATTAAATTAATAACCTAAGTCATGTAAATTAAATTAATCATGTTCATGCCTTAATTAATTTAATTTTAAGTCTTGTAAAATAATATAACTTGTAAAAATAATAAACCTTGAAAAATGACTCATGAACCGGACCGTGTTTTTATTCTAAACATGTGTGAATCGGACCCGTGATTAAAACCCATAAACCAGACCCGAAACACCACCATACCCCGACCTAGGTCGGGGTTTCTTCCCCTTGCTGCTGTCGTGACAACATCATCACCAAACCGAGACCTTAAGGTCTCGGTGGTGTGAGTTTAAGCCAAGTCGAGACCCCCTTGGGCTCGGTTTAGGCGACGGCCAAGAAACAAACACCCCTAAATCATCATATTAATTAAACCCCATGATCAAAACAACATGTTTATATATATTTTTTAATTAGTAATTGAAAACATTCATGATTTTATGTGATTAATAAATCAAAACATAAAAGAAGAGGAGATTAAAGGTTATACCGATCACGTGAAATCAAAAAGGATGAACACACACGATTCCTTGTAAAAATTCCAAGATCAAAATCAACCCGAACACCCCTTTATGGTGATTAAAAGTGGCGGCCAAAAAGGAGAAGGAAGAAGGAGGATTAGGGTTTCTTAGTTTTTCTAATTTTTGTAAATAATGAAACATGTTTTTTCCTCTTTTTCCATGTTTAGTAAAAATAATGGGCTAGGCCCTTTTCTTGTTCCTAATTTCGTGGGTATGGGGCCCACATGTGGTAACCCGAACATTTTCCGTGTCTAATTAATAAGTGTGTTCTCGTGTTCGTGTTTTACGTGTTTTAATTAGTTATCGATCGTGACTTAATATATTTATTCGTGTTCGTAATAAATATATATACATACGTAATATTAGTTCGTGATTAATTTACGTTCATGATTTCATGATCGTATGCTCGTGATTATAATTATTATTGGAATAATTATCGTGTGTTCATACGTAGTAAATACTTATTGTGTTATAACACGTACGTAATACTAATAATTCTTGTACGTGAAACGTAAACGTGCTATAAAAAGAAAGTTCTAATCATGTACGTACGATCTTAAGGGTACTATTCATGGTAAAAGTATGCGGGTTTTACAACTCTTCCCCCCTAAAAGAATAATTCGTCCCCGAATTATAGATAACGTAAACTGGAAGAGAAACATACCCGAATCAAATTGAGAGGGTATGTAAGATAAATGAACGTGCAGGTGACATGGTAGAAGAAACGTGGAACATGAAATGTCTTGAAAGGACATGGAATGTGATGTGACTGAAAGGACATATCTAATTGATAACAGAAAAACGGATAAGAAGTCCAGATGAACTTGTCCGTTTCCAAGTGGCTTCCCTCTTGGAACGGTTCCTTCTCAAGATCTTGACACAAATGATAAATCTTGGTCCTCCTGACCTTGACTTGAAATACGGAGAAGTTCTTGGTTATCAACGTAAGGTAGATCCCCTAAATTTGATCGAGGGAATAAGAATTAACGTGTAAGAGTAACTGAAACGTTATGGTGCAAAATGATCTAACTTAACTAATAACTAGCAATGATGCGCGAGACATATAGAAATGTTGTACGTGAAAATTTTTGAACGTGATACGTGAAAATTTTAGAACGTGATACGTAGAGATACGGTGAGGGTAGAATGAGCAAACATATCATGATCCATGATACGTGTAACATATCGTGAACGTGATATGAGGAACGTTGAATGAACATGACATGCGAAACATATCATGAACATGGAATACGGCGGTGGTAACGCTAAACGCTAAAAGGTGAGACGTGGACTGTGACGTGAAACGTCTATCTGAGGATAGGGAGTTATACACAAATTAAGTCTGGTCTCTCCATTTCTTGCAAAACTTCCCAGAACGAAGATGAACGTAAAATCGTAAGCCAAGATACGATCATGAATGTAATAGTGTCATGAACGTGAGCGTGAAAGCAAATCGTAAAATTAGAACAAGGACGTGGACGTAAATAAGGAGCACAAATGTGAACCTTTGTCTGACCCGATAACTAAGGGATTACCAAGTGATCGGATGAGCCTTGGCGTGGAATGTGTCCGATCAATCTGTTGGTTCTGAAATCCGTACGGATGTAAGGATTTTGCAGACTTGATCAAACTGTTGGCAATAACACAGATAGCATCTTGCTTCTTCTGAGTTTGCGTTAATCTGGTAACCAAAATCCATGGAGATCTTGTCCCATTTCTGTTCACCATTTCTGATGATGGAAAGACATCCTAGTCTGTTGGTGTTCTATCATAGCCTGTTGGTATGTCAGGTACATAGATATGAACGTAGTTGTATCCTGCTTCGTAGAAACTTGATACATAGAAGTTTGCAAAACTCTGAGTCTCTGAGATTAGACTTTTCTTAGCGTAAGATTTTCTTGGAACACCTAACGTAGTGTAGGGTTCTCACCTTTACGCATAAGCTGAGTCATGGTAAGATTAACCGTAGGAATCCATATGATTCAGCATGTCACTGTAATCAAACAGAATTCATATTGGAAAATTTCCAGGGTAAAATTTCTCCTGTCGTAGAATTTGCAACATAGTGCAAATATGGTCTTCCTGCTCTTCTCCAGACTTAGAGAAAATCAGGTTGTCCTTAAAGAAAACACTGATGAATTTGTTTATGAGTTCATGGAAACTCGATTTATTAAGTCCATGATGCTGTTGGAGCATTTATGAGACTAATACAGAATCATGAATTTAGCATGACCAAGTTGTGTACGAATAGCAGTAATGGACATGTCCTGCTCTTTCACTCGTCACTGTTGGCATCATGATCATGAATCCGATCTTGCAAAGTGCTTAACACCCTAAATGAATCCGATCTTGTCAATACATGGAGGAGAGTAACGGTTATGAATGGGGATTTGTTTAAATCGACAGCAACCGACACATAATCTCATGGTACCGTCCTTCTCCTTGAAGGTTCTTCTGGAATGTATGGGAAGATTTTGGAATACTCGTCTGGTTATGCGTAAAAGGAACTTCGGTGGTCATGTCTTAACTGACAGCTAAAAATTTTAGCAGTCATGGCTAACCAAGCACGTGCTTGTAAAGCATAGATAATTTGTACAGATTTTCCTGATGGAAAACCATGCTGAATGTATTCAGGAGCCTAAACATCACTGTATATAATCATGAATCGTAGCATGGTGTGCTGTTCGTAGTCCATAATTAGGATTAAATTTAACTCGCATTCGTCCGAGGTAATGCATTCGCAGCTTGAATCTTATCATTAGGCTGAAGGAAAGCCTACATATACTTGGGGAATACGAATGGCGTCCTTCATGGTCATGAATTTAGGAAATATGGTGAAAGAAATGAAAGTGTCATCGACAACGTGACAGTTCTCACTGATGCGCCGGTAATGGTACTGAAATTCTTGTGGCCTGATTAATACATGGCACCACAAAATGTATATACCCTGGGAGGGTACCCTGAATTTCTTAGAAATGTTCCATAATTGGACGTGAGTCATGTGTCTTGACTCGTGTCTTGGAAATATAAGCATGACATATGTCTTGACTGGTGTCTTGACATGTGTCTTCAGAAAGTATACGTGAGACATGTGTCTTGACTGATGTCTTGACATGTGTCTCGAGATGTGAAACAATAGAACTACAATATTAGGTTATTATGCCAAAATTGGCGGATCGGTTGGACTACTGATCCTTTGTATTTCTGATCACGTCCGTGGCCAGAGCTTCGGTTGCGATTGCTAGGATAGTTGTTGTCATAGTAGTGGTTACTATCATCCTGTCTGTCAGTTCCATGATGGTCATTCTCATGACCGTGATTCATGTAACTATTCAGCTGAGTGGCCGAGTGGTACCGGTTTGCACTCATATGACTGAAACGACAACTGAATGACGTGTGACATGTAACTAAGAATTTGGGACAATGATTGATGAAAATCGTCTGATGGTGAAGTATCTTCTCATCCGATTGTTTTGCTCTGATGCCTTTGTCTTCGTCTTGTAGGATCTCCAAGTTGTGAACATCGTCCTCATCTCGTAGCGTCTCCAAACATCAGCAGCATCAACGTTTAGTAACATCTCCAAGTTATGAGCGGCATCAGCAATCTTGTAGAATATCAGCAAGTGAACATACGCCTGAGATGATTTAGAATCGACTAGTGAATACTCGTGAAGTATTTCAAGTGAAATACACATGGATTAAGGTACGTGTAATACACATGAAATACAATACATGGAGCACACATGGAATGCACATGAAATGATCGGTATGGGGTCGATCATTTGTCATGATTTTAAAGGAACTATAATCGGTTAAACGGTTAGAAAAACCATCATGATCACCTGGCAACGCCAGTATATACCTCATTCTAGTTGCATAGAGAAATGTTAAAGTGTGATTACACAAAATTCCAGATGATTTTCCTGAAAGCATGATCAATGAAAACCAACCATGACTATCATGAAAGCAGGATTTACTAGAATCTTTCAATGTCTAGCATGAGGGCATGATCGACATGATAAGAACATAATCAACATAAGGAGACTTAAGACATACTTAACATGGATATGAAATCAACATAAACATCTTGGAATGAAATTAATCATGAAGGAGTATAAACATAATCAGCATGAAAAATGAAGTTAACCATGGTAGCATGAAAACATAATTGACATCAAAACATAATAACTTATAAGGGGACATGAATGCATGATTTAGTTTATAAAAACTTTTATATGTGCGAAGGACGCCTATGGGTCGGTCCCAAAACAAAAGACATGGCGAGGGGACGCCTATGGGTCAGCCCCAAAGTTAAAAGTTTCGATAAAATCACATGCGACTAAATAGGGACAGTCCTGTACCAACCATTACTTAGTCATAATCCCTACACAATGATAATGAAACATAAATAAATGAAACTCATTTGTCAAAACTTACAATTTTTTTTATGTGACTAATTATGAACTACTGAGGTTCAGTCCAAATAGTCACAGTTCACGAGGAACGTCATGCATGAAACCATGACACATAACTAAATATGAATGAAGGTTGTCAATCCATATTAGTAAAACAATATCGATGAAAAACATTAAGGTTAAAACCTCAAGGTGCTGAAAACATCATGGTTAAAACAACAATGCGCTGAAAACATCAATACGTGGAATAACAAACATTGGCTTAGGAAGCTCATGGTGACTACCTACTAGTCACAGGTCAAGTTTTAGAGCCTATAGGTCGAAGCCTTGGTCTCTGATACCATAATTGTAACACCCTACTTTGATAAATGGACCGTTACGCGTAATTATGGCGTGTCATCAAAGCATGCAAGGTAATATGTAGTAAACATACATGACCATAGGGTAAACCGGAATCAAACATCGGTGCCCAAACATAAGCCCAAAACATAATAAAGTAAATGAAATGCAAGACTTAAACAAGCATAAAGATATGAACGCAAAAGGAGAAGAAGTTTATGGCAGCTTCCATCCTATGCACGTCCTCCAAATTGCTCGAGTCTGTCCTTGGGTACCTGCCGTTTTGGGACATGGAAAGGAAAGTAACGGCTGAGCATAACGCTCAGTGCACTGATATACAAGTAAAGCATGAATAATATAAGCATATAAGCATGTAACAGCGGAAGAAACTAAGTCCTGGATAATCCCGGTTAAGTCTTAGTAAAACTGGTTTTATAGTTTGAAAAGCCTTATGTTTATCTTGTAAGAACTGTTTGACATATTTTACCATTAGCCAATATAGGTCATGAAAATATCAACGTGCATGAATACTTGGAGGGGTGACCTCGTCATGCAAATTAGAGGGGCTGCCTCTACTTTAATATACTGGTTTTGGGTAGGAGGGATCAGCTCCTTGTGAAGGATGCAAGGCACACACCACCTTCACACTGAGTAATCTGCTGAAAAACATGTAACTAGGATGCACCCATACGCCCCACATGATAAATATAATAATATGGCCAAAAGCTGAAGGGACGCCACGAGCAATCACTCTGCCGTGGGGAAGTCATAACACCAGTGCCTCTAGTGTTATGGTTATGGTACCTCCATAACTAGGTGAAACTGGTCATGCATGTATATGGCTTTAGGTATTCTAATTAAACATAAGCAATCAAATATATAAACTTATACTATGGGAAAACAGTTGGCTGCATACGGGGAATCTTAATAAGGAAAGAATGTCCATACTGAAAGGACGGGAATCCGTACCTTATGTCCAGTGAACGAAGAAGACGAACGGAAGAGAGTCCTACTTCGGTATCACTAATGCTACATAAATACATACGTGTATAAGTATCTGATTACTAAATACGTAACTGGTTTTATACCATGTCTTAGCTTGTTTTATATGTTCATGTCATGTTCTACTGTTTTAAGCTTTATACTGTGTTTATCTTATATTTTGTCTATTCTGATTAAGTATTACTTGTATTTCATGTATTATTATACTTGTTGTGTAATAATAAGTAACTTTCTAAAAATAACAGGTTTCCTAAAATAGAAAGTTTCCAAAAATAGAAAGTTACCAAAAATAGAAAGTTTCCAAAAATAGAAAGTTTCCAAAAATAGAATTAGTGCTTAAAATAGATAAGTTTCTAAAAATAGAAAGTTTCCATAAATAGATTAGCTGCCTTAATTAAATAAGTTTCGAAAAATAGAAAGTTTTCATAAATAGACATAAGCTGGTTAAATAAGCTAATTATATAAGCTTAAGTGTTTTCTGATTATTATTCTAAGTCATGTAGTTATAAAGTATAGTTTATTAATTATTACATGTAAATTACATAAACTATAGGTTAAAAGTATTTAATTAAATATAACATGATTTTAATTAAATAAAGGTAAAATACTTAGGTTAAAACATGTATTATTAACTATTAATAATATAACCTAAGTCATGTTAAATAATTAATTATAGTCATGGTTTTAAATAATTAATTAATTATAAAGTCTAATTGATAATAAAATACTTAGGTTAAAATTCATGAATTAATAATTAAATTAATAACCTAAGTCATGTAAATTAAATTAATCATGTTCATGCCTTAATTAATTTAATTTTAAGTCTTGTAAAAATAATATAACTTGTAAAAATAATAAACCTTGAAAAATGACTCATGAACCGGAATGTGTTTTTATTCTAAACATGTGTGAACCGGACCCGTGATAAAAACCAATGAACCAGACCCGAAACACCACCATACCCCGACCTAGGTCGGGGTTTCTTCCCCTTGTTGCTGCCGTGACAACATCATCACCAAACCGAGACCTTAAGGTCTCGGTGGTGTGAGTTTAAGCCAAGCCGAGACCCCTTGGGCTCGGTTTAGGCGGCGGCCAACAAACAAACACCCCTAAATCATCATATTAATTAAACCCCATGATCAAAACAACATGTTTATATATTGTTTTTAATTAGTAATTAAAAACATTCATGATTTTATGTGATTAATAAATCAAAACATAAAAGAAGAGAGATTAAAGGTTATACCGATCACGTGAAATCAAGAAGGATGAACACACACGATTTCTTGTAAAGATTTCAAGATCAAAATCAACCCGAACACCCCTTTATGGTGATTAAAAGTGGCGGCCAAAAAGGAGAAGGAAGAAGGAGGATTAGGGTTTCTTAGTTTTTCTAATTTTTGTAAATAATGAAACATGTTTTTTCCTCTTTTTCCATGTTTAGTAAAAATAATGGGCTAGGCCCTTTTCTTGTTCCTAATTTCATGGGTATCGGGCCCACATGGGGTAACCTGAACATTTTCCGTGTCTAATTAATAAGTGTGTTCTCGTGTTCGTGTTTTACGTGTTTTAATTAGTTATCGATCGTGACTTAATATATTTATTCGTGTTCGTAATAAATATATATACATACGTAATATTAGTTCATGATTAATTTACGTTCATGATTTCATGTTCGTATGCTCGTGATTATAATTATTATTTGAATAATTACCGTGTGTTCATACGTAGTAAATACTTATCGTGTTATAACACGTACGTAATACTAATAATTCTTGTACGTGAAACGTAAACGTGCTATAAAAATAAAGTTCTAATCATGTACGTACGATCTTAAGGGTACTATTCATGGTAAAAGTATGTGGGTTTTACACTTCTAGTAGGCTAAACCCTTGTCCACAACCTTTTCCTACTACCAAAAGGAATTCTCCTTCAGCTTCGGCTAATTGGAGAAACAAACAGACCAACAAGCACTTACTTTCAAATTTTTCGAAAGTCTGTTGCTAATCATAATAATACTACTGACCATATAAATTTTGCCATGGGACATTTGGGTTCTGATGTTAAGCCCTCAGCAGGTTGTTCTTGGACACAAATTAAAACCCCAATGATGCCAAGGGTACACAAGAACAACAGTGGATCTCATCAATCTCCATGGCTATCTTACAATGATCCACGAGGTAGGCTCAAGTCAGGAATGGTTTGGGTCCCCTTAAGACACTAATTGTTACATATGTTTCTTGTTGTTGTAGATTTATCCATACCAAGATCCATCTCTTGGAATTGTAGATAGTGGTTGTTCTAGAAGCATGACAGGAAACAAAGAACTATTGACTAACTTTGTACCATTTCAAGGTGAAAAGGTGTACTTTGGGGGGTGAAGGGCGTATCACAGTAAAGGCAAACAGCATAAAGCATCCTTCTAGGTCATTACTGCTCTTAGTCTTATCACTGAACCTTTGCAACTCCTTCACATGGATCTCTTTGGACCTACCTCCATTGGGAGCATTGATCATAAACAATACTGCCTAGTGGTGACTGACGGGTATAGCAGGTTCTCATGGGTCTTTTTTTTGCTACTAAGAATGTGACTTACCCCATTCTCAAAGACTTCATTACATTGATTGAGAATCAGCTGTCAAAGAAAGTAAAAGGTATTCGTTGCGACAATGACACTTAGTTCAAGAATACAAAACTCATAGAACTTTGCAATTCCAAGGGTATTAAAAGAGACTACATTGCCGCCCGAACACCTCAACAGAATGGTGTTGTTGAAAGGAAGAATAGGACTCTTATAGAAGCAGCAAGAACCATGCTTGCTGATTCAAAGCTTTCGACTATGTTTTAGACAGAAGCGGTCAACACTGCTTGCTATGTGTTGAATAGGGTCTCCATTACAAACCCTCATCAGAAGACTCCCTATGATCTACTCACAGCAAAAGTACCTAGCATTACTCATTTGAAACCTTTTGGCTGTCTTGTCACCATTCTCAACACTAGTGACTATTTGGGGAAATTTGATGGCAAGGTTGATGAAGGCTTCATTGTGGGATATTCAGCTCACTCTAGAGCCTATAGGGTCTATAATCTTACTACCAAACGTGTCATTGAAACAATCAACTTAAGGTATTTTGAAGAGAAGTCTGATGAGATGGTATTTATACATGATCTCATCATTCTTTTCGGGCTTTAAATACATAAAATGTCATTAAAATACCATATATATGCTTGTGTTTGTTTACTTTTGTATTTTAGGTATGGATATCGTGAAAAAATACAAAATATCACAAGAAACAAGGAAAAACGAACACGAGAAACGAAGCCGCACAATGAACCGGGCCCTAGTTTGTGATTTTCCAAGATAAAAGCCTTGAAGACTTGAAGATGTACAAGAATGATCCCTCATTTATAAATAAATGACACTTAATACCCTTGTATATTCATAATTACAAGTTTGGTCCCTTAAGTTTGTCAAAATGACAAAAAGATCCTTCAACTTTGAAGATTTGGCAAGTTTAGTCACTCAAAAAATCTAAATTGTCAACAAAGGTCCCTCATGAAGTCAAACATCCAATGAAGACCCTTGAAGTTCAAGAAAATTACACATTTAGTCCTTTTTAAATGGATAAAACATGAAAAGGGGCATTTGTGTAATTATACCAAAGTTGTATAAGCCCTAAATTCCTTTTTCCAAAGTATTTGTTGCCAATGCCTAAAATCAGAAACTTATTTAACAAAGGAATCCAAGTTACAAGGCTGAAAAACATGTATTACCACTTTGCCAAAACACAAGGGCCACTTCTGCCATTTCCAAAGTTTAAAAACCATAAACACGCACCAAACACCTTTCCTCCACTGATTTCGGATCAAAAGAGTTACTATTCACCATTCATCCACCTAGATTTTACTTTTATAAAACAAAGGGTAAAATGAAATTACCCTAACCCATAACCAATTCCCCCTCCCACGCTTTAATCCCACGCATAACATCTCACACCCACTCACCCAAAGGACCCCACACTCAACCTCGTCAAACTATCATGTGACACCCTCTTCTCCAAGCAAAGCCACGTGGCAAGATCAACGTTCTACACTCCTTACTTGGCCCCAAAGCAAATATGAACGTCTAGGATTCATTTGGACAGTGATGTGATGAGGGATGTCGGTGTATTTTAATTAAGTACGTTATAGAGCAAATTTAGGAAATTACCTTTAGGAAAAGGTAATAATCCATAAATAAACTAAAGACGATTTCAATTAAACACGTGAGCGATCCTGGTTCGTTGTACACGAAGACCTTGTGAATTTGAGACGTTCGTTTTAATTTGGACAATTGCTTTGAATTGGGTTTCGGTTTTTTTTCTAAAAATAATTCTACCAATTTTTAATCCTAAAGTGCATGAATCGTACCCTAAATTAAATTCTATAAGACATTTATTTAAAATATTAAAAATTATAATCTATTTGAAATTAATCTATTTAATTAAAAACACTTTTAAAACTATTTAAAAATTATAAACTAATTAATCTATTTAAAAATTTACTTCTAATTAAACAAAAATTATTTAAATCTAAATTTATTTAAAGCAATATTAATAAAACAATTCAAATTTAAAAACTAATTAAATATTATTATTTATTTATTTATGTATTTTTATTTTATTATTAAATTATTTTTTTATTAAAACTAATAATTTTTCCACACAAGTTTTAGTTAAACCAATTAATTTAAACTAAGTAATTTATTTTACTTTAACTTTTAAAATTAACTTTTTTATAGAAAATAAATGACTTGTAATACTGACAAGTCAAAATCAAAATGACACATTAAATACTAACTGAGATAAAAACTAAAAGAACTCATAGCTCAAATGGTTGGGGCGTTTGGTAGATATCCGTGAGGTCACGGGTTCGAGTCCCACAAGGGACCCTTTTTGTGAATATTATTTTGGGATATAAAGAATTTGTAACATAATAATTATCAAGTAACCAAACACACGTTTGGATTACTTGATAAGTCAGTATAGTATTAACTGAATTAAATAACAGGTTAAATTGCAAGAACTCAGATAAAACACAAAGATATCAGCTATATCAAAGTTCGGCAACTCAAAGTTAATAAAAACAGATATAACATACCTAGACAAAAATCCAATATCCTAGATCCAACATCTGACCAATTAATAGCAGACTGATATACTACCTAAATTCCATCACAGATGTGAATAAATCCTCCAAATATCAGGTAAACCAAAGTGCAATTACAAATAAACACAGGCAAAATACAGATTCATTAATACAGATAAACAACTTCAGTATAAAACCAATCTAACAGATAATCAATAATTATAAAGAATTCTACCAGGGAATCGTTCAACAAACTATGTGTAACTCAGCATTACTACTAAAATCAATCCATTAATATTATCAGCAGACTATATATAAAGAAATACAGTCTAAACAATCTAAGAGATTCAAATCATATCATGGTTAAACTAACTTAGCAGATTATCAATTAAACAGACTCAGTAAACAAGGTAATACTATTAGCACATGTATTTATCCAAGATCAGTAACAAAACCAAAATTATCAGACTCAAATAATTCTAAACATATCAGATTTATCAAAACTTAAACACTCAAATCAAATCAATAAGCAGATATTAAACAGTAAGCAGATTAACAAATTTTATCAATCAAACATCAATTAAACTAAATTAACCAATAAAATTAACATAAAAATCGAGCTTACCTTTTTGAGAATCCTTTGATGCAGAAGAATACGCTGAGCATTCTTAATCACTAATCGGCACCAAACATCAGTCCACCATCTCTCGAACCAAAACCATCTAATCCTAGAAACATAAAATGGTTCGAACCACCATTTTAATCGAAACTGTAGCTTCTTTAAATCAAACCAGTGAGGTTTAATTTTTCCCAATCTAACTTTTAATTACTTAACTAAGCTATTGAATGAGCTTAATCAAATAACTTTTTTATTATAACATAAAAAATAGATAATAAAGTTATTGTATACAAACTTTATAGTAAAACATATAATCGAAAAGATGATACTCAAATTAACTATTATTAAACCAGTAAAATACTACAGTACTATGAAAATTAAAATATAATAAATCCTACATCTATTTTAACATTATAATAGTAAAGAAAAATTGGAATGCTAATTTACACAATATTTGGGGGTTTTTATAGGCAAACCCCATGGCCTTGCTGATGAGTTTGTTAAGCAGAAAACAAATCTTGACCCTTCATTCTTCTCTTCTCTTTCTTCTTTTTATCAAATGGATGAAAATGACTCTCTTCTCACACGGATTACCAAGGTGGCAATCCTTGTGCTTGTTGTGCTAGTTTAAATTTGATGTGGAGTAATACCATTGGATCACTGATTCATTGTGAGGTGTTTCCACCAATCAGGGTCAAGGGATGAAGACAGAGGGTGCCACATGGACCTGAGAGTATCTTCTTCAACCTCCTAAAAAGCTGGGAATTTATGTGAAGCGTGTGTGGCTTCACACGCTTGTGATAAGAAACTCCCAATTTGGTTATTATTGATCTAGGGTTTGGGAGGGATAGGGTGGTTGTGAATATTATTTTTTTCATTCTTGGTTGTAACGAAAGAGGAAGTATGTGTTCTAAGTTTGACCAAGAGTGAATACTTTTCACCTTTTAATAGTCCCAATGATTTGTGATGGGCTTTAGGACCCATAGAACTCCTCACGTCTCATATGTAAATTGATTTTGGGCTTTTGATTAAAACATGAAATTTCCATCCGTCTTTTATTAACAAAATGCGCTTGGGCCCATGTACATTCCATCGGTTTATGAATTTGGGCCATGGTTGGTCTTTGAAATGAAAACTATTTCCATTATTGGGCTTTTGGGCCTAATAACCAAATGTGGGACCCACTAGGCCTAAATAACTTTTATAATATTTAATCCTCGAAAACGAACTTGTCTTTTGGCTTCCTTGATCTTTTCTTCAAATCTCGTGTCGTTTTTGCTGGTTTTTGTGATCTTGGGTACCTACACACATGAAACAACAAAAACACATATGCAATGCTAGATTCATTCATTTTATGCATTTAATGCTTGTTATTTGATACAAATGATATGTGTAATTACACTCATATCAGACAGCTCACAACATCAAACGCGTCTAGAAGACTCAAGGGCAAAACTGAGATTTCATAGCTAGGGTTTTCATGTAGTTTTCCATTCTAGAATCGTCTATTGTACTCTAAAAAATGATTCTCAACTTGTGAGTAGCCCTTTGTTCCAGATTTTTGCTTAAATATTTGTAATTCCTTTTTATAAATATTTGATTTTTTAAGAAAATTGCAATTCCTTTTATGTTTTTATGAAAGTTGGTGTTTAATAAGCTAAGATCTGAGTTCCATTTATCTTTTTGTTGAGTTCTGAGGAAAGGATTTTGAGTTATAAAACCCTTGTTTTCAAAAATCAGTGTTTCATTGTATTTGGTTCAGTTTTGTGTTTGTTGATCTTAGCAGGTACAAAAGGTAGAAGCTAGTGGTTGTTCTGCTACCACTTAAGCTCTCACATCCCAAAGCATAGATGTATGTTTTGGAGGTGCACGTTTTTAAACTCTTTGATATTTTTTCATATTTTATGATTTGTGATGAATATGAGTATTTGTTTGTTAATCTATGATTTTGTGGTTGGATCTTGTTATTTGAAGGTTGTTTGTTGTTATTGAGTTGATTTGAGCCTGGTTTGTGGATTGAATCTCACTAATCCTTTGAAAAATTGAGAAATCAGTGATTTAAGGGGTGTTTGGGTTAACTGCAATATCTAGGTTTGGGTTGACTTGAGTAGGTGTTACTTGGTGTTTATTGTTTGTTCTTGTTTTATATGTGCTTTTAGGTGTTTATCTTCAAGTTTTGGGTTCTATATCACCATAATCCATAAATTAGCAATAAAATCTGAATTACTTGTTGTTTTTTACTGAAATTTTGGGGACAAATAGATCTAAGGGTATACTAGGGTTAACAATTGCTAAATCTAAGTTAATACAACCTGAGTAATAGATTTAAGGTGTTAAAATTGGATCTGTGGTCATTTAGTTCAGCAAAAAGGGTTTTTGGGTATCATTTGTTCATAAGTAAGCTGTTTGTGCTTGAAACCAGATCTAAATCTATGAACCATGGATTGAATTGAGTTGTTTTGTGTTTTTTTAAGTTTTATTGAGATTGTGTATGCTTTTGGTGCAACCTGGTTGGCTTATTCTAGCTTAAACTGCTTATTTCTTCATAACTGTTCATACTTCATGTTTGTGTGATATATGGGCACTGATTGATTAAACTTTATCATTTGGCTGAGTGATTTTGTGATTTCCATCTTGTTTGTGACTCCTTACAACCCACTGGTTGTAATGGTTCCTTTGTTGTTCATTGAATCCAAGTAAAACTCTCTAAAATCAAAAGTCAAATAGTCAAAGCAATAGGAACTCCTTTCCCTGCTGCTAGCCACTGCTAGTGTTATTTTTGGTTTAGCTTATAAATAAGTTGTTCTATCTTATTTAACTTGCAAAAACTTCAATTTGGTAATAGGTGCTCATCATTTGACGCATTTGTTCATTCTGGAGCATTTGGGTGGTTGACTTTAGGGTTTGACTAGAAACCAACTTGTTTTACTTTTACATAAGTGCTTATCAATTCATTCAGCTTATTTGGATTTGCTTATTGAATTTTTCTTGATTCTTTTTGCTTATTTAAGTCACTTAGAGTATTTTGCAAGTTGAATCAAGTTCTGAGATGGTCTAAAACTCTAAGTCGACTATTTTGTCGTTTAGTGGATTTGTACTTGGCTTATTTCTGGCTTATTGGTTGTGCTTTTTCAAAATTTCTTTTCACATATCTCTTAGGCATCTCAAAAGAAGGGTGTGTGTCAAATTAGAGCTTATGGCATTGGCTTATAGCTTAATGGGCCAAAAAGCCCATTAAGAATAAGTTGTTGTACATTTAAGTTGTGATAAGCTCACATTCAGCTTTTGGGCCTTCAGACTTTTATGTTTAGAATTAAATTTTAAGCTAGACTGGTGATTTTTAGCTTATTTGGTTGAGTTTGATCTTATTGGGCCAAAAAGCCCATTTCATTGGACTGTTTTCGTTTTTAGCCCATTAGGGGTATTTTGGTAATTTCACTTTCATTTTCTGTTTATTTAGGTTAAAATAAACTAGTTTGCAAATTTTAGAAATTTTTATAATTTTTGGATTTTTAATATTATTTTAATATTAAATTTAGTTTTTAATATTTTTGCAACTTTTACATTTTTCTAGGTCAAATACCTTAAGTTAGGATTTTTAAAACTCTTAGATTAATTTTCTCATCATTTTAATAATTTTTAGAATTATTTTAATAGTTTTTAATCATTTAAAAATAGTTTTCATTAGTTTAAAATTTCATAAAAATTGTTTTTAGTTTATTTAAGTCATTTTAGAGGTTTGCAAAGTGAAAAATCTTTATTTGGGCTTGTTATTAATTAATTGGATTTTTAGGGCTTAATTAGCATTTAAAAATTAATATTTAATTAATTAAAAGGTTTGAAAAAGTTTTGATCATTAACTCTTAGTTTATTTTTAGATATTTTTGGGAATTTTTTGGGAATTTTCAGAATTAATTTATATTTTGTCACTTTTTACGGTTTTTCGTTTTGTCGTCGTAGTATAATTTTAATGTATCCGTCATTCTCTTTTCTCATCTTTTCTTTCTCAATATTAATCTCAAACATTTAACAAGTTTTTCACATACATATACCTCCTTGGGAAACGAACTT
Organism: Glebionis coronaria; assembly: GCA_025667525.1. Taxonomy (NCBI): domain Eukaryota; kingdom Viridiplantae; phylum Streptophyta; class Magnoliopsida; order Asterales; family Asteraceae; genus Glebionis; species Glebionis coronaria. The sequence goes on along the minus strand of JANFOE010001134.1, from coordinate 570,009 downwards.
TCACCTGTGGGTCATTATTGCTTGATTTTCCTAAATCGACACTTAATACTTACCGCTATTTACGCTCTTTTGTTTTTCCTAAAGCAAAGGTAGAGTAAATTGCCACAATCATTTTGGCGCCTCTGCCGGGGAGGTCTGTCGTGATTTATTTGTTCATTTTGTTTTTAATATCTAACCATAAATAGTATTTGTATTAGTAGAACTCTACTAATACGTATTATCGGTTTTTTCGTTTTTCTTGTGAAATTATAATTACTATATTGTATAAGTATCACAACAAATTCAAAATATCTCCAAAATTGTGAAAACACAATCTTAATTGGGATTTGATCTCCTAATTGTTGTATTCGAATCTCAAACAAAAAGAAAAAGGCAAAAATAGATAAATACTTTCGTGAAGCTCGATTTTGAAAAATACGAACTATAAGGTGGGTATAAGGCGGGTGTTATAAAATACACCCTAAAGAAAAAGGCTCTTAAGTGCTTCGCACCGCGTCGTTTCTCCACTTGCTTGTGAGTATTTGAGTTTGAAGGCTAATCGAGGGTTTTGCTGCCCAAAGTATTATTACGTATCATATATATTTGCTTGGTTTCTTTGTGATTAAACCCTCTTGAACAATTTGGTTTTCACCAAAGTTCTAAAGTCATTCGAAGGCGTTCACTCCACGTGATCATTTTCATTCTTTTGAGGCTTCTTTAAAAAAGAGTTTGATTCGAGGAGAGATTTGGTAGATTGTTGTCTACGAATACACACAAAATCCAAAAAAAATTAGAAACAATCAAAAACACAAAAAAATTGAAAATTCACAAAACACCCAAAAGAATCTTCTTTGCTCACCTCCACATTCTACGTCACGTTTATGCAAACTCGTAATCAAGAAAAACGAGCTCGCAAACGTCGTCAAAACCAAGGAAATTTGATTGAAGTAGAAACTACAATTGTCGAACCCGTTGTAGAACTAATAGTCACCATGGCTAATCGTACTATGATGGAGTTGCTTCAAGCACCCACCGAGGGTTTTGGAGAAGCTATTGTGATTCCCGCCATCCTTGCGGAAAATTTCGAGATTAAGACGGGTTTAATGTCGATGTTACAAGCAAACAAGTTTCAAGGTCATGAGAAAGACAACCCGTATTATCACATAAGGAATTTCAATCGTCTCACCGCAACAAGCAAGTTTAAGGATGTTCCACATGATGCCATAAAGATGATGTTGTTTCCATACTTGTTGTATGGACCCGCAAAAAATTTGGCTCGAGAAAGAACCGTCAAATTCGATTTTGACATGGGGTGATCTCGTTTCTAAGTTTGTGAACCAATTTTTTCCACCATATAAAACAACACATTTGAAAAATGAGATTTCAAGGTTTACACAACGTAATAACGAAAGTTTTTCAATGGCATGGGAACGATTTAAAGAAATGTTACATGAATGTCCACACCATGATTTTTTGGTATTACATCAAATTGATACTTTTTACAATGAGCTAAATGATCATGAACGAGATTATTTGAATGCCGCCGCGGGTGGTAAATTTTTGTGCAAAACGACCGATGAGCTTTAAAGATTATCGAGAATAGATCTAAGGTTTATAACCCTCGTAACACACTGAGTGTTGCCAATATGGGTTCATCGTCATCTTCATCGTCTCGTAACATGAATGCCTTACATGATGAAGCAAATGAGGAAAATCGGTTTTTCGATAGATTTTCGACCCTTATGACACACTGGAAAGCACAAGATGCTTTGAATTCCACATCGGTTAAAGCGGTTGAAAAGATTTGTTTATCTTGTGGTGGAGCTCATGATCTTTCCGAGTGCATTACCGCCGGTGGTAACACTTTGAGTGCTTACGTAGCAACGGGAACTTACAACCAAAACGGCCAAGGTTCCCGCCCAAATCAAGCTCCCCAAAATCAAAATGCTAACAACTATCGAAACAACAATCAAAATGGTGGTTATCAAGGCAATTCACGTAACTACGACAAAGGGAATTACCAAAGTGGGAATGGGCAAGTTCAAAATCAAAACCAAAACCGTGATTTTCAAAACATTACACAAGGTTTTCAAAATGCTCACACTAAAAATCTTAATGGAGAATTTTTGGATTATGCAAAAGCAAACGATGCTAAGTTTGATAACATGCAACGTGAGATGATTAGCTTAAGATCCGAGTTGAAAAACGAGCTTAAAAACGAACTTGCTAATGAATTGAAAACTCATGCTAATAAAATGGAAGGAAACGTTCAACGTCTTTAACAAAATCAACAAAAAATGGAACAAGATCAACATGAGATTAAGCAAGAGTTGTTAAAAGCGGATAAGGCAATCAAAATTTGAAGATCGAATGGCTAAAATGTTTGAAGCAATCATGTGTAAACCCTCTTCCTCGGGTGGTCTTCCTAGTGATACCATTGCAAACCCGAAGGGAGAAATGAAGGTTATTACTACTCGTAGTGGTAAAACTTTTAAGGAACCAATATCTCTTCCTAGTACTTCTACGGAGAAGGAAATAGAGAAAGAGCTTGAGGTGATGGTCGAAAAGGAGCATATCACAAGCCCATGAAGTATCGATCATACCACACCTACGGTTGAACCAATACCCATTATGGAACCCGAGATTCCAAGGCCGTTGCCTATGCCCCAACCCACACCACCCTTACCTTACACATCAAGACGAAACAAGGAAAAGGCACAAGAACGTAACAATTATCAATTTGAACTTTTTATGAAAATGTTTCGTGATTTGCATTTTACGCTTTAATCATGATGCCTCGATTTTCCGCAAACTTCAAAAGTATGTTGAATAACAAAGAGAAATTACAACAATTGTCTAGTTGTTCATCGGTTTTTCTTAGCCGCATACCCCAAAAAGTCAGTGATCCCGGTAAATTTTTTATTCCATGTGCAATTCAAGATATGGAGGAATGCTATGCCTTGGCCGATCTTGGTGCGATCATTAATTTGATGCCATTTTCCATTTGGAAATCCCTTTCGCTTCCGGCTCTTACTCCTTCGAACATGTCTATCGAGATGGCCGATCATTCTATGATTTTAGCATGTGGAGTAGCCGATGACGTTTTCGTAAAAGTTGGAAAGTTTTACTATCCCGTGAACTTTATCGTTGTAGATATTCCTACGGATCCTAAAGTTCCTCTCATTTTAGGTCATTCATTTTTGGATACATCGAGAGCACTTATTGATGTTCATGCTCGGAAAATCACCCTACGTTTCAATGAAGAAGAACTTGTCATTAATGCAACTCAAAACTCCAAGCTTTCTCATGTCTATTCTATTGCAACTTTAAACCATGGTGATTCAACCAATGTCGTTTGCAAGGAGTTTTCACAAAGAGTTTTAGGACTTGTCAACAAAAACGATTTACCATTTCCTTCGCCGGTGGAGGTTATGAGTGTTAAACCTACAATCGAGGAGTCGCTAATCCTTGAAATGGAAGATCTTTCTGATGACGAATATGTTGACCCCGATGGGGAGGTGTTCTTTATTGATAAACGTTTTGAGAACTTACCACCACCAAAACGCAACTTAAATGTGAGAATTTTTAGTGTACCTAACATCGTTTTAGAAGCACCAAATGTTTTCGACATAATTAAAACGGGTTTTCATAAGGAGAGTTTAAAAGATAAAAAAGGAAAAGATTTTGAATTTGATTTAAAAGATTTTTCTACAAATCTAACTCCGTCATCACCACGTGTTTTGAGTACTACAAGCTCGTCTACTCCTTTTGGCGATGCTTTGTGTGGTTTTAGTGTGGGGGAAGCCCCTTATGTTTCCTTACCTTTCTCCACCGAGGACGAGATACTCGATCCCGGAATTGCTCGTAAAGGGAAATCTCGGTCTTCCATCGATGCAATAAATGGAAAATACTTTTGTTTGCTTGGTGTGAGTCTACCTCGAGTAGCTCATTATGTTCCCTACCATTTGTCCCACCCTTATACTTCTCATCTCTTTTCTTCAAACTCTTTGAGTTTTTGGCACGTGTTGAAGTGGCGTTGGTTTGTTTATCTAATGAAAACGAAGACGCCATCTTCGATCCCGGTATTTTGCATCATCAAAGGACTTAGTCCTTAATACTGGTTGCTTTTTGGGCATTTTTTATCATGTAAGCCCCACAAAAAAATGATCATACCAAGATTGTCCCTAAATAATTAGCATTGAGGGGATCGAGTCGAGCTCATGACTCGGTAATCAAAAACGAGGTGCCTTGTGGGGGAGATCCCATGCTTATCCATTGTACATATTATTGCTTCTAATGTAGTTAATGAGAGGGGATTTGTGCCCTTCCAACTCGTTTTCTCGTAGTTGTTTGTGAATGTGTTATCTAGATCATCATCATCGCTACGATTAAAGACTCTCGTGTTCGTTTACGTGAGCCTCAATCGTTTGCTTGAAGAGTTTTTCACGAATCCATGACATATCCTTTATTGTTCTAACAATTATATTTTAGCATAATTCATAAACGGATTTAGATATATTGTTGATCACCCTTTCCATGCTAGATCCTAAGCATTCGACTATTCGTCTCTAGTATGGGGTGCGCCACCTTTAGACTTGAAACATTGAGGACAATGTTTAATTTTACTATGGGGGGTGAATAGGTACTTGCCTTGCTACGCCCTCATGTTTTCCAACTTTCAACGTTTGTTTTGTTTTGTTGCTAATAAGGCTAAAAATAGCCAAATTTTAAAAAATTTCTTAGTTTTCATAAGTGTTTTTAAGATACGAATATATATTTTCCGATGGGTAGAATACGAGTTAATTTTTGACTTGATGGGCATTTGGAGCCCTTTACATTCCTTAACCCGCTTGAATCACGTTTTGCTAGACTTTTATATAGGGAACTTTAAAACGCGAAAGTCTTAGCTCATACGGGTTAAGAATAAGAACTTTTCGCAAGTTCCTATAATTGATCCTAGAAAGTCACTTATCAAGGGAACTTTAAAACGCATTCTCTAGACTTGAAAAAGCCTAAGAAAGTGCAAGATCCTATAGGTGGCTTGAAAACCCAAAACTTCGATTTAATATAGTCTTAATGAAAGCTAATCCAAATTTGGCTTAATTTTGACTTGCATGGCTAAGTATTCACGAGTCTCTTTAATTAGAGGTCTTTAAATAGTGAAGAACGAGAAGTGATAGAGTTAGACAAGTGATCATGCTAAACGTAGATTATGTAAATGTTCTTTCAAAAACTCATATGTTTTTAATTATGGATTTTTCTCCCATAAGATCAATGCATTAGGAATAAAATAATTGCAATAAGTAAGGTCGTACGATTTGAAAGGTTACTTAGCTTCTAGCCCAAGATCGTTTAAAAGTTGCTCGGGGTTGAATAGAGTTCATAGCCAAGGCATAACTTATTGAAGCGGGATGCGAAGATTGGTGAAGATCCAAAAAGGCCATAACAAGGCACGAGGAGCTCTATTTTGTTGCTAAGGATCCAAGATGATGTGAAGAATCATTATTCCAGAATCAATATGAAGGATTGAGACACACGACGAAAATCAATTACTCCCCAAAAGATCATGGAGAAAGTCTATCCAAAAAGACCCTTACAAGGTATAAGGATAAATATATCCAAGTCCTAAAAGGAGGTGGATCGTTGTATATCAAAATCCAAAATAAAGATTGAAGAAAAATGATGAAGTCGTGGTCCAAGTATGAAGAATCTCTCAAAAACGTCAAGTGAAGAAATTCCAAAACATGAAGAGAAGACCATAATTTCAAGAACGTCTTCCGAAGATTTGAAGTATGAAGTACATGCCAAATATCGGTCCGAGAAAGGTCTCAAATCGTGAAACGAGTTATGCCAATATATGAACTTAAGGAGATACACGAGAAGCCGTTTTAAAAGATTTTGTCCTTTAGCTAACTATCAATTAAATCGTGCTACTTTATTTTCGGACTAATAAATACTCAAATAAATCAATATGAATCACTTGTGATCCATGACAAATAGTTAAAAATGCTAGAAACCCTTTTCTTTTCATAATAACTAGGATTGTGGAGAGAAAAAGTATTACACAATTTGGACGTATGAGTAGTTTTAGCATTGTGACTTGTACCAACAATGATCTCGTTTTTGCACTTAGCATGGAATGTATGACAATCAAGGATGACGAACTTTACTCTATGAGACATTCACTTATTTCTATTCATTGACCCTAAAAGTCACACACGTGATGAAAATCATACGTTATTGTTAATGCATAAGCAATGTCTAAAAACATTGTTAGTATTAATTAATCTTTCTTAGTTTTGATCACGACAAATTACAAAGACATTTATTGTCAAACACAATCATAAGACGAATTACCTAACAAACACTATCATCAATGTAATAATCATAACACTAACATATCTTAATCATGCTTGGTGATCATAAAAGTGATTAGCCTTAAAACTCACTTTTGTCAAACATTACAAAATATTTTTAATAAACTTTATTTTTATGAAAATGTTTTATTAAAATGAAAATGCAAATTTAAATATGGCATATTCCATATGCCATAAGAATATTCTTTGAAGGTTTTCAGATATTTCAAATTCACTAAGAGACAAAAAGGAGCAGAGTCTACGCCAGCGGTACCTTAGCACCTATGGCGGTTCCTTGTCGATAAGGAACCGCGGGTGCCAATAAGGAACCGCGGGCAGATATAGTTGTTGGATGTTTTGTCCTATAAATAGTGAATCAAATCTGCATTCTCATCAACCCTTTTTGGACATCTTCTTTATTCTTCTTTCTCATTTCTAATCCTAGTCATTTGTAAATGATCACTTAATGTGTTAAGTATGTTTACTCATGATTATCCTCTTGATCTCCTTCTTTACCTTGTCCAAAGAGAAAATCACTTACACACTTGTGATGTGATTAAAGATGTAGCATTGATGAAGATCACCTCCTCCTAAAGATCTAGTCATGTTCATCATTTGTTAATTTGTGTCTTGTGTAGATCCAATATATTTATGAATACTTGGACTAGTTGTGTTCATCCAAGTTATTTGTGAATACTTGGATTAGAGTTGTGTACATCCATTGCACATGTGTGTGCTTGGATTTATGTTGTGTAGATACAAGCTACATGTGTGTACTTGGATATGATTAGTTGAGTTGTAATTAGTTGTGTTAGTTCTCACTAAACTACAGAGTGATGTGGATGTGTCTTGTGAGTTCTCACTAAACTATAAAGTGATGTGGTTGTGTCTTGTGAGTTCTCACTAAACTATAAAGTGATATGCAGTTGTGTTGTGTGAAGTTCTCTGTTATCCTTAAAATATTGAGTCAAACAAGAATGCTCGGTCATATGTTTATTATGTATCGTATATTAGAACGTTGTAATAGGTAGTAGATTAGTCGTGTATTACGGGCTTGACTTTAAGCTAAGGTTCATTCATAAGTAACCAAAGCCCAAAAGGAAAGCCCGGCCCATTATCATTAGCCCATTATGCCACATGTAGGCAAGGCTATATAAACCTCTCCTTGCATGTAAGGAGAGGTTGGTTGGTCATTCATTTTCTCTTAATCTAATATTTCACAAGTTCACACACTTCTCTCTCTTTTCTCTCTCTAATTTCTCTCTTTAAAATTCATCTCATATCTACCTTTCTTTCTTCATTAATCGTATAGAATCATCATATATTAGGGACAACAATTGGTATCAATCGCCATGGGGTAGTTTTTGTGATTCGTTGTTTCTATCATATTGGGTTCGTGTGATTTACACCTTACATCATTCCTAATTCAAGTTTTTTCTTGTGTTTTTCATGCTCTAAATCATCCTTTATTCATCTCTACATCTTTAATACGTGTGGTAAGATTTTGGTTACATTCGTTTGGTTAGAATCACGAATTCCAAGGTAAAAATCCATTCTTTCTTGTTGCTTCCAAGTCTCGGATTGTTTTTGTGCTACGATCTGATTTTTGTGATTGCATAAACCCTGGGGGTTTCTACTTGCGATCCAAGGTCACGATCACATCCCACGATCACTGAGTACGATCTGTGAGTACGATCACTCAGTACGATCGGTGAGTACGATCGTTGGATACGATCAGTGAGTACGATCGTTGGATACGATCACTGGGTACGATCGTTGGATATGATCACTGGGTACGATCGTTGGATACGATAGGTGAGTACGATCAGACTGCGATCTAAGAGTACGATCTGACTGCAATCTAGGAGTACAATCAGAGTGCGATCAGACTACGATCTAGGAGTACGATCAGAGTGCGATCAGACTACGATCATAGAGTACGATCAGAGTGCGATCTAAGAGTGCGATGGGTGACATTGCGATGGACATCTAAATTTTGTTCGAGTATTTTTTTAGACTTAGCCACTATCTAGACTAGTCTCGGAACGTAGTTTACACGAAGATTAAAAAAAAAAAGAGTTAAAATTTTTAGGTCAAGTAAAATCGAATTTTTTCCATACTAGTTTTAGGCTATTTCTAGCTCGACTTCAAAATTTGGTGATTACAAATTTTTTAGGTCTAATGTTTTGTCAGACTGAGGAATTTATTGTCGGACTGAGAAAAAATCCCAATTTTCGGAATTTCCACAACAACTCAATCACAATACAACTACTTAAGATCCACAATCAATTCATCACTTAAGAGAATATTGAGATGGATTCTACTGCAGAATATCGTGTGACAAACAACAACATCATGGTGGCGGGTAACAAAGAGAGACCACCAATGCTTGTGGCCGGTCGATATGCTCAATGGCAATCACGTTTTCTTCGTTATCTTGATACAAGACCTAATGGTGATGCATTGAGGCAATGTATTAACAATGGACCATATGTTTTCTCCGATATCACTGTTCCTCATACACCAGCCACTGACACTACCACAGAAGTACCCGCAACCACAAGAAAAGAAACTTTATCTGATCTTACACCAGAGAAGCGTGCTTGATATGATGCAAAAAAAGAAGCGATCTATATGATTCTAAGTGGAATTGGAGATGATATTTATTCCACGGTTGATGCATGTCCTACGGCACAAGAAATGTGGACGGCCATTGAACGCTTGCAACAAGGAGAATCACTCAACAAGCAAGATGTTAAAACAAACTTGTTTTGGAACTTTGGTAAGTTTACTGCATTGGATGGAGAATCAATTGAGTCTTATTATTCACGATTCTACAAGATGATGAACGATATGACAAGAAACAACTTGGAGGTCTCCATCATGCAAGTCAATGTGCAATTTCTTCAGCAACTTCAACCAGAGTGGACATGTTTTATTACTTTGGTGAAACAACAAAAGCAGTTAGACAAGGTAAACTATCACACCCTCTTTGATATCTTGAAACAATTTCAGCATGAGGCAAATGAAATTCGAGCTGAACGAGTTGCAAAGTTGGCTAATCCACTTGCTCTAGTGTCTAACACTCAAGATCAACGATCTCGTACTTCAAAGTCATACTCCATTCAATCATCCTCACAACGATATTCCACATCATCCAAGTCTTCATCCTCCACAAGATCACGCGGCAAAGAACCAAGAGCACCATCACCACCATCTGAGTCATCATCTGAAGAGGATAGTGATGAAGATCAAGCTCAGAAGAATCGGGATATGAAACAACAAATTGCTTTCATTATGAAGACCTACAAGAAAATCTTCAAACCCACCAACAACAATCTTCGAACATCATCCAACACAAAGAACCAATATGTTGAGAACCCTTCAAGGTATGACACACGTCGACGTGGTGATAGTCCGTCTAGGTATGATCGACATAATCCAACACATGTTGAGGGTTCTGCAAGATTTGATCAACAAACTGCCAAGTATGATACTCAGAGGATTGTTGCTGCTATTGGGAATAGGGAAACTGATGGAACGCAAGTGGTTCAACAAAGTGGGATTCAGTGTTATAATTGCCAAGGTTATGGGCATATGGCAAAGGAATGTAGAAAGCCGAAACGGGTTGGGGACTCTAGCTATCATAAAGAGAAGATGTTGTTATGCAAGAAGATGGAAGCAGGGGTCAAATTTTCGGCTGAGGAAGGAGAAATGCTTGATGATACTGATGATGAAGCCTCTGACCAAGAATTAGAAGCACATTACTAGTACATGGCAAAGGTTGACGAAGTTCTCAACGTCATCGAAGATGACAATGGACCTATCTTTGACACTGAGCCACTCGATAAGGTACACACCACTGATGAATATAATGTGTTTGGTGATACTCATGAGCATAGTGAGCTACCCAATGCCATTAATGACACATGTATGACATAAAAGGTTGATAGCAATACCACACCCGATTCATCAGACATGTGCAATAATGAGTTTGAGGATGATCAACATGCAAATGAGTATGATGATGAGGAGCGTGTCGCGCTTGCTAATTTAATTGCCAGTTTACAAAAAGATGTCAATGAAACTAGAAAAAGTCAAAAGCAATTAAAGAAGGCAAACGCAGCGCTCACTCAAAATTTTGAAGAATGCAAAGCCGCACTAATTACATCTAGTGAGACCATTGAACACTATAAAGATGAGCTTCTTCAGAAAACCAAAGAACTTGAGGGGTACAAGGGTAGTGCGTTAAAAAGTCAAAAGGACGATCATGAAAAGAAATATAACGAAACTCTTGAGTTATTAACCAAAGAGAAACGTCAATTTAATGTTCTGTAAATGGATGAACGTCAAAAAACGTACCTTGCTACCACCAAAGTTAACGAACTTGAACAACGGCTTTCGATGGATAACACCGAGTCTGCTAAAATTCTTGATGTTAAGAAACAAGAGGTTGAAACGTTAAAACAAGATTTCAAAAGTCGGCATGAAAAAGATACTGTCACACCCCACCATGGCAGAATATGGGGCGCAACGTATGGATATCATCACAACAAATGGTGTCTCTATAGAGAAAACTAAAATGAAACTATAATGTCATAAATGGCGACACAAAGGTCATGACAATATCTCAACAAAGCAGGAGTCTAGGTAAGTAGGTAACAGTCCTACCTCTTACCCAAGACAACCAATTAACATAACCAAAACAACATATGTGTGCCAACAGTATCACTTATTAAATGAACAAATAAAAACTAAGAAGGAAACGGGGATCTCCTTCTAAATGCATTTCCTACGCTCTCCAAATCCTAGCCACTTATGTCCTCTAGCTTAACCATAATATCACCTGAAATAGACACTAAAACACGTCAACATAAAGTTGGTGAGAGTCATAGGTTTAGACTCCAACGCCAAAACAAACCATAAGCTGTGAGTAACAACCAAAAGTTAAAAACATATGGACAATGTGATACTAATATGCATTAACAAACTAACATTCAAGATTTAACTAATCAAACCAAAACTCAGGCTCCCAGCCATACTAAACACCATACTCCCATAGGCATCCAAACACCTATGAACCAAATCCCAATCCAAGGCTCCCAGCCTTACCAAACACCATGGTCCCATAGATGCTCACACATCTATGTACCTCCCCAAGGCCCCGCCTTGTCAACAACCCCTTGGTACCAAGTCAAAACATAAACAATCAAGAATCAACTAGCAGTTAATCATATAAGTATGTACACATAAGTCCATTACCAACGCCAAACATTCATAGCATAATTTATAAATAACACAACACAGTGTCTCCTCCATCCCATCTGGAAGTAAAAAACAATAGTAAACATGGGACTATGAAACTCATCTGATTGAGCTTCCCCAAACATCCGCGCACTAGCAAAAAGCTAACAACCAAAAACACATAATCAAAACATGAACCAAACACTAAAATGGCTCATCAACCTATGATGGACATATAACCTTCTCCCAAATATATACCTCATATATATGCTCTAAGCATCTCATTACACCCCTCTATAAAGCCCTTAACTCGTTTTACTTCATAACACATCCCGTTAACATTTTATCAAAAATAGTCCCAGTTTTAGGTCTCCAAACTATAAACCAAACACCCACCTAAACATACCCATGATCTCTGTAAAGGGAATATTTATACCACTACATATGTTAGCTAACATCTTCCACTTGACCCAACCTTAAAGCTACTGTTAAGGCCCCGATATATATATATACTTTTGTAATTCTAGATTTACTGATTTTAAACATACAACGTTTGTTATGATTAGGGGGTCTTACCCTAAACCACAACCTTAGCCCAAGTGCCGATACTTACTATAATATATAAACCATCTCTCATGATCGTTAGAAGATCACAATGCAACCCTAAGTACCCCAAACAACCCAAAACTTAAAAAGAAAATAGGCTGACTTCAAAACTGTTTTGACCTCCGACTGTTGTAACCTGTTTTTTACCCACTTCCCGACCTCCAATTTAGTTCTAGTTTCTTGCATTGGAAAGCCACTTCAATTACCTTTTCAGGGATACTTGGATTGTAAAATAAGAGTTTGTAGAACTCCCAATATGATCAAAACAATTGACTCAAAATTCTGCCCAGTTTTTAAAAACGGGTTTAATCAAATTAAACTAATTAATTACTCATAACCCCATTAAATACAAGCCCTAATTTATGTAATCATCATATTATGATTAATACAACATTAATTTACTGTTTTTATATAAAACCCTAACCTAAATCCATCATAAGATGATTAATAAACATAAAAACAATTTAATTAAAAAGGTTTATGAAGGTTTTACCTTTAATTCAATGGAAGATGAAAAAACTATAAAAACCCTAAAACCTCTCCTTCTGCCGTCGACTATAATGTTCCAGGAACAAAAATATGGTTTTTGTTTTTAGTTAACACATTATATAGAAAAAGGGTGAACCCAAATCCAACCCATAGCCCATTACCTTTTCTTTCCTTTTTTTTTCTTGTTCCAATCGGCCTAAACTGACTTATATATATGTTTTTTTTCTTTTTATTGTTTAATAATACATTACTAACATTACCTTAATTTGTCTTAATTTATTTCAGCTCCTAAAGCTTCCAAAACCTCAAAACCGTAAAACTAGTCAAATTTACGTGTTTTACTGTAAAAGACGTAAAATATACACTTTAAAAAAAAATCTCAAATTTTGAAATAAACTTTATAACTAAGTCCTAAATGACTTAAAACCATCCCGAAAAATATTCATATGACTAATTACCTCATCCGATACCTCTAAATGCTAAACCGTAAATCGTAAAAATACGATTTTCTATAATACATATACGTATACGTAAAACCACTAAATAACACCATCTCACTTCATAGTCACTAACATGTGAACTCATGAACATGAAATCATCACACATCGTTTCACTCACAAGGTACCTGATAAGTGTGAAAACACTCATCAATAATGATCCAAATACCACTAAAAACTCAGTCAAATACATTATTTTAACTTTAAAATATCAGAATTACGCGTGTATTTGCGTTTCATGTGTTTTCAGGTAACAAGATACAATTTTGAAGCAAAGACGAGCTTTCAAGGACTTATTTGATCAAAAGACGAAGAAAAAGACGAAGGATGTTTTCAAGGACCTTATTTGCCAAATTTCCAAAGATGGAGGGTTAAGCTTGCAACTTTCTATAATTCAAAGGATGGAAAAGAGATTATTTAAAAGTCTTATACACTTTTGGAAATGAAATGAGAATGGAAGGACTAAATGGCAACTTTAATGAAAAGTATTGTTTACTTGGTCAATTTGACCAAGACCGGTCAAAATAAACACACAAACCTAAAACGCGTCTTCTCCATTGTGAAGAGAGAGAAAGAAAAGGAAAACCGACTTCATCTTGCTATGCTCCATTACCTGCAATCGAAGATAACAAAAGATTCATGAAGATTTAGCCAGAGCCTTCAACAGCAAAAGTGTTTCTCTCCTTCCCCTCTACATGATGATGGCAATCAATTAAATCAATACTCAAGAACGAAGAAAGCCCCAAATGTGATGAACTTGAAGGACGAGTACAATCCTCGTATTAAACACGTGTCCAATCCTCATTGGATTGAACACGTCACAACACCTCCTTTCGCTGGCTATAAAAAGAAGATGAAGACTTCATTTGCATTCAGTTAGCTTAGGTGTTTTTACACATAGTTAGTTAGATTAGAGTAGTTAGTTAGTTAAACTTGTTAGTTTTTCTTTCAATTCTGTTTCTTTTCAGTTTAGACAGTTGTAACCGAATGTTTTCTTTCCACCATTAATGGAATAACAAGCTTTTCGATTTAATCTTTCTTCTTCACTGATTCTTAAGATTTCAATGAGTTACTGTTATGATGTTGAATTACATGTTTTAGATATATTTTTAGTTCTTGTTATATTCTTGTTATTGATTACTGTTAATACAAGGAAATACTGTTAAGTCGATTTTGTTAAAATAGTTCATGATATGGTTCACTTGATTACTATATTAGGCAGTTTAGATATAACAGGTTTAATCTTTCTTTAAACTTTTGATTTGCAGCGTAAAAGATGATGTTTTTGGATTACTGTTCATCAGGTTTTAGAAGTCTATTAAAAGTTTTTTTTTTTGTTATATAAAATTTTCTGATCGAAATCAGTTAGATGAATCAAGCGGTGCAGCAGTAGTTCAATATCAGTAATATTTTAGAGTTTATGCAGGTTTCAGTTTAGAAGGACTGTTCGTTTTTCTTCGTTTGTCTTCGTTTTTCTTGGATAATCTGTTTTGCAGGAATACTTTGAAGTGTATACAGTTATTCAGCTCATAGAATAGACGAAATTGGTGGTGTTTGTTTTAAACCGGCTCAGCGCCGCGTTTCTCGTCTCAACGGACTAGGCTTCGGATGAAACGGTTAAGCTCCATTTTACATTCCTGTAATTTCTTAGAGTAGACTGTAATTAGCTGTATTTGTAGTTTAAACATAGCGTAAAGAGTAGTGTAAAACTTTGTGTAACTGCTTGATTAATCTGATTTCGCTTTCTGGATATCTTCATTTTGCATGTTATAGGATGTTTGGATTGGCAGTTTATTGCTTAATTCTTGTGCTTCGATTTGATTAGTTAATTGTTTGTAGTTCATTTACTTGCTATTCAATATCTGTTTGAATTCAGTTCTTTGATTACTGCCTTAGCTCTATACATTTGCATTTTGTTTGAGTAGTAGTGTTTAGGACAGTGCACTTTAGGTAGTTTTGCAAATTTAGATTAGGAACTAATCTGCCAAGAATTTGAATATTAATAGGAAGTGTAGCCTTAGTCGAATTCAATAGTCATCAGTATGTTTTGTTCAAATTCGGTTCAGTAGGATAACGATGGATTTACACTTAGGATTGCATTAGGAGTTAGTTAAATTTACTGATGTTAATTTTGCTTCAATCTTTGTGTAGTCTATTAAAGCTTTAATGCAGAAGTTTGGATAATATACACATTATGCCCTTCACTTTGTGTCTCTTCATTACAGTTACGGTCCAAATTGTTAGAGTTAACGAGCAGTTAGTTAGAAATAACGGCTAATTTTCTCTTGGGCTTAGTCTAGAATTGATGGGCTTTGGATTTACTAACTGGACTAGTTTAATAACTAGCTAGTTTGATATTTGGTAAAAGTAAAAATTAGAGTATTATGATTTAAACTTTCATTTTAGTTTTATAAAAAAATACTTTTAGTTTTATATTTTGTAATTTGTATTTTCAATTTGTAGAATAAATTGTGTATTTTTGTCATTCTTATATTTCGTGCAATTAAATGTTGTGATTGCTAAATGTTTTTAGAGTAGTACATATACGTAGGAATTATAGAATATTTTACCTTTTTACTTGCTTCTTGCCAATTAGACATAAATTCCAAACAAATTTGTATAACCAAAAACAATTAAGTCTTTGCTAGAAAACGTTATATCAATTCGAATCGAGCTGAGAAGACAACTATACTAAAAAACGAAATATTAAATGGCGCCACTGCCGGTTCTTTTCGTGAAGATTAACGATTTCGAGTGAGACGATTGGATTTTGGGATCCGTTCACTTTGTGGACGTTATTTTTACGTATTATAAATCAAAAAGATAAAAAAAAAAAAATCAAAAAGATAAAAATACAAAAAATAAAAAATCACAAAATCAATTCTTTTCCTAAAGAATTGAACCAAAAAAATAAAAAATTCAAAAAGTAATCTTTTTCCTAAAAGATTACACCCAAAAATATATATTATTGGTTTTCATCGCTTTTTACGTAGATATAGTATTTTTCTTAAAAAAATCAAATAAATACAAAAATATTTTTGATATATTATTATATGTAAATAAGTATACGTATAAGAACAACCAAGTTACCTATCTCCATAAGTATTGCCGAGGCAATACACCGTGTTGAGGGGCGTTCCGGTCCTTGACACGCGTATCGATCCAATTTAATTAAGCAAGAATAGATAAATACTTCCAATTGGCAATAATTCGAAGAATACAAACTACAAAGTGAATAGATAAGCGACGTGCTATAAAATGCCGTCTAAGGGTCAATAGGTACTTAAGTGCTTCGCGCCACCTAACCCCCCGTTCACTAGTGCGTATTCTAAGAAGGAAGGCTTAATTGGAGGTCTTGCACCCAAGTAGTAATTATATATATACTTTCTTGTGGATATTTCATATCGAACCTCGAGGGAGATAATCTCTTCTCTCTCAAAAGTCGACCGAGGGCTACTCCCTCATTCCTCGTGTTTACTTACACGTGTACTCGCACACGTGTAAACATACCACCTTTGGTGTATTACTTCCTTCCCTGAGGAAGCTTTTAAACGTCATTATACTTGTATATACATTCGGCCACCTTGTTACACATGGATACTCGTTCCATGTTGGAGATCTTGCAACAACGATCCGCCAACGCTAATTATTCGCCTTGTTCGACTTGTGGTGGTCCACACGATACTTATTTATGTGATCAAAACAATGGTTATTATGGGGAGGGATATGCTTACAATGGAACCGAGAACCCTAATTTTCAACCTAACACTCAAATGGACTACACTTGTAATGACTATATGGGATATTCCGGTTTTTCATCACAACCTCCACCATCATTTCATGATCAAACCTTTAATGTGCCATACCAAAACCAAGGATTTTCCAATTATGAAGGTTTTCAAAATAATGATACTTTTCAAGGCTATAATCAAGAAACCTTTCATAATCAAGGATTTTCAAACAATGAAGGCTTTCAAAATAATGATGAAAATTTTCCATGCTATAATCAAGATACTTTTCAAAATCAAGGATTTTCACATTATGAGGGTTTTCAAGATGAAGGAAATTTTCAAGGTTACAATCATGAGAACTTTCATAATCAAGACTCTTTTCAAACATATAATTCACCTAATTATGGAAATCCACCTCCACCCTCTTCTTCGACTTATTCATGTGAGTTTTGTGGGAACGCACCCCATTATGGTTATGATTGTAGACTGAGGGATCCGCCTTCTAATGCTCCTCATGTTTTCAACGCGCCGCTTTCTTTACTTGAGACAATAAACAAGTCGATTGATGGAATTTCTAAGGCGATTGATAGTAAGAACGACATAAGCATTGAGGAAATGAAAAGCGTGTGCCCGTTGTTAGAGGAACAAATTAAGTTTTTTGAGGAAGTGGAAATTATGACTTGGCAATTTAATGACAAGGAGATCGGTGAAATGTTTCGTGAATCGTTGAAAAAAGGTTCTTGTCACCTCAGGAAATATTTAAATGATTTCCTCTTTAAGATTGATGAAAAAGAGGAAGAAGAACGATATTTTGCTAATCGTGCTCGTTTGCTTAAACAATGCTTATATGACGATGATGACTATTCTCCGATTTGTATGACACTAAATGATGACACATCTTCATCACCTTTACTTCACGTGGAACCCACCGACTCTTTAACCATGGGGGACGAGCCTCTTAGCACTAATACAAACACCAATTTAGAAGAATTAACCGTTTCTAGTGTTGAGAACCTTATCCCAATCCAAAGAGAGTTTGAGGGTCTTTCCATTGAACCATGTGATGAGCTTTGTATTGATACCTCTTCTCCTCATGATCACATTGAGATTTCATCACATGTTGACCTTCATGCTACTACTAGTGATTTTGGTGATTTTGATCTTCTTGAATTGTTCAAAGAAAGGGATAATGAGATTGAGGAAGAGTTTAGGCAAGATATAGAGGATGATGATGGTGATTCTAGTGAGGCATCTTATGATATATTATCCGAGGACTTTTCATGTCAAGATGACCTTCCTAATTTGGATGATGATGTTGATCATATAGAAGAAGTGGAAGATGTTCATATTCGTGAGGTTTTATCAAACGTCTATAATCTTATCTCTTCGATTGAATCATTGAACACACACCATAATGATGATTCCATAGAAGAAGAACCTTTCATTGACATTTCTTCACCGGTTTTTGAGGTTGCACCTATTGACTTTCATGATGATATCATCCCTTTGAGTGATTCTCTCAATACACCTTCTTTTGAACCTTCTATGCCTACCCTTCCACCCTTGAAGTTGGTTATTGATGAAGATCCTATACTCTTAGAGATTGATCCTTTTTCACCTATGGCACTTTTAGAACCCAAAACCTTTGATATGGATTCTCATATGGATATTGATGACACCATAGAGGCTTATCTTGCTAATATTGATATTGAGGTTGATGATAGTGATTCTAATTGGGAAGAGGAGATTCGTCTTAGTGAGAGCTTGCTTTTTGGGAACATAGAGATTACACCTCTTCCACAAGACACTATTCATCTTGATCCTCCTTTTTCTATGCCTTCTATGGAAGATTACCCACCTTTTGATGATGATGAGGAGCCTAATATGGACATAATTGTTATGAATGTTTTGATACCTACACCTTCATTGTCTCATGATGCTTTGATCACTAAGGGGGAATCTTATATGGTTGATACGAGTTCATCTTCTTATTTTCCCATGAAGGGAAAGGTTTTTGATCCTGGGATACGTATATTTGAGACACCTTGGTTTTCATCTACTCCACTTAAGAGTGTGCCTTCGATTGATATGCGCTTCTTGTATGAGCTTACTTTGGTGATGCTACCTATTTTGGAGTTGTTCGAATGTAGAGATGGGAACTTTGTATTTGATCCTGGGGTACTTCATATTTGAGAGATTTTATATGTTGGACAAACTTGAGACACGTTGGACCGTTCCATTTATCGAGGCGGATATTGTAAATCTTATAGTAAATGGCAACGTGCTAAGTTTGAGTGTATCATGTGAGACGTGCTTCAAAGTGGATATTCTTTAATCTCCATGATGGTTTCCCCAAGGACAACTTAATTCGGGGCCGAGTCGAGCTAGCGACTTAGGGTTAAAAAAACTCAAGCATTGAATAACTAGGTTAGAAAACGTAGAGTAGATTTTCAATAGGTTAGGTTTAATTAAAAGGATGTTATAGTAGAGTTGAAGTGGAGGGGTGCCTTTCTTCGTCTTTTCGTGTTTGTTTCAAGGGTTGCTCTCTCACATTTCATGCTTGGAGCTTATGGAGGAGGCCTGTGTATCTGGTTCACTTCGATTAGTTTTTGCTATCGTGATATTAAACACTTGTGCTTAAAATGAATACCCTTTAGTTGTCTTTTACTTAACTTGGGTTAAGCAAGGTAATCAATGTCATAAGTGTAGGGGAGTTCACTCCAATACTCTTAAACATTGAGGACAATGTTTATCTTAAGTGTAGGGGAGACTTCTATCGAAGTGACCTTACCTAGACCATTGCTTTAACTTCATGATAACTTGAAAAATTAATTTTTCGATCATTTTTCGAATTTTTGATCTACTTTGGCCAACAAAAATATGCATTCATAATTTTTGCATCAATCATTTTTCATTTGCATATCACAATTGCATTGTATATATTCTTTTATTTTTCATCAAAAATATATAAAAAGAAAAAAAAAATAATAAAATATGGTTTTAACAAGTTTAGACTTCTTTGACATATTAGGCCCGCCATGGATATTTTGACTCAACCCGAGTTTGCTTATCTTAGCATTCTCTAGCTAGTATCCTTAACCATGTAGTCCTTCATTGGTCTATTAGGCTAAGCTTCCACCAATTTCATTCTTTGAAATTTTAAATTTGTGGAGAATGGGAAATGATAGAGTTGAAGCAAGTGTAAAAGGGCTAGATAGACTTCATGGCAATTACTTGTGGCTAAACCATTCTCTTCTTTACCTCTATTTTCTTCGCATGTATATAATTGTTAATAAATAATCAAGAACGGTTTTAATTGGTTTGTAATCTCTTATGCATTTTTGTCTAATCATTCATGGTTGGTATGAGTACGTCTTAAGATTCTAAGTTAGCACGTTTTATGTGTACTAGACTTATGTCATGCTCCATACTTAGCGGGTGTTTTTCCTTTTCTTCTTTTCAAATTTCTTTGTGAGGAATAAAGAAAAATAAGAGCGGCTTATAAAAAAAAATGAGTGGCTAGAAAAAAAAAAGAAAAAGAAAAAAAAATAAAAAAATAATGCAAGACTCCCAAGAGGGGCAGTGTGGTGTTAATTATAGTGACTATTGAGTTCCAATATTACCTTGACGGGTTGCGGGGATTCAATAGATTGCTCCAATCCAATATTACCTTGACGGGTTGCGGGGTTGAAGATCCAAAATCTCAAAAAGATGCGGATGTAAATTATTGCGTGAGTTTATTTTTCTTTCCCTAGCGAGTGTGTAGCTACTTATGAAAGCATGACATGAGGATTTTACACATAAGGCGAATGACTTATTACTCTTGAAACGGACTTGTATTAATTGTGAGCGGTTTTTCAAGTAATGGATGAGAGGATTACTTAGGATTAAAACCGTGCTTCCTTATTTTTGGATTTTACATTTCTTATATTTCACGCTTTAAATAATGACAAATTTGCCTTCAAGCAATTTGCTCAAATAATAACCGGTTCCACATTTAATTGTCATGAATAAGTTGATGCACTTTTTACTTGTGAATACAATGATTCCATTTATAAGCTTGGTATGGGGAAAGTGAAACTTGAGGGTGATAAATGTCCATGGTACCCAAGCCCTAATCTAAGTCATTGAATTCTTTATGAGTTATTTCCATCAAAACCATTTAGAAAAATCAAAAATATATAAATAGAATTGTTTTCTTTGCATTGCATTGTAGATATTCAAAACCATTCATCATATAGCATAAGTATCGTTATTAAATCATAAAATGGCCAAGGTTGGTTAATTATGAGAAAAGTGTAACTTGGTGTTTTAAAATGCTGCATTGCATGAGGACATGGCAATGGTCAAGTGGAGGGGAGTTGATAAGTGTGAAAACACTCATCAATAATGATCCAAATACCACTAAAAACTCAGTCAAATACAGTATTTTAACTTTAAAATATCAGAATTACGCGTGTATTTGCGTTTCATGTGTTTTCAGGTAACAAGATACAATTTTGAAGCAAAGACGAGCTTTCAAGGACTTATTTGATCAAAAGACGAAGAAAAAGACGAAGGATGTTTTCAAGGACCTTATTTGCCAAATTTCCAAAGATGGAGGGTTAAGCTTGCAACTTTCTATAATTCAAAGGATGGAAAAGAGATTATTTAAAAGTCTTATACACTTTTGGAAATGAAATGAGAATGGAAGGACTAAATGGCAACTTTAATGAAAAGTATTGTTTACTTGGTCAATTTGACCAAGACCGGTCAAAATAAACACACAAACCTAAAACGCGTCTTCTCCATTGTGAAGAGAGAGAAAGAAAAGGAAAACCGACTTCATCTTGCTATGCTCCATTACCTGCAATCGAAGATAACAAAAGATTCATGAAGATTTAGCCAGAGCCTTCAACAGCAAAAGTGTTTCTCTCCTTCCCCTCTACATGATGATGGCAATCAATTAAATCAATACTCAAGAACGAAGAAAGCCCCAAATGTGATGAACTTGAAGGACGAGTGCAATCCTCGTATTAAACACGTGTCCAATCCTCATTGGATTGAACACGTCACAACACCTCCTTTCGCTGGCTATAAAAAGAAGATGAAGACTTCATTTGCATTCGGTTAGCTTAGGTATTTTTACACATAGTTAGTTAGATTAGAGTAGTTAGTTAGTTAAACTTGTTAGTTTTTCTTTCAATTCTGTTTCTTTTCAGTTTAGACAGTTGTAACCGAATGTTTTCTTTCCACCATTAATGGAATAACAAGCTTTTCGATTTAATCTTTCTTCTTCACTGATTCTTAAGATTTCAATGAGTTACTGTTATGATGTTGAATTACATGTTTTAGATATATTTTTAGTTCTTGTTATATTCTTGTTATTGATTACTGTTAATACAAGGAAATACTGTTAAGTCGATTTTGTTAAAATAGTTCATGATATGGTTCACTTGATTACTATATTAGGCAGTTTAGATATAACAGGTTTAATCTTTCTTTTGCAGCGTAAAAGATGATGTTTTTGGATTACTGTTCATCAGGTTTTAGAAGTCTATTAAAAGTTTTTTTTTTGTTATATAAAATTTTCTGATCGAAATCAGTTAGATGAATCAAGCGGTGCAACAGTAGTTCAATATCACTAATATTTTAGAGTTTATGCAGGTTTCAGTTTAGAAGGACTGTTCGTTTTTCTTCGTTTGTCTTCGTTTTTCTTGGATAATCTGTTTTGCAGGAATACTTTGAAGTGTATACAGTTATTCAGCTCATAGAATAGACGAAATTGGTGGTGTTTGTTTTAAACCGGCTCAGCGCCGCGTTTCTCGTCTCAACGGACTAGGCTTCGGATGAAACGGTTAAGCTCCATTTTACATTCCTGTAATTTCTTAGAGTAGACTGTAATTAGCTGTATTTGTAGTTTAAACATAGCGTAAAGAGTAGTGTAAAACTTTGTGTAACTGCTTGATTAATCTGATTTCGCTTTCTGGATATCTTCATTTTGCATGTTATAGGATGTTTGGATTGGCAGTTTATTGCTTAATTCTTGTGCTTCGATTCGATTAGTTAATTGTTTGTAGTTCATTTACTTGCTATTCAATATCTGTTTGAATTCAGTTCTTTGATTACTGCCTTAGCTCTATACATTTGCATTTTGTTTGAGTAGTAGTGTTTAGGACAGTGCACTTTAGGTAGTTTTGCAAATTTAGATTAGGAACTAATCTGCCAAGAATTTGAATATTAATAGGAAGTGTAGCCTTAGTCGAATTCAATAGTCATCAGTATGTTTTGTTCAAATTCGGTTCAGTAGGATAACGATGGATTTACACTTAGGATTGCATTAGGAGTTAGTTAAATTTACTGATGTTAATTTTGCTTCAATCTTTGTGTAGTCTATTAAAGCTTTAATGCAGAAGTTTGGATAATATACACATTAAGCCCTTCAATTTGTGTCTCTTCATTACAGTTACGGTCCAAATTGTTAGAGTTAACGAGCAGTTAGTTAGAAATAACGGCTAATTTTCTCTTGGGCTTAGTCTAGAATTGATGGGCTTTGGATTTACTAACTGGACTAGTTTAATAACTAGCTAGTTTGATATTTGGTAAAAGTAAAAATTAGAGTATTATGATTTAAACTTTCATTTTAGTTTTATAAAAAAATACTTTTAGTTTTATATTTTGTAATTTGTATTTTCAATTTGTAGAATAAATTGTGTATTTTTGTCATTCTTATATTTCGTGCAATTAAATGTTGTGATTGCTAAATGTTTTTAGAGTAGTACATATACGTAGGAATTATAGAATATTTTACCTTTTTACTTGCTTCTTGCCAATTAGACATAAATTCCAAACAAATTTGTATAACCAAAAACAATTAAGTCTTTGCTAGAAAACGTTATATCAATTCGAATCGAGCTGAGAAGACAACTATACTAAAAAACGAAATATTAGTACCCCGTACCGGAAACGATATCCAAACCACAATCTATACACACCAATAAGCACATAAACACGTAAAGACACGTAACTAGCACAAAATAAAACAAAGTGACGAACCTCAAAACCAGGGTTGTCACATCACTCCCTCCTAATAGAAATCTCGTCCCGAGATTTACTCCTTAGGATCAAACACACAACAACAAATCACATGAGGATACTTGTTCTAAACGAACTCCCCTCATTTCCACGTGAACTTTAGTTCAAGTTTCAAAATACCACATATACAAACCAAAAATAATTAAACTCATTGCCAAACTCCTGACCTCACAGTCAATCAATCTCACAGATGACTCTTTGATAAAACAAAGACTCTTATTAACACAAGTCCCGAATAACCGTACATGCACAATGCATTCTCAAACAACATTTACCAATCTCAATACATGAAACGTATCATGTATACAACTCATTTTCCCCAGGTAATTCTATACTCATAAGCTAATGGTCCGATCTTTCCAAAGATCATAAATGGACCTACAAAACTCTACATCAACTCTTCCATTTTACCAAAACGTACCACCCGTTACTATGGGTGAAACTCCCTACATAACTTTGTCACTAACCCTAGTGGTTTCCTCCTTTTCTACATAGCATCCCTTGTTGCTCTCATCCTTTCCACAACATCATTACCACATTAGTAACCTCTTTTACCAATTCTAGTCCACAATGGGGACAACTCACCCTATCCTTTCATATAGTGCCTCAAATGGCATTTATCGACTTCTAGTATGATAACTATCATTATATGAAAACTCAGCCACCGCTAAAGAGTTTCCTAACTCCCTCTAAATCAATCACTCATGTCCAATCATGTTCATCAACTCCCTTCAGTCCGTACTCCAAACTACTTAAAAATTCCTATTTCCTTACAAAGTGACCTATGACGGTCTTTCACATATCCATTAGTTCTTCCAATCCAAATCAACTTACGATCTATACACACCATCAAAAGGACGGTTAACTCAGTTAGACCAAGCCCTTCCTCCCTATGGCACATCACACCTATAACTCCTCATCCATTAGATTATCGATACTAAGCCTCCCAAACAATCAGTATAGGTCAGTGCCATTTCCCTTTCCACACTACGACAGTATTAGCCTGCTTTGTGCTTTATTCTACTCATTAGGCTCTACCAAAGTTCTACCTTCGGTTCCTATCTCGACCTATTTCATTCATGCTTCGCTTCTATACACACTTCCTTCTCTTTCCTCGACTCCTACCATACATCACGATGTGATGCTTCCCATTGTTTCTTCCCTTGCCATAATCCTTCATAAGGCATTCCATACATATTAGGTTAACTTTTACACAAAACCTCCTATTCCATCGCATCTGTACGCAATCCTTCCAACTTCTCAACTATGTGACTTCCCATTCCTCTTGAATTATGAGATGAATTAGTCAGTCTATCGACTATCACCCAACTCTCGTCGTACTTATTCCTCCACCCCATTATGTATCCCTTTCACCAACTTCGTCCTTACATCGCCCTTTCTAAGCTACTCCTATCTATGTAGGAAGTATAGTCTACGTCCCTTTTCTCCATATGATTTTCCAAGCCACGCAACACACATGTTGAAGCGTTCTCTGCTTTAGACAACTCAACTCGTGCAACCTACATCCTTCATCCAAACCACCCTAATACGTCATCCATATAGTACAAGTTCGTCTCAGCTTCACTTCATTCTTCTTATTCCATGTCTCATCGACCATGCTTGCCTTTCCCAGATGGTACTTGGCCTTGCCAATTTTTTTTCATCAATTAACTCCACCCATCACCTTTGCCAAAAGTTCAATCAAGATGATTGAATATGTGTTGGAGACGTTCATGATCCGTATAGATCATTCTCCACGTCTCGTACACCAAATTCCTCTAGCATTCTAGGCAGATATAACAGTCCAACTCCACTAACTAAGTCTATCCAGTTCTTCCAAATCTTCAGTTCCTGCAACGTATAAGCGATCACCTTTCTTTGTCGTCCTCGTACGCGTCCAAATCCTTGCTCCACGTATCGTCATGCTTCGCGATTTCATCCAGTCCTTCCGATAATGCCAAGATCGGCTCATTATCCAATCCACTTATTCAGCCTCCAAAATTCTTCCTCATCCTTCTTTACTTCGCCCTTTGCTGGTTCCTCGATATGCCATCATCTCTGACCACTCGTCCTGGCCAACTTAATCCTAAAACTCACACTTGAAATTCTTACGTATAATTCCCTTTCCTAACAACTCCAGATGTCAAGATGTCGTCGATGCTCCCGATGACAACTCGTTTATATACGTTCATGCACACTTGGTTCATTGACTCCATGAAAACCGCTAGTGCTTTGGCGAAACCAAATGCATAACCGTAAACCCAAAGCGTTCATGCAACATCCTTAGCAGTTTCCACTATGTCCTCCTTGCACCCTCTCTTAGCGGCAATACGAATAAATTCCTACCTCGTTCTACTTGCAAAATTCTACACGCATCTTAAAAGACCGCTACTTCCTCTCATCGGACCACTCAACCGCTTTCCACATCCAATCTACTACTAAGCAACTCAACTTTTATCCGGCATTCCTTGCAATTTCTAACAGCTCTTGTTTTTAAATCACTCCATCAACGATTTGCCTTGGAAAGGCACTAACTACAACTCCTCTCACCTCCCCTACTTGCTCTATTTATGGTTCTACCTCACCGTAATAGGAAACCCTACTAAATTTCAGGAAATTTTTGGAAAACTTACATACCCTACGAACACTCACAAATACCTTTGAGGTATTGTATCCCCTTCCAACACTCTCTATGGCGCGTTACTTGTGCAAGTAGCCCACAAATCTCTATTTATCTCCTTGGTACTCCTAAGAGACCTCATGACCACATTAGTTCGTCTACGAACTTCTTTCCTCCCCACCAAGGGTATTCCGACCGTTCTCTCATGGTCACCTACTTAAGCGTGTAGGCGCGACCAAGTCTTTCATACGACTACCTCAACGCTCCCAAACAATACGAAACCAAAACTACATCTTGAATCCACCATATACGAACAACGAATCAAACCCACGGATAACTAACGACATTTCACATGCACCAGTTAAAACAAGTCAAAACCACAAGACTCAAAAGAAAACTCAAACCCAGAACGTGTATCAATTCAAAATGACCCATGACAACAAAAAATAATCCAAGAAACACCCAATGGCAACCAAAAATATTACGCCCCGCGACATATTATTTAAACCGTGCAAAAGATCGAATTTTCCAAAAGAATATATATCTTTTTTTTTATTTATTTATTATTACCTCCCACATCTATGTGACTCAAACAATCTACAAACAACCCTCTTGACGAACTCAAAACTCAACTCAAAAACTAGGTATCCCGTGCATCACAAATCATAAAAATAAACTACTATTCAAACTCAACCTTTAACCCGACACTTGTACAATAATTTCAGCCAAGATACTGACCTCCCATGACTATACATTCTGAATATTTGAAAATTACGTTCCGAGTACATAATTTTAAGCTTTTGAATCATCCAAAAAGCTTTAAAAACGAACAAGTTATGACCAAAACAGTTTTATATTAATGAAAGATAAAATTGTATGTGAAATCTTCATAAACTCAATTTAACCTTGTATTAATAATTATAAATGACGTGAACCGGTTAAACCCAATTACATAAACTATGTAAGTAGAAAGAAATTTTACTTCGTTTTATTTTAAAGAAAGTCTTTTAGAATTTGAAATAAATAAGTGTTGATTAAAAAGAAATCTTAAGTTACATCTTGTTTCAAACACGACTCCAACACCTTACCCTTATTTTACCGAATACAACCAACTATCTAACCCGATAATAGATTTCCAAGTCCCCCTTTTTCTCAATATATACCGACCAAAAGAAATGTAAGACCCGACACAAAAGATTTCATTATCTCAAAATAAATCCCAAGTTATTTCAATAGACTTAAAACCAAGAACACCATTTTAAAACGTACACGTGAAATACGAAAATCAAAGAATACGCTACCAGACACACTTCAAAAGATTCAAAACGTCGTTGAAACTCCACCAAACTCGAGCTCTAATAAATTGTTTAAACACAAGAGAGTACTAGGTACGTTCAAGTTATAATAACTACTGAACGACCGTAAATCATAACATAACATCTATTAGTATATATACATCCGCATATGTATACCTATCGAATCTCCCAAACATACTCGTTATCATACATGTCAAGTCACTCAATCGCTTTATACGCTCGTTTTTCCATACGAGTAATCACCATCTCACCGTGCCACAACAAGGCATAAAGCCCACCTCCTAAACCAAACCATATCGTGTGACCCCATAATCACACAACACAACTATAACCCAAAACATATAACACAAAAAGAACAGTAGCCATATCATAGGCAGCCATTACATAAACCCATATATATATACGTATACCCAAATTCTACATCTCATCATAAACAAGCATGTACTAATCCTCTTTCATGCAATCATACTTGAGAACCCATTGAAGTTGTGGTACTTGTATAACTATGTTGGCCACCATACTTATATAATTACCCTTTCCCTAATGCACTCGCTCCTATGATGACACTTATAAGAATCAATACAACATATAACACATAAATCCATCTACTCACATAAGCTCATAACCACATAACCAAATAGGTCCAAAACCCCATCTATTAAAATAACATAGTAAAACTCTTGGAATACCGAACCACCACATGATTCTTAGGGAACATGACTTAAACATCAAAAGAAAATAACATCTCTCGGGTACATAAAATAACCCAACAAAAGATAGAAACTACCATGTACCAAATTATGTACTATAATGTACAATTTAAGAAAAATACGACAATGACTAGCGTGGATGATTATGGTCTAACCCGCACTAGTCACAACCCGAAAAGAAAATAGCATGTGGCTAAGTATGAACTTACTATGGTTCAATTCATACTAGTCAAAACATCGCAATAAATAACATTCAAACACATCAATTTATGTAAAATGCACACATACTCCTATGATGCCTATATGCAGGGACCCTTAAGCTATAGACTAGGCTACGCGACTAGGCAACCTAATTCTCTATAACCTGTCTCTGATACCATTCTGTCACACCCCACCATGGCGGAATATAGGACGCGACGTATGGATATCATCACAACAAACGGTGTCTCTATAGAGAAAACTAAAATGCAACTATAATGTCATAAATGGCGACACAAAGGTCATGACAATATCTCAACAAAGCAGGAGTCTAGGTAAGTAGGTAACAGTCCTACCTCTTACCCAAGACAACCAATTAACATAACCAAAACAAACATATGTGTGCCAACAGTATCCCTTATTAAATGAACAAATAAAAACTAAGAAGGAAATGGGGATCTCCTTCTAAATGCATTTCCTACGCTCTCCAAATCCTAGCCACTTATGTCCTCTAGCTTAACCATAATATCACCTGAAAGAGACACTAAAACACGTCAACATAAAGTTGGTGAGAGTCATAGGTTTAGACTCCAACGCCAAAACAAACCATAAGCTGTGAGTAACAACCAAAAGTTAAAAACATATGGACAATGTGATACTAATATGCATTAACAAACTAACATTCAAGATTTAACTAATCAAACCAAAACTCAGGCTCCCAGCCATACTAAACACCATACTCCCATAGGCATCCAAACACCTATGAACCAAATCCCAATCCAAGGCTCCCAGCCTTACCAAACACCATGGTCTCATAGATGCTCACACATCTATGTACCTCCCCAAGGCCCCGCCTTGTCAACAATCCCTTGGTACCAAATCAAAACATAAACAATCAAGAATCAACTAGCAGTTAATCATATAAGTATGCACACATAAGTCCATTACCAACGCCAAACATTCACAGCATAATTTATAAATAACACAACACAGTGTCTCCTACATCCCATATGGAAGTCAAAAACAATAGTAAACATGGGACTATGAACTCACCTGATTGAGCTTCCCCAAACATCCGCGCACTAGCAAAAAGCTAACAACCAAAAACACATAATCAAAACATGAACCAAACACTAAAATGGCTCATCAACCTATGATGTACATCTAACCTTCTCCCATATATATACCTCATATATATGCTCTAAGCATCTCATTACACCCCTCTATAAAGCCCTTAACTCGTTTTACTTCATAACACATCCCGTTAACATTTTATCAAAAACAGTCCCAGTTTTAGGTCTCAAACTATAAGACAAACACCCACCTAAACACACCCATTATCTCTGTAAAGGGAATATTTATGCCATTACATATGTTAGCTAACACCTCTCACTTGCCCCAACCTTAAAGCTACTGTTAAGGCCTCGATATATATATATATATATATATATATATATATATATATATATATATATATATATATATATATATATATATATATATATATATATATATATATATACTTTTGTAATTCCAGATTTACTGATTTTAAACATACAAAAAGTTTGTTATGATTAGGGGGTCTTACCCTAAACCACAACCTTAGCCCAAGTGCAGATACTTACTATAATATATAAACCATCTCTCATGTTCGTTAGAAGATCCCAATGCAACCCTAAGTACCCCAAACAACCCAAAACTTAAAAATAAAACAGGCTGACTTCAAAACTGTTTTGACCTCCGACTGTTGTAACCTGTTTTTGACCCACTTCCCTACCTCCAATTTAGTTCTCGTTTCTTGCATTGGAAAGACACTTCAATTACCTTTCCAGGGATACTTGGATCGTAAAATAAGAGTTTGTAGAACTCCCAATATGATCAAAACAATTGACTCAAAATTCTGCTCAGTTTTTAAAAACGGGTTTAATCAAATTAAACTAATTAATTACTCATAACCCCATTAAATACAAGCCCTAATTTATGTAATCATCATATTATGATTAATACAACATTAATTTACTATTTTTATATTAAACCATAACCTAAATCCATCATAAGATGATTAAATAAACATAAAAACAATTTAATTAAAAAGGTTTATGAAGGTTTTACCTTTAATTCAATGGAAGATAAAAAAAACTATAAAAACCCTAAAACCTCTCCTTCTGCCGTCGACTATAATGTTCTAGGAACAAAAATATGGTTTTTGTTTTTAGTTAACACATTATATAGAAAAAGGGTGAACCCAAGTCCAACCCATAGCCCATTACCTTTTCTTTCCTTTTTTTTTCTTGTTCCAATCGGCCTAAACCGACTTATATATATGTTTTTGTTTGTTTTTTTTTTCTTTTTATTGTTTAATAATACATTATTAACATTACCTTAATTTTTATTAATTTATTTCAGCTCCTAAAGCTTCCAAAACCTCAAAACCGTAAAACTAGTCAAATTTACGCGTTTTACCGTAAAAGACGTAAAATATACACTTTTAAAAAAAATCTCAAATTTTGAAATAAACTTTATAACTAAGTCCTAAATGACTTAAAACCATCCCGAAAAATATTCATATGACTAATTACCTCATCCGAGACCTCTAAATGCTAAACCGTAAATCGTAAAAATACAATTTTCTATAATACATATACGTATACGTAAAACCACTAAATAACACCATCTCACTTTATAGTCACTACCATGTGAACTCATGAACATGAAATCATCACACATCGTTTCACTCACAAGGTACCCCGTACCAGAAACGATATCCAAACCACAATCTATACACACCAATAAGCACATAAACACGTAAAGAGACGTAACTAGCACAAAATAAAACTAAGTGACGAACCTCAAAACCAGGGTTGTCACAGATACTGAAAAAGTAACGGAACTAGAAAAACAAGTCGAATTTTTGAAGAAAGTTGATTATAAAACGCATGACTCTATTCAAACCATAAGAATGTTAGCACCTCCGTCCATGTTTAAGGGTCAAGCTAGCTTTGCAAGTCCTGATTATCTTGCCCAAGCTCAAGCTGCGAACCCGCGCATTTATATGGATGAGTCCGAATGGACCGATCCTGAATATCCTCTTGGTTATGATGAGACATCCCTTTGGGAAGAGGAGAGTAGATCACCGGTCAATAAAGAGTTTGTGAAACCATACAATTATGCTTATGAGAATAGTCTATATGGTCTTTTCACTACACAAAAACAAAAGTCTCGTGAGGAATTGTTTTTAGAATGCAAACAAAGAAGAATTCAATGGAAGAAAGCTTTTGCTACTAAGAAAACAAACGTTTCTAAGTTTATCAACTACTTGCCTCTTGACGCTTCTAAAAGCAAGAGTAGGCAGACACTTGGGTTTCTACAACATTAAATTGATAATATTAAATCCATTGTTGACAATGAATGGAAACAACGTGAAAATGACGAGTGGAAAAAACCAATTCCTCAAGATATAACTGTGCTTATCAAACAAATCTTAATATCGAACACGACCACATTAAAAGAAAATATGCTTGAATTTAAAAGATTAATTTGGTCTGAAATGTTTGATGATTTAAAATATGTTGAGTCTATTGAGAAAGAAATTGACGATTTTCAAATTGACAAGTCTGTTTTCTCAGATGAATATGATTTACTCTTAGAAGGATGTCTCTCCAAAGATATTTTGTGTGTTACTCTTCAATCTTGTGCTGATATCGATGAATATTCTGATGTGGCATGCAAATATCTTGATAAAATCAAAGAATGTGAGCGTCTTGAACTTGAGATTTCGAAACATAAAGAAAATGTTGATAAAAAGGCTTTTGAGTTACTTCAACACAAAACTGATTTCGTTCAAAAACATTGTCATTCTCTTGAACTTGCTTTGCAAAAAGACGTTGGTCATTTTCCACATGATAATAACTTGCAAGAAAAACTTTCCATAACGTTTCGAGAAATGAATGAACTGAATTTGGAAATTAAAGGGTTGAATGCTCAGTTACAAGACAGGGAAACAGCGATAGCAGAGTTGCAGAAACTCGTTGCTAAGATGGGTGGGAAAGTTGTGGAACCTAGCGTTAAGAAACCTGTTGTTAGACAACCCAATGCCTCTAAAGTGAATAGTGATGTAGTGTTTTTTACCCCTTTAGGAAAAGGAAGGCAAAAGCGGTAAGCGTTAAGTGTCGGTTTAGGAAAACCGAAGCACTAATGACCAAATAAGTTCGTTTCCCAAGGAGACACGTGTGTTGTGTAATGAGTTGATTTTGATTGATGATTTTATTAAGAAAAGAAAAGAAAATAGAAATGAGAAAGAAAGACGGTTACGAAGACGGATCGAGCTAAGACGAAAACGCGTTCACGTAAAACCGTAAATAGTGCAAAAATTAAAATTTTAACCTAAAAATTCCTAAACATTACTAAAAATCCACAATAATATTCTAAGAGTTTACAAAAAATCCAAACTTGCTAAACCTTTTAATTAATTAGATAATGACTTTTTAATGCTAATTAAAGCCCTAAAAATCACAATTAATTATTAAAAAGCCCTAAACAAGATTTTAAAGATTGTAAACCTCAAAAATATCCTAATTAAGCTAAAAACTATTTTTAAAAATTTTAAAACCTAATAAAACTATTTTTAAACACTTAAAAACTATTAAAATCTATTAAAACTTAAATTAATTCTAGCAAATAAATGAAAAGTCTTAGAAATATTTGGAAAGTTACAAAATTCCTAACTATGTGTCTACAATCTAGGAAAAATGTTAAAACTTAAAAAATTAAACTTTTAATTTTTAATAATAAAATAATATTAAAATATTCAAATAAATTCAAAGTTTATAAAAAAATTCTAAAAAATTACCAAAAATCATAAATAATGTAACTAGAACAAAATGCAATCAAAAGTTTCTAAAACCTATTTAATAATTTTATATTAAATTTTAAAGTTAGCTAAAAACCCTAAAATCCAATAAAATAAAAAATAAGACTTTTTGAAAACTTTTTAGGCTGTAAACCTCAAGTTACTTAAATAAAACCTAAAAACTACCTTTTTAGATTTTTAAATTACTTTTTACTATTTTTAAATTACTTTTCAAAATTTAAACTAAAAATAATCCTAGAAAATTAATTAATAAAGGGAAAAATAAACTTTTTAAGCAGAAAAGTCCTAAAACCTAATACAAACCTAAGAAAAATGCTAAACAGTAAAAACCTCAAAGAAATAAGCTTAAAACAGCTTATAAATAAGCTGTTAGCTAAATAAGCCCAAAAACAAACACTCCTTATATAGATATTGAAATGAAACCTAGCAGTCAAAGTCCCTAGGGCGCAATGGTAAGTTGTGAGTGTTGTGAGGAGGATGGCGTAGGTTCGAGTCCTGGCCAGTCCTTTTTGCACTTTTGTATTTTTTTTTATATAAACTTTTTCAAACTCAAACTGTGACCTTTTTAATTTCAAAAACACAAACACAAATCCAATTTAACAAAGATTAAGTCAAAAAGAATTGAAACGGGTTCAGATTAGTCTTTATGAACACAAAGCAAAGTCAGTTTCTTCACTTATGCAAATTCAAATCAAGAGGAGCTTGATCCTTGAGTTTTTGATGTTGTTTGTTGGACAGTGGGGCACCCTTATACTCTTTTGAGTATAAGGAGTCTAGCAAACACAAGAAAAGCACAAGTATGTCACAAATTCAAACACCAAAAAGCACAAATTGCATCTGATAAAGCTTAATAGGGGGCTGTGATGACTATTGCTGATCTACTTGGCATACAAGTGGAATTTAAAGGCTCAAAACAAGCACATACATCTACCAAGTGACAATTAACTGATGCACAATACTATATGAGCCTATGATCCCACAAATAAACAAGCTTACATGAACAAATTCCAACAGAAAGCTGGCAGAAATGGAGCTATGCTGATTTTAGCTACTTCTACCAAGATGTGAGCATGCAACTTGTCTTAAACTTCACCAAAATTGAACACCAGAGTAACATACAACCAATAAACACCCTAATGATTGAGTCTAAACAGGATTTATCCCAAAAACTTAGCAAAAACTTCCCTTAAATTACTAATCCAAACACCCTCTTAAAAAACTGAAATTGATTTTTACAAAGCAAAACCTTTCAAAACCTAATCAAACTTACTTAGCAAGACCTAAACATGCATAGCAATACTATATGAGCCTATTTAAACCGCAATATTCATCATTCAAACAAGTTCATGCAAAATCACATAAACAAGCAACTTTCTGAAAACTGATAAATGAGCCAAGAATTTTACCTTGAGGGACCTACATCCAGGTCCCTCAGTGACTGCTAGTCACCTCCTAACAGGTCCGGACCTGTGCTGGACCTTTGACAAAACAAAACTCAAAAACCTGCTAAGAAAAACAAGAACAAACACAAGCAAATATACTTTCTGATTTTTCTGAAAAAATCTCTTTTAAAACCTTGAAACTTAAACCTTGGAACAAGACCAAATTCAAAAATCCAGGACTCCAATCCACTTTCACTTCAAAGAACCTTGGATTTCAGAAAATTGCTAAACCTTTTTCAAAAACCTTGGAAAATTGAAACTCAAACACACAAGTGTTTACCAAATATCAATGGAACTCAGTTTTTAGCTTTCACAACACACACCAACTTTTTAAAATCAATAAAAGGAATTACTTTATAACACAAACACCAACTTTATAAATTTGTAAAAAAGGAATTACAAGAGTTGATTGCTAAAAACTGGAACAAAGGGTCACTTACAAGCCAAGGACTCCTTTTATACTACACTACTGATCATTCTAGAACAAGGATTAAAATAATAAACAACTAAAACCCTAATGCTTGGAAAATCCGAATTTGCCCTTGGTTTGACTGAATTCTTGGTCAAAAGAGTCCTCATGTGATGTTGAAGAGATGCCAGCTGTTGAAAGTTCATCTTGGACGTTTATAAGTCCTTGGGGACCAGGTAGAGCTTGTGGGACGTTGGATGTGTCCCCTCCTAGGGTTTTGTGGAAAGTGACGCAGCAGGGGAGTACCAAAGTGTCACATGGGGATGTCTAGTGAGGGGG
The DNA here is from genome assembly GCA_025667525.1 of Glebionis coronaria. Classification (NCBI taxonomy): domain Eukaryota; kingdom Viridiplantae; phylum Streptophyta; class Magnoliopsida; order Asterales; family Asteraceae; genus Glebionis; species Glebionis coronaria. The sequence continues at coordinate 534,129 of JANFOE010001134.1, read as the reverse complement.
GTTTTGGTTGGGATGTGGACATTTGGGGTTTAATTAGGGATCTGGAGGGTTGTGCTCAAAACCCCTTTGATTTGGGTGTGATTAAGGCTGGGGAATATTAGGGTTTATGGGATAATAGGTGGGATTTGATCTGATTTAGGAAAAGTTTATTTTAAATTTGTGTTAAGTGGGAAATAAAGGGAGGGATTTGACTAAGGTTTGACCAGGTTTATTTAATAAACCTGGTGGGTGGGTTTGGTTACGGGTTGGGTAGGGTTGATGGGTATTCGGGTGGGTATGGCTGAGGAGTCAAGTTTTGGTTGGTGGTGAGGGTTTGTTTGTCTGGCAAAAACACCCCCTGGACTCTTTCACTTCTTCCATGTTGTATAAAATAGCCATCAACGCCCATTTTCCCTTTAACAACTTTTGAGTAATTGTCATTTTTGGCACAATTACTTTAAAAACTTTTAACAAGGGCTTCAAATGCAATTCTTGGATTCTTCAAGGACTGATCTTGTAATATCTTCAAACTTTAGGGACCCTATTCATAATTTTGAATATTTGAGGGGTATAAAGTGTTAATCTTCAAAAGTTGAGGGACTAAAGTTGTCAATCTTCAAAACTTCAAGGGCATTTTTGTAAAATCCAAACTTGGGCCCGGTTCATTGTGCGGCTTCGTTTCCCGTGTTCGTTTTTGATTGATTCTTGTGATCTTTTGCCATTTCCTCAATATCCGTACCTAAAAATACACAAGCAACAAACACGAGCATATATTTGGCAGTTTTAATGATATTTTATGCATTTTAAGCCCGATTTGGACGATGAGACTATGTATAAAAGCAGTCTCATCACTCCCCCATACTAAACCATTGCCGTGCCCTCACGCAATGCTAGAATAAAGTATCGTAGCACATCCAAAATTCATTTTATTCACTTTATTGAATGATAAACTAGCTATACTACTACTATTACTACTACTTGAGTTTTAGACATAATGTATGATTTTCATTGCAAAATGGGACGTTTAGGTTCATAGAATAAGAACACGTGAATGCTTCGTTAGAAATAATTTCATCGTCCTCGATTTTCACCCAATTCCATGCTAAGCATGTAACGAGATCATTGTCATTATAATTTAGTAATGCTAACACTACTCATATGCCCTAATCACGTACTTATCCTCCCATTATTCCTAAGTTGTATCTCTTATATTTTATTATGTCTTAATGATCACGAGGATACATCATTTGACTTATGCGATAATAGAGATTTAGGTCTAAAAATAGAGTCCTAACGGTGTAACTAAGACCATCAAATCAATAACCCCTCCTAATAGACAACGATGTTAAAAAATTAAGTTGACAAGAAGAATCGATAAACACGGTTTTATAACGGTTTTGAACATGAGACTTATTACCAAGACTTTTATACGCCCCCTAACGGAAGGGCCTTATTATCTTTGGTTTACCTCCATCTTTTATTCAACTTCGCCATGAAGCTTTTATTATGACTTCGGTCTTGCCTTGCCTTTTATTATCCGCCTCATCGGTGGTTTTATTAGCCAAAGACGTATATCCTCATGCTAAAGCGAATTTTGGATCTTTAAAGCTTCGAAGATTAAGGCTTGATTCACTTTCAATTTTGCATAGATTTTAGGCCTTGTGGGGCTTCAAATTGTTTTCTAGATTTAGGTGAGCACTTGAAATCTTATTATTGGGTGAAGCTTTTGATTATTCGGGTGCCAATACTTCAAAACCGTGACGCTGGCGATACCTTAATGTCTTCCCAATTTAATTACACGGAAGCTACTAAAAAAGACTAGAAACCCAACAATCCTAACTAAACCGCTAAGTCAATATTTATTAAGCAAAAAATATTTACAAGCGAAGGGAGAATAAGCAAACAACGAGAACACATGAGTTTTTGAAAGAATACGAGTACTCTACGTTTAGCATAGTAACTTATAATTAACTCTATCATTTCTCGTCCTCATTTAAGAGACTTAGCCTAATGTAAAGTTAAGGAATCAAAGCTAAGTGCTCAACACACACGGTCGAGTCAAAAATTACTCTTATTCTCGCCATCAGAAAATCTACATTCGTGTCTTAAACACTTATGAAATATGAGAAATTTTTTAAAATTTGGCCATTTTGCCTTATTTTGCAACAAAAACGATAAACAAAAAGATAAACTTTAGAAAGCGTGAAGGTTTGGCAAGGCAAGTATCTATTCACCCCCCATACTAAAGTTAAACATTGTCCTCAATGTTTCGAGTCTAGGGGTGCAAACACCCCCATACTAGAGACATAGTCGAATGCCTAATCTAGCATGGAAAGGGTGTAACCAATAAATTAATAGCCGTTTATGAAGTGTGCTAAAAACCTAAGGTTAGAACATATAAGGATATATCATGTGGATATTGAGAAATGTCTCCAAAGCAAACGATCGAGTGCTCCCATAAAACGAACACGAGAGGCTCCAATCGTGAAGATCATGATCTAAAAAACACAATGCACAAACAACCACGGAACAAAGGTTGGAAGGGCACAAATCCCCTCACATTAACTAATTAGAAAGCAATAATATGTACATGGATAAGCATGGGTCTCCCCCACGAGGCACCTTGTTTTTGATAACCGAGTCAAAAGCTCGACTCGAATCCCCATAAATGTGATCATTTAGGGATAATCATGGTGTGGTCAATTTTTGGTGGGGCTTACATGATAAACAAGGCCCAAAAGTACGTGGAGTACTTTAAAAACCCGATAAACGTATACCGGGGTCAAAGATAGCGTCCTCGTTTTCGGATGAAAGACGAATCAACGCTACTTCAACACAAACCCCAATGGGGTAGAAGAAAATAGGAGAGAAGAAATAGAAGGGTGGGACAATGGGTAAGTCTCTAACAACATGAGCTACTCGAGGTAGACTCGCACCAATCAAATGAAAAGATTTTCCATTTATTGCATCGGTAGAAGACCGAGATTTCCCTTTATAAGCAATTCCAGGATCAAATATCTCGTCCTCGGTGGAGAAAGGGGAGGGAACAAATGGGGCTTCCCCCACACTAAGTCCACACAAAGCATCGTCAAAAGGAGAAGACGAGCTTGTAGTACTCAAAACACGTGGTGATGACGGAGTTAGAGTTGTAGAAAAATCTTTTAAATTCAATTCAAAATATTTTCCTTTTTCATCTTTTACACTCTCCTGGTGAAAACCCGACTTAATTATGTCAAAAATATTTGGTGTTTCTAAAGCAATGTTAGTCACACTAAAAATTCTCACATTTTGAAATCTTTTTGGTTTAGGTGGTGGCAAGTTTTCAAATCTTTTGTCAACAAAGAAAACTTCCCCATCGGGATCAACGTATTCATCATCCGAAGAATCACTCGAGATTGGTATTGTAGGCTTAACACTCTTAACCTCCACCGGCGAAGGGGACGGAACTTCATTTTTATCAACAACTCCTAAAACTCTATTTGAAATCTTTTTGCAAATGTTTTTGATGGGATTGACATTGTACAAAGATGTGATGGAATACACATGAGAAAGAGTGGAATTTTGGGTTGCATTAATGACGAGTTCTTCCTCATTGAAACGAAGAGTGATTTTTCTTGCATGCACATCGATAAGTTCTCTCGAGGTATCCAAAAAGGATCGACCTAAAATTAACGGAACTTTAGGATCGATAGGAATGTCAACAACAATAAAGTCTACGGGATAGTAGAACTTTCCAACTTTCACAAAGACGTCCTCGGCAACTCCACAAGCTAGAATCGTAGAATGATCGGCCATTTCGATTGACATTCTTGAAGGAGTGAGATTTAGAAGATTGAGCGATTTAAAAATCTCAAGAGGCATCAAATTAATACTAGCACCAAGATCGGCCAAGGCGTAGCATTCTTCCATGTCTTGTATAGCACATGGGATTAAAAACTTTCCAGGATCACCGACTTTTTGAGGTATGCGGCTTAGAAAAACCGAAGAACAACTAGACGATTTTTGCAATTTTTCTTTGTTATTCAACATACTTTTGAAGTTCGCGGCAAATCGAGGCATCATGACTAAGGCGTCGGCAAAACTTATATTAAAATGCAAGTCACGAAACATTTTCATAAAGAGTTCAAATTGATAATTATTTCGTTCTTGTGCCTTTTCCTTGTCTCGTCTTGAAGGGTAGGGTAAAGGTGGTGTGGGTTGGGGCATAGTAGGCATAGGCAACGACCTTGGAATCTCGGGTTCCATGATTGGTGTAGGTTCAACCGTGGGTGTGGTTTGAGCGGTACTTCGTGGGCTTGTAATTTGCTCCTTTTCTACCACAACCTCGGGTTCTTTCTCTTTTTCCTTCTCCATAGAAGTACTTGGATGAGAAATGGGTTCTTTGAAAGTTTTACCACTACGAGTAGTAACAACCTTCAATTCTCCTTTCGGGTTCACGATGGTATCACTAGGAAGACCACCCGAAGAAGAGGGCTTACACATGATAGCTTCAAACATTTTTCCCATTCGGTCTTCAAACTTAGATTGCCTAGCATCCGCTTTTAACAATTCTTGCTTAATCTCATGTTGACCTTGCTCCATTTTTGTTGATTTTGTTGGAGTCTTTGAACATTTCCTTCCATTTTATTAGCATGAGTTTTAAGTTCATTAGCAAGTTCGTTTTTTAGCTCGTTTTTCAACTCGGATCTTAAGCTAACCATTTCACGTTGCATGTTGTCAAACTTAGCATCATTAGCCTTTGCATAGTTCAAAAAATCTCCTTGAAGATTTTTGGTGTGATCATTTTGAAAACCTTGAGTAGAAGTTTGAAAATCACGGTTTTGGTTTTGATTTGAAATTTGCCCATTTCCACTTTGATAATTACCCTTGTTATAATTCCTTTGATTTCCTTGGTAATTTCCACCTTGGTTGTTGTTTCGATAATTATTAGCATTTTGATTTGGTGGAACTTGATTTTGGCGGGAACCTTGACCGATTTGGTTATAAGTTCCCGTGGCTACATAAGCACTCGAAGTGTTACCATCCGCGGTAATGCACTCGGAAAGATCATGAGCTCCACCACACGACAAACAACTCTTAGAAACCGCTTTAACCGAAGCGGAATTCGAAGCTTCTTGAGCTTTCCAATGGGACATAAGGCTAGCAAATCTATCAAAAAATCGATTTTCTTCATTTGCTTCATCTTGTAAAGCATTAATGCTACGAGACGATGACGAGCCCAATTTGGCAACACTCGGTGTGTTACGAGGGCTATAAACCTTAGACCTATTCTCAATTACGACCAAAGCTTCTTCAACCGTTTTACACAAAAAATTACCACCCGCGGCGGCATTTAGATAATATCTTTCATGATCGTTAAGTCCATTGTAAAACGTGTCTATTTGGTGCAAATCGGAAAAACCGTGATGAGGACATTCATGTAACATCTCCTTAAACCTATTCCAAGCCGTTGAAAAACTTTCATTTGATTCTTGTGAAAATTTAGAAATCTCATTTTTCAAATGCATAGTCTTAGAGGGCGGAAAAAATTGGTTCACAAACTTTGAAACGAGATCCTTCCACGTCAATAGAATTGGGTAGCTCTTTCTCTAACCAAATTTTAGCGGGCCCCGCTAAGGAATACGGAAAAAGCATCATCTTAATTGAGTCATTCGAGACATCCTTGAATTTGCACGTAGCGGTAAGACGATTGAATTGGCGGATATGGTTGTGGGGATTGTCCTTCTCATCACCACGGAATTTGTTGTTTTGGATCATCGACAACAAACCCGTTTTCACCTCAAAATTCTCCGCAAGGATAGCGGGAAGCACAATAGCTTCTCCATAACCCTCGGTGGGTGCTTGAAGTAACTCCATCATAGTTCGATTCGCCATGGTTGGTGCTTCTCGTACAATGGGTTCGTCAATAGGAAACTCCTCACTAGAATGAGTTGGAGTGGGAGTTTTGTTCTTTCGTCTACGTGCACGTTTTGCTTGATTACGAGTGAGCATAAACGTCACGTACAACGAGGAGACGAGCAAAGAAGATTCTTTTTGGTATTTTGTATTTTTCAATTTTTTTGTGGTTTTTGATGGTATTAACTTTTTTGGAAATTGGTGAATGTATTAAGTAGACAAAAATCTACAAATCTCCTCCTTAATCAAATCTCTTGATTAAAGAAGCCTCAAGGAATGAAAACGATCACGTGGAGTGAACGCCTTCGATGACTTTAGAACGATGGTGGAACACCAAATCGTTCAAGAGGGTTTAATCAATAGAAACCAAGAAAATATATATGATATGTAATAATACTTTGGGCGGCAAAACCCTCGATTAGCTCTCAAAATCGAATACGCACAAGCAAGCGGAGGAAACGAGGCGGCGCGAAGCACTTAAGAGCCTTTTTCCTTTAGGTCGTGAAATACAACCGCCTTATACCCACCTTATAGTTTGTATTTTCAAGATTAAGCTTCACGAAAGTATTTATCTATTTTTGCCTTTTTTCTTTGGTTTGAGATTCGAATACAATGATCGAGTGATGAAATCCCGAATCAAGGTTGTGATTGCTCACGTATTTGGAGTACTTGTGAATTTATTGTTCTACGTATACAATATAGTAATAGTATTCACACAAAAACCGAAAAACGATAATACGTATTAGTAGAGTGCTACTAATACAAATACTAATTATGGCTATTATAAAAAAACAATGGTTCAATCAAAACACAACACGCCTCCCCGGCAACGGCGCCAAAAATTGATGTAGTGTTTTTTACCCCTTTAGGAAAAGGAAGGCAAAAGCGGTAAGCGTTAAGTGTTGTCGGTTTAGGAAAACCGAAGCACTAATGACCAAATAAGTTCGTTTCCCAAGGAGGCACGTGTGTTGTGTAATGAGTTGATTTTGATTAATGATTTTATTAAGAAAAGAAAAGAAAATAGAAATGAGAAAGAAAGACGGTTACGAAGACGGATCGAGCTAAGACGAAAACGCGTTCACGTAAAACCGTAAATAGTGCAAAAATTAAATTTTAACCTAAAAATTCCTAAAAATTACTAAAAATCCACAATAATATTCTAAGAGTTTACAAAAAATCCAAACTTGCTAAAACCTTTTAATTAATTAGATAATGACTTTTTAATGCTAATTAAAGCCCTAAAAATCACAATTAATTATTAAAAAGCCCTAAACAAGATTTTAAAGATTGTAAACTTCAAAAATATCCTAATTAAGCTAAAAAATATTTTTAAAAATTTTAAAACCTAATAAAACTATTTTTAAACACTTAAAAACTATTAAAATCTATTAAAACTTAAATTAATTCTAGAAAATAAATGAAAAGTCTTAAAAATATTTGGAAAGTTACAAAATTCCTAACTATGTGTCTACAATCTAGGAAAAATGTTAAAACTTAAAAAATTAAACTTTTAATTTTTAATAATAAAATAATATTAAAATATTCAAAAAAATTCAAAGTTTATAAAAAAATTCTAAAAAATTACCAAAAATCATAAATAATGTAACTAGAACATAAATGCAATCAAAAGTTTCTAAAACCTATTTAATAATTTTATATTAAATTTTAAATTTAGCTAAAAACCCTAAAATCCAATAAAATCAAAAATAAGACTTTTTGAAAACTTTTTGGGCTGTAAACCTCAAGTTACTTAAATAAAACCTAAAAACTATTTTTTTAGATTTTTAAATTACTTTTTACTATTTTTAAATTACTATTCAAAATTTAAACTAAAAATAATCCTAGAAAATTAATTAATAAAGGGAAAAATAAACTTTTTAAGCAGAAAAGTCCTAAAACCTAATACAAACCTAAGAAAAATGCTAAACAGTAAAAACCTCAAAGAAATAAGCTTAAAACAGCTTATAAATAAGCTGTTAGCTAAATAAGCCCAAAAACAAACACTCCTTATATAGATATTGAAATGAAACCTAACAGTCAAAGTCCCTAGGGAGCAATGGTAAGTTGTGAGTGTTGTGAGGAGGATGGCGCAGGTTCGAGTCCTGGCCAGTCCTTTTTGCACTTTTGTATTTTTTTTATATAAACTTTTTCAAACTCAAACTGTGACCTTTTTAATTTCAAAAACACAAACACAAATCCAATTTAACAAAGATTAAGTCAAAAAGAATTGAAACGGGTTCAGATTAGTCTTTATGAACACAAAGCAAAGTCAGTTTCTTCACTTGTGCAAATTCAAATCAAGAGGAGCTTGATCCTTGAGTTTTTGATGTTGTTTGTTGGACAGTGGGGCACCCTTATACTCTTTTGAGTATAAGGAGTCTAGCAAACACAAGAAAAGCACAAGTATGTCACAAATTCAAACACCAAAAAGCACAAATTGCATCTGATAAAGCTTAATAGGGGGCTGTGATGACTATTGCTGATCTACTTGGCATACAAATGGAATTTAAAGGCTCAAAACAAGCACATACATCTACCAAGTGACAATTAACTGATGCACAATATTATATGAGCCTATGATCCCACAAATAAACAAGCTTACATGAACAAATTCCAATAGAAAGCTGGCAGAAATGGAGCTATGCTAATTTTAGCTACTTCTACCAAGATGTGAGCATGCAACTTGTCTTAAACTTCACCAAAATTGAACACCAGAGTAACATACAACCTATAAACACCCTAATGATTGAGTCTAAACAGGATTTATCCCAAAAACTTAGCAAAAACTTCCCTTAAATTACTAATCCAAACACCCTCTTAAAAAACTGAAATTGATTTTTACAAAGCAAAACCTTTCAAAACCTAATCAAACTTACTTAGCAAGACCTAAACATGCATAAAAATACTATATGAGCCTATTTAAACAACAATATTCATCATTCAAACAAGTTCATGCAAAATCACATAAAACAAGCAACTTTCTGAAAACTGATAAATGAGCCAAGAATTTTACCTTGAGGGACCTACATCCAGGTCCCTCAGTGACTGCTAGTCACCTCCTAACAGGTCCGGACCTGTGCTGGACCTTTGACAAAACAAAACTCAAAAACCTGCTAAGAAAAACAAGAACAAACACAAGCAAATGTACTTTTTGATTTTTCTGAAAAACTCTCTTTTAAAACCTTGAAACTTAAACCTTGGAACAAGATCAAATTCAAAAATCCAGGACTCCAATCCACTTTCACTTCAAAGAACCTTGGATTTCAGAAAATTGCTAAACCTTTTTCAAAAACCTTGGAAAATTGAAACTCAAACACACAAGTGTTTACCAAATATCAATGGAACTCAGTTTTTAGCTTTCACAACACACACCAACTTTTTAAAATCAATAAAAGGAATTACTTTATAACACAAACACCAACTTTATAAATTTGTAAAAAAGGAATTACAAGAGTTGATTGCTAAAAACTGGAACAAAGGGTCACTTACAAGACAAGGACTCCTTTTATACTACACTACTGATCATTCTAGAACAAGGATTAAAATAATAAACAACTAAAACCCTAATGCTTGGAAAATCCGAATTTGCCCTTGGTTTGACTGAATTCTTGGCCGAAAAGAGTCCTCATGTGATGTTGAAGAGATGCCAGCTGTTGAAAGTTCATCTTGGACGTTTATAAGTCCTTGGGGACCAAGTAGAGCTTGTGGGACGTTGGATGTGTCCCCTCCTAGGGTTTTGTGGAAAGTGACGCAGCAGGGGAGTACCAAAGTGTCACATGGGGATGTCTAGTGAGGGGGGTTTTGGTTGGGATGTGGACATTTGGGGTTTAATTAGGGATCTGGAGGGTTGTGCTCAAAACCCCTTTGATTTGGGTGTGATAAAGGCTGGGGAATATTAGGGTTTATGGGATAATAGGTGGGATTTGATCTGATTTAGGAAAAGTTTATTTTAAATTTGTGTTAAGTGGGAAATAAAGGGAGGGATTTGACTAAGGTTTGACCAGGTTTATTTAATAAACCTGGTGGATGGGTTTGGTTATGGGTTGGGTAGGGTTGATGGGTATTCGGGTGGGTATGGCTGAGGTGTCAAGTTTTGGTTGGTGGTGAGGGTTTGTTTGTCTGGCAAAAACACCCCCTGGACTCTTTCACTTCTTCCATGTTGTATAAAATAGCCATCAACGCCCATTTTCCCTTTAACAACTTTTGAGTAATTGTCATTTTTGGCACAATTACTTTAAAAACTTTTAACAAGGGCTTCAAATGCAATTCTTGGATTCTTCAAGGACTGATCTTGTAATATCTTCAAACTTTAGGGACCCTATTCATAATTTTGAATATTTGAGGGGTATAAAGTGTTAATCTTCAAAAGTTGAGGGACTAAAGTTGCCAATCTTTAAAACTTCAAGGGCATTTTTGTAAAATCCAAACTTGGGCCCGGTTCATTGTGCGGTTTCGTTTCCCGTGTTCGTTTTTGATTGATTCTTGTGATCTTTTGCCATTTCCTCAATATCCGTACCTAAAAATACACAAGCAACAAACACGAGCATATATTTGGCAGTTTTAATGATATTTTATGCATTTTAAGCCCGATTTGGACGATGAGACTATGTATAAAAGCAGTCTCATCACTCCCCCAGTGATCATTTTCGATGACTTTAGAACGATGGTGGAACACCAAATCGTTCAAGAGGGTTTAATCAATAGAAACCAAGAAAATATATATGATATGTAATAATACTTTGGGCGGCAAAACCCTCGATTAGCTCTCAAAATCGAATACGCACAAGCAAGCGGAGAAAACGAGGCGGCGCGAAGCACTTAAGAGCCTTTTTCCTTTAGGTCGTGAAATACAACCGCCTTATACCCACCTTATAGTTTGTATTTTCAAGATTAAGCTTCACAAAAGTATTTATCTATTTTTTCCTTTTTTCTTTGGTTTGAGATTCGAATACAATGATCGAGTGATGAAATCCCGAATCAAGGTTGTGATTGCTCACGTATTTGGAGTACTTGTGAATTTATTGTTCTACGTATACAATATAGTAATAGTATTCACACAAAAACCAAAAAACGAGAATACGTATTAGTAGAGTGCTACTAATACAAATACTAATTATGGCTATTATAAAAAACAATGGTTCAATCAAAACACAACACGCCTCCCCGGCAGCGGCGCCAAAAATTGATGTAGTGTTTTTTACCCCTTTAGGAAAAGGAAGGCAAAAGCGGTAAGCGTTAAGTGTCGGTTTAGGAAAACCGAAGCACTAATGACCAAATAAGTTCGTTTCCCAAGGAGGCACGTGTGTTGTGTAATGAGTTGATTTTGATTGATGATTTTATTAAGAAAAGAAAAGAAAATAGAAATGAGAAAGAAAGACGGTTACGAAGACGGATCGAGCTAAGACGAAAACGCGTTCACGTAAAACCGTAAATAGTGCAAAAATTAAAATTTTAACCTAAAAATTCCTAAAAATTACTAAAAATCCACAATAATATTCTAAGAGTTTACAAAAAATCCAAACTTGCTAAAAACTTTTAATTAATTAGATAATGACTTTTTAATGCTAATTAAAGCCCTAAAAATCACAATTAATTATTAAAAAGCCCTAAACAAGATTTTAAATTTTTTAAACCTCAAAAATATCCTAATTAAGCTAAAAACTATTTTTAAAAATTTTAAAACCTAATAAAACTATTTTTAAACACTTAAAAACTATTAAAATCTATTAAAACTTAAATTAATTCTAGAAAATAAATGAAAAGTCTTAAAAATATTTGGAAAGTTAAAAAATTCCTAACTATGTGTCTACAATCTAGGAAAAATGTTAAAACTTAAAAAATTAAACTTTTAATTTTTAATAATAAAATAATATTAAAATATTCAAAAAATTCAAAGTTTATAAAAAAATTCTAAAAAATTACCAAAAATCCTAAATAATGTAACTAGAACAGAAATGCAATCCAAAATTTCTAAAACCTATTTAATAATTTTATATCAAATTTTAAATTTAGCTAAAAACCCTAAAATCCAATAAAATCAAAAATAAGACTTTTTGAAAACTTTTTGGGCTGTAAACCTCAAGTTACTTAAATAAAACCTAAAAACTATTTCTTTAGATTTTTAAATTACTTTTTACTATTTTTAAATTACTTTTCAAGATTTAAACTAAAAATAATCCTAGAAAATTAATTAATAAAGGGAAAAATAAACTTTTTAAGCAGAAAAGTCCTAAAACCTAATACAAACCTAACAAAAATGCTAAACAGTAAAAACCTCAAAGAAATAAGCTTAAAACAGCTTATAAATAAGCTGTTAGCTAAATAAGCCAAAAAACAAACACTCCTTATATAGATATTGAAATGAAACCTAGCAGTCAAAGTCCCTAGGGCGCAATGGTAAGTTGTGAGTGTTGTGAGGAGGATGGCGCAGGTTCGAGTCCTGGCCACTCCTTTTTGCACTTTTGTATTTTTTTTTATATAAACTTTTTCAAACTCAAACTGTGACCTTTTTAATTTCAAAAACACAAACACAAATCCAATTTAACAAAGATTAAGTCAAAAAGAATTGAAACGGGTTCAGATTAGTCTTTATGAACACAAAGCAAAGTCAGTTTCTTCACTTGTGCAAATTCAAATCAAGAGGAGCTTGATCCTTGAGTTTTTGATGTTGTTTGTTGGACAGTGGGGCACCCTTATACTCTTTTGAGTATAAGGAGTCTAGCAAACACAAGAAAAGCACAAGTATGTCACAAATTCAAACACCAAAAAGCACAAATTGCATCTGATAAAGCTTAATAGGGGGCTGTGATGACTATTGCTGATCTACTTGGCATACAAGTGGAATTTAAAGGCTCAAAACAAGCACATACATCTACCAAGTGACAATTAACTGATGCACAATACTATATGAGCCTATGATCCCACAAATAAACAAGCTTACATGAACAAATTCCAACAAAAAGCTGGCAGAAATGGAGCTATGCTGATTTTAGCTACTTCTACCAAGATGTGAGCATGCAACTTGTCTTAAACTTCACCAAAATTGAACACCAGAGTAACATACAACCTATAAACACCCTAATGATTGAGTCTAAACAGGATTTATCCCAAAAACTTAGCAAAAACTTCCCTTAAATTACTAATCCAAACACCCTCTAAAAAAACTGAAATTGATTTTTACAAAGCAAAACCTTTCAAAACCTAATCAAACTTACTTAGCAAGACCTAAACATGCATAACAATACTATATGAGCCTATTTAAACAACAATATTCATCATTCAAACAAGTTCATGCAAAATCACATAAACAAGCAACTTTCTGAAAACTGATAAATGAGCCAAGAATTTTACCTTGAGGGACCTACATCCAGGTCCCTCAGTGACTGCTAGTCACCTCCTAACAGGTCCGGACCTGTGCTGGACCTTTGACAAAACAAAACTCAAAAACCTGCTAAGAAAAACAAGAACAAACACAAGCAAATGTACTTTCTGATTTTTCTGAAAAACTCTCTTTTAAAACCTTGAAACTTAAACCTTGGAACAAGATCAAATTCAAAAATCCAGGACTCCAATCCACTTTCACTTCAAATAACCTTGGATTTCAGAAAATTGCTAAACCTATTTCAAAAACCTTGGAAAATTGAAACTCAAACACACAAGTGTTTACCAAATATCAATGGAACTCAGTTTTTAGCTTTCACAACACACACCAACTTTTTAAAATCAATAAAAGGAATTACTTTATAACACAAACACCAACTTTATAAATTTGTAAAAAAGGAATTACAAGAGTTGATTGCTAAAAACTGGAACAAAGGGTCACTTACAAGCCAAGGACTCCTTTTATACTACACTACTGATCATTCTAGAACAAGGATTAAAATAATAAACAACTAAAACCCTAATGCTTGGAAAATCCAAATTTGCCCTTGGTTTGACTGAATTCTTGGTCAAAAAGAGTCCTCATGTGATGTTGAAGAGATGCCAGCTGTTGAAAGTTCATCTTGGACGTTTATAAGTCCTTGGGGACCAAGTAGAGCTTGTGGGACGTTGGATGTGTCCCCTCCTAGGGTTTTGTGGAAAGTGACGCAGCAGGGGAGTACCAAAGTGTCACATGGGGATGTCTAGTGAGGGGGTTTTGGTTGGGATGTGGACATTTGGGGTTTAATTAGGGATCTGGAGGGTTGTGCTCAAAACCCCTTTGATTTGGGTGTGATTAAGGCTGGGGAATATTAGGGTTTATGGGATAATAGGTGGGATTTGATCTGATTTAGGAAAAGTTTATTTTAAATTTGTGTTAAGTGGGAAATAAAGGGAGGGATTTGACTAAGGTTTGACCAGGTTTATTTAATAAACCTGGTGGGTGGGTTTGGTTACGGGTTGGGTAGGGTTGATGGGTATTCGGGTGGGTATGGCTGAGGTGTCAAGTTTTGGTTGGTGGTGAGGGTTTGTTTGTCTGGCAAAAACACCCCCTGGACTCTTTCACTTCTACCATGTTGTATAAAATAGCCATCAACGCCCATTTTCCCTTTAACAACTTTTGAGTAATTGTCATTTTTGGCACAATTACTTTAAAAACTTTTAACAAGGGCTTCAAATGCAATTCTTGGATTCTTCAAGGACTGATCTTGTAATATCTTCAAACTTTAGGGACCCTATTCATAATTTTGAATATTTGAGGGGTATAAAGTGTTAATCTTCAAAAGTTGAGGGACTAAAGTTGCCAATCTTCAAAACTTCAAGGGCATTTTTGTAAAATCCAAACTTGGGCCCGGTTCATTGTGCGGCTTCGTTTCCCGTGTTCGTTTTTGATTGATTCTTGTGATCTTTTGCCATTTCCTCAATATTCGTACCTAAAAATAGACAAGCAACAAACACGAGCATATATTTGGCAGTTTTAATGATATTTTATGCATTTTAAGCCCGATTTGGACGATGAGACTATGTATAAAAGCAGTCTCATCAAATAGATCCTCTATCTTGGGAAAACCATCTGCTTTATCAAATTCCTCGTTTGCAAAACTTGTGTTTGCTCCCAAGATGGCTGGAAAGGAAACGTTACCACAGAATCAACCCATAAGAAATGTCATAGCACCAAGCATTAAGCACAATAATGTGATTAAACCAGGGATGTATAGATTGGCCACTAAACCTACACAAAACAAAGAAAGTCAATCACCTCAGACTTCTAGAAACACTAATAGACATGTGTCTTTTACTACATGAGTAATCCCCACTGATACTGTTAGCCGGCCTCAGCTTAAGAGCACTCGCATGAATGAAAAGGTTTGGCCAAACAGAAGTCAAGGGAAGATGAAGACAGTAGAAGACCACCCAAGGATTTTCAATGTTTCTAAGAATAAAACGTCTGTAATCGCGTGTAATGACGATTTGAATGATTCGAATTTGAATGCTTTGAATGCTTTGAATGTTAAGTTTGTTTGTGTGAAATGTGGAAAGTGTGCTAATGCTAATCATGCTATGTGTGTTTCGAATAATGTCAAAGGCGTAGATATTAGAACTAAGAAGCAAACTGCGATGCCTATTAGTGCTAGAAAACCCAAACGCAAAGTGAACCATTATGGTACAACCCCCACTAAGAAAATTAATGCATCAGACTCCACCACTAAGAACCCTAGAAGCAAAATTAAGGAATTATATGAGTCTGCTAGCAAGTCTTGGAAATGGTGGTTTGCTAGTTAATGTCCTCCAGGATATAAATGGATGCCGAAATCTAGGACAGAAAATGTGAAAACGAGTGTTAGTTTGCCTTTAAATGTTGATAAGGACACTAATGATTCTACTATCACAACTACTGTGGTATCCAATTTAGCAAATTCTCCATCGTGTTCTAACTCTTCTGCAGGTGATACAAATAATTCTCTTCATATTGGACTCCAGATGCACGAAGCACATGACGGGGAATCTCAAGCTTCTAATTAACTTCGTGGAGAAGTTCCTGGGTACGGTCCAATTCGGAAATGATCAGTTTGCACCGATCCTAGGATATGGAGATTTGGTTCAGGGGAATATTACAATCAAAAGGGTCTACTACGTCGAAGGGCTCAATCACAATCTTTTCTCGGTTGGTAAATTATGTGATGCGGATTTGGAGGTTGCTTTCAGAAGAAGACATGTTTTGTTCGTGATTATGATGGGAGTGACTTACTTACCAGTACACGGGGTACTGATCTTTACACAATTTCACTTCAAGACACAACTTCATCAACTCCAATTTGCTTCATGGCTAAAGCTTCCACGACTCAGGCATGGTTATAGAATCAACGTCTTTCTCATCTCAACTTTGATACCATCAACTTGTTTTCCAAGAAAGATATTGTGAGAGGCCTTTCAAGTTTGAAATTCATCAAAGACATCTTTGTTCTTCTTGTGAACTTTGTAAAGCTAAACGAAGTAGCTTCAAAACAAAGACCACGCCAAGCTCTAAAGGACGGTTAGATCTTCTCCATATGGATCTGTGTGGTCCCATGCGTGTTCAAAGTATCAATGGGAAGAAATATATTCTGGTAATTGTCGATGATTACTCAAGGTACACATGGACTCACTTCTTGAGGTCCAAGGATGAAACACCCGAAGTTCTCATCAGCTTCCTTAAACTGATACAACGTGGTCTTCAAGCTCAAGTTAAAGTGGTTCGTACTGACAGAGGTACAGAATTTTTGAATTCAAATTTGAGAAACTACTTTGAAGCCGAAGGAATTGAACATGAAACATCTATTGCTCGAACACCCGAACAAAACGGCGTTGTTGAAAGACGAAACCGTACTTTAATTGAGGCTGCTCGAACATTATTATCTGCTTCAAAACTTCCACTATACTTTTGGGCCGAAGCCATGTCAACCGCATGCTACACACAAAACCGCTCCTTCATTATCCCAAGACACGAAAAGACACCATATCATATAATTTATGATCGAAAACCTTCACTCAAGCACCTTCACGTTTTTGGATGTACGTGCTACATTATTCGCGATAGTGAAAATCTGGACAAGATGAAAGAGAAAGGTGATGCATGCATTCTAGTGGGATATGCAACTCAGTCTAAGGGGTATAGAGTGTACAACAAGAGAACAAAATTGATAGTCGAGACTATTCATGTCAGATTTGATGAATTACAAGAAATGGCACTTGAACAAAACAGTTTAAGTCCCGATCCACGACGACAAACGACTTCCGTTCACAACCGCACGGAACTCGGAACTCAAGACCACAGCAATGAACCGTCAAGTTCAATGCTGGTTCCAGAAAATGTTCCTAGAGCTGATATGACAGTCGACACGACAATTGAAGAGTTGGAAATGTTATATGGACCAATGTATGATGAATATTTCACGGGGGAGAAACAAGTTGTATCGAAGTCTTCCGCTGTCACTCATGATAAGAATGATGATACCGATCATCGTCAACAACCAGATACAACTTCATCTACTTCAACACGGGTTGCTGCAGATTTACCTCCTCAGAATATCACTTCAAAAATCGATCCTAGAACATCCACAACTACTGTCATTTCTCCAGAGAACACAAATCAAGCAGACGATGCATTATCTGACGAAGACGAATTTATCAACCCATTCGGTACACCGGTACACGAAACTGGAGAGTCTTCTACTCGCCATGTTGATCTGTCAAATATGCATACGTTCTACCAACGACATCCTTCAACACATCATTGGACCCGAGATCATCCTTTGGTTCACGTAATTGGAAACCCTTCACAGCCTGTTCGTACAAGACGACAACTCGCAACTGATGGTGATGTTTGTATGTTCGCACTCGCAGTGAGTACAGCTGAACCGAAAAACATCAAAGAAGCCATGGCTGATCATGCTTGGATTGAATCATGACGGATGAACTTCAACAATTTGAAAGACTTAAAGCCTGGGAACTTGTTGACAGACCATACGATGTGATTCCATTAAATCTTCGTTGGATCTGGAAAAACAAGATGGATGAAGAGAATATGATCATCAAGAACAAAACTAGGCTAGTGGCTAAGGGGTATGGCCAGAAAGAGGGAATTGATTTTGAAGAATCATTTGCACCAGTTGCTCGTATGGAAGCGGTCAGGATTTTCCTTGCTTATGATGCACATAAGGGATTCACTATCTATCAAATGGATGTAAAGACAGCATTTCTTAACGGTCCTTTGAAGGAAGAAGACTATGTCACGCAGCCGGAAGGATTCGTAAATTCTCATTATCCTGACAAGGTGTATCGTCTCCACAAAGCACTATACGCACTAAAGCAAGCTCCAAGGGCGTGGTACGACGAGCTCTCGAAATTTCTGGTATCTAAAGGTTTCTCAAAAGGTTCCATTGATCTAACTCTGTTCACTTATAAATATGGGGATGACATTTTGCTTGTGCAAATTTATGTTGATGACATTATTTTCGGGTCTACAAACCCAAAACTTTCAAAATGGTTTGAAAAAGTAATGCACAGCAAATTTGAAATGTCAATAATGGGCGAACTAAAATTCTTTCTAGGAATTCAAGTTCACCAATCCCCAAGTGGTATCTTTATAAACCAAGCTAAGTATTGTCAAGAGATAATCAAAAATCATGGTATGACTTCATGTGACCCCGTTGGGACACAATTATCAACCACATCCCTAGATGCTAATTTGGAGGGATTACCCATAGATCAAACGAGATATCGTTCCATGATCGGGTCCCTCATGTACTTGACAGCAAGCAGACCTGATATTCATCATGCTACATGTTATTGTGCACGATATCAAGCACGACCTACTGAAAAGCACCTCAAGGAGGTTAAACGGATCTTTCGGTACCTAAAGAATACCATTCATTTGGGACTCTGGTATCCGAGGGAAACCGGTTTCTTTCTAACGGCCTATTCAGATTCTGATCATGCAGGGTGTCTTGATACACGAAAAAGTACTTCTGGTGGTGCACAATTTCTAGGACAAGATAAGCTTGTGGGATGGTCTTCCAAGAAGCAGGATTGTACGTCACTTTCATCAGCCGAAGCGGAGTATGTGTCTCTATCTGCGTGTTGTGCTCAAGTTCTTTGGATGAGAACACAACTCACGGATTATGGCTTCCACTTTGATAAAGTACCTATGTACTGTGACTCAAAGTCAGCCATAGCCATCTCCTGCAACCCGGTATAGCATTCCCGCACGAAGCACATCGATGTCAGATACCACTTCATAAAGGAACAAGTTGAAAGAGGTATCGTTGAACTATACTTTTTTGGAACGGATTACCAATTAGCCGACTTGTTTACGAAAGCTCTGTCGAAAGATAGGTTTGAGTACCTCGTTAGGCAAATTGGTATGAGATGTTTGTCTCCAGCAGACCTGGAGATTCTAGCAAAGGTGCCTGCTTGATTTATCTATCAAACGTCAACCTGTATATATCTATGAAAAAGCAAAATACAAAAATATAAAACATATAAAAACAAAAAACAAAATTAAAAAATCTTTCAAAATCCAAAAATATTCTTCTCGACATGTCTTTCAGTATCGATAATATGGACGTACCTAGAAATGTCGCTCAATAACAACACGGGTGTGTACATAAAGCTCGAATGAAAGTTGTAAATATTTTTCAAAACACGTCATTTCTTCTTTTAATAAAGGAAATTTTCTATTTTGGACAATATTTCCAAACAACGGGTAGAGCAATCTATCACGGGTTGAGCTTGTCACAAAACATTTGACGTTTTAAGCTCAACACAATGGCTTGTAATCACTTTCAGATTGAAACCTGGATCTAAATTCACGGGGGAGTGTACGCTTTAGTGCCCTTACCCTCAGCAAAAGAAAAGAAATCTTCTTACACTTGAGTGGATTCGTCAAGACATTCAAAGTCAAAGAACTCAAGTTTATGCTTTAGAAAAACCTCTTCGCCAAAAAGAAATAGGATTTTTCAAAAAGCGTTGAACACAATTTTTTCAAGAATTTTTCAATGATTATTCAAAATCTTTCAAAAATTGTGTGTTCAACAACTCCCATCCTCAAAAAGCGAAATGTGGATCAAATCCTCACAATGACAATTCAATTGGATCAATTTTTGAGGGGGATCATTTTAACTTCATGCAAAAGATTAACACATCTTTCTCCCAGAGATTTTCAAGACTATTTTTCAAAATATATTTTAATCAAATTTGGTATTTCTAATATCAAAAGATTTTATATATTAGAGATAGGGGGATAAAATGTGATTAAAATGTGATCTTATATAAGACTCAAGCACTTTAACTCTTACCTACTGATGAGACTGCTTTTATACATGGTCTCATCGTTCTTTTTGGACTAAAAATGCATTAAATATCATCAAAATACCCAAATATATGCTTGTGTTTGTTGCTTGTGTATTTTAGGTACGGATATTGAGAAAATGACAAAAGATCACAAGAATCAGTCAAAAACGAACACGGGAAACGAAGCCGCACGATGAACCAAGCCCTAGTGAAGAATTTTCCAAAGAAAACCCTTGAAGATTTGAAGAATATTGAAGATTGGTCCTCCAAGTTTGAAGAATTGATTACCCTTGTATCTTCATAATTACAAGTTTGGTCCCTAAAGTTTGTCAAAATTACAAAAAGGACCCTTAACTTTGAAGAGTTGGCAATTTTAGTCCCTCATCAAAACTAAATTGTCAATAATGGTCCTCCAAGAAGTCAACAAACAAGTCAAAGTCCTTGAAGTTTGAAGACATTACAAGAATGGCCCTTGAAGAATACAATTTGTGCATTTAAAACCCTTTGGAAAAAGTTTATAAAACATTGTGCCAAAAATGACAACTCTGCCAAAGTTGTCACATGCATTTTAGGCGTTGTTGGATGTTTAACTCATAATGACAAGAGAAAAGAAACTGAGGGACCTATTTGGGCAGACAAGCAAACACCTCTCCACCAACCAAGAGCTGACACGTCACCCCACTTAATCCTACAACCAATCACCAGCACCCATCTCACCCCCCCTCTCCACGTCATTTTTCCACCCAACACTAAATACTGATTTATTAATCAGTATTATTTCCCTCTTAAACACAAATTCAAAATTAATAACCCCCAATACGGATTAAAACCCATGTTCATCCCACTCAAACCCTAATTAAGTCCCATGTCTTAATTTCCTTAAATCAAGGGGATAATGGCTAATTTGATCCAGATTGCTAATTCACCTCACTCTAATCATATCCCACCTTCCCAAAATGTCACCATCCCCTCCCATGTGCCTCTCCAAGTTTCCCCTGACCCACTTTGGCTCCAAGACAAACTCACAGCAAGGAATCAACCACTCACAAGGATTTCGTGCTCCCAAAGGATTCTACAAACGGCCAAGATCAATTCTCACAACTGGCTTCTTCACATCAGTCCAAAACATTCACATGTTGCTCTTGACGAATTCAAAATAGGGCATCTTATTGGCATCTTCAAGGAATCCTCAAGGGCAAAGTTGGAAGCTTACACATTAGGGTTTTAGATTGTTTTCAGCTTTCTAGAAGAATTGTAGCCTCTATATAAAGGCATATTAGGACTTAGCAGTTTTTTGTTCTTTCTTCTTTGTTTTGTCACAAGCATTGTAAATCCGTTTTATTTTGTGAAATAAAATTGGTGTTGTGTTGTTGATGAGAAACAAGGAACCACTTTTCATTCTTGCAATTTACATTTTCCAAGTTTAACTTTCCAGTTCAGATTTTTGTTTGTGACCCAAGTTTTAAGTTTTAAAAATTTGTCCAAAGGCCTTAAGCTAATATCATAAGCCTGATAATCCAATTGATTATCAAGCTTATGTGAAGAGTGAGGTTTTTGTTGATTTTCTGTGAAGTAAAGTTTCAAGATATTCAAATCAGTTTTTTTTATTATTATCCATATAAGCCATAATCAGCTAACCAATAAGCTTGTTTATAGCTTATTGGAATTGTGAACAATCATCTTTGGTGCTTTATTTTTCTCTTAGCAGGAACTCATAAGTCCACTCACTTTGAAGATATAGGGTGTGTAGTCAACAGTGACCACCACCCCCTCTCTTCCTTGCTTTTCACTCAAGATTCAGCACAAGCCCGAGCTTGTGGGAGGTGGCTTATCAGCCACTGTTGGGCTTGGAAGTAAGCCCAACAAGGTAGCTAACTGTTTCCTATTTCAAATTTTTTAAGTTTTCTGAAAATTATATGCTTTGTGTGATTTGTATGAAAAAGGTGTTAAATGTTAGTTTAATGGTTTGATTTGAGTTTATTTAGTATATTATGCATGTTTAGAAGGATTTAATCCAGTTTAGTAAAGTTTTGTGTTGATTTTGTTTGAAAAAAGTTGAAAAAAGATTTTTAAGGGGTGTTTGGATTATCATGTTAGCTGAGTAATTTGTAGGGTTTTTGTTTTTAAAACGTGTTAGAAACACTCACTAGGGTAGCATAAGGTTGTAAGTTAGCTTTGTTATCAGTTTTGTACAAGTTTGGACACATTTGCATGAATTAAAAAGTTGAAAATTAAGCAAAATCTGCCTAGTCTCTTTTCTGCTTGTTTTTCTTTTAGATTTTGCATCAAAGCTTGTAAACCTGTTAACAATAGGGATAAGTAGGATTTGTGTTTGTTTATAGGTCATTTGTTTAGAGTATATGCAACTAATTGGACTTGGAAATTCAAAATTGTGCAAGTAATTGGCATAGAACACCCACAGACCCATAAATTGCATCAGTAACTTGTATTTGCTCTTTGTGTGCTAAGTTTGTGATTTTTGTGCTAGGTCTTGTTTGTTTTGAGCATATCTTGACTCCCTATACTCCAAAGAGTATAGGGGTGCCTTTGTCCAATCAAAAGCAACACCAAAATCCATCATTCAAGTCCTCTTGGTTGATTATTCACAAGTGAAGATATCAATCTTCTTTGTGTTCTTCATAAGCAGAAACTGAACACGTTTTGAGATCTAACTTGGTTTAATCTTAGTCAAAATTGGTTTGTGTTTGCATTTTAGTAGTTAATTAAGTCACTAGATTATGTTTTAAAAGTAAAAAAAAAAGAAAAAGTTTTGCAAAAAGCATACCCCGCCTGGACTCGAACACGCGACCTTGCGTACCAAGGAGTAACGTGTTTGCCAGTGATCTAGATAGCTTTTTACGTTAGAGTTTCATTTCATTATTTATTTAACCTCTTTTTCAATTAAGCTTATATTAAAAAGCCGTAGCTTATTCTTGGCATTTGGAGCTTATTGAATAAGCTAATTTGGGTTAGCTTATTTTTCCTAGGATAGTGTTAACATTTAAGATTTTTCTAGCCAGTTTTTGTATTTTTCACTTTATTTTATTATTTTTTATCAATTTTTATTTAGCCGTATATTATTAAGTCATTAAAAATAGTAAAAAGTAGTTTTAATTTCAGGAAAAATAATTTTTAAGTTTTAATTTAATAACTTGAGGTTTACAGCTTATTAGGTTTTAAATTTAGCTTATTTTTAATTTTATAGGATTTTAGGGTTTTAAGCAACTTTAAAATTTAATATAAAATTATTTAATAGGTTTTAGAAAATTTGGTTTACATTTTTGTTTTAGTTACATTATTTAGGATTTTTGGTAATTTTTTAGAATTTATTTACAGACTTTTATTTTTTTGAATATTTTAATATTATTTTATTATTAAAAATTGAAGTTTTATTTTTTCTAGTTTTTTCATTTTTCCTAGGTTAAGGACATTAATTTAGGAGTTTTGACACTTTCCAAATATTTTTTAGGCTTTTCAATTAATTTCTAGAATTAATTTAAGATTTAATACATTTTAATAGTTTTTAAGTGTTTAAAAATAGTTTAATTTGGTTTTAAAATTTTAAAAAGTAGTTTTTAGCTTAATTAGGATATTTTTGAGGTTTAGAAACTATAAAATCTTGTTTAGGGCTTTTTAATAATTAAAAGTGATTTTTAGGGCTTTAATTAGCATTAAAAAGTCATTATTTAATTAATTAAAAGGTTTTAGCAAGTTTGAATTTTTTGTAAACTCTTAGAATATTATTGGGGATTTTTAGTAATTTTTAGGAATTTTTAGGTTAAAATTTTAAATTTTGTAGTTTTACGGTTTTACGTTTACGCCTTTTTCGTCGTAGTTTAATCCGTTTTCGTAACCGTCTCGTCTATCCTTTCTCATTTCTATTTCAATCTTCATAATCACAAACATCATTAATCAACTCTTAACACAACGCACTTGCCTCCTCGAGAACGAACTCACTTACTTGGGGTCATTCACACACGGTTTTCCTAAATCGTCGTGCACTTGCCCTACTTTGTGCATCCTTTTCCTAAAGGTGTACAAAACTACAACATCATTTTGGCGCCGCTGCCGGGGAGGCGTATTGTGTTTTGGTTGAACCATTGATGTTTTTTATATTAGCCATAAAAGTATTTGTATTAGTAGCACTCTACTAATACGTATTATCGTTTTTCGTTTTTTGTGAATATTATTACTATATTGTATACGTAGAACAAAAAATTTACAAGTACTCCAAATACGTGAGCAATCACAACCTTGACTCGGGATTTCATCACTCGATCATTGTATTCGAATCTCAAACCGAAGAAAAAGGCAAAAATAGATAAATACTTTCGTGAAGCTCGATTTTGAGAAATACAAACTATAAGGTGGGTATAAGGCGGTTGTATTTCATGACCTAAAGGAAAAAGGCTCTTAAGTGCTTCGCGCCGCCTCGTTTCCTCCGCTTGCTTGTGCGTATTTTGATTTTGAAAGCTAATCGAGGGTTTTGCCGCCCAAAGTATTACTTAAGTATCATATATATTTTCTTGGTTTCATTTGATTAAACCCTCTTGAACGATTTGGTGTTCCACCATCGTTCTAAAGTCATCGAAGGCGTTCACTTCACGTGATCGTTTTCATTCCTTGAGGCTTCTTTAATCGAGAGATTTGATTAAGGAGGAGATTTGTAGATTTGTGTCTACTAATACATTCCAAAAATCCAAAAAAGTTAAAAACAATCAAAAACCACAAAAAATTGAAAAAGTAAAAACACCAAAAAGAATCTTCTTTGCTCGCCTTCTCGTTGTACGTGACGTTTATGCAAACTCGCTCTAAAGCAAGACGTGCTCGTAAACGAAGAAACAAATCACTCACTCCTACTAGTGAGGAGTCTCCTATTGACGAACCCATTATAGTGAAAGAAGCACCCATGGCTAATCGAACTATGATGGAGTTGCTTCAAGCACCCACCGAGGGTTATGGAGAAGCGATTGTGATTCCCGCTATCCTTGCGGAGAATTTTGAGGTTAAGACAGGTTTGTTGTCCATGATTCAAAACAACAAGTTTCGAGGGGACGAAAAGGACAACCCTCATAACCACATTCGCCAATTTAATCGTCTCACCGCCACATGCAAGTTTAAGGATGTTTCAAACGACTCGATTAAGATGATGCTTTTTCCGTATTCCTTAGCGGGGCCCGCAAAAATTTGGTTAGAGAAAGAGCCACCCAATTCTATATTGACGTGGAAGGATCTCGTTTCAAAATTCGTGAACCAATTTTTTCCGCCCTCTAAGACTACGCACTTGAAAAACGAGATTTCAAAGTTTTCACAAGAGTATAATGAGAGTTTTTCAACGGCTTGGAATAGGTTTAAGGAAATGTTGCACGAATGTCCTCATCATGGTTTTTCCGACTTGCATCAAATAGACACGTTTTACAATGGCTTGAACGATCATGAGCGTGATTATCTTAATGCCGCCGCGGGTGGTAATTTTTTGTGTAAGACGGTCGAGGAAGCATTGTTAATCATTGAGAATAGGTCTAAGGTGTATAGTCCTCGTAGCACGTCGAGTGTTCGTAAGACTTCGTCTTCGTCTTTGCCTTCATTGTCACACACCGTTGATGCTTGCCAAGTCGAGGCTAATTTGGAGAACAAAATTTTTGATATAGTGAAAGGATTGTTAGTTGAGTTTAAAGTTGGTGAACAACCCGCTCCCGCTACGGATAAAGCGGTTGAGGTTTCTTGTATGTATTGTGGTGGAGCTCACGATTATTCCGAGTGCATTACCAACGGTGGTAACACTTCGAGTGCCTTCGCGGCCGCGGGAACTTATAACCAAAACGGTCAAGTTCCTCGCACTAATCAATTGACTCCACCGGGTTTTTCACCAAATCAAAATGCTAACAATTATCGAAACAATCAAGTTGGTTACCAAAGCAATCAAAGGAACAATTTTAAGGGTAATAACAACTGTGGGAATCAAGGGAGTAGTAGTAGCCAATTGCAAAATCAAAATCAAAACCGTAATTTTCAAAACACGAGTCAAGGTCTTCAAAATGCTTACACTAAAGAACTTCCAATGGACTTTGTGAATTACGCCACGGCAAATGATAAGATTTTGGAAAACATTCAAGAGCAATTGGCTAATCAAGCTAGGGACACGGCTAAGAACGCAAAGGAGTTAGCTAATTTTGTTAAGGAAAATCTAGCCATGAGAAATGAATTGAAAAATGATTTTGCTAACTAAATTCGAGGTCAAAACAACAAGATAGAGCAAAGTCATGCTAGGCTTGAACAAAGAATTGACCAAAAAGCCGCTAGCCAAGATTTGAAGTTTAATAGTCAAGATGCTAAGCTTAACGCCATTTTAGAAGCCGTCATAGGGAACAAAGCCTCTACTTCGAGTAGTTTGCCTAGTAACACCGTTTCAAACCCGAAGGGAGAGATGAAAGTGATTACCACACGAAGTGGTAAGACACTTAAAGAACCGACTCCTCAACCAATTACTCCAACGGTGGAGGAAATTGAGGAAGAACCCGAGGTGGTGGTCGAAAAGGAGCATATTTCAATCCCACAAAGTACCGCTCGTGCCACACCTACGGTTGACCCATCACCCATATTGGAACCCGAGATTCCAAAGGCTATGCCTATGCCCCAACCCACACCACCCTTGCCTTACCCATCAAGACTTAGGAAGGAGAAACGACAAGAGCGCGATAACTACCAATTTGAGCTTTTTATGAATATGTTTCGTGATTTGCACTTTAATGTGAGTTTCGCCGATGCTTTGGTCATGATGCCTCGATTTGCCGCTAACTTTAAGAGTATGTTGAACAACAAGGAGAAATTGCACCAAATGTCTAGTTGTTCGTCGGTTTATCTTAATCGCATACCTCAAAAAGTCGGTGATCCCGGTAAATTTTTGATCCCTTATGCCATTCAAGATATGGAAGAATGCTATGCCTTGGCCGATCTTGGTGCTAGCATTAACTTGATGCCACTTGCAATCTTCAAGTCGCTCAATCTTCCTAATCTTACTCCTTCACGAATGTCTATTGAGTTGGCCGACCATTCCACGATTCTTGCATGTGGTTTGGCGGAAGACGTTTTTGTGAAAGTGGGGAAGTTCTACTATCCCGTAGACTTTATCGTTGTCGATATCCCCACGGATCCTCAAGTTCCTCTTATTTTAGGTCGTTCGTTTTTAGATACGTCTATGGCTTTAGTTGATGTGCATGCTAGAAAGATCACCTTACGTTTCAACGACGAGGAACTTGTTATAAACGCAACTCAAAATTCTCAACTTTCTCATGTTTATTCCGTTGCTACCATAAACCTCGTTGATATGATCAACGTGGTTTGCGAGGAATTTTCACAAGAAGTTTTAGGGTTTGGTGATGAAGAAACTAGTGGAAATCCCACTATGTTAGATCCAATTCTTGATAATTCGACACCAACCTTCACTCCTTTTGAAGGTGGTGGTTTTACGTTGGAAGAATTTGATGTTCCACGTACTTGTGACGAAGACCTCGACAACGATGAGGACTTCTCGATTATCAAGGATTTTCTCAACGATTTCCCATTTCCTCCACCCGAGGAGGTTATGAGTATCGAGCCCAAATCTTCACTTGAGGAACCACCTATCCTCGAGTTGAAAGATTTACCTCCTCGCCTCGAATATGTCTATTTGGAGGAGGACGACAAGTTGCTGGTTTTATTGCGAAGGATCTTTCGAATGATGAAAAAACCGCACTTGTCGACATTCTTAAGGATCACAAAGGGGCGATTGCGTGGAAGTTATCCGACATTAAGGGAATCGATCCCAAATTTTGTACCCACAAAATCTTAATGGAGGAGGATTTCAAGCCAACAATCCAAAGTCAAAGGAGGGTGAATCCCAAAATTCACGATGTCATCAAAAACGAGGTCCTTAAACTCCTTGACGCGGGAATGATTTACCCTATTTCCGATAGCCCTTGGGTGAGTCCTATTCATTGTGTCCCTAAAAAGGGAGGGATGACCGTTGTGCCAAACGATGCCAACGAGTTGATTCCCACTAGACTCGTGACCGGATGGAGAGTGTGCATTGACTATCGAAAGTTAAATGAAGCCGCTCGAAAAGACCATTTTCCCTTGCCCTTCATGGACCAAATGTTGGAGCGTCTTGCGGGAAACGATTTCTATTGCTTTCTAGATGGTTTTTCCGGTTACTTCCAAATTCCCATCGATCCTCGTGATCAAGAAAAAACTACGTTTACGTGTCCATATGGAACGTTTGCCTATCGTAGAATGCCATTCGGACTTTGCAATGCACCGGGAACTTTTCAACGATGCATGATGGCTATTTTTCATGATATGATCGAGAAGACGATGGAAGTCTTCATGGATGACTTTTCCGTGTTTGGTGATTCCTTTACTTCGTGTTTGTCGAACCTAGAGAGAATGTTAAAACGTTGTGAGGAAACCAACCTTGTGCTCAATTGGGAAAAATGTCATTTTATGGTTAAGAGTGGAATCATCTTAGGGCACAAGGTCTCGAAAGCGGGGATTGAGGTAGATCAAGCTAAGATAGACGTCATCGCCAAATTACCTCATCCCAAAACCGTCAAGGGAGTTAGGAGTTTCCTAGGCCACGCGGCTTTTATCGTCGATTCATCAAGGACTTTTCAAAGATTTCTCGACCCATTACACATCTTCTTGAAAAAGAGGCACGCTTTGTCTTTGACGAAGATTGTGTACGAGCCTTTGAGATCCTTAAGAGGAAACTTACCGAAGCTCCCATTCTTGTTGCTCCCAATTGGAACCTCCCCTTTGAACTAATGTGTGATGCTAGTGATTACGCTATAGGGGCCGTTTTAGGGCAACGTCATGATAAGCACTTCTTGCCTATTCACTATGCTAGCAAGACGATGACCGAGGCTCAACTTAAATACACTACAACGGAAAAGGAGTTCCTTGCCGTGGTATATGCATTTGAGAAATTCCGACCTTATCTCGTCTTGACGAAATGCATAGTGTATACGGACCATTCGGCTATTAAGTATCTCATGGCAAAGCAAGATGCAAAGCCGAGATTACTTCGTTGGATTCTCCTCCTTCAAGAATTTGATCACAAAATCGTTGACAAAAAAAGGAGCCGAGAATCTAGCGGCCGATCATCTCTCTCGTTTGGAAGATCCTCACCAAAGTGTTTACGAGCCTAAGGAAATCACCGAAACATTTCCGCTCGAGACACTTGGTGTAGTGAATTCTAAGCTTGATTCTTCCACCCCATGGTTTGCGGACTTTGCAAATTACCATGCGGGTAACTTCATCATTAAGGGTATGACGACTCAACAAAAACGAAAATTCTTTCGTGACGTCAAGTTCTACTTTTGGAACGACCCTTACTTGTTTCGAACTTGTGCGGATCAAATCATCCGACGTTGTGTATTTGGCACCAAAGCTTCTAACATCCTTAGAGCTTGCCATGAGGGACCCACGGGTGGTCACCACGGTGCTAATCTCACGGCTAAGAAGGTGTTTGATGCCGGCTTCTTTTGGCCTACTATTTACCGAGATGCACAAGATCTTTTGAAGTCTTGTGATTCATGCCAACGACAAGGAAAAACCTCACAAAAAGATGAAATACCACAAAATATCATTCAAGTATGTGAGATCTTTGACGTTTGGGGCATAGAATTTATGGGGCCGTTCCCATCATCTCGTGGTAATAAGTACATTCTCGTTGTGGTTGACTACCTTTCTAAGTGGGTGGAGGCCAAGGCCTTGCCCACCAATGATGCTCGTGTGGTAGTTAAGTTCTTGAAAAGTTTGTTTGCTAGGTTTGGAACCCCTCGTGCTATCATAAGCGATCGTGGAACCCATTTTTTTAATGACCAATTTGAAAGGGTTCTAAGGAAATATGGGGTTACACATCGTCTTTCTACGGCTTATCACCCACAAACGAGTGGGCAAGTCGAGGTTTCAAACCGAGCGTTGAAGAGGATCTTGGAGAGATCCGTGGGGGAAAACCGACAATCTTGGTCGGATAAGTTAGACGATGCTTTATGGGCCTTTAGGACCGCTCATAAGACGCCCATTGGGTGCACTCCCTATAAGCTTGTGTATGGAAAGAATTGTCATTTGCCTATCGAGTTAGAACACAAGGCTTATTGGGCCCTAAAGCATTGTAATGATGATATGGAGACCGCGGGAAAACACCGGAAAATGCAATTAAATGAATTGGATGAACTGAGAGACATTGCTTATGAAAATTCATTGATTTATAAAGAGAAAACTAAAAAGTTGCATGATTCTAAAATTAAAAACCGGGTTTTTAACATTGGGGATCAAGTTTTACTTTTTAATTCAAGACTAAAAATCTTTTCCGGTAAATTGAAATCCCGTTGGTCCGGTCCATTCACCGTGACTCAAGTGTTTCCGTATGGGACCATCGAGCTAGCTCAAGATGATGGTCTTAACTTCAAGGTGAATGGACATAGGTTGAAGCACTACTTTGGCGGGGAAGTTCCATCCTTGAACTACCTCGACCAAGTCACCTTCCCCAATGATAATTAGTATTGAGGGGATCGAGTCGAGCTCATGACTCGGTAATCAAAAACGAGGTGCCTCGTGGGGGAGTCCCATGCTTATCCTATGTACATATTATCGCTTTCTTAGTCTAATGTAGCTTACGTGTGGGGATTTGTGCCCTTCCAACCTTTGTTTCATGGTTGTTTGTGATATGTGGTTTTTAGATCATGATCTTCACGATTGGAGCCTCTCGTGTTCGTTTTATGGGAAACACTCGATCGTTTGCTTTGAAGACTTTCTCAATATCCAAATGATATATCCTTTTGATGTTCTAACCTTAGGTTTTTAGCACACTTCATAAACGACTATTAATTTAATGGTTACACCCTTTCCATGCTAGATTAGGCATTCGACTACGTCTCTAGTATGGGGGTGTTTGTACCCCTAGACTCGAAACATTGAGGACAATGTTTAACTTTAGTATGGGGGGGGGGGGTGAATAGATACTTGCCTTGCCAAACCTTCACGCTTTCCAAAGTTTATCTTTTTGTTTATCGTTTTGTTGCAAAATAAGGCTAAAAATGGCCAAATTTTAAATTTTTCTCATGTTTTATAAGTGTTTGAAGACACGAATGTAGGTTTTCCGATGGCGAGAATAAGAGTAATTTTTGACTCGACCGTGCGTGTTGAGCACTTAGCTTTGATTCCTTAACTACACATTAGGCTAAGTCTCTTAAATGAGGACGAGAAATGATAGAGTTAATTATAAGTAACTATGCTAAACGTAGAGTACTTGTATTCTTTCAAAAACTCATGTGTTCTCGTTGTTTGCTTATTCTCCCTTCGCATGTAAATATTTTTTGCTTAATAAATATTGACTTAGCGGTTTAGTTAGGATTGTTGGGTTTCTAGTCTTTTCTAGTAGCTTCCGTGTAATTAAATTAGGAAGACATTAAGGTATCGCCAGCGTCACGGTTTTGAAGTATTGGCAACCCTAATAATCGAAAGCTTCACCCAATAATAAGATTTCAAGTGCTCACCTAAATCAAGCAAACAATTTGAAGCCCCACAAGGCCTAAAATCTATGCAAAAATTGAAAGTGAATCAAGCCTTAATCTTCGAAGCTTTAAAGATCCAAAATTCGCTTTAGCGTGAGGATATACGTATTTGGCTAATAAAACCACCGATGAGGCGGATAATAAAAGGCAAGGCAAGACCGAAGTCATAATAAAAGCTTCATGGCGAAGTTGAATAAAAGATGGAGGTAAACCAAAGATAATAAGGCCCTTCCGTTAGGGGGCGTATAAAAGTCTTGGTAATAAGTCTCATGATCAAAACCGTTATAAAACCGTGTTTATCGATTCTTCTTGTCAACTTAATTTTTTAACATCGTCGTCTATTAGGAGGGGTTATTGACTTGATGGTCTTAGTTACACCGTTAGGACTCTATTTTTAGACCTAAATCTCTATTATCGCATAAGTCAATGATGTGTCCTCGTGATCATTAAGACATAATAAAATATAAGAGATACAACTTAGGAATAATGGGAGGATAAGTACGTGATTAGGGCATATGAGTAGTGTTAGCATTACTAACTTATAATGACAATGATCTCGTTGCACGCTTGGCATGGAATTGGAGTGAAAATCGAGGACGACGAAATTATTTCTAACGAAGCATTCACGTGTTCTTATTCTATGAACCTAAACGTCCCATTTTGCGATGAAAATCATACATTATGTCTATAACACAAGTAGTAGTAATAGTAGTAGTATAGCTAGTTTATCATTTCAATAAAGTCCATAAAAATGAATTTTGGAGATGCTATGATACTTTATTCTAGCATTGCGTGAGGGCACGGCAATGGTTTAGTATTGGGGAGTGATGATACTGCTTTTATACATGGTCTCATCGTTCTTTTTGGACTAAAAATGCATTAAATATCATCAAAATACCCAAATATATGCTTGTGTTTGTTGCTTGTGTATTTTAGGTACGGATATTGAGAAAATGACAAAAGATCACAAGAATCAGTCAAAAACGAACACGGGAAACGAAGCCGCACGATGAACCAAGCCCTAGTGAAGAATTTTCCAAAGAAAACCCTTGAAGATTTGAAGAATATTGAAGATTGGTCCTCCAAGTTTGAAGAATTGACACTTTATACCCTTGTATCTTCATAATTACAAGTTTGGTCCCTAAAGTTTGTCAAAATTACAAAAAGGACCCTTAACTTTGAAGAGTTGGCAATTTTAGTCCCTCATCAAAACTAAATTGTCAATAATGGTCCTCCAAGAAGTCAACAAACAAGTCAAAGTCCTTGAAGTTTGAAGACATTACAAGAATGGCCCTTGAAGAATACAATTTGTGCATTTAAAACCCTTTGGAAAAAGTTTATAAAACATTGTGCCTAAAAAGACAACTCTGCCAAAGTTGTCACATGCATTTTAGGCGTTGTTGGATGTTTAACTCATAATGACAAGAGAAAAGAAACTGAGGGACCTATTTGGGCAGACAAGCAAACACCTCTCCACCAACCAAGAGCTGACACGTCACCCCACTTAATCCTACAACCAATCACCAGCACCCATCTCACCCCCCCTCTCCACGTCATTTTTCCACCCAACACTAAATACTGATTTATTAATCAGTATTATTTCCCTCTTAAACACAAATTCAAAATTAATAACCCCCAATACGGATTAAAACCCATGTTCATCCCACTTAAACCCTAATTAAGTCCCAGGCCTTAATTTCCTTAAATCAAGGGGATAATGGCTAATTTGATTCAGATTGCTAATTCACCTCACTCTAATCATATCCCACCTTCCCAAAATGTCACCATCCCCTCCCATGTGCCTCTCCAAGTTTCCCCTGACCCACTTTGGCTCCAAGATAAACTCACAGCAAGGAATCAACCACTCACAAGGATTTCATGCTCCCAAAGGATTCTACAAACGGCCAAGATCAATTCTCACAACTGGCATCTTCACATCAGTCCAAAACATTCACATGTTGCTCTTGACGAATTCAAAATAGGGCATCTTATTGGCATCTTCAAGGAATCCTCAAGGGCAAAGTTGGAAGCTTACACATTAGGGTTTTAGATTGTTTTCAGCTTTCTAGAAGAATTGTAGCCTCTATATAAAGGCATATTAGGACTTAGCAGTTTTTTGTTCTTTCTTCTCTGTTTTGTCACAAGCATTGTAAATCCGTTTTATTTTGTGAAATAAAACTGGTGTTGTGTTGTTGATGAGAAACAAGGAACCACTTTTCATTCTTGCAATTTACATTTTCCAAGTTTAACTTTCCAGTTCAGATTTTTGTTTGTGACCCAAGTTTTAAGTTTTAAAAATTTGTCCAAAGGCCTTAAGCTAATATCATAAGCCTGATAATCCAATTGATTATCAAGCTTATGTGAAGAGTGAGGTTTTTGTTGATTTTCTGTGAAGTAAAGTTTCAAGATATTCAAATCAGTTTTTTTTATTATTATCCATATAAGCCATAATCAGCTTAACCAATAAGCTTGTTTATAGCTTATTGGAATTGTGAACAATCATCTTTGGTGCTTTATTTTTCTCTTAGCAGGAACTCATAAGTCCACTCACTTTGAAGATATAGGGTGTGTAGTCAACAGTGACCACCACCCCCTCTCTTCCTTGCTTTTCACTCAAGATTCAGCACAAGCCCGAGCTTGTGGGAGGTGGCTAATCAGCCACTGTTGGGCTTGGAAGTAAGCCCAACAAGGTAGCTAACTGTTTCCTATTTCAAATTTTTTAAGTTTTCTGAAAATTATATGCTTTGTGTGATTTGTATGAAAAAGGTGTTAAATGTTAGTTTAATGGTTTGATTTGAGTTTATTTAGTATATTATGCATGTTTAGAAGGATTTAATCCAGTTTCGTAAAGTTTTGTGTTGATTTTGTTTGAAAAAAGTTGAAAAAAGATTTTTAAGGGGTGTTTGGATTAGCATGTTAGCTGAGTAATTTGTAGGGTTTTTGTTTTTAAAACGTGTTAGAAACACTCACTAGGGTAGCATAAGGTTGTAAGTTAGCTTTGTTATCAGTTTTGTACAAGTTTGGACACATTTGCATGAATTAAAAAGTTGAAAATTAAGCAAATTCTGCCTAGTCTCTTTTCTGCTTGTTTTTCTTTTAGATTTTGCATCAAAGCTTGTAAACCTGTTAACAATAGGGATAAGTAGGATTTGTGTTTGTTTATAGGTTATTTGTTTAGAGTATATGCAACTACTTGGACTTGGAAATTCAAAATTGTGCAAGTAATTGGCATAGAACACCCACAGACCCATAAATTGCATCAGTAACTTGTATTTGCTCTTTGTGTGCTAAGTTTGTGATTTTTGTGCTAGGTCTTGTTTGTTTTGAGCATATCTTGACTCCCTATACTCCAAAGAGTATAGGGGTGCCTTTGTCCAATCAAAAGCAACACCAAAATCCATCATTCAAGTCCTCTTGGTTGATTATTCACAAGTGAAGATATCAATCTTCTTTGTGTTCTTCATAAGCAGAAACTGAACACGTTTTGAGATCTAACTTGGTTTAATCTTAGTCAAAATTGGTTTGTGTTTGCATTTTAGTAGTTAATTAAGTCACTAGATTAAGTTTTAAAAGTAAAAAAAAAAAGAAAAAGTTTTGCAAAAAGCATACCCCGCCTGGACTCGAACACGCGACCTTGCGTACCAAGGAGTAACGTGTTTACCAGTGATCTAGATAGCTTTTTACGTTAGAGTTTCATTTCATTATTTATTTAACCTCTTTTTCAATTAAGCTTATATTAAAAAGCCGTAGCTTATTCTTGGCATTTGGAGCTTATTGAATAAGCTAATTTGGGTTAGCTTATTTTTCCTAGGATAGTGTTAACATTTAAGATTTTTCTAGCCAGTTTTTGTATTTTTCACTTTATTTTATTATTTTTTATCAATTTTTATTTAGCCGTATATTATTAAGTCATTAAAAAATAGTAAAAAGTAGTTTTAATTTCAAGAAAAATAATTTTTAAGTTTTAATTTAATAACTTGAGGTTTACAGCTTATTAGGTTTTAAAATTTAGCTTATTTTTAATTTTATAGGATTTTAGGGTTTTTAAGCAACTTTAAAATTTAATATAAAATTATTTAATAGGTTTTAGAAAATTTGGTTTACATTTTTGTTTTAGTTACATTATTTAGGAGTTTTGGTAATTTTTTAGAATTTATTTACAAACTTTTTATTTTTTTGAATATTTTAATATTATTTTATTATTAAAAATTGAAGTTTTATTTTTTCTAGTTTTTTCATTTTTCCTAGGTTAAGGACATTAAATTAGGAGTTTTGACACTTTCCAAATATTTTTTAGGCTTTTCAATTAATTTCTAGAATTAATTTAAGATTTAATACATTTTAATAGTTTTTAAGTGTTTAAAAATAGTTTAATTTGGTTTTAAAATTTTAAAAAATAGTTTTTAGCTTAATTAGGATATTTTTGAGGTTTACAAACTATAAAATCTTGTTTAGGGCTTTTTAATAATTAAAAGTGATTTTTAGGGCTTTAATTAGCATTAAAAAGTCATTATTTAATTAATTAAAAGGTTTTAGCAAGTTTGGATTTTTTGTAAACTCTTAGAATATTATTGGGGATTTTTAGTAATTTTTAGGAATTTTTAGGTTAAAATTTTAAATTTTGTAGTTTTACGGTTTTACGTTTACGCCTTTTTCGTCGTAGTTTAATCCGTTTTCGTAACCGTCTCGTCTATCCTTTCTCATTTCTTTTTCAATCTTCATAATCACAAACATCATTAATCAACTCTTAACACAACGCACTTGCCTCCTCGAGAACGAACTCACTTACTTGGGGTCATTCACACACGGTTTTCCTAAATCGTCGTGCACTTGCCCTACTTTGTGCATCCTTTTCCTAAAGGTGTACAAAACTACAACATCGCCTACATGTGCGAAACACTTTTGATTATCGATGCACATGTGAAAGGGGGAGCTTTTCTAAAACGACAAAACTAGCAAGGTGTTAAATGTTTTTCAAACACTTTGTTAGAATTTAAAGTGGTTTTTATGGTGACGGTCAATTACCCACAACATCTTTAATTCACGACGTTATTGGTGTCAAAAGGGTGGTTAGGTTTAAGTCCTATGATCCAACCAGAACCGGAGGGATCTTCCCAGGGACAATCCAATAGATTATTAGAAGTCCTTAGGAAAGATGGAGTAGAATGTGAACGTAGTTGAATGCCAACTAAGTACTGATGCTAGAACTGGAACAATCACAACAAGGTGCTAGTAATGATGTCTTGGTAAGCATTGAAGGGGTTGAAGAATGAAAAAGAAATGTAAGGATAAAGGGTGTAAAGAAAGAAGCCCTCCATACAACTTAGGCAGAAACTGGGTTAACACATCATGAAGACAAACTCATCATGGACCCAGTGATGTATGCACAACCCTTTCCTAGCTACTCAGGCTTCTCTCAAAAGAAGTTTGTTTTATTGTCACGGAGAACAACATGACTTCTATTCACTTTCTCACTTCGAGATAGTTGATATTGAATAGGTGGCATCTGCTCCAGCCTCCAACCACTAAAAGTGCACAAATCGAGTCTAGAGCCAAGAGATCAATCAAATCTCGTTAGGACATACAGATGAAGATCAAGAGAGTCCTACGCTATATCCTTGTGATATTGCTAGAACACTCAGAGTGATACTACTTAGTATTCGCAATGATGAGTGGAAATCCTTCCAGTGTTAACATCAAACAGCACTGTGGTAGGTCATATGTACGATTCTTCATGATTTGAACATATGTAAAACTGAAAAGCAACAGTGGTTTAATTCCTAATTGATTCAAACTCGTTTCAGGTTTCTACGCAATATCTTTATGGTCTTGCCAGAACATTCAGAGTGATATTCATTAATATTCACAGTGACGAATGGAAATCCTTCTAGCGTCAACATCAAACAGCGCTACGGTAGGTGACTTGTGAGATTCTTATGAATCAAGCTTGTGTCAACTGGAAAGCAACAATGGTAAGATTCTTTATGAATCACACTTGTTCTAGGAAATTGAATTGACGACTTTAATCAAGCGGATATTTATCCAATTGATTCACTCTTTATGTTCGCAGTCTTGCTTTGAGACGGTCGAGTAAAGAGAACGGCTAGTACAGCCGCGAAACCCTATCAAGGAGATTCTTAATTGAATCTACCTATCACAGGTACGGTATTTAATATCGTATAACGGTCTTCACCGACCGGAGGTAAAACGCTACCGATTTAGGACGAATGTCAAAGCTATTCAGTACGTGTCTATGTTTTGTCTCGAGAAGGTGGCGTCACGGTGTACTCAGCAAAGTCAAAGATTCAAAACCACATACTCATGCCTAAAGACATATTCAACTATTAATAGTGTGAGCATGTGGATAAAGACACAAGATCGCAAGATGGCAAGGACAAGTCAAGGATGATTTGAAGATCTCAAGATAAAAAGACAAAGTCGAAAGACAATGACAAAGGCTCAAAGATCACAGCATGAAGGAAAAGGACTACTGTTACACGTTCAAGACTCATTTATGGCGAGATTAGTAATCTCTACAAACTTCCTAAATGACCAAGGTTTATGACCTCTCATTGGGGGAGATTGTTAGCCTCAAAATATTGAGTCAAACAAGAATGCTCGGTCATATGTTTATTATGTATCGTATATTAGAACGTTGTAATAGGTAGTAGATTAGTCGTGTATTACGGGCTTAACTTTAAGCTAAGGTTCATTCATAAGTAACCAAAGCCCAAAAGGAAAGCCCGACCCATTATCATATAGCCCATTATGCCACATGTAGGCAAGGCTATATAAACCTCTCCTTGCATGTAAGGAGAGGTTGGTTGGTCATTCATTTTCTCTTAATCTAATATTTCACAAGTTCACACACTTCTCTCTCTAGTTTCTCTCTCTAAAATTCATCTCATATCTACCTTTCTTTCTTCATTAATCGTATAGAATCATCATATATTAGGGACAACATTCTCACTTAGCTTCAAAGTGAAGAGTCGTGAAGATTGTTCTAACTTTGGATTAGAACTCGACATCTAGCCTTGTGTCGGAAAATGGTGAAGTAGGCAACGTTGTGAAGATTGGTTCTACCTTTAGATTAGAACTCGACATCTAGCCTTGTGTCGTAAAAGAGTGAAGTGGGCGACGTTGTGTAGATTGGTCCTAGCTAAGATTAGGTCTCGACAATTTAGCTTAGTGTCAGAAAATAATGTAAGCGACGTTGTAAGGTTTTCTCCGCCAAGAAGGGAGCTTGTGGATATAGTAGAAATCTCGAGTAAGGTGTACTCGAGGAGTAGAGTAGGAACGAGGATAGATCCTCGTTGTCGAACCACTATAAATCTTGGTTTCTTCCTACTAGGTTGTTTCTTTCCTTACTCTTTACTCACATTCATTATCATTACACTTATTATACATTGTTAATGCATTAGAATTGAACCTAATCATTATGCAACTAGCTTTGAAGTAAAAGATAGTTTTATTCACTCACCTAATTTAAAGGAATTTTAATTAAGAGATAAACCGATGAGAAACTATTCAACCCCCCCCCCCTTCTAGTTTCTACAATTGGTATCAGAGCGATGGTGACACAAGATCTTTGAAGTATATTGTACTTTAAAACTTTGATCGATCCATTGTCTCCTCAAATTAGAAGGTTAAGTTGTACTAAAGTTTTTCTTTGGTCAAAACTATTTTTTATTGAAAATAAGCCTTTTAAAATGTTAATATTGCATCTTACTTAAATTAGTAGTATTAATGCATTTTAGATTTACTCTTGAAATGTATCTACTAGTTTGCATCTTGTTGTGTATAGGTACTCATGAAGATAAATCATTCTATTGATTGTGGATTGAGTTACTTACACTTGTAGAAGACTCATCTTCTTTGATTTCCAACATCATTGAATGATGATATCAATATGGGTAGAAGTGATACCAGTCTTTGAAGACTTATTAGTCATTATGAGTCATTGTTGGGCTTTGCATCGATTCCTTAAAATCTTGGAATGCAATTTGTGGCCAAGGTACGCTTTCGTTCTTCCACACGCCCTATTCGATAATTCTTTTGATCATTAATTGAGTATATGCTTGTTCTTGGCATCCTTTCCTTGACATTTATTTGTGGTTTGTGATTCTTTTCTTTTTTCCTCTCAAACCTTCATTGCTTGGATACTTGACTCACTATGGAGATGTAGGGTGAGTTAGTAGAAGCTTAAAGTATCAAGCATGATTTTCATGGTTTGCACCCTTACGGTTAGTAGGCCCTATATCATGTGTAACTTGTGCAATTAAGCTCATCTCTAGGATGATTAATGAATCCTTTGAGATACCAAACTACTTCATTAAGTTGTAGGTGGATTTTACACATTTAGAATTGAAATATTCCAAGGATATTGTTATTGTTAATTCTAGCAATAATTATCCGATCATGTGGGAGAGAAAGTGAATCCATACTTTGCTCATATTTTGAAATAGAATAAGACTACTCTTGAAAATGATCTTATTCTATGCATCAAAATTGCTTGGTTTAATTCATTACCAAAGCCGTTTAGACTATCGCCGGAAAGGCACGTCTTAAACCACTATATATTACACAAGCTCTTCACATCATCAATTTGAAGGATGTCATTT
Source organism: Glebionis coronaria (assembly GCA_025667525.1). Lineage (NCBI taxonomy): Eukaryota > Viridiplantae > Streptophyta > Magnoliopsida > Asterales > Asteraceae > Glebionis > Glebionis coronaria. Next base: position 493,829 of record JANFOE010001134.1, on the reverse strand, counting down.
GTCCTTTGAGCAATGTATTTGGTCTTGATCCACTTCCCTTGACTCCTCTCCCTTTGCCTTTTTGCTACGAGTGGTCGTTCGTTCATTTCGGTCTTTTCCCATCTCGATTCAACTCATAATCCTTCAACAAGGCATTATTACCTAGTGTTGTGGTGTTCCAATGATATCCTAAAAGGTTTAAGATATATTTTTAAGTATTTTAAAAAATTTAGTTTTCAAAAATTCATCGTTTTTCTTTGATAAAAACCTGTCTTTGTAGGCGGTTCTTTATCTCGGCGGCTCAAAGGCGCGTTTCCTTATCGATAAAGAACAGCGGGCAGTAGCTTTTGTCAGAGCGCCAGTTTTATTAAAGTATCTTTTTCAAACAAGTCTTTCTCTCTCATTCACACACAGTGACGTTTTCCCCTATTTTTCCACCATTGTTGAAGCTTCAAAAACCTTCAATCACTCAAATTAATTGATTCAAATTTGTGGGTTTCACTCATCCATCATCCAAGATCAATTAAATGTAGTTATTTCTTTCAATTTCATCTAATTTGTTCTAGGGTTCATACATTTGTAATTGGGGATTTTTAAAATTGGCATTGAATTAGAACCTTACTAGGAATAAGAGTTGACATAGTATTTTTACTATGATTCATATTCATAGAGATTTCACTAAAACCCATTTGTAGAACAAATCCGAATTTTGACTAAATATTTTGGTTGATTAATGGAATTGATATGAACCCATGAACAAGTTGTTAATGGCATTGTTAAATGTTTACCTAAAAACCTTGTTTTTGAAAAACCAATGTTCTAGTTCATTGTTGAGTTTACATAGTTCATATGTTTTAATCAATGATGAAATGGGTACATTGTGAACATGAGAATGACAAGGATTAATCCTTTGTTTGTCAAACTATTGATGAAACACATTCTCATCATTTGAAATTTTGATTTTGATTTTTCATATGAGTGATTGGAAAAATATCTTTGTTTGTTGTATTTAGGTACTAATCATGCCTTCGGAATATCAACAAGACCACCGATACACTAGACAATACATGCCAAACCTTTCCGAAATGTGTGCTTCCCCTCAACTTACAAACACCTTTTCCTCACTCCAAAAACGTTGCTTTCATGAGGGTAGAGTTGTCGAAGAGGATATTGAGGGATATACATATACTCGATCAATGTTTAAACAAATTGGGTTTGATTGTTTGTTGGACATCAAAGAGGATATATATCCCGAATTTCTTCTAGAGTTCTTTAGCACATACTATCTCATTTATGATGATGATAAAGTATATGTTAGGTTCATCCTTGACGGTCGACTCATTAAACTCTCTCTTGAAGACTTTGGTCAAGCTCTTCGTGTTCCATTTGTGGGCACTTGTCGATTTATTGATAAATGGAAACTTGATTATCTTCTTGAACCATTCGACTGTGCTCCAAATGAAAATGAAGAGATTGACCTTGACTTCATTCTTGATGTCATTTGTATAAATTGTAGTGGAAACGTTATAAGAAGCCTCCACTCTACCAAGCGTCAAGTAAAACGCTATGAGGTTCTCTTAAGCGACCTAAGTGATTGTATGGTTCGTTAGGCTAACATCCTTGGGGAGAATGTATTTTGTCTTGGCAGAAACCGGGATCATATTCCGACATGTATGGCGCACATGTTATGTTGCAGCGCTACCGACGCCAAGTACAATCTCACATACTATATCGCTCGACGAATCACCTATGCTCTTTCCAAACCTAAAACAAATCTTCCCTATGCCATGCTCCTTACTCGCCTTCTTACGAAGGTTGGTGAAGATTATCCTGACATCAACATTTCTCGCTTTCGTTCGGTCGAACGGGTTATGCTACCCATTCAAAAGGTACAACCACGAAAAGCTAGAAGTGATCGAGGTTCGAGAAAATCCGATCCACAAGAGTCCGATGATGAGGACTTTGATATGTCACCAAGTGATGGTGGTGGCACAGGTACAAGTGCTCATGTTGGATCTTCGAGTAACTCCCACTCATCCATGAACTCTTTCATGGAAGGGTTAGAAGAAATCATCCCTCCTCCTCACTTTGCTACTAGTGGACTTCCCGAAAACTTCGGTCTTGAGGATGTCTACCGAGCTAATCTTAAAACACAAGGTGAGTTGTATTATCATCGAGTGGAGTCAAGAGGATCGTTCAAGAATATACTCAATTTGATCAAGGGACTTGGCAAGAAGAAGAAGCATTGTTTCATCAAGGTTTACATGTTTGAAAATGTGTTTGAATTGTTAATCTTTTATTATGGTTGTCTACTAATACTTTATGTTTGGATTATTAGTATTTTAATCCTAATAGTTGCATTGCTTTATGCATATTATGTGTTTGTTAGCCCTCTAGATTTTGACTTATAGTTAACTTTGGCTTGATATTTACCTGTGTTAAATCTGGGCTGACCAAAGTTTTTGGAAGTGCACTTTTCTGTCACCACTGGACGCGGTTCCATATCGAACATGCGGTTCTTTATCGATAAGGAACCGCGGACCTACGTAAGGAACCGCCTGTTCCTGTTTTGACAGAATCTTTACTTTACACTGTTTTCCATAATCTGTGTAAAACTTTGATAAAAAAATTGAAAAACCTGTACTTTCCTAAACTAGGGTACCTAATTTCATTATTCACCTAAAATAATTTTAACCCATTACTAGTTTGGATCATTCCCTTCTCTTCTTAAACCCCCTCATGTTGATTGTGTTCTTCATCCCTTCAACACTTCTCTAAACCTTAACACACAATCATGGTGTCCACTAGAACATCCACTTCTTCCAAAACCTCTTCCTCAAAAAGAAGCCTCAAAATTAAGATCAAGATACCCAACATTGGTTCTTCATCTTTTCACACTCCCAAAAATGATATCTCTCCCATTCTCATTTCATCTTCACCTTCACCACCCCTTGCTCCATGCAAGACAAACTCAACCCATGGTACTAACCATTCTCATGGTTCTACCTCCTCTTCATTCCAATCAATAATTAATGATCTTTCTTCACCTTTCACCCCTAGTCCTCCTTTGGATGGGATTTCTCAACCTCAACCTCTACAAAGTATCCCCTTTGTACTTGAGCCTTTGGTCACCTCTCCTTTCACTCCACCAAACTCTCCCATCTCACCCTTAGACACCATGCCTACACCACCTCCTCCACCCTCTAACACTAATGCTCCTATTTTGGGCATTCCTATCCCTCACTTCATGGGTGATCCTTACTTATTTGGGTTCTTAGAAGCTCATGGTGCAAATTTCCCATGTTGTCTTTATAATAACTACATCATTCAAAACCTAAGGATGGAAATGCTTGCATGAATTCTTGCTTGTCTTGTTCTCCATGCCTCCTCCTAGGAGACGAATGATGGTTTTAAAATTAACATGTTTTTTTTCAAAAGAAGGTCAAACCAAAGAGAATTATGAACTCAAGACCTAGGTGTTAGCTATCTTTGTAGTAGTTAATTGTCTTTTTAATTCTTCTATTTCCTTTTCTTTCCCTCGTGATTTTCTTATGTGGATGATTTATGGATTTAGTTTTTATGTGCTTTAATTTATGTGATCACATTAAACAACTTTAACTTATTTAAAATTGAACCTAAATCTATTACAACCTCTAAAAACTTGACTTAAAATTGGACAAAAATGTTATTTAAATATTTTGTCACCCTTTCTCAAGACATTCTTTGTGAATGTGTTGCTTTTATGCAATCCTAGCATACTCTAGTGCTAAAAGAGGTAAAAATCCAAGATTTGCAAATTTTTGAAAAAGTCTTATCTTTGTCCAAAACTTTTGAAAATCTGGTTTTGCAGTCCACTGGACGCGCTTCTCAAGCCTCCAGGCGGTTCCATATCGATATGGAACCGCGGGCCTCTTTAAAGAACCGCGCCCAGTAATGCCGATTTTGGCTTATTTTTTGTCTTTTTTTCTTTGACCACTGTTTTGGTTAAAATTCTTTGTTTACCCAATTTGGCTAAACATTCTCTAAAACCTTTCTTTTTCATTTCAAATCTTTGCCTTGTCTATTTTCTTAAAATTCTTCTCTTTTGGGAGTTCTTTCCTTCATCCCTCACAATGCCTAATTCTTCCTTTTCTAACCTTGACATTTCTTTGTCACACTCTTCTCAACCTAAAGCTTCTTCTTCTAAGCTTTCAAAGAAACCGAAAATCTCGGTCAAACCCATTTGGATCAAAAAGAACAAGAATCCTCATGATTCTTCTTCTTGAAAATCCTCCAAGAATTCCTCTTTATCTCCGATTCAATATTGGAATGAGACTTACTCTATAAATCCAATTACCGGAGAAAAAGAAATTCTTCCACCACCACCTAAACCTTTCAACTCTCCTCAACTCAATGACCTAAATTCTTTCCCTAGCCTCACTAGGCATTGTGAAAACATCGCTTATCCATTATCTCCCTCCCCACCAAACTTTAATCTTGATGGACCTCCCCATCTAACGACTTTGTTTTGCATCATGGTTCCTCGTGTGCTTGTTGTCGTTTTCAACAAATTGAACTTGCTTATATCTGTGACAAGCTAAATTTTCTTGAATTCCTCCTCACTCGACCTCCTCTCAAAGTTTTTGTTCCCGTGAACAAAACTTCGAATGATGCTTCGTCGTCTCTCTTTTCCAACTAAGGCACTTTTTGTACTTTAGTTGTTTGAGTCAATAAATTTTTAGCAATCTTGGAAGATTATCACTATTAGAATAGCTTATGCTTAGTGGTCTATTTTCCATATTTTTTTGTTTTGAATATTCATATTGTGTGTATGAATATTTATCTTGTATGTTATTCCATATTTTTGTAATATGAATGTTATGTGTGTTACATTTCCCTCTAATTTTATTACACACATTTGTTTAGGAGTTGATCATGGTTAAAACTTAAAATTAATTATGGGTGATTCCATAAATTCTAAATTTTAACCCATTGACATTTTAAATCATCTTTGATTGGTTTGGATGTTTCTTTTCTTCCTTTATTCCACCAATTGAACTATGATGTTGTCAATACACACTCTTTGGACATACTTAGCAAATGCTTAGTTCTAATTTGAGATTTCTTTTCCTTCTCCCTCTCAAGTTAGTTAGTAAGTAGTGCACATATATACATTGGTGTTTCTTTTCTTTCTTCTAACCTTTGTGTAGCATGTCACCTTAGCTCATTGACTTGGTGCCCCAAGCAAGGGGGAGTAGGCACCAAGGGGGAGCTACTAGCAAAAGTCCGGTTCTTTTCTTCTTCAAAGACTTGTGCTAACCTTTTTGCTTCGACAAAGGGGGAGAAATGATAGTGATAAACTCGTTAATAATTCGAATAAACTTGTATTTTACGTAAATGAGTTTATAGTTTGTAGTAATCAAAAAGGGGGAGATTGTTAATGCATAAGCAATGCCTAAAAACATTGTTAGTATTAACTAATCTTTCTTAGTTTTGATCACGACAAATTACAAAGACATTTATTGTCAAACACAATCATAAAACGAATTATCTAACAAACACTATCATCAAGGTAATAATCATTACACTAACATATCTTAATCATACTTAGTGATCGCAAAAGTGATTAGCCTTAAAACTCACTTTTGTCAAACATTACAAAAGATTTTTAATAAACTTTATTTTTAAGAAAATGTTTTATTAAAATGAAAATGCAAATTTGAATATGGCATATTCCATATGCCATAAGAATATCCTTTGAAGGTTTAAATAGTCTCAAATATTTCAAATTCACTAAAAGAAAAAAGGAGCGGAGTCTACGCCAGCGGTACCTTAACACCTATGGCGGTTCCTTATCGATAAGGAACCGCGGGTGCCAATAAGGAACCGCGGGCAGATATAGCCGTTGGATGTTTTGTCCTATAAATAGTGAATCAAAACTGTATTCTCATCAACCCTTTTTGGACATCTTCTTCAGTCTTCTTTCTCCTTTCTAATCCTAGTCATTTGTAAATGATCATTTAATGTGTTAAGTATGTTTACTCATTATTATCCTCTTGATCTCCTTCTTTACCTTGTCCAAAGAGATGATCACTCACACACTTGTGATGTGATTAAAGATGTAGCATTGATGAAGATCACCTCCTCCTAAAGATCTAGTCATGTTCATCATTTGTTTATTTGTGTCTTGTGTAGATCCAATGTATTTGTGAATACTTGGACTAGTTGTGTTCATCCAAGTTATTTGTGAATACTTGGATTAGAGTTGTGTACATCCATTGCACATGTGTGTGCTTGGATTTATGTTGTGTAGATCCAAGCTACATGTGTGTACTTGGATATGATTAGTTGAGTTGTAATTAGTTGTGTTAGTTCTCACTAAACAACAAAGTGATGTGGTTGTGTCTTGTGAGTTCTCACTAAACTATAAAGTGATGTGGTTGTGTCTTGTGAGTTCTCACTAAACTATAAAGTGATATGTATTTGTGTTGTGTGAAGTTCTCACTTAGCTTCAACTTGAAGAGTCGTGAAGATTGGTTCTAGCTTTGGATTAGAACTCGACATCTAGCCTTGTGTCAGAAAATGGCAAAGTAGGCAACGTTGTGAAGATTGGTTCTACCTTTATATTATAACTCGACATCTAGCCTTGTGTCGTAAAAGAGTGAATTGGGCGACGTTGTGTAGATTGGTCCTAGCTAATATTAGGTCTCGAAAATTTAGCTTAGTGTCGGAAAATAATGTAAGCGACGTTGTAAGGTTTTTCCGCCAAGAAGGGAGCTTGTGGATATAGTGGAAATATCAAGTAAGGTGTACTCGAGGAGTGGAGTAGGAACAAGGATATAGCCTCGTTTCCGAACCACTATAAATCTTGGTGTCTTCCTAATAGGTTGTTTCTTTCCTTACTCTTTACTCACATTCATTATCATTACACTTATTATACATTGTTAATGCATTAGAATTGAACCTAATCATTATTCAACTAGCTTTGAAGTAAAATATAGTTTTGTTCACTCATCTAATTGAAAGGAATTTTATTTAGGAGATAAACCGATGAGGGCACGGCAATGGTTTAGTATGGGGGAGTGATAAGATGGTATTTATACATGATCTTATCGTTCTTTTCGGGCTTTTAATTCATAAGATGTCATAAAAATACCATATATATGCTTGTGTTTGTTTACTTGTGTATTTTAGGAATGGATATCGTGAAAAAGACAAAAGATCACAAGAAACAAGGAAAAACGAACACGAGAAACGAAGCCGCACAAAGAACCGGACCCTAGTTTATGATTTTCCAAGATAAAATCCTTGAAGACTTGAAGATGTACAAGAATGATCCCTTATTTATAAAGAAATTACACTTAATACCCTTGTATATTTATAATTACAAGTTTGGTCCCTTAAGTTTGTCAAAATGACAAAAAGGTCCTTCAACTTTGAAGATTTGGCAAGTTTAGTCCCTCAACAAATCTAAATTGTAAACAAAGGTCCCTCATGAAGTCAAACATCCAATGAAGACCCTTGAAGTTAAATAAAATTACACATTTAGTCCTTTTTAAATGGATAAAACATCAAAAGGGCCATTTGTGTAATTACACCAAAGTTGTATAAGCCCTAAATCCCTTTTTCCAAAGTATTTGTAGCCAATGTCTAAAATCAAAAACTTATTTAACAAAGGAATCCAAGTTACAAGGCTGAAAAACATGTATTACCACTTTTGCAAAAACACAAGGGCCACTTCTATCATTTCCAAAGTTTAAAAACCATAAACACGCGCGCCAAACACCTTTCCTCCACTGATTTCGGATCAAAACAGTTACTATTCACCATTCATCCACCCAGATTTTACTTTCATAAAACAAAGGGTAAAATGAAATTACCCTAACCCACAACCAATTCCCCCTCCCACGCTTCAATCCCATGCATAACATCTCACACCCACTCACCCAAAGGACCCCACACTCAACCTCATCCACCTATCATGTGCCACCCTCCTCTCCATGCAAAGCCACGTGGCAAGATCAACGTTCTACACTCCTTACTTGGCCCCAAGCAAATATGAATGTCTAGGATTCATTTGGACAGCTCACAACATCAAACGCATCTAGAAGACTCAAGGGCAAAACTGAGATTTCATAGCTAGGGTTTTCATGTAGTCTTCCATTCTAGAATCGTCTATTGTACTCTATAAAAGGAGCCTCAACTTATGAGCAACCCTTTGTTCCAGATTTTAGGTTAAATCTTTGTAATTCCTTTTTATAAATATAAAGTTGGTTTTTTAAGAAAATTGTAATTCCTTTTATGTTTTTATGAAAGTTGGTGTTTGATAAGCTAAGATCTAAGTTCCATTTATCTTTTTGTTGAGTTTTGAGGAAAGGATTTTGAGTTATAAAACCCTTGTTTTCAAAAATCAGTGTTTCATTGTATTTGGTTCACTTTTGTGTTTGTTTATCTTAGCAGGTACAAAAGGTGGAAGCTAGTGGTTGTTCTGCTACCACTTAAGCTCTCACATCCCAAAGCATGGATGTATGTTTTGGAGGTGCACGTTTTTAAACTCTTTGATATTTCTGTATATTTTTATGATTTGTGATTAATATGAGTATATGTTTGTGAATCTATGATTTTGTGGTTGGATCTTGTTATTTGAAGGTTGTTTGTTGTTATTGAGTTGATTTGAGCCTGGTTTGTGGATTGAATCTCACTAATCCTTTGACAAATTTAGAAATCGGTGATTTAAGGGGTGTTTGGGTTAACTGCAATATCTAGGTTTGGGTTGACTTGAGTAGGTGTTACTTGGTGTTTATTGTTTGTTCTTGTTTTATATGTGCTTTTAGGTGTTTATCTTCAAGTTTTGGGTTCTATATCACCATAATCCATAAATTGGCCACAAAATCTGAATTACTTGTTGTTTTTTACTGAAATTTTGGGGACACCTAGATCTAAGAGTAAACTAGGGTTAACAAGTGCTAAATCTAAGTTAATACAACCTGAGTAATAGATTTAAGGTGTTGAAATTGGATCTATGGTCATTTAGTTCAACAAATAGGGTTTTTGGGTATCATTTGTTCATAAGTAACCTGTTTGTGCTTGAAACCAGATCTAATCTATGAACCAGGGATTGAATTGAGTTATTTTGTGTTTGTTTAAGTTTTATTGAAATTGTGTATGCTTTTGGTGCAATCTGGTTGGCTTATTCTAGCTTAAACTACTTATTTCTTCATAACTGTTCATACTTCATGTATGTGTGATATCTGGGCACTGATTGATTAAACTGTATCATTTGGCTAAGTGATTTTTTGATTTCTTGCTTGTTTCTGAATCCTTACAACCCACTGGTTGTAAGGGTGCCTTTGTTGTTCATTGAATCCAGGTAAAACTCTCTAAAATCAAAAGTCAAATAGTCAAAGCAGTGGGAACTCCTTTCCCCTGCTGCTAGCCACTTCTAGTGTTATTTTTGGTTTAGCTTACAAATAAGCTGTTCTAGCTTATTTTAACCTGTAACAACTTCAATTTGGTAATATGTGCTCATCATTTGACCCATTTGTTCATTCTGGAGCATTTTGGTGGTTGACTTTAGGGTTTGACTAGAAAACCAACTTGCTTGACTTTTACATAAGTACTTATCAATTCATTCAGCTTATTTGGCTTTGCCTATTGAATTTTTCTTGATTGTTTTGGCTTATTTAAGTCATTTAGAGTCTTTTACAAGTTGAATCAAGTTCTGAGGTGGTCTAAAACTCTAAGTCGAATATTTTGTCGTTTAGTGGATTTATACTTGGCTTATTTCTGGCTTATTGGTTGTGATTTTTCAAGATTTCTTTTCACAGATCTCTTAGGCATCTCAAAAGAATGTTGTGTGTCAAATTAGAGCTTATGGCATTGGCTTATAGCTTAATGGGCCAAAAAGCCCATTAAGAATAAGCTATTGTACATTTAAGCTCACATTCAGCTTTGGGCCTTCAGAATTTTGTGTTTAGAATTAAATTTTAAGCTAGACTGGTGATTTTTAGCTTATTTGGTTGAGTTTGATCTTATAGGGCCAAAAAGCCCATTTCATTGGACTGTTTTTGTTTTTAGCCCATTTGAGGGCCCATTAGGGGTATTTTGGTAATTTCACTTTCATATTCTGTTTACTTAGGTTAAAATAAACTAGTTTGCAAGTTTTTAGAAATTTTTATAATTTTGGGATTTTTAATATTATTTTAATATTAAATTTAGTTTTTAATATTTTTGCAACTTTTACATTTTTCCTTGGTCAAATACCTTAAGTTAGGATTTTTAAAACTCTTAGATTAATTTACTCATCATTTTATTAATTTTTAGAATTATTTTACTATTTTAATAGTTTTTAATCATTTAAAAATAGTTTTCATTAGTTTAAAATTTCATAAAAATAGTTTTTAGTTTATTTAAGTCATTTTAGAGGTTTACAAAGTGAAAAATCTTTATTTAGGCTTTTTATTAATTAATTGGATTTTTAGGGCTTTAAATAGCATTTAAAAATTAATATTTAATTAATTAAAAGGTTTGAAAAAGTTTTGATCATTTGTAAACTCTTAGTTTATTTTTAGATTTCTTTGGTAATTCTTAGAATTAATTTTTATTTTGTCACTTTTTACGGTTTTTCGTTTTGTCGTCGTAGTATAATTTTAACGTATTCGTCATTCTCTTTTCTCATCTTTTCTTTCTCAATATTAATCTCAAACATTTAACAAGTTTTTCACACACATATACCTCCTTGGGAAAAGAACTTCACCTTTGGGTCATTAGTGCTTGATTTTCCTAAATCGACACTTAATACTTACCGCTATTTACGCTCTTTTGTTTTTCCTAAAGCAAAGGTAGTGTAAATTACCACAATCAAAGTTCAAACTTCAAGGGAAAGGTCCTGATTGGTATTTTGATCTCGATTATCTCAGTGATTCATTAGGATATTTTTGCTTCAAAACTAACCAACATGCAGGTCCACAAGAGTTTGTCCCTTCTAATGCAGGTGCTTCTTCAAGCTTCTCGGACTCAGAGGAGGATGATGATATTATTTATCCCCTCCTATTTTTTATCCGTTTCTCCGTACACTACTGCTACTCCTGCTGGTGCAACTTCACAGGGAATCACTAGCTCACAAGAAGATCTTGCTATATTGCTCAAGCAACAGCAAGATGCTACTACTGTAGGTGACAAGGGAGGGTTTAAGTTTCCCATGGATACTCCTGATGTCCTAGTTCCTTTTGGTGATGCTAACATTCCTTCTAGTGAAAGCCCTTCTCCTGCTGGAAGTCCACTTAGTGATCCTACTTCTACAACTAGGTTCTCTGGTCCTTCTGACCTAGGAAACTACAATAAGAAGTCTACTACTAAGATGGATGACATTCATAAACAACCCTTGTCAGTCATCTTCAATTCTGAATCTTATGATGATGACTTTGTTGATGACCCTAATAATATGGAATCAAAAATGGAAGTAGCTCCTACTCCTATTCAGCGGATTAACACAGTTCACCCTACCTCTCAAATTATTGGGTATCCTGGTTCTATCGTAAAGACTCGCAACATGCTTAAGAAAGCTACTTCTGGTCATCATGCTCTTGTGAGCTATATTGAAGACCAAAAGCGGAATAATCACATAGATTTTATTTACTATTTGTTTGCTTGTTTTCTTTCTCAGGTTGAACCTAAGTTTGTATCACAAGCACTTGAATATCAAAGTTAAGTAGAAGCTATGCAGGAGGAGATGCAACAATTCTTGTTTCAGAATGTATGGAACTTGGTTGATTTGCCGGATGGGAAATCAGCTATAGGCACCAAATGGATTCTCAAAAATAAGAGAGATGCTCGGGGCATTGTGGTAAGGAATAAAGTGAGGCTAGTAACCCAGGGTCACACTCAGCTTGAAGGAATTGATTATGATGAAGTTTTTGCTCATGTTGCCAGAATTGAGGTAATACGACTATTTTTTGGCTTTTGCTTCTTACATAGGCTTTACAGTGTTTCAAATGGATGTCAATAGTGCGTTTCTATATGGCAAGATTGAATAAGAAGTATATGTCACTCAGCCTAAAGGTTTTGTGGACCCTCTTCATCCTAAGAAGGTCTATAAGGTTGTCAAGCCTCTATATGGTCTTCATCAAGCTCCTAGAGCCTTGTATGAACGTCTATCTACTTTCTTGTTGAAGCATGGCTACAGAAAAGGTACCATTGACAAAACACTATTTCTTAAGAAGAATGTCAAAGACATCATTATTGTCTAGGTATATGTCGATGATATCATCTTAGGTTCTACCAAGAAGGAATGGTGTGATGAGTTTGAACAGTTGATGAAGGGTGAGTTTCAGATGACTGCTATGGGAGAACTTACCTTTTTCCTTGGACTTCAAGTCAAGCAGCAGCCGGATAGAATCTTCATTAGTCAAGATAAGTATGTTCATGATATTATTCAGAAGTTTGATGTGGAACCTCTTAGACCAGCAGCAACACCTTAAGAAGTTACCAAAGTCAAACTTAAGAATGAGCGGGATCCTCCTGTTAATGTTCACTTATACAGATCCATGATAGGCTCGCTTATGTATTTGACTGCGTCTCGACCTGATATTATGTTTGCAGTAAGTGCTTGATCTAGACATCAACTAGCACCTACACCTCCAATTTGAACGTTGTCAAGAAGATATTTAAGTATCTTAAAGCCCAACCCAAGCTAGGCTTATGGTATCCAAGGGAATCCCATTTTGTACTTGAAGCCTACAGTGATAGTGACTATGCAGGGGCCAATAATGATAGAAGATCAACTACTCGTGGTTGTCAGTTTTTGGGTCGAATACTTATCTCATGGCAATGTAAGAAACAAACAATAGTAGCTACTTCTTCAACAAAAGTTGAATATGTAGTTGCTGCTAGCTGCTGCGGATAGGTGTTGTGGATACAAAACCAATTGTTGGACTATGGTTTCAACTTTATGAATACCAAAATCTTTATTGATAACTAATGCACCATTTGCATTGTTAAGAACCCTGTTTTTCTTCAGAGAACCAAGCATATAGAAATTCGACACCACTTTATCCGAGATGCCAATGAAAAGAAGTTGATACAGGTTTTCAAAGTTCATACGGATGACAATATTGCTGATTTGCTGACTAAAGCCTTTGACGGGACTCGGTTTAACTACTTGGTAGTCCACATTGTTATGGTCAATCCTTGACGCCTAGGATTGAGGGGAGGCAAATCCTAAGGGGAGGCTTGTTGTACATGTATACTTGTTCATTCTTCCTACTTGTAGATTCTCTCAGCACTTTTCATGGAAATATGTTATGTGTGTTACATCTGGTGGTTTGCTTCAGTTGCTCCTGGTGGACTTCACTTACTCCTTGTGGTTGACTGGTTATCCTAGAAATGGTGTGGTTGTTTCATGTTCTGATGAGACTTCTTTTATACATAGTCTCATCGTCCAAAACGGCCTTAAAATGCATTAAATATCATAAAATATGCCAAATATATGCTCGTGTTTGTTGCTTGTGTATTTTTAGGTACGGATATTGAAGAAATGGCAAAAGATCACAAGAATCAATCAAAAACGAACACGGGAAACGAAGTCGCACAATGAACCGGGCCCAAGTTTGGAAATTTGCAAAATGACCCTTGAAGAATTGAAGATTGGCAAAAATGGTCCCTCATCTTTGAAGAACTTGTCACATTTGACCCTCAAAATATCAATTGTACAAGTATAATCCTTAATGTTTGAAGATATTACAAGTTCAGCCCTTGAAAAATGAAGAAAATACAAAAGGAGCCCTTGTTTAAAGGTTTTAAAGAAGTTGTGCCACAAATGACAACTTATCAAAAGTTGATAAGAGGAAACTAGGCGCTGATGGACATTTATTACAAAGTGGAAAGAAGTGAGAAGCTTGGGGACTCAACCTGCCAAACCACCAAACTCCTTCCACCAACCAGACAGTGACACCTCAGCCCTACCCACCCATTTACCCACTACCCACCCACAAAACCGACCCTACCCATTGGCCCAGACCCTTATTACCCGGTTTATTATTAAACGTGGTCAATGAAGTCAAAACACCCCACTAACCATTTTTTTCCCACCATAACAGATTTTTAAATCTGTTTTACCCCAAAACTGGATCTAATCCCACCTTATTCCCATACGAACCCTAAACCTCCCCATGATTAATTAACACCCAAAACAAAGGGGTATTACCCCTAACCCTCCAGATCACAAATTAACCATCCCCTAATCCAAACCCACCTCACCCAACAGTGTCACATGGCTTGTGGGACCCTCCCTGTACCTCCCCTGCTCCATCACTTTCGCACCAAAATCAAAACCCGACACAACCAACGTAGGAGATCGACTCCTTTGTCCCCAAGGCTCTTTTAACGTCCAAGATTCATTCTACTTGCTGGCAAATCACATGGGACAGTTTTTGACCAAATTCGTCAAAGGGCAAATTTGAGATTTCCAGAATTAGGGTTTTGTATTTGTAATTTTTAATTCCTGTTTCTAGATAGTTCTACTTAGCCTATATAAAGAGAATGCAGCCTGTGCATATCCTTTGTTCCAGTTTTTAGCCAAAACCTTGTAATTCCTTTTTTAATTAATAAAGTTTGGTATTTGTAAAAGACAAGTGTAATCCCTTTTATTATGTTAAAAAGTTTGTGTGTTGTGTTTATGCTAAAAACTGAGTTCCATTAAAATTTGTGAAAGATTTTGAGTTTTCAAGTTTTCAAAAAAAGGTGTTTTTAATTTTCATGATTCCAAACTTTCAAGAAGTGAAAGTGGATTGAGGTTTTGGAATTTTGGAGATTAGAAGTTTTTTCTAAACGTTTGTTTTAAGTTTTGGAAGATTTTTAAGAAGGATTTTAAGAAAAGAAAAGTAAAACAGAATATATACCTTGTTCTTGTTTTGTTTTTGATTTTTCAGGTTGAAGGATTGTTGATTATTGATCTGCATACACCCGGGTGTATGGGAGGTGGTTATGCAACCACAATGAACCTTGGATGTAAGGTTCATTGGTAAGTTTCTTTTCCCTTTCTGAAATTTTCAAGAAAAAGTGATTTAAGTGATTCATTGAATTACATGCTAAGTGTGTACATTTGCTTTGATTTGAGTTCAAGTGTTATTTGTATGCATGTTAGATATTCTTGAATCAGTTGGAGTAAGATTTTAAGTGATTTGGTTTGAAAAAACGTTTTTCACAGATTTAAAAGGGTGTTTGGATTTAAGTTTTAGGGAGAAAACTTGTAAGATTTGAGAAGTGAAAACGTGTTAGAAAGGATAAATAGGATTGAGATAGGTTGTTTGCTAGTTTCAGTCTAGATTGGATCAAGTTTTAAGCAAGTTGTGAGCTTAAAAGTTAAATAGCATGGCATAAAATCTGCTTTTTCCTTTTTCTACTTATTTTCATGTGAATTTGGTGTTTGAATTTTGAGAACTGTTAGGATTTAGGTTGTTTTAGGATTTCAGTTTGTTTGTAGGATTATTGGAGCTTTTGTATGCAAGTCTTGTGGACTTAAAAGTCATTAGAGTGCAATCTGTGAGCCAAAACACCCACCAGACCTGTTTTAAGACCTCAGCAACCTGTTTTGTGTTCTTGTGTTTTGATTTGCTTGCTAATTGTTGGTTTTCTGTTTATTGTGACTCCCTACACTCAGAAAGAGTGTAGGGGTGCCTTTGTTCCAAGAATACACCACCAAACAAGTACACAGTCAAGCCCTCTTGGCTCCAAATTTTACAAGTGAACACACTTGTTCATCAGTAAACAAACAGCAGACCTGGCCACGTTTTAGTCTTCATTTGACTTAATCTTGGGTAATATTTGCTTTGGTTTGAGTTTTTGTGCTTAGCAAAGTTACTGGAATCAAGTTTTAAAAGAAAAAAAAAGAAATTTTTTATAAAAAGCATACCCGCAACGGGCTCGAACATGCGACCTCTCGCTGGAGGAGTAACGTGTTCTACCGTTGATCTAGATAGCTTTTTATGTTAGCCTCTCATTTCATTAAGTATATAAGCACGTTTTGTTTTGTTCTCATTTAAATAAGCCGTGGGCTTATTGCTTATTCCTGGCTTATTTATTAAGCAATTTGGACTTATTCCATTTTTCCTAGGACTTTTATAGGCTTAGGGACTTTTTTGTTTTAAAAAATTATTTTTCCTTTTATTTAATTAATTATTAGGATTATTTTTAGTTTTATATTTAGAAAGTCAATAAAAAATAGTGAACAGTAATAAAAAATACAAAAAAATAGTTTTTAGGTTTTAATTTATGATTTTGAGGTTTACAGCTTATTAGGTTTTCAATTAGGCTTATTTTTAATTTTATAAGATTTTAGGATTTTTAAGCAACTTTAAAATTCAATATAAAATTATTTAAAAGGTTTTAGGAACTTTAATTTACATTTTCTTCTTAGTTAGAATATTTAGGATTTTTGAGAATTTTTTAGAATTTATTTGAGAACTTTTAATTTTTTAGATTATTTTAATATTATTTTATTCATAAAAATAAAAAGTTTTATTTTTAACTTTTTTTCATTTTTCCTAGATTCTAGACATTAAAATAGGACCTTTTTCACTTTCCAATTAAATTTTTGGCTTTTCAATTAATTTTTAGAATTAATTTAAGATTTAATAGTTTTTAATAGTTTTTTAGTGTTAAAAAATAGTTTAAATTGGTTTTAAAATTTTTAAAAATAGTTTTTAGCTTAATTAGGTCATTTTTGAGGTTTACAAACTATTAAATCTTGTTTAGGGCTTTTTAATATTTAAAAGTGATTTTTAGGGCTTTAATTAGCATTAAAAAGTCATTATTAAATTAATTAAAAGGTTTTGGCAAGTTTGGATTTTTTGTAAACTCTTAGAATATTATTTGGGATTTTTAGGAATTTTTAGGTGAAAATTTTAAATTTTGCACTTTTTACGTTCTACGTCGTAACTTTCTAGTAGTGTTTTTGCCTTATTTTTCTATTTTTTCGTCTTCGTCATTTTCTCTTCTTTTCTTCTCATTAATAATCAAAAACATAAATCAATCATTCATCACACAACACACGTGCCTCCTCGAGAGAACGATCCCCATCAAGGGTCATAACTTGTGGTTTTCCTAAACCGCTCGTTAATACTTACCGCTTTTTACGCTCTTTTCCTAAAGGGTAGTAAAACTACTACATCATGTTCCTTCTAGGAAACACTGCTCATCTTCGTTGACTTTTGTTGACCTTACGTTGCTCCTAGTGTGGACTTTTTGACCAATCGACTTTTGGTCAACATTAGTTACTACTGGTCTATCAATTTACCTATTAATTAAGTACAGGGGATTTATTCATTAATGGATTAGCTCGCAAGTGGTTATTCTCATTAATGGTAATTTGTTGGAAAGGGCAACCCCCTTAATTAGGGGTTAATGAATAGTTACAAGGGTAATTACTTATAGTCAAAGGGGTTACTTTGACTCATTCATCAGAACCATCCTTCACACACACACACTCCTACCCACCATCATCCTCCATCTTCTTGCAATCCATCACTCATCAGAATCAATGGCTGGACTCCAATACAATGCATATCATAACAAAGTTGCTTACCTTGGTGAGGGACCACTTCGGAAAGATGAGGCAGAAATTTTAGAGTTCTTGGAGGCTTCTCACATTAGGTATTCTCTCACTATTTGTCCCACAGTCTATGACTCTGCCATTCTTCAGTTTTGGGCTCCTGCTGATGTTAAGGATAGAGTAGGACATCCCACGGAGATTCATGCCACCATAGATGGTCGTCCATTTGTGGTGACAGAAGCTAGCATTAGGTCTGCCATGCACCTTCAAGATGCTGATGGTATCATATCCCTTTCGGATGATGAGTTCTTAGATGGGATGGCTGCCATTGGGTATGCTCATGAGGGGAAATTCAATTTTCTCAAAAATAGATTCTCTCCTCAATGGAAGCTGTTAATCCAGATTCTGATTCACTGTTTGAGCCCCAAGGCTGGGAGTTGGGATCAATTTCCCATCTCTCTTGCTACTGGTCTTATTTGTCTTGCTCAAGGTCGTAGGTTTAATTTCTCTAGGTATATATTGGATGGTATGATTGGGAATCTTAGTGGCCATAAGAAGAAGTTTCTCATGTATCCTAGCTTCTTACAACAAATTATTATGTGTGTGCCTAAATCGTAAGGAGTATGTGCCTGTTAGGTTAATCCCTAAGGTGTATGCTAATATGAAGCTTGCTTACATTAATCGTGAGATCCCCTTCACTCCTGCTATGTTGGTCATTGCCCCTGAGGATCCCAATGAGATTCCTCCGGTTGAAGAAGCCCAGGAGGAACCTCATGTGGTTGATGATCCCATGGATGAGGAGATACATGTGGTTGAGGATCTAGTGACTGAGATCCCTCATGAGGATCCTGTTCATGAGGTAGCTGCTTAGGATCCTTCTTCCTCTAATGTTGCTTCTCGTGTAGCTCCTACTATTCCTCGTGTCTCCCTTTTCTAGAATCTCCACAAGCTAGTCCTGTTCACCATTCACATAAGGATCCTTCTCCTTCTGGTGTGCCAGAAGCTCAGGCTCCCAATGTTGACCAAGCTTTTACTTCTGGTCCCAATGAAGCTTCCCCTCAACCAAGTTCTCTTGGTCGGGAGGCTGAGGAACTTGTTACTCTGACCTCTTTTCTTGCTTTGGTTCACAGGTACTATGAGAAGATCTAATCTCTTGAAGCTGATCTAAACCTCATCGTAGAGTGAAAAGGGATGTGGTGGTTTCGTTGGTGGCAAGGGTCAAGCACTTGGAGAAACGGTTGAGATGCCAACAAAAGCATATGGTGGTTTCTGATTCAGAAACTGAGGCGACAAACATAGAAGAAGATGGGTTGACTGTTTTGGCTAGGGCGGCTTTTGCCTCCAAGCCTAGTGAGGAGATACATGTTCCTCCTAGTTCTTCTAGTATCCCCACTGATGTTGCTACACCTAAGCCAAGTTCTCCTACTCCTGGTGTCGACGTACAGTCGGTATTCGGCCCGGCCCAACAAGCCCGCGGCCCACACACACCTTACTTATCCTTCAAGAAACCCTAGCACTATATAAACAAGGCTAGGGGTCTCACTCTAAATCAGATTCTCTCTCTTAACCACACCTCATATACAATATATCGACCAGATACTAACTTGGCCGTCGGAGGTGGACCCCGGGGCTCCGGCCTCGGGTCCACGTCTAACCGGTTTACCTTTGTTTGCAGCATTACTCAGGACCGGAAAGATGACGAACGGCCCAGGAGAGTCGTCGAACCGACCCAGCCAAACTATGCTCCAACAAGTTGGCGCCATCCGTGGGACCCTGGACATATTATGTTTCGTGGTCTCATATTACTGAAAACTAGCGTTACTACGGAAAGTCGGTAACACTAAACCTTTTCTGTCGTTGCCTTTTAATTCGTTCACTGTGTTACACATTATGCAATAACTAAACGACTTGACTTACTCGATTATACATTACATGAATCAATGCATGCATGCGTTTTTAATATCATCAAAAAAATACAATTGAAGGCTCTTTAAATGTGCATATGGGTTAAAATATTTTTCCCTTAAAAAAAAATTCTTACTTCCTATACAAGATATGTATGAAAAAACCATGTTTCATATTCCTTCACGCATCAAAAAATAAGTTCGAACTTCGGGGTTCGTCTGTTTCCTTCGCATCTATTTGTTCACTATTTTGATACATATCATAATACTTTGCTATGGTTAAAAGTTTTGGTCCAATATATCATGCAAAAAATTTGATACACGATATCTATCTTGGTTAACTTTGGGCATATTAATCATGCGGTATTTTTTGTATGATCTTCGAATAAATTCATTGATATCTTAGCATAATGATACATTTATATAATATTCTTTGCACTATATTTTCACAGAACGATATTTTTTGTATATCTATGTGTTATATCTAAGCGGTATTTTTCCTTTTTTAAACCTTCAGGTATTTTTTATTTTTTAACTGCGGTCATGGGCCGTGTTTTTTCGCGTTAATCCGCACTTTCGGATATTGTTTAATATTAATAAAATATTGTGCGTATCTATTAAATTAATAAAAAAGATATTTTCAAATATCTTATCTTTTAATAGGTAACATGATATTACCTATATTTTTTTAAAAAAATAGATTATCAATATTTTTCATATTAACAAAAGATATTAGTTATCTTTTAAATTGGGTAAAGGTATATTTTGATATATTCAAATTTATAAAATATTACCCATATCTTTTAAAGTCAAAAATATACTATCAATATTTTTTGTATATCAGTACAAGATATAACATATCTTTTAAAATTGGCAAGTAGATATTATATATATCATTTAGCTTTGTGCGATTTCCTTTTATTACGATAAATGTTCGCATCTTTCTATACATATCTAGATACATATTTGCATGTCCAGTATTAAGTGATTGCTTATGATACTTATATATATATATATATATATATATATATATATATATATATATATATATATGTATATATATATATATATATATATATATATATATATATATATATATATGCTAGTCCATACATTCGGACATCTTTAGCCTACGGGCGTACATGTACACATCGTTCCCAGGCGGAATAAGAGGATTGAGTGAACCTAATAATTCAACTTGTCGTGTAAGAGGGTTGCAAACCTAACGACCACGGATCATGTATCCTTGTTAGACACCTTGCTATCAAGACGTTGTAGTAAGTTACGCAAACCACATGACTCATGATGGACTTGCAAAAGATACACTGTGCACGTCTAACAACTTTTTGTCAAAAAATTTGACCGTCCTTATGGTAAATGCGGTACGGCGCACGTAGTGGCATAGCTCATCCCATAAGTTAGTTAAGATACGTCTTATACTATGTGACAATTCACGGTTATGGCAAAACCCGTCTGCGTTAGTTCGCACGTTCGAACCTGATATCTATCTTTCATACGCGGCTATGGTACGTCCATTCGCGCTGGTCTACGTGACCGTAATTTTTTTTTGAATACTTGATTAATTTTAATACTACTAATCGAGTGTAGCACCATTAAACTTGGGGGGGCTACTAGGGTATAATAATACCACTATTTATGTGCACGTCACACAAATATCTTTGGATATATTCCTTTGCCGCAGAAGTCCGCCTTCTGCCGGTTTATTCCTTTGCCATGGAAGTATCTCTTCCATTGGCTTATTCCTTCACCGCGGAAGTACTCCTTCTACGCGCTTGTTTCTGCGCCATGGAAGTATCTCTTCCATTGGCTCATTCCTTCGCCGCGTAATTACTCTTTCCGCGCGCTTATTCCTTTGCCATGGAAGTATCTCTTCCATTGGCTTATTCCTTCGCCGCGGAAGTACTCCTTTCGCGCGCTTGTTTCTGCGCCATGGAAGTATCTCTTCCATTGGCTCATTCCTTCACCGCAGAAGTACTCTTTCCGAGCGCTTATTCGTTTGCCATGGAAGTATATCTTCCATTGGCTTATTCCTTCGCCGCGGAAGTACTCCTTCCGCGCGCTTGTTTCTGTCCCATGGAAGTATCTCTTCCATTGGCTCGATCCTTCAACGCGGAAGTACTCTTTCTGTGCGCTTGTTCCTTTGCCATGGAAGTATCTCTTCCATTGGCTTATTCCTTCGCCGCGGAAGGACTCCTTCCTCGCGCTTGTTTCTGCGCCATGGAAGTATTTCTTCCATTGGCTTATGCCTTTGCCACGGAAGTACCTCTTCCGCTGGCTTATTCATGCGCCGTGGAAGTATCTCTTCCACGTGCTTATTATCTTCGCCGTGGAGGTATCTCTTCCACGTGCTTATTATCTTCGATGTGGAAGTATCTCTTCCACGTGCTTATTATCTCCGCCGTGGAAGTATCTCTTCCACGTGCTTCTTATCTTCGCCGTGGAAGTATCTCTTCCACGTGCTTATTATCTTCGCTGTGGAAGTATTTCTTCCACGTTCTTATTATCTTCGCCGTGGAAGTATTCTTCCACGTACTCGTTATCTTCGCCGTGGAAGTATTCTTCCACGTGCTTCTTATCTTCGCCATGGAAGTATCTCTTCCACGTGTTTCTTATCTTCGCCGTGGAAGTATTCTTCCACGTGCTCGTTATATTCGTCGTCGAAGTATTCTTCCACGTGCTTCTTATCTTCGCCGTGGAAGTATCTCTTCCATGTGCTTCTTATCTTCGTCGTGGAAGTATTTCTTCCACGTGCTTATTATCTCCGCCGTGGAAGTGTCTCTTCCACGTGCTTCTTATCTTCGCCGTGGAAGTATTCTTCCACGTGCTCAATATCTTCGTCGTGGAAGTATTCTTCCACGTGCTTCTTATCTTCGCCGTGGAAGTATCTCTTCCACGTGCTTCTTATCTTCGCTGTGGAAGTGTTCTTCCACGTGCTCGTTATCTTCATCGTGGAAGTATTCTTCCACGTGCTTCTTATCTTCGCCGTGGAAGTATTTCTTCCACGTGCTTCTTATCTTCGTCGTGGAAGTATCTCTTCCACGTGCTTCTTATCTTCGCCATGGAAGTGTACTTCTACGTGCTCGTTATCTTCGCCATGTAAGTATTCTTCCACGTGCTTCTTATCTTCGCCGTGGAAGTATCTCTTCCACGTGCTTCGTATCTTCGTCGTGGAAGTATTCTTCCACGTGCTCGTTATCTTCGCCGTGGAAGTATCTCTTCCACGTGCTTATTATCTCCACCGTGGAAGTATCTCTTCCACGTGCTTCTTATCTTCGCCGTGGAAGTATTCTTCCACGTGCTCGTTATCTTCGTCGTGGAAGTATTCTTCTACGTGCTTCTTATCTTCGCCGTGGAAGTATCTCTTCCACGTGCTTCTTATCTTCGCCGTGGAAGTGTTCTTCCATGTGCTCGTTATCATCGTCAGGGAAGTATTCTTCCACTTGCTTCTTATCTTCGCCGTGGAAGTGCCTCTTCCACGTGCTTATTATCTTCGCCGTGGAAGTATTCTTCCACGTGCTCGTTATCTTCGCCGTGGAAGTATTCTTACATGTGCTTCTTATCTTCGCTGTGGAAGTATCTCTTCCAAGTGCTCATTATTTTCGCCGTGGAAGTATCTCTTCCACGTGCTTGTTATCTTCGCCGTAGAAGTATCTCTTCCACGTGCTCATTATTTTCGCCGTGGAAGTATCTCTTCCACGTGCTTATTATCTTCGCCGTGGAAGTATCTCTTCCACGTGCTCATTATTTTCGCCTGTATCTCTTCCACGTGCTTCTTATCTTCACCGTGGAAGTATCTCTTCCACGTGCTCATTATCTTCGCAGTGGAAGTATTCTTCCACGTGCTCGTTGTCTTCGCCGTGAAGTATTCTTCCACGTGCTTCTTATCTTCGCCGTGTAAGTATTCTTCCACGTGCTCGTTATCTTCGCCGTGGAAGTATTCTTCCACGTTCTTATTATCTTCGTCGTGGAAGTGTCTCTTCCACGTGATTCTTATCTTTGCCGTGGAAGTATCTCTTCCACGTGCTTATTATCTTCGCCGTGGAAGTGCCTCTTCCACGTGCTTCTTATCTTCGCCGTGGAAGTGTTCTTCCACGTGCTCGTTATCATCGCCGTGGAAGTATTCTTCCACTTGCTTCTTATCTTCGCCGTGGAAGTGCCTCTTCCACGTGCTTATTATCTTCGCCGTGGAAGTATTCTTCCACGTGCTCGTTATCTTCGCCGTGGAAGTATTCTTCCACATGCTTCTTATCTTCGTCGTGGAAGTATTCTTCCACGTCCTCGTTATCTTCGCCGTGGAAGTATCTCTTCCACGTGCTCATTATTTTCGCCGTGGAAGTATCTCTTCCACGTGCTTATTATTTTCGCCGTGGAAGTATCTCTTCCACGTGCTTCTTATCTTCGCCATGGAAGTGTACTTCCACGTTCTCGTTATCTTCGTCGTGTAAGTATTCTTCCACGTGCTTCTTATCTTCGCCGTGGAAGTATCTCTTCCACGTGCTTTGTATCTTCGTCGTGGAAGTATTCTTCCACGTGCTCGTTATCTTTGTCGTGGAAGTATCTCTTCCACGTGCTTATTATCTCCGTCGTGGAAGTATCTCTTCCACGTGCTTCTTATCTTCGCTGTGGAAGTATTCTTCTACGTGCTCGTTATCTTCGTCGTGGAAGTATTCTTCTACGTGCTTCTTATCTTCGCCGTGGAAGTATCTCTTCCACGTGCTTCTTATCTTCGCCGTGGAAGTGTTCTTCCATGTGCTCGTTATCATCGTCGGGGAAGTATTCTTCCAATTGCTTCTTATCTTCGTCGTGGAAGTGCCTCTTCCACGTGCTTATTATCTTCGCCGTGGAAGTATTCTTCCACGTGCTCGTTATCTTCGCCGTGGAAGTATTCTTACACGTGCTTCTTATCTTCGTTGTAGAAGTATCTCTTCCAAGTGCTCATTATTTTCGCCGTGGAAGTATCTCTTCCACGTGCTTGTTATCTTCGCCGTGGAAGTATCTCTTCCACGTGCTCATTATTTTCGCCGTGGAAGTATCTCTTCCACGTGCTTATTATCTTCGCCGTGGAAGTATCTCTTCTACGTGCTCATTATTTTCTCCTGTATCTCTTCCACGTGCTTCTTATCTTCGCCGTGGAAGTATATCTTCCACGTGCTCATTATCTTCGCCGTGGAAGTATTCTTCCACGTGCTCGTTGTCTTCGTCGTGGAAGTATTCTTCCACGTGCTTCTTATCTTCGCCGTGGAAGTATTCTTCCACGTGCTCGTTATCTTCGTCGTGGAAGTATTCTTCCACGTGCTTATTATCTTCGCCGTGGAAGTGTCTCTTCCACGTGATTCTTATCTTTGCCGTGGAAGTATCTCTTCCACGTGCTTATTATCTTCGCCGTGGAAGTGCCTCTTCCATGTGCTTCTTATCTTCGCCATGGAAGTGTTCTTCCACGTGCTCGTTATCATCGCCGTGGAAGTATTCTTCCACTTGCTTCTTATCTTCGCCGTGGAAGTGCCTCTTCCACGTGCTTATTATCTTCGTCGTGGAAGTATTCTTCCACGTGCTCGTTATCTTCGCCGTGGAAGTATTCTTCCACATGCTTCTTATCTTCGCCGTGGAAGTATTCTTCCACGTCCTCGTTATCTTCGTCGTGGAAGTATCTCTTCCACGTGCTCATTATTTTCGCCATGGAAGTATCTCTTCCACGTGCTTATTATTTTCGCCGTGGAAGTATCTCTTCCACGTGCTTGTTATCTTCGCTGTGGAATTATCTCTTCCACGTGCTCATTATTTTCGCCGTGGAAGTATCTCTTCCACGTGCTTATTATCTTCGCCGTGGAAGTATCTCTTCCACGTGCTCGTTATCTTCGTCGTGGAAGTATCTCTTCCACTTGCTCATTATTTTCGCCGTGGAAGTATCTCTTCCACGTGCTTCTTATCTTCGTCGTGGAAGTATCTCTTCCACGTGCTCATTATTTTTACCGTGGAAGTATCTCTTCCGCGTGCTTATTATCTTCACCGTGGAAGTATCTCTTCCACGTGCTCATTATTTTCGTCGTGGAAGTATCTCTTCCACGTGCTTATTATCTTCGTCGTGGAAGTATCTCTTCCACGTGCTCATTGTATTCAATGTGGAAGAATTTCTTCCATGTGCTCGTTATCTTTCGTCGTGGCAGTATTCTTCCATGGGCTCATTCTCCTTCGTCGTGGAAGTACTCTTCCACTGGCGCCTTATTTTAGCCGTGGGAGTATTCCTTCCATGGGCTCGTTGTCTTCGTCGTGGAAATACGTCTTCCACTCTCTTGTTGCCTTTGCCGTGGAAGTACGCCTTCCACTGGCTCATTCTGCCACAGAAGCACGTATTCTGTTGGTTCATATCTTTGTTACGGAACTACGTCTTCTGCGACGAATTACTTTGCCCGGCCACGAAGTGATTTCTTCAAAGTTTGCATTGTTTGACCTTTTTAGGCGAAGCCTGATCTACTACGCCTAGTTCAGAAAAAACCGTGACAAAAATTTTAAGTCATTTTCGTGTGTCGTGGCCACAAGAAGGATGTACCATCCGCATCACCTTGCCACAGAAGTACGTCTTCTGTTTGCCTTAAGACGAATGAAATATTCGCATTATGTTGCATCATCAGTGGGTATAAGAAGTACGCCTTCAAAATATTCACAATGCAACATACGGGTTCCACTTCCACCTTCATAAAACCTTCTTGTCATCCTCACGTTAGTGATGGACAAGAAATAAACCTTGCCAAATGCCAGTGTTACCCCGGCTATAGAACACGTTTTCTTCTTACGGGGTCTTTACCGTCAAGTAACGGGAAACCAAGCATTTGAGCACAACCGCCCGTCTTACGTATACGTGTTTTCCCATTTCTTTCGACGTGGATATGCTTATAGGTAGCGGATATGGTGTAAACTCTAGTCACCTCGGTGACAACCTCGCATACTATACTGGGGGGACATGATGATGGAACACCCCCAAATTTATACAACTCAATACAGCGGAAGACTCGTTGGTGTTACGGGATAGCACATTACTCACATCATAGACAACGCATAAAAATCGCGTCGTTTAATAATAAAAGCATTTCCATTCATAAATATCAAAGTTACATCGGTCCCAAGTCATATTATTTCATACAAAGTTTTACAAAGTATTTGAATGGAAATAAGTATTTAAGGGCGGGCCATGAATTCTTGTTGTCTTCCCGAGAATTACCTTCAAGTACCTGAGATAAAACATGTTAAAAGAAAAGGTCAGCGATAACGCCGAGTGAATTCATAGAGTTTAATAAATTCCATCAATATAACTTTGGTATTAAAATATTACCAAAAATCATTTTGTACAAATCTTTGTAATAGGCCTTAAAATAGCCAAAGTCATTTTATACAAATCCTTATCGAAAATCAAAATATAGGCATTTGCCTTAAAAATCATTATACGAGCCAATGTCATAAAAACATCATACAATACGTCTTATGACGTTGTATAAAATCAAATAAAAACCGTTATATGAATATGGTTATGAAAACCAAAACACAAACATAATATCAATAGTATGACCATGTATTGCTAGTCAGGCAATACATCGTAATTCGGAGCGTCTATTAGTATTTTGTAAATTTTGGATTATTATAAGCCGCATGACATTGTTACCTTACTAAACCAACAACGGGTAGCTAACCCGATACCAATTTTGCCAATCTAAAGTAGCGTGTCGTCACAAAGGTCACGCTATGGAAATCTTCTCATACATAAATTCGCTTACCAATCAATGTGGCACGACGGGGATCAACCGTCAAGGCGCGAACTGGGGTGATCGTCCCCAAATAGTACTATTAAATGCACAAGCGTCTACCAAATCCCGGTAGTTCACAATTCATGCTAATGGTACTTTTAGTGACATAACCTAACTTTAATAATCCATTTAAATTCATCTATCGGGTCCTTTAATCATTTATTGGGTCATACAATCGGGTCATTCAATCATTCGGGTCCAAAATCAATAAACAAACAATCGGGACAAATGGTGTCCTATTTTATAAAACTAACATGTTGTCTCCCTCGCAGGTTTATAAAACATTTATAAAAATATTTAAAAGAGTGCGAGGCTATGAACTCACGTTGATGTGGGAAGGCGGGTTATCGGCAATTCGGACGTACGATACGTGCTTCAATCACGGAAACCTAGACAAATAATACTCGGTCTTAGACGTTTTGTCCAATGACTTTATAAAAATAACAATTATGTATACACATGATGATTATATACGTATGATGATCAAGTGGGTTTACATATTCTCGTTTACTCATTTTAGTGTTATATGTCGATAACTTTTATACTAGTTTACTAGTTTCACCTATTTTCGTGTTTTAAGTCCAATAAACTTATTATAAGTTCTTTAACTTGTTTTAATCCATGTTATACTTATATTATCAGTATCTACACTTTACAAGTTGGGCCTAAATGGGTTAAGTCCAATAATAAGTTTATAAGTGTTTTAGTCCATTTTTGTTGTATTATTAGTCCAATAACGTTAATTTAGTCCGTTAACGTCCGTATGTCCTATAGTTCGGGTTTTATCGGTTTTTACTTGTTATACATGTTTATATATCATTATATAAGTTTTATAAAGTTTACATTAGACGGGTCCAACCATCTAAGTTTTATTTAACAAAAACGTTAATTTTACGGTAATAGCCGAAAAAGTCGTAAAAATCATGTTTATAGTTTTATAACTTATAAAACTTAACAAGTTACCATTTTTATAATTTATACACTTATTTAACCTTTTACATATTTATATAAATAGAATCCATAAGTTAGTGGGTTTTAATTTATATTTTATACTATTAAATTTTGAGTGCTTATATAATAGTATTATTCTTTAATTTCCAAAATCTGATTTTTATCTTCACTTTCACCAAAACTGCCATATCTAGAGTTCTATATGGATATAGAAGCTCAAATTTTTATCACATAAATTACATGATATGTGCTACATTTAACTCTTCTATGGCTACTGTTGAATCATCTTCTAAATATTTTCTAAAAATCGTCCAAAACAGTGAACTCAGATTTGTACCTTAAACTTGTTTTGATCATATCTCACTCATTACAATGATTCCATTGTATGGCCAACTCTCACATGTGTACAAGACATATAGCTTACTGTAAATGGATTATAATTCATCATTTTATCAGTCCATGACCTGTTTCTTTACTGTTTTATACAGCCATCACTTTTAAGCAAGATTTTAGCCTTGTTCTTTATAGTTTTTCACCTTTTTAATCATGTTTATCAACACCAAATCCCCACATAACATTTTTATCATCATATAATCATCATATACATATACAATAGGAAATAAAATACATGTTTACATAATCAAAATAACAAGAAGATGAGGAGAACAATCTTTATACCACCATGATGATGTAGGTTGTGATCAAAACATGGATTTTGATGGAGAAACTTGTGCATAGCCAAGACCATCTTCAAGATCACCAATCTTCATGAATACCTTGTGGAAAATCAGCCCTACTACTCCATGAAAACTCCTCCTTGGATGTTATAACTTGCACCAATCTTCATCTTTTTGAATGGAGATTAACATATGTTAATTGTAACATATGTTTATGGTTAAATTTGTATGAATGGTGGTGTTTTGTGGAGAAATGGGACGGCACCATGAGAGAGTAGAGAGGAAATTGAGATGGTTTTGCATGTTGAAATGGAAGAAATGAAGGTAGCTAGTGGTTTTGATAGTGTTAGCTTACTTTGTAAGCTTGTGTGACATGTGTAAGTTACAAGAGTGTAAACTTGACACCAAAGTGGTATGGTGTAGTTATGTAGCCGGTTTTGAGTGGGGGTGGGACAAGTGTCCCACTTGTCTCATCCTCATTTCTTTACGGGTACTCCTCGATTCTAGTTTCCTCGATTTGCGTGCCCTCGGGTCGTTTTACTAAAAACGTTTTTATAAATTATGAATCAACGGCACAAAACGAATCCAATAAAAATTGTTTCATCAAAAACGGAGTTCGAAAACGTAAATACGTAATCCTAGGGTTTCCGGTTTAGTCGTAAAGGACGTTAAAATAAAATCGTAAGTCCTAATCTCTTCTCGTAAATTTGTGAGTTTATGAACCAACACAAATTTAAAACTCCAAAATAATATTCACAGACAAATTTATTTTCTGAAATGTCAGACTGTCACCAAAAACGGTGTATGTAAACGTAAGCACGTAACGTTGAATCCTCCGGTTTAGACGTAGTCGACGCTACTTCAAGACGTAAATCCAAATTTCTTCCCAAAAATAAGTGAGTTCATATTGTAACATTAAAATAATGTTTTTAAATAATATTCGAGAATAAAATATCAACCATAAATTGACGGATTGTCACAGCATTTACCCCTAAACAGGATCTTTGTCCTCAAAGATCATCTTACTACTCGCTTCTTATAGAGTTAAAGCCATGTGGGTATTTCCTCCACATTCGGTCTTTTCTCACAAGTGCAATTCATTACAATACGCGAGTTTCATCAAACATAACTACGGGAATAAGATCAGGCAAAATGTTGACTTACTTTCTCTATCCATGATGTTCACGGGTTTCTGATGAATGCAACTTTTCGCCGATCTAAGCTTTACTAAGAACAATCAGATTTTCACTTGATAGATATTCTATCAAGTTCGATTTACGAAACATAATTCACGCAGTTCTTGAAGTCCTAGGGTAGATCCAGCTTATATGCCTTTCAATCCCAACTTTTACATCATCTCAATGGTCCCATACAACGGGGACTTATATCCCATGATTTGTCAGATCATGAATTCATTTTTCCAATGTTAAAAATTGTGGCATAACTTCGCTACCCATTTGGCACTTCAAGATCTACATTTCACATTCACATAACCTCTTGCCCACTACCGGCTGTCAATAATCAGATCCTAATTTCAACAATCATTTTAGGTTTCGCGGGTCGGGTATTTTGCAAGGTTAGGTTTTCCATCATAGGAAACCTTAAACCTAAAAGACTTGTCCAACTCACAGTGGGTGTATGTCGGGTGTCTTCATCTCAACTTCTGCTTACAGATGCTCTAATATTTAGATCCTAACAAGATTCGATCTCAATCCTAATACGATGATTATCAATGATAATCCTTCCAAAGGAAAACGATTACACGGTTTATTACCAAAGGTCAATCATTCAAACATAAGACAGTGCTTATAGTATTTTGTATCATTACTTTGCCTCGTCCCTTCGATTGGGGTGGTACATAGTACTCTCGTCAAGGTTCGTTCTCAATGATTTCTGAGCAAATCTCTAGAAATTCGATGCGAAGCGAGGATCTTGATATAGATGTTTGATACAGGCACACTATGTTTATATAACTCTTTTGCATTTATCATTAACGGGAATGATATTAGCAGATTTGGTCAGTCTGTCGACGATGACCCAAATCGAATCAAATTCAGATGATGACCTTCGCAATAGCTAGACGTTTACTAATGTATGAGGCGATATCTGCCTTCATAATTTATCATCAGTACAACTTCTTCAGACAAAGATACTTTTAGTCGTAAATGACATAAATAGAATACTTATACTTACAAATTCCAGCATAACTATATCTCACAATCTCCATATTTAGGCAACCACAAGTGGCCTTTAAAATATTTAACGCTATCGGCTTCTCATTCTAATGGTTCACATTAGACGCGAACTCCATTTATTATCTATATTATCCTTTTTACAAACATCGTTTATTTTATTTTTATTTTTTTTTTATTTTTTTTATATATTGTTCGGCAATTTATTTTGTACCTTCATTATTAAGGAACGTGTCCTAATTGGTTCTTTATCTTATCTGCATAATGCGTCGGTATCTATATTCATCTCTCATGATGATATAATTATCATGTCCAAAATTTACTCAGATATTCTTTCTATATTATGCGTCAGTAATTACGTTCACCTTTCTTCATATTTTCTAAGTTTCAGTTTCGTCTCATCTATCATTTTTATCAGTTTTTCTCAATCCGGCGTTTAAAGCATCGATAATTATTACAATTAATTAAATAATAATTATTAAATTTTTATGAAACGTAAACGTAAAAATTTTAAATTTCTTAGTTCGACCAATTATATAAAATGTTCAAAATAAATTTGAATTTAGTTAACACAATTTTTGTTGATTTATCGAAAATATTTAATAAGATTCGTAAATGTTCAAAAAACCTTTGTTTATACTTTGGTCAAAGTTTTCTTAGTTCGAAAAGCAAAATGTATCGTTTCAAATTTCAAGTCATGGTTTAAATGATTTCCTCAATCCTTCTTAAGTTGTCTTGAGGTATACACAATCATTTACCCCTAAACAGGAGTTTAGTTAAATGATTTGTGTATAAGGGAATAATCCCTTAAAAATCCTTTGTTAAAACATTTGTCAAAACATATTTGCATTTTCTTTTTGGTAAAATCCAAAGTCTTAAAAGGGCTTTTAAAATTTTGAAGAGTCAATTTATATTTCATTATCTATTAATCACACGGTTAAATCATGTAAAGGATTAAGTCTTAAGTCTTATGTTAAATATTCAAGGTACAATTTTTAATTGTTCGGCCAATTCAGGGCAATCTATAAATAATTAACTCCTTTCTATTCTTATAAACAAACATATAGTTCTTAATGATCATGAGCATGAATTTATCAAATTACAGCCTACACACGTGATTCGCCAAATTTATGAATACTACATGTGCATTGTCAATCCAAACGACATCACGTGAAACTCATAACGTTCATTACAAGTACCGGACGTAGTGATTGGAATAGATAATCCTTTTCGCAGATGCGAAGTTGATGATAACCATGCTGAGGATCAAAAACCTTGTAAATGATCGAACAAATCTTCCATTTCGAGTTATGGATATCGTTTTCGATTGTCAATTTACTCAGTTCACAGTAATCTATAAATATAAGGAATGATAACACCATAGCTCTTCATGATGACAGGCTTGGTATAATAAAATCTTTCTCCGACAACTCTCTTAGTTGTACGGTAATTCCTTAAATTCAGATGGTGCTGACGTACAGTGCACACGCCACAGGTGCAGCACCGGGAATATAATCAATACTAATTTCAACTTGCCTTAGTGGCGAAGGTCTAGGTAATTCATCAACAAATACTTACTAAAGTTCAGATAACATAAACATCTTCTAATAAATTCATTTTAAGTTCTTCTAGATTATAATATCTATGACAAATTCATAATCATTCACAATATAATTTCAAGTCTAAATACAGGATATGATCATCCACCAAGAATTATTTAGATCACTTTTGATAATCAGCATCTTATCATTTAGGGGAATTCTACTCGAGTTCCCATCAATTAAGACAATGTCGTCATGTCATAATCAATCAATCCATTCTACTGGCATTACCAACTTTCCAGTTTTATTGCCGTCGATAAGATGTGAACTTCTCAAAAGTCTAATAATAACTCACAATCCTTCATAAATTCAAGGATATTAGGAGACATAACTAACCTTAAAAGAGTATGTTCAACGCATGATTTTAGCGATAGAATTTCAAATCAGATACAGACGAAAACATTTAACGAATATGAATATATCCCATGTTTTCATAATTTGAGTACGCATTCGAAAGCTCCTCGGATCGTTACCCAGGTCATTCAAATGAAATCAAATCAAAAGAAATGATAGGAACGTCGATACATCCAGTCGGGTATCAACACTCGATAATCAAATACTTTTCCTAAGAATTTTACTACGGGAGAATTGGACAAGAGCGGAATATCAATTTGTCAAATAAGACAAATTCCACAGACGAGTAAATTCGACTCAGAAGAATAGATGCTACAGGCACATATGTAGGTGTCCCTAACACTATGTCCCTATTTTTCACTTCTTGCAGATCTCATAAAATTTAATCTTTCACAATCTTCAAAGAAACTGTAGTGTTTATTCATTAGTTTTATGGTGACTACTAGTCAGTCTTGCATGGTCCATTCCAAATTGTATGTAGGCGCGCAACTATATACAATTTCAAGATTAACGATGCAATACTCAGTTCGTCAAAAATTAATCATCATGTTTATAATAAAAACATTTTCATGCTTAATTCTTAAATAAGAATCAAAAATAAATTTACAAAGATTTTATTTGTTATGAAAACAATTAAGTTTTCCAAGGTGTTTTATAAACAACTTCATTTTGATAACAATCACTTATAAATCTCACTTTGAATAATCCTTATAGTGATGAAAAATCAATTTTTCTCAAGGGATACGGTTTTATCTTATAAAAACAATGAGTGATCTGCAGAAGAGTGATGAAAGCTTGTTCATCAAGAATTAACTATGATATGATAGGAAATGAGATTAGCCAATTAATCATGAGGTTCATGAACTCGATGGCACTCAAAAAGAATAATCCACAACGTAACTCAATTCAAGATGAGTACTTGTTTAATGGTTGCATCACTAATGCGAACATTAGGAACAAGCAATAAAAGATAGATAACATCGATACATGTAGAATTTAGCAATCAAAGGTAGTATTTTCATTAATCACAAACAAGTCAAAATTGTACCGTAACACATTACGTGTCACTATGTCATACAATTCTCAGAACTCATCCTACCAACTGATGTCTCAGTTAAGTTAGGGATTTTTAAAAGATACCACAATGAATACTAATCTACAAGAATCATTAGGTGTTCCATATGTCCCGGAAGATCCATTGGTCCCAATTCAGAAGAAGATTTCTTCAATTTATTTCTTGGACTATAGGCATCCTCGTTAGTGGACAATGGCCTAGGAACAACACTTAACACGAATCAACAATCATTTAAAACCTTATAATTCAATCACAAAACTTAACGAATTCCTCTTAATAATCTCATTTTCCATACAGGTTAAATTTTACTTTATTCAAGTTTCAATCAACTCATACTTAATGCGATACCCTACCTCATTTTCCAATACTTTCAATCTTATTCTTAAACCTTAATAGAGCAATATAAGCTCGATATGATCAACAATTAATTTCCAATCCTATTAGCTCTTACAACAACAATTATCAAATGAGTCATTAGTATGAGATGACTCATACATTCAATTAGACTTCTCGGAAAGGTATTAGTGGCATGAGGCTTTTGGGTAATGCTTCCAATGACAGCCTCAAGTGCAACATTCACCCTTTCGATTTCAAATTTAAGAATTTGGTGATAACGAATCAGATGACATCTTTCTAGGTGGTAACGTTTTGTCAAACTCCACTCTATAAGGAAAGATCGTCATGACATCGATATCAGATTTAATCTCGCCAATTCTTTTTAAATATCACAATCAACTAATATCTACATTTCTACGAATATCAACCATTTTGTTGGGATCATAAATATCCACAACTTGGTTTAGATTTAGGATAGCTAGAATTCCTACGAGAATAGCTTCGATTAATTTACTAGGGAATTTAGGGTTACTTGTGACAATCTACGTCGTATAAATACCTCGTATAAATATCAAAATAATCATCAAACAATCATGTAATCAAATTACATCATATATATAATCCAAGTTATATATATATATTAAAATAACACTTCTCAGTCTGGCCTTGTCGGTAAATCGGGAATTCTTCGGCACCGTTATAGTCAAAAGATTTTTAGACATTTTTAGAAAAAATGTTTATAGTTAAAAGATTTTGAAATGTTTTATTCAAAACCTTGGTTTTTTTTTTAAATCTTTCGTTCTCTATAACGAGAGCTCTGGTACCAAACTGGAACACCCCCAAATTTATACAACTCAATACAGCGGAAGACTCGTTGGTGTTACGGGATAGCACATTACTCACATCATAGACAACGCATAAAAATCGCGTCGTTTAATAATAAAAGCATTTCCATTCATAAATATCAAAGTTACATCGGTCCCAAGTCATATTATTTCATACAAAGTTTTACAAAGTATTTGAATGGAAATAAGTATTTAGGTGCGGGCCATGAATTCTTGTTGTCTTCCCGATAATTACCTTCAAGTACCTGAGATAAAACATGTTAAAAGAAAAGGTCAGCGATAACGCCGAGTGAATTCATAGAGTTTAATAAATTCCATCAATATAACTTTGGTATTAAAATATTACCAAAAATCATTTTGTACAAATCTTTGTAATAGGCCTTAAAATAGCCAAAGTCGTTTTATACAAATCCTTATCGAAAATCAAAATATAGGCATTTGCCTTAAAAATCATTATACGAGCCAATGTCGTAAAAACATCATACAATACGTCTTATGACGTTGTATAAAATCAAATAAAAACCGTTATATGAATATGGTTATGAAAACTAAAACACAAACATAATATCAATAGTATGACCCTGTATTGCTAGTCAGGCAATACATCGTAATTCGGAGCGTCTATTAGTATTTTGTAAATTTTGGATTATTATAAGCCGCATGACATTGTTACCTTACTAAACCAACAACGGGTAGCTAACCTGATACCAATTTTGCCCATCTAAAGTAGCGTGTCGTCACAAAGGTCAAGCTATGGAAATCTTCTCATACATAAATTCGCTTACCAATCAATGTGGCACGACGGGGATCAACCGTCAAGGCGCGAACTGGGGTGATCGTCCCCAAATAGTACTATTAAATGCACAAGCGTCTACCAAATCCCGGTAGTTCACAATTCATGCTAATGGGACTTTTAGTGACATAACCTAACTTTAATAATCCATTTAAATTCATCTATCGGGTCCTTTACTCATTTATTGGGTCATACAATCGGGTCATTCAATCATTCGGGTCCAAAATCAATAAAAAACAATCGGGACAAATGGTGTCCTATTTTATAAAACTAACATGTTGTCTCCCTCGCGGGTTTATAAAACATTTACAAAAATATTTAAAAGAGTGCGAGGCTATGAACTCACGTTGATGTGGGAAGGCGGGTTATCGGCAATTCGGACGTACGGTACGTGCTTCAATCACGGAAACCTAGACAAATAATACTCGGTCTTAGACGTTTGTCCAATGACTTTATAAAAATAACAATTATGTATACATATGATGATTATATACGTATGATGATCAAGTGGGTTTACATATTCTCGTTTACTCATTTTAGTGTTATATGTCGATAACTTTTATACTAGTTTACTAGTTTCACCTATTTTCGTGTTTTAAGTCCAATAAACTTATTATAAGTTCTTTAACTTGTTTTAATCCATGTTATACTTATATTATCCGTATCTACACTTTACAAGTTGGGCCTAAATGGGTTAAGTCCAATAATAAGTTTATAAGTGTTTTAGTCCATTTTTGTTGTATTATTAGTCCAATAACGTTAATTTAGTCCGTTAACGTCCGTATGTGTTAGAAATACGTTTTGACGTATATTAGAAGTATCGGTCACTCCACAATGATATTCATGTTGTAATAGCTCGTAGTTAGATAATAGTTGTTAGTTACTTATTAACTTAAGTAAGAACCGGTCCATGGGCTTGTCATGGACCGGCCCAAGCCAATGTTTAGCTTGGTACTATAAATACCCCTTTCCACTAAGGAAAGGGGTTGGTTGTTGTTCCATTTTACATTTCATATCAATAAAACCTTTCACATATTCTCTCACTTTCTCTCTCTAGTTTCTCTCACTAGAAAACATCAACCCACTTCATAGATTCATAGGTTATTAATTTCTACATTTGGTATCAAGAGCTATGGGGTGATTTAAGGTAAGGATTGTGTTGCTTTTTTAGTTTTTGAATCAATTAGTGATCTTTAGAAAAAATCAATCTTGAATCTTGTTGTTTTTGGTGTTTTTGTTATTGGGATTGATTGATAAGGATTGGGTTTAGCTTATTTTGGTAAAAATCATAAAACTTTTTGTGGTTTTGGATCAAAAATCGGTGATTAAAGCTGTTTTAGAAGTCTCGGAAACATTTCTCCAGATTATTCCGAATAGGATTTCCGAATAGGAAGGTTTTCAGAATAGAAGGTTTATTCCGAATAGAAGTTCCGAATAGGATAGTATTCCGAATAGAAGGGTTTTTTCCGAATAGACTTTCCGTTTAGAAGAAACTTTCCGAATAGCCACATTTTTCCGAATAAGAAATTTTTTCCGAATAGCAGCAACTTTCCGAATAGCAATTCTTTCCGAATAGCATCATCTTTCCGAATAGCACCATTATTCCGAATAGCACCATCTTTCCGAATAGCACCATCTTTCCGAATAGCCCATACTTTCCGAATAGCCATACTTTCCGAATAGCACCATCTTTCCGAATTGCCATACTTTCCGAATAGCCATACTTTCCGCATAAGGTTTCTTCAGCATAAGGTTTATTCCGAATAGAGCATTTCAGAATAGGATTATTCCGAATAGAGGTTATTCCGTGTAAGGGTTTTTTCAACATAGGATTATTCAGAATAGAAGTTATTTCGAATAAGGATTTACTCTGAGTTTGGGTTATTCCGTATAAGCAAGTTCAAGGGGTATTTGAGTTTTTTCGACGATCTTTAGTGGATTTAATTACAACACAAATTCTCAACCTTTCTTCACTGCTCGATCAACCGATAATCTTTGAGTCTGTTAAGTGATCACAATGAATCCAAGTTCATTAATGCCTCAGATGACATCTCTTACGGATATCTCGATCATAACGGGGACTGATAGTCGTCCACCGATGCTTATTAAAGAGGTGTTTGAGGCATGGCAGGGCCGCATGATGCAATACTTGAAGGGCAAACCAACCTACGGAAGGCTTATGGTCAAATCGATTTTGAATAGTCCACTCGACTATGGTACCATTACGGTTGACAACGTGACTAGACCACGAGAATTTGAAGAACTCACTCCAGCTCAACAACTTGTTGCAGATGCAGATGAAAAAGCTCTTCAAACAATTCTTCAAGCTCTTCCCCATGATATTTATAGGATGGTAAGCAAGTATACGGTAGCAAAAGACTTATGGGAACGTCTTAAGGTGTTGCTACAAGGTACATCTCTCACAAAACAGGAAAGGGAATGTCAGTTGTATGACCTGTTTGATAGATTCACCTACAACCCAGGGGAAACACTTCACGATTATTACTTCAGATTCACCACACTCATGAATGATCTGAATGTATACAATCTTGAGATTGCTCCATTCCAGGTTAACACCAAATTCTTGAATACTCTACCTCAAGCTGAATGGGGTGAGTATATTACCGATGTCAAGTTAACCAGGGATCTGCACAAGTGCAATTTGGATCAAATATATGCCTTCCTTCAGCAGCATGAGAAGCATGTGATTATGCATCGTTCTCCTCGTGGTATGTATCCAGATTCCTTAGCTTTGATGGCGAATCAACCAAGTTTGTCACACAACAACACACCCTATATCTT
Organism: Glebionis coronaria; assembly: GCA_025667525.1. Lineage (NCBI taxonomy): Eukaryota > Viridiplantae > Streptophyta > Magnoliopsida > Asterales > Asteraceae > Glebionis > Glebionis coronaria. The sequence continues at coordinate 454,976 of JANFOE010001134.1, read as the reverse complement.
GGGACATCAAGCCTATCATGCATCACCTTACATGACACCAACTTTTCCCCAATACTCGATTTTACCACAACCCCCCACCTCACATCAGCAACAATATCGGTTCAGTGCACCCACATCACAGTATGCTTCACAACTTCATCAAGCAAATGTTGCACCTTATGCTCAGCCTTCATATTCTTCTTATCAAGAGAATGCAGCATTTCCAACAAGCTATCCTGATCAAATGAGTATTCCTTCTACTGATTATGCAGCTCATCCAGATCAAGCACTGTATTGTGATGATGAAGAAGTCCCCGTTCCTGTTTTCAAACAAGGAGCTGACCCAGTTGAAGTGCTAACTACTATGTCTGCTTATCTCACACGAAATTTAAGCAAACGAGGATACAGAGGATCAGCTCCTACCAACAATCAGTTGAGGAATTCATCCAATTCTCGCCAACAAGCTACAATTGAGAATGGCAGGGTAATGGTTCAGCCAATTCAACCATATCAGGGGAGACCTTCCACATCAACAAATGCTCGCACGATCAATCCTGCTCCTGCTCCAATGGTCAACAATCCTCCACGGGCTAATACAGGCAAGTTGAGAATGATTACCTGCTACAACTGCAAAGAAGAGGGTCATATGTCCAGGGATTGTAAGAAACCCAAAAGGAAAAGGGATGGACAGTGGTTTGCAGAAAATATCTATCTGGTAAATGCTCAGGCGCAAGGAAGGGAACTTGATGAAGAGGAGCTTGCATTTCTTGCTGACCCAGGGATTGCTGAACAAGACGTTGTCACTACGCAGAATGCCGCTTACCAAGCCGATGATCTTGATGCGTATGATTCCGACTGTGATGACTTTCAAACTGCAAAGGCTGCTTTCATGGCAACTTTCTCCAGCTTAGGGCCAGATAAGAGATCTGAGGTACTTATTAATAACACCGATAATGCCATTGATGCTAGTATTCAATCACATCAAGTTGTGCAAGAGAGTGCTGATTCGAATGAATCTTCGGTGGTGAGTCCTTCAAACGAGGAGACAAACAATGATAGCAATATCAATGTAAGTCCCCAGACTTTGAGTGAATCACAACCGGGACCCAATTCGCATACGCCTACTCCTGCTCAACAAGATTTGGTCATGGTTCCTGCTACATTACTTAGCCAAATGAATGCTGCACTCTTAGAAACCTTAGCTAAGAATAAGAATTTGTCTGATGAGCTTGCCTTAAGCAATGAGAAAGTACAAACTTTGGAATTAGTGCCTTCGTCTAGCGTTCTCACAAATCTCGAATATGATCATTTTAGAAACAAACAAATGGGTCACTTGCAAGAGATCGAAAACTTAAGAGCAAATCTGTCTAATGAAATTAAAGAGAAGGAGTTAGTGGTCACTAATTTTCAAAAACTTCAAACTGATTTTGAATTACTCGAATCTAAGAAGACTGAAATGGAGATTAATGCCACTAATAAGATTAGAAGTCTAGATTACTTGCTATTAAGACAATACGCTGCTTCACAACTAGTTCACTTATTTGATGCTTCATTTAGAGAATTTAACTTATCACGTCTAAAAGGCCTTCCCCCTAATCCACGGTATGCAAAACAAGCTTTAAGACATAGTCCTAGACTTTATAATGCAACTCAATTAGGATTGGCGTTAGACCCGATTGTTTTTCCCAATGATCAAACAAGTAAGGATCTAGTTGATGAGGATCGGTCATACAATTCAGCAAAATATCCCGATTGTGATTATTTTAAAATGAATAAGGAGCTTGCTAAAACTGATTTTAGAGTTCGCTTCCATATGGATAAAGATCTCATTACAGCACCAACCTACATGATAGAGGAAGAAAGCCCTAGTACATTTCCTACACTTGTCAACATGGAAGGTCCTAAGGAAATTCCAAAGAATCTTCCACCTGTTAGCACTGTATGGTTAAACTTGAAAGAGATTAACCGATACTTTACTAACTTTGACAAAGTCATTTTGGAATGTACGACTTCAAATGGCTTAAACGCCGGAGAATGGGCTTTCGAACACATGAACGAGGTGTTTAAAACTAAGATCAATCCGTTTGTCGAAAGTCTAAAAGGAAGTTTTGCATCTCTTAAGGAAAATCTTCAGTTTGAAATTGGTGAAGTTCAAAAAGTGTTTTATGAAATGGACACCGCTTACGAACTGCAACTAATTGAAAAAGAAAAGATTTTAACCGAATATGACCGATTCTTGTCCGAAGTAATCTCATGTGATGTGCTTACTACTGTAAATGTTAATTATTCGAATGAGCTTACATCTGCTGTGATTAATTGTGATGCTGTGAATATTTGTGAGGATATTTGTGATGATGTTTGTAATCTTTCTGTAAATGTTGCTGATACTGTAAATGAGGTAGAAAATCATTCTTGTCACGAATCTAACGCTGAGTTTTTAAGGCTACAAGATTCTTACAATTTACTTTCACAATGCTTTAATCAACTAGAACAACATTGTATATCTTTAGAATTAAAACAACAAAATCAAAATGAAAATCTTTTGATATCAAATGTTTGTGAAAACGGTGTTGAGAATAGTGACAAGATGATTGCAATTGTTAAGACATTAGAGGAAGAAATCATGAGATTGAAGAGAGAGGTATCATCAAAGGAAACATTAAGAATGGAACTAGAGGCTGCAGAGTCTAAAAACCAAGTCTTAGAAATTAGACTATCAACTGTTCTAGGGGAGATGGATCGGACAAGGCAGGGACTATCTGCTCTTTATGGTTCACTAGAAGAACGCTTCTCTTTTAATGCGGCACAGCAACAATATTATGTTGAACAACTGAACCAAAAGTGCGAAGAAATCTCTGACTTGAACATCCTGCTCATAGACAAAAATATGGTTTTGGCTGAGTTAAAGGAGACACTTCTTCTCACCCGACAAGAAGTTGTTGATAACTTAGCTACCGACTCTGCACCGTCCACTAGTGCTCCAACAACCAAGAAAGTAGTGCTTTATAAGAATCCGCTTCATAAGAGAAACCAGCTTACCTATGATGATTATATGAGGAATGCCATTAAGCATGTCGATCTTCTTAGGGATATTTTAGACGATCTTTATGCCTTAGATCCCTCAAGTAGCGACTATTATTCGGCTCATGAATATGTTAAGCGAGTTCAATATTGCTTGGCTTATTTGCAATACATAGGTACACCAGGTTCTGCACTACTTAATAATAGGCCCATTGCTGTCACTCCATTTAATAAGACTTCAGGAGCGAAACCGTCATTGGCACAATCAAGTAAGACACCTTTAAAATCTGCTGCTAATGTTCCCAATTTGCCTTCTACAGGATTAAAAGCGACTACTAAGGCTAAAGGATCGCCACTCAAGAAAGATAAGATCAAGCCCGCCACTAGTAGTGCCACAAAGAAGAAAGTAGAAGTCCACAATAGGAATGCTAGTTCAGTTTTAAATAAAATGAATCATGTTAAGACTAAAAGCTCTGCGCCTGTGCAGCAGCCTAAACCATTCGTGAATTCTGATTTAAATTGTTGGAATTGTAATGAATGTATGTTTTCCCAGCGTCATGATTTGTGTCTGATTGATCACGTTAATGAAATGAATGCTATTAAGAATGGTCTTGAATGGAAGCCAACGGGTAGAACTCGTGCCCAAGTTGGCTGGCAATGGCGTCCCACTGGTAGGACCTTTACACTAGATGGTAAAATGTGCCCTTTAACTAGGAATGCATCCATTGAGGTTAGGTCTGAGCGTCCTTTAGTTAGGAACTCTCGCACTCAAGTATGGAAACAGCGCCCTTTAATTAGGTCAGCCCCTACTATAGTGCCTATCAGTGAAGAAATACCTCAGGATTTGAGCCAATTAGAATCTACACCACCAATTAAGAAGAAGAAGGCTAGGAAATCTAAGAAACCTAGAGTTAGCAAATCTAAGATTATTAAATCTGTACCTGCTAATAACAAGGAACACTCAGATTCCGATACCTCTACATTGTCTTTGTGTGGTGATATTTTCAGGTGGTCCAAATCATCCTGTGGTATTTGGACTCCGGTTGTTCAAAACATATGACCGGAAATCGCTCGATGCTCCGAAATTTCGTCAGCAAGTTTCTTGGTACGGTTAAATTTGGGAATGATCATATAGCAAAGATTATGGGATACGGTGAATATCAGATTGGAAATGTGACGATTTCTAGGGTATACTATGTAGAAGGTCTTGGTCACAATTTATTCTCAGTAGGACAGTTTTGTGATTCCAACCTTGAGGTTGCTTTTCGACAACACACTTGTTTCATCCGCAACTTGGAAGGAAAAGATTTGTTGAAGGGATCTCGTGGTGCAAATCTATATACCTTGTCCTTACAAGACATGATGGCCGCTTCTCCAGTATGTCTTCTCTCTAAAGCATCCAAGACCAAGTCATGGTTATGGCATCGCAGATTATCTCATCTTAATTTTGATGCTATTAATCATCTGGCTAAAAACGAGTTAGTTCGTGGTCTTCCAAAGCTTAAATTTCACAAGGACCATTTATGTTCCGCGTGTTCAAGAGGGAAAAGCACCAAGAAATCTTACAAGCCCAAAGCTGAAGACACCAATCAAGAAAAACTTCATCTTTTGCATATGGATCTTTGTGGGCCGATGAGAACTGAAAGTGTGAGCGGTAAGAAATTCATTCTCGTCATTGTGGATGATTTTTCCAGGTTTACATGGGTTAGATTTCTACGTATAAAGGATGAAGCACCGAAGGCTATCATCACTTTTCTGAAGTTCATTCAGGTACGTTTGAATACCACTGTCCGCCGTATTCGTACAGACAATGGTACAGAGTTCGTCAACCAGACTCTTCGTGATTATTATGAAGGAGTTGGTATATCACATGAAACATCCGCTGCACGCACTCCACAACAAAACGGTGTCGTTGAAAGACGAAATCGCACACTTATGGAAGCTGCTAGGACCATGCTTATTTATGCGAACGCTCCATTGTTCTTGTGGGCAGAGGCTATTTCTACTGCATGTTTCACCCAAAACCGTTCTATCATTCGGAAACGCCATGGAAAAACACCTTATGAGCTTCTACATGACCGCAAACCCGATGTTTCATTTTTCCATGTGTTTGGTGCTCTGTGTTATCCAAACATCAATAGTGAGAACTTGGGTAAGCTTCAACCAAAAGCCGACATAGGTATTTTCATTGGTTACTCACCGTCCAAAAGAGCATACCGAATATATAACCGTCGTCTTGGCAAGATTGTAGAAACTATGAACGCTGATTTCGACGAGCTGACAGCGATGGCTTCTGAGCAACACAGCTCTGAACCCGCGCTTCATGAGATGGGACCCGGTGCTATAAGTTCCGGATTAGTTCCCAACAATCCTACTTCTACATCATTTTTACCACCATCAAGGCCCGAGTGGGATAAACTGTTTCAACCGTTGTTTGATGAATTCTTCGATCCCCCGACTGATGAAGTTCCAGTACCTGTAGTAATTGCTCCAATCCCTGAAGTGATTGCTCAAGTTAATGAACCTTTATCTAATGCATCTACAATTCACAATGAACCGGATGCACCTTCACCAAGTGATTCTCAAACTACACCTGAATCATCACCCCTACTTGTGCCTAATGATGTAGAAGAGGATTCGACTGATCACGACTTGGAATATGCTCACTTGCAAGAGCTTCCTTTCTTTGGTGTAGCGATACCTGAAAACCCTTCAGCCGCGTCTATCTCAGAAGAAGCTCCATCTATTGTTCACTCCAGACCACCTAGGATTGAAAACCATAGCACTAAATGGACAAAAGATCACCCAATTAGGAATGTTATTGGAGATCTAGATCGACCAGTCTCTACACGCCATCAACTACAAGAGAGTGCACTATATTGTTACTTTGATGCATTTCTCTCTGAAGTTGAACCCAAAAATTGGCAGCAGGCTATGACCCAATCATCTTGGATTGAAGCTATGCAGGAGGAACTCAATGAATTCAAACGACTAGAAGTATGGGAATTGGTTCCTCGCCCTGACAAGGTTAACATCCTTACTTTGTTATGGGTTTATAAGGTTAAACTAGATGAGATGGGTGCGGTATTGAAGAACAAAGCTAGATTGGTCGCTAGAGGATATAAACAAGCCTTGGGTATAGACTTTGAGGAATCTTTTGCTCCTGTGGCTAGATTGGAGGCGATTAGACTATTCCTTGCGTTTGCTGCTCATATGAACATGATCGTCTATCAAATGGATGTAAAGACGGCATTTTTGAACGGTGAACTAAGGGAAGAGGTTTATGTAAGTCAACCGGATGGGTTCGTCAGTACGGAGTCTCCTAACCATGTGTACAAGCTTAAGAAGGCTCTCTATGGGTTGAAACAAGCTCCACGCGCGTGGTATGATCTCCTGTCAACATATCTCATGTCGGAAGGCTTCTCCAAAGGCAAAGTGGACCCCACTCTATTCACTCTCAAAGACGGCAACGACATGCTTCTGGTACAAATTTATGTTGATGATATAATTTTTGCTGCCACTAACATAGAATTGTCTAAACAATTTGAGAAGATAATGTCCACACGCTTTCAGATGTCGATGATGGGAAAAATTTCATTTTTCTTAGGATTACAGATTTCTCAGAATCCCAGAGGCATCTTTATTAATCAATCCAAATATGCTCTAGAATCTCTTAAGAAATATAACTTTGAGAATTGTGACCCCGTAGACACTCCAATGGTGGAGAAATCCAAGTTAGATGAAGATAGGGATGGGATTATTGTCGATCCGAAACTTTACCGTGGAATGATCGGCACCCTTCTCTATCTGACTGCTAGCAGGCCTGATTTGCAATTTGCTGTATGCATGTGTGCCCGGTATCAGGCTCGGCCTACCGAAAAGCACCTACATGTTGTGAAAAGGATCTTTCGGTATCTAAAAGGAACACTTCATCGTGGTCTATGGTATCCGAAAGATTCCTCGATTGCTTTAATATCATACGCAGATGCCGATCATGCTGGATGTCAAGATACGAGGCGTAGCACTTCTGGATCTGTGCAACTCCTAGGAGATAGATTGATCAGTTGGTCTTCAAAAAGGCAGAAAAGCGCTGCAATATCAAGCACGGAGGCTGAATACATCGCCATGTCCGGTTGTTGTGCTCAAGTCCTTTGGATGAGATCACAATTAACTGACTACGGTTTGGGATTCAACAAAATCCCGATGTATTGTGACAACAAGAGCGCCATTGCCCTTTGCTGCAACTATGTTCAACACTCCCGGGCCAAGCACATAGACATTCGCTACCATTTCATTAAGGAGCAGGTGGAGAACGGAGTGATCGAGCTGTATTTTGTCACTACTGAGTACCAGCTGGCGGATATGTTCACCAAAGCCTTAGATCGAGGACGAATCGAGTTTTTGATCGACAAGCTTGGCATGAAATCATTTACTCCAGCGACTCTCAAAGAGTTGGCAGAAGAATCAGCTGAATAGTCGTGGTAAACTATTCAGAGTATCCTTGGTTCGTGATCATGTATATTATAGTAAATATATAAACCACAAAAGAAAATACAAAAAATATAAAACCAAGAAAAACCATAAAAATTATAAAATCAAGAAAAACCAAAAATATTTTTTGTTTTAAATCGGGCATGTCTTTTAGTACGGTAATATTTACGGCCTTAGAAATGTCAATCAATATTGACACGGTGCCATAAATAGAGCCCGTATAAAAGTTGTACATTTTTAAAACATGCCCATTATGGCTTGTAGTTATTTCTGACTGCAACCCGGTTTTCACATTAAAGTCACGTATTTCCTTGGAAAACGTTGGCTCAGAACGGGAATTAATTTTCTCGGGCGTGATTTACAAGCCAAATCATGCAAAGGGATCAAGTTTACTTTACAACTTGGTCTAACACGAATTTGTGTACGTCTCAGTGCATTAATTTGTTAAAATAAGAGAAATCTTATTGACACCACGAATCAAACTTTTTCAAGATATCAATTGGGAAATGTTTTTCATCATCATGTGCCTCGTTAAACAATGACTACAGCTCTTTAAATAGAAAACGGGTCATCGTTTAAGGGGGAGAAAATGTTTCATCATCTTTCACATCAAAAAGATCTTCAAAAGTTTTCAAGGAAACTCACAAAGCTTAATGGTTAATGGTTGGATTGCTTTGGCATATGTCTTGTTGTTGCTTATAAGTTTGTTGTGGATTGTGCTTGTGTTAAGTTAAGTTAATCACTAAGGCTCGAATAGTTAACATAAGATAGGGTCACAATGGCTAGTATCAAAACTTGGTAACCAAAAGAATGAGTGAATGAAGCAAAAAGAAAATTCAGGGGGCAAAGTTGACAAACTTGTCCAAACTTGTGGAAAACTTTGACCTAGTCAAAAGTTATCCCCCCCGTTTTGTTTCTATTCCCATTCACTGTTCTTGTTTAATCACTTGCCGCCATTAACAAAGCTTACACACACATTCACGAAATCAATCAAACTCGACTCAAATCAGTTATTCTCTTGATCAGATCTTCACAAAAGGTATTCAAACGGATTAATTTTTCATATACATCAATTCAATTAACTCTTTTTAATTGGAAATCAAACGAATCAAATTACTGATTAATTAGGGTTAATTAATTTGGGGGTTTTGCTTGGGTTGTATTCGGAATAGGTTTAATTGCCCAGATTTGTCCATTAGAACACTTGAATCACTCGATTGCATGCTCAATTAGAAAAATCATAACTGTTGAAAACTTTCCGAATAGAACAGTTTTTCCGCATAGGGCAAAAGTTCCGCATAGGGCAAAAGTTCCGAATAGGGAAAATTTTCCGAATAGGGTAAATGTTCCGAATAGGGAAAATTTTCCGAATAAGGCAAAATGTTCCGAATAAGGCAAAATGTTCCGAATAGGGAAAATTTTCCGAATAGGGCAAATGTTCCGAATAGGGAAATTTTTCCGAATAGGGCAAATGTTCCGAATAGGGCAAATGTTCCGAATAGGGCAAATGTTCCGAATAGGGCAAATGTTCCGAATAGGGCAAATGTTCCGAATAGGGCAAATGTTCCGAATAGGGCAAATGTTCCGAATAGGGCAAATGTTCCGAATAGGGCAAATGTTCCGAATAGGGCAAATGTTCCGAATAGAGCAAATGTTCCGAATAGGGCAAATGTTCCGAATAGGGCAAATGTTCCGAATAAAGGACTTTATTCCGCATAGACCAAAAGTTCAGAATAAAGGACTTTATTCCGCATAGACCAAAAGTTCCGAATGGGGAATTTATTCCGCATAGCCCAAATGTTCCGAATAGAGTATTTTATTCCGAATAGGATCTATGTTCCGAATAAGACTTATGTTCCGCATAGGCCTATTATTCCGAATTGAGTGATTATTCCCTATAGAAGATGTTTGCATGATTTCAAAGCTTAAGGGTTTATGTCATATGTCCAATGCTTAGGTTTTAAGTCATAATGATATTCATACTTGTTTGTATCAACCTTTGTGTTTTATCTTAAGCAGAGACGATGACTAACCCTACCGTACAACAACTACAAGACAACAGAGCCGCCGCCATTGCTGAAGCCAAAACCCTAAAGTTTGTTCCAAACAACTTCCGTCTGAAGGAGGTATCTCACTCTACCCATAATGGCTTTAAGGTAGCTACAGTCATGCTTGATAAATCTCACTTCAAGCATGCGCTAAGGAGAAGTGCTTCAGTGCCATATGAATATCTTTACGAGTTCTGGGCTACCAAAGAGAGGACGTCGAACAAGATCACTTTTTCCTTGGACAACAAGCAGCAGACGCTTACTGTGTCGGACTTCAGGAAGATCTTTGGATTTCGACCGATACTCAAAGGTCTACCATCATACTCACCCAACCCAACCAAGGACCAGATCATGGAGATGTTCACCGCCATTGGATGTCTCGACATATGAACCCCGTCTGAGTTTACTACTGCCAAAATTGGTCAACCATGGAAAGCTATCTTTGGGATTCTAAGCCGCTGTTTAACACCCAAAACAACTGGGTATGATGCTGTTCGTCCACCAATCATCAAGATGTTTTATGGTATGTTCAAAGGTATGGGTATTGATTATGCATCACTGCTGTGGGAGGAGTTTACTTTTCAACTCTTCACTAACACAAAGGGTAAAATTAAAACTTACCAGTAACCTAGGTTTATTAAGTTGATCATCCATTACTTTATGGAAAACGATGCATCCATTAACAAGCGTGCAGGTAGTCGTCACCACATGATAGATGATGATGATTTGGTAGACTTAAGGCAGGAGACTCATTCGAATACGGTTATTCCTGGTCCCATTCCCAGTCATCTTCTGACCGATGAGATTATTGCATCCGATGATTACAAGAACTTGCTGACAGAAATTGAGAAACAACGAGAAAGCCTTCTAGCAGGTGAAGACTCATCTACCACGGTTAAAAGCAAAGGTAAAAGGAAGCAAGCAGATTTACCTGAGCCCAAAACCAAGAAGAAGAAGACAGAGGGTAAGAAAGGAAAGGGTAAGGCTGATGAGATGCGTCTGCGTGACGAAGAAAATATTGCTGATCCTGATCTTGAGCAAACTGAGAAACAAATGATGAAGACAGCCATTCAAAGGAGCAGGAAAGATACTGGCGGTAGTGGTTCAGGTGTAAGAGTAGACGTTGAGGATGAGTACATGGAACCTGATGATGTTGATGAGTTTGGGTCACCAGAACATTATTCCACTTCGAAGGAGCCATCAATCCCTGTTTCAGCTGGTATTGAAAAGGCATCTACTCAACCTTTAACAACTCAACCTCCACCAACTCAACCCTTACCAACCAAACAGGTTTCTACACCACTTCCTCCACCACCACCAAAGCCCATCCTTAGCACCGCAGTCACAACCGAGCCTATTCCCTCAACCCAGAGCAGCTCTGCAACATCTGCAATGGCAGCAATAGTGATGGCCGAGTTGCTGGATAAACATGTGGATAGTCAAAAGAGAGAAATGGATGTACTTCGCCAAGAGCTAAATAGAAGAGCTCAAAGTGAAGAAGCATCAAGGAAAGCTCAAGAAGAGTTGATTGCCAAGTTCGCTGCAGACATGGAAGCTACACGTAAAGCTCATGCAGAGGAACTTGCTCAGGTTAAAAAGGATGAAGCTAATAGGCATCAAGCACGAATTAAGAGACTTAAAGCTATTAAGGATGACCTTAAAGAGCAAAAAGACGCTCTTGAAGCTTCTATTGAGCAGAAAGTGAAAGACTCCATTGAATCCTTAATGCCTAAACTGCGTGATGACTTGAAGACGCTTGTTGCTGACAACTTAATGATCAAATCATCCAATCCTTCCGAAGCCGCATACAAGATCGCTTATGACTTGACGGATTTTGAACTTAAGAAGATCCTCAAAGCTCGAATGAAGGAACTTGGATCGTTTGATAAATCGAGGAATCAACGGGCTCTCTTCAAAGCCCTGAATGACGCTATCATGGAGGATGATAGGTTGTTCAAGACGTTTGGAAGTGTGGTACCCTACCACATTCTCCCTGAAGAAGAAAGGGAAGAGAGCGACGAAGAAGAGGGTACTGGTGGAGAGGAGAAAGAAGAAGAAGAGGAAGATAAGAACGAGGAGGATGATGAGGATGAGAATAATGAGGATGATGATGATGATGAGAATGATGATGATGAAGATGAAAATGATGATGAGGATGAGGATGAAAATGATGATGATGAGGATGCAGATGATGATGATAATGATGGTAATAATGGTGGTGATGGTCACCAGGAGAGTGTTAAGGGGAGCAATGCGGATAAAGGTGAACAGCGTGAGAAAGGGGATAAGGGCGCCAGCTCAAAGAAAGTGGTTAAGTCTGGCACCAAGTCAAAGAAAGATGCAGCACCAAAGGAGAAGTCCACATCCACGGAATCCAGACGATCGAAGTGGCGCCATGACGTGAATGCCACTACAGGGTCATCTATTCCTGGTACATTTATCCATGCATCAATACCTGTTACCACTAACCCCGTTAGTTCTTGTGTTGTTACTCTTGTGATTGCAGAATCGGTTACCGAACCAGAAGCTGCACAACACTCACCCGTCCATGACACTGCTGAAATACCTGAATCTGAACAAGCAGATGTCCACGTCTCTACTCCTCTGCAACAAAACCCACAATCTACTATTCCTGAACCAAGCACAAGGAACTGGGAGGACACGTTGGAAATCGACGAGACTGCTCCACCACAGGCTTGGATCACGGCAGCGGCGCAGTATGATCCGATCACCGACGCCGACAAAGAAGTCTTGTACCTTCGTATCCGAAGTCCGATTGACTTATGTGCATTTCTTGCTCATGAGTATAAGACTTCGGTTACTCCATCTTTGGTGAAGAAAGTACTGAAGGATAAAAGACTTCGCGCCAAAACCCGGTTGACCCAAATGGAGTTCGAATATTATGCCGAGGAGATCCTGAAGGCTCTGAATACCGTTCAACGGCCAGGTCTTCATGAATCAGAAAGAGCTCCACCTCCAATGGATCAAGATAATCAGATTGCTCTTGACTTCTTTGTCACCAATGATCTGGTATATCTACTGAAGGGGTCATCGAAGTACGCAACATCCCTGACCTTGCTGAAAGCTGCCAACTGGGGGACAATACCCTTTATCGAGGAAAAGGTAAACCGACTCTGGGTCCCTAAGATAAATCGTAATTATGATATGTATGCTGTCATAGGTGCATCTCATTGGGACGAACGAGTCAGAAGGGCGTACAGGGGTTGCTGCCTAGTCAATTCTGGAAGCTCAGTTAGATCCGATATCCGTATCTCCAGCATTTTAGGGATGAAAACAGAAGCCAAGAACGGCTATTATCATGTGACGGAGATTCGCTTGAAAAGGGAGGATGACAGGGAATACAGAATCCAGCAGGGAGACTTTTCCATCATTCGCCTTGAGGATATCAAAGATATGCTGCTTCTGATGACCAGAGATCAACTGACACATATTCCTCGTGAAGACCTGATTGCGTTGAATACAGCACTTCGTATGTTCACACGAAGCGTTGTCATCAAGTCACGAGTTGAAGATCTTCAGTTGGGAGTCGAAAGCTATCAGAGGAAGCTCAATTTAACCCGTCCTGTGAACCAAGTGTTACCTCAACATGTAGCAAGATGTCCCTATACCGGCATTTCTGTCCCGAATTACGGCATTTTCTACTTGAACAGTCGAGGTTTGATGAAGTTTATGAGGGTGGGGGAGCTCCACAAGTATAGTGATGGAACTCTTATACAAGTCAGAGGAAAGTTGGAGCATCTGAACTCGGGTAAAACTTTGCCAGAAATGACGGAGGATTGGCATCCAGGTTACCGGCAGATGGCGAAGTATGTCATCAAGAAGATCGATCAGAAGCTCCGTGAACGTAGATTGATGAGGAGCTTGGAAAGATTTGTGGGTGGTAGACCATATGGAGTGCACTACAGGACACTGCAACGATCCATCTGAAGGGTCGTACATTTCAGGTCACTCTATATTGGTATTATTTGTGAATATGTATATTTGTGAATAATGTGCTTTAATGGCTTGTTGTAGTGTTAAGGTATGATAATTTTTCAAGAATTTCTCACGAGATTCTAAATCTTTCAAAATATATCATACTAAAGCACTACAACTACCCCTTATTAACTTAAGGGGGAGCAATCATTTGTTCTATGGCCAAACATCAATTTCATTTTTACCCAAAGACCGGTTAATCCATTCAATATCCCAAATATTAATGGTTAACATTTTGGATAAGGGGAGAAAATGGGATTAAGGAGATTTAAATGATACTTGGCTAAAATGAAAAAGACTTAAAGATTATCCAACTTAATATGTGTAAAGCACGTGTTAAGGGGGAGCGTTTTTGATGAACAAAACACCTAAGGTACAAAACTTTTGATTTCAATATCACAAGTACTTTAGGTGATTTTCAATGATTTTTCATGGTGGCAATTCCTTCCCAAAACACGCTTAATTCACGACGGATGTGGTGACAAAAGGGTGGTAGGAATAGGTTTAGTCCAATGATTCATCAGAGCCGATGGAATCTTCCCACGGACAATTCCCTAGATAGAATTAGAAGTCCTAGGAAAGATGGAGAAAGAATGTGAACGTAGCTGAATGCCGACCAAGTACTTAAGCTAGCACTGGAACAATCACAACAAGGTGCTAGTGATGACGTATTGGTAAGCATTGAAGGGGTTGAAGAATGAAAAAGAAATGTAAAGATAAAGGGTGTAAAGAAAGAAGCCCTCCTTACAACTTTAGGCAGAAACCGGGTCAATACATATGCTATTGAGGTCATTTTTTGCTAATGATTCTCGGTATTGAAGAAAGACATCATGGACCCAGTGATGCAATGCACAACCCTTCCCCAGCTAACTCAAATATCTCTCAAAAGGTATTTGTTTTAATCACACGGAGATCAACACGTTATCTATTGGTTTATTCACTCCGAATAGACTGGTATTGAAAAGGTGGCACTCCTCTCCAGCCATCGCTCACTAAATCAAAACGCACAATCGAGTCTAGAGCCATGAGATCATCAAAAGTCTCATTAGGACACTTTCCATTTATTCCTTGCTTTCTCACACACTGTGAAAAGTAAGAGATTTTCATGAGTCCTACACAGTATTCCTGTAATATTGCCAGAACATCCGAGTAATACGCAAGTATTACAATGAAGATGGAAATCCTGCTTGAGCCAACATCAAACAAGCTCATGGTAGGTTACACGTGCGGTTCTTTTAGAACCAATCTTGTGAAAAACTGGAAGGTAACAGTGGTTTAATTCTTAATTGAACTTAAACTCGTTCCAGGCCTCTTTGCATTATCATATGATCTTGCCAGAACACTCAGAGTGACTCTTTATTGACCACAGTGACGAGTGGAAATCCTTCTAGTGTCAACATCAAACAGCACTTGGTAGGTAACGCGCAAGATTCTTTATGAATTGAGCTCGTGACAACTGGAAAGCAACGATGGTGAAAATCTTAATTGAAATTCACTTGTTCCAGGTTTCATGAATTGACGGCTTTTAATCACAAGGATAATTTATCCAAGTGATTCACTCTTTATGTTCGCAGTCAGCTTTGGACGGTCGAATAAAGAGAACGGGTTCACCCGCGAAATCCTGTCAGGAAGTTACTTAATTGAAACTATCCGTCACGGGTACGATATCTAATATCATCCAACGGTCTTCACCGACCGGAGGTAAAATGCTACCGAATTAGAATAAAATGTTCAAAGCCATTTTATTCGTGTCGTTGTTGTGTACCTGCTAAAGACGGCGGCGTTGCTGTGTACCTGTTGAAGACGGTGGCGTTGCTGTGTACCAGTGAAGACGGTGGTGTTGCGGTGTTCCTGTAAAAGTCGTTCCCACATGCTTATGTCTTTTGCAACAAAAATTCAAGAAAGTACAAGATGAAGTCTTCCGCTGTACCAAACTCTGAAGCTTTCAAGAATTCAACAAAAAGACGTAAGTGTGTGGAACATGAAGTCACGAGGAGGCAAAGTTCACAAGAAAGGCAAAGATCGCACGTGAAAGGCCAAAGAACAATGCTCTCAAGTCAAAGCCAAAAAGATCAAATCAACATATTCACAACAAAAGAAAGAAAAGAAGAAAAGACTACGAGCTAAAGAACGAAGACTTAGTATAGTATGCTAGGTTTAGAACTTTGTAACGTGGAGTGACCTCCCTTAGGGGGAGATTGTTAGAAATACGTTTTGACGTATATTAGAAGTATCGGTCACTCCACAATGATATTCATGTTGTAATAGCTCGTAGTTAGATAATAGTTGTTAGTTACTTATTAACTTAAGTAAGAACCGGTCCATGGGCTTGTCATGGACCGGCCCAAGCCAATGTTTAGCTTGGTACTATAAATACCCCTTTCCACTAAGGAAAGGGGTTGTTTGTTGTTCCATTTTACATTTCGTATCAATAAAACCTTTCACATATTCTCTCACTTTCTCTCTCTAGTTTCTCTCACTAGAAAACATCAACCCACTTCATAGATTCATAGGTTATTAATTTCTACAGCATGTCCTATAGTTCGGGTTTTATCGGTTTTTACTTGTTATACATGTTTATATATCAGTATATAAGTTTTATAAAGTTTACATTAGACGGGTCCAACCATCTAAGTTTTATTTAACAAAAACGTTAATTTTACGGTAATAGCCGAAAAAGTCGTAAAAATCATGTTTATAGTTTTATAACTTATAAAACTTAACAAGTTACCATTTTTATAATTTATACACTTATTTAACCTTTTACATATTTATATAAATAGAATCCATAAGTTAGTGGGTTTTAATTTATATTTTATACTATTAAATTTTGAGTGCTTATATAATAGTATTATTCTTTAATTTCCAAAATCTGATTTTTATCTTCACTTTCACCAAAACTGCCATATCTAGAGTTCTATATGGAGATAGAAGCTCAAATGTTTATCACATAAACTACATGATATGTGATACATTTAACTCTTCTATGGCTACTGTTGAATCATCTTCTAAATATTTTCTAAAAATCGTCCAAAACAGTGAACTCAGATTTGTACCTTAAACTTGTTTTGATCATATCTCACTCATTACAATGATTCCATTGTATGGCCAACTCTCACATGTGTACAAGACATATAGCTTACTGTAAATGGATTATACTTCATCATTTTATCAGTCCATGACCTGTTTCTTTACTGTTTTATACAGCCATCACTTTTAAGCAAGATTTTAGCCTTGTTCTTTATAGTTTTTCACCTTTTTAATCATGTTTATCAACACCAAATCCCCACATAACATTTTTATCATCATATAATCATCAAATACATATACAATAGGAAATAAAATACATGTTTACATAATCAAAATAACAAGAAGATGAGGAGAACAATCTTTATACCACCATGATGATGTAGGTTGTGATCAAAACATGGATTTTGATGGAGAAACTTGTGCATAGCCAAGACCATCTTCAAGATCACCAATCTTCATGAATACCTTGTGGAAAATCAGCCCTACTACTCCATGAAAACTCCTCCTTGGATGTTATAACTTGCACCAATCTTCATCTTTTTGAATGGAGATTAACGTATGTTAATTGTAACATATGTTTATGGTTAAATTTGTATGAATGGTGGTGTTTTGTGGAGAAATGGGACGGCACCATGAGAGAGTAGAGAGGAAATTGAGATGGTTTTGCATGTTGTATATGGAAGAAATGAAGGTAGCTAGTGGTTTTGATAGTGTTAGCTTACTTTGTAAGCTTGTGTGACATGTGTAAGTTACAAGAGTGTAAACTTGACACCAAAGTGGTATGGTGTAGTTATGTAGCCGGTTTTGAGTGGGGGTGGGACAAGTGTCCCACTTGTCTCATCCCCATTTATTTACGGGTACTCCTCGATTCTAGTTTCCTCGATTTGCGTGCCCTCGGGTCATTTTACGAAAAACGTTTTTATAAATTATGAATCAACGGCACAAAAGGAATCCAATAAAAATTGTTTCATCAAAAACGGAGTTCGAAAACGTAAATACGTAATCCTAGGGTTTCCGGTTTAGTCGTAAAGGACTGATAACTCAGATTTACTCAATTAAAAAGTTCGTTGATGTATGTCTCTTCGAATTGAACAACTTGATGTTTTATGTGTGACTCAGTTGAACTTTGGTGAATCAAAGATGTGTCGTTGTAGTTTTGAAAATAAAAGGTGCAAAACAATTAAAGTAAAGGTGCAATTAAAATAAATCTAAGTCTATTTAAAATAAAGTGCAAGTATTTAAAAGTGCGATTAAAACTAAAGGGCAATAAAGTAAATAACGCAAACTTAAATCTAACTAAGGCAAACTTAAAACGCAACTAAAACTAAAACTTAAACTAAGGCAAATAAAGCTTAAAATGAAAAGGCAGAAAACTAAAAACTAAGATTTCCCTATCCAGAATAAACTCCTATTCGGAATAACTGTCACCTATTCGGAATAAATAGCCTTATTCGGAATATTTGTCTACTCGGAAAGCCAACCCTATTCGGAATATTTGCTCTATTCGGAATAAAGAGCCTACTCGGAATATGGGTCCTATTCGGAATACTGTCACTATTCGGAATATATACCCTATTCGGAAAAATCAGCTCTATTCGGAAAAATAGCTCTATTCGGAATATCCAGAAAGTTCCGAATAAGCAATCCTTAAAAACCTCTATGCGGAATAAATGAAATGTTCCGAATAGAACACTAATTTCCACACCTATTCGGAATATCAGAATGTTCCGAATAACAATTCTTAAAACCTCTATGCGGAAAAATATTCCGAATAGCAATCTTAAAAAACCTTTATTCGGAATATTAAAAATGTTCCGAATAGCACACTAATACCACGCCTATTCGGAAAGTTCTGGGCACAAGTCTGGGAAAGATCAGTTAGATCCTAAGAACAAGGAAAGCTAAAAAGGGGCGGATCAAATAAAAACAAAGCGAAATCAAGCACAAGATAAGATCAAACACATTAATAAACAACTATAAAGCATAAACAATCAATCCAAAACAATCAAAATCACAAAACTTAATCAAAATAATCAAAACCCACTTAAATAAATCAACAAAAATAAAGAACATAAACATGAACAAATCAACTCAAAGATAAAGAAAGGTAGAATGAGATTAACAAGATAAAGATAAAGCTTGACAAGAATTAAAAGGAAAAACTTACTTGAATTAAATGGTAATTAAGTGCAAGACAAGGTAATTAAATTGGACAAGTAAATAAAGGTGCAAGGTAATTAAAAATGGAAGAGCTAATTTGTCAAGTTAGCCAACAAAACAAATGATTAACAAATCTAATCTATTTATAGGGGAGGATTAGGAAGCTTCCTCCCCTCCTTCATTTCTTGTTAATTGCGGGATTAAGTCCTTCTTCTCATCTAATCTTCATTAATTGCGTCATTAGTCCTTTCTTCTCATCTTTCTTTTAAGTTTGGACTTTAAGGACTTGTGGCTCAGGATATCTTTTGAACTCGTCTTTAATTTCTTCAATAAAATAGACTTGAGTTTCTCGGCTTTTGATAAACTTCCGTCTTTTGACTTTTTCTTCGATAAATCTTCAGAATTGGTCTTGGACTTCCGTTCTTTTTCCACTCTTGATTTCTCGACTTCGTCTTTCATCTTTTTTTTTCAATAAAAGCCGTAAATGCCCGTGAATTCTCGTGTTTTCTCCACTTTTCATAATTTCGTCCTAAATTACAACAAAGACACAAACCACGCATAATTCCGACATAAAAAACATAAAATACACGTTTTGGTTCGGTTATTATTGTAATTAAGTGGTAGAAAAGATGGGTGTTTACACACCTATCAAATCCCCTACACTTGACCATTGCAATGTCCTCATGCAATGCATTAGTTACAAAGCATGTTTACACTTTTCATAATAATCAATCCACATTGGCCTTTATTAAAGAGATAGAAAATTATAAAAATGCAAAGCAAAGAAATTAAAAGCATACCTTGGGTTTTGAAAATGTCATGAATAATCATCATCCTCAACTTTTCACTTTCTCCAAACCAAGCTTAAAAACGAGATCATTGTTATTATAAGTTAGTAAACTAGCACGAACTCATGTGGGCCAATTATTTACTTAGACTCCCTTATTCCTATAGGTATCTCTTATATTTTATTATTTGTCTTGAATGATCACGAAGATGCATTGTTTGACTTATTTCGATAATTATTTAGTCTGAAAATAAAGTGCACGATTTAATCAATAGTTAGCTAAAGGACCAAATCTTTTAAAACTGCTTCTCGGGATATCAGAAAGTTCATATCTTGGCATAACTTGGTTCGCGATTTGAGACCTTTCTCGGGCCGATATTTGGCAGTGACTTCATACTTCAAATCTCGAGAGACGTTCATGAAATAATGGTCTTCTCTTCATAATTGGAATTTCTTCACTTGAAATTTTTTAGAGATTCTTCATATATGGACCACGACTTCTTCATTTTTCTCCAATCTTTATTTTGGATTTTGATATACAACGATCCGCCTCCTTTATTGACTTGGATCTATTTGTCCTCATACCTTGTTAGGGTCTTTTCGGATACACTTCTCCATGACTTTTGGGGAGTATTTGCTTTTCGTCGTGTGTCTCGATCCTTCATATTGATTTTCGATAAATGATTCTTCACATCACTTTTGGATTTTTAGCAACAAAACATAGCCCTCATGCCTTGTTAGGGCCTTTTCGGACTCGCCAATCTTCGCGCCCCGCTTCATAAGTTATGCCTTGGCTATGAACTCTCGTCATTACCGAGCAACTTTTAAACGATCTGGGGCTAGAAGCTAAGTAACCTTTCAAATCGTACAACCTTATTTATTAGCAGATAAATTTATTAGCAAGCGATGGGAGAATAGGCTCATAATTAACTCACATAAATTCACGAAAGAATACCGACTTATAATTGGCTCTATCATCTCTCGTTCTCCACAGTTTAAAATCTCAAGTAATGAGACTCGTGGATACTTAGCCTATTAAATCAAAGTTTTGGGTTTTCGAGTCGCCTATAAGATCTTGCAAATTCTTAGACTCTTTCAAGTTTAGAAATCGCATCTTAAAGTTCCCTTGATAAACGACTCTCTAGGATCAATTATAGGAACTTGCGAAAAGTTCTTGTTCTTAACCCGTGAGGGTTAAGACTTTCGCGTTTTATAGCTCCCTATATAAAAGCCTAGCAAAACTTGACTTAAACACGTTAAGGATACTAGCTAGAGTAAACTCGGATTGAGTCAAAAGATTCACAACGTTTGAAAATTAAAACCACTTATTAAACATTTATTCTAGCAAAGAAAGAAAATAACTATACAAAAGGGAAAAACTAATAGGCCAAAATAGATCAAAAATTTTAAAAAAATGTCGAAAAATTGATTTTCCGGTTAAAATGAGGACAAAAACAAGGAAAAGACCACTTAACTTCGATAGAAGTCCCCCCTACACTTAAGATAAACATTGTCCTCAATGTTTAAGCATGTGGGAGTAAACTCCCCTACACTTAGGACATTGTGCACGTTGTTTAAATCTCGCTAAGGAAAAGACAACTAAAGAGATTCCTATTTTAATATTGAGAAAATATAAAAATAGTGAATCGAAAAGAGTTTAGGATAGAACCGGGAAGAAGTAGAACACGGAATCACGGGTCGTCAAGAATCATTAAGAGTGAATCATTGAAGCTCGAATCCCTGATTAAGAAGTGAGGAGAGGAAATGGCAATCCAAAGGGGTCCCCCCTACACTTATGATAAAGAAAGCGAAAAGATAGATGCATGGGTTGCCTCCCAAGAAGCGCTTGGTTTTTGTTAACCGAGTCGTGAGCCTGACTCGACCTTGATCATCAACAGAAGAAGCGTAAGACATATCCACCAGGATCAAAGACATAGTTTTCATCCATCAATAAGCACGAGCTTAAGGTGAACAAGGCAAGCCAAAAGAGAAGCGGCAAGGTTCCCTTAAGCAGAGATGGATCACAGTAGAAGCAAGTATGAAGCGGTGCAAGCATGTCTTCCAAATTTCCAAAGATTTTTCCTTTTATTGCATCAGGTGGATACTGAGATGGCTTAAAGACTTCAATACCGGGATCGAACACCTTTTCCTTCAGGGGAAAATAGCACTCCGGCTCAGCCGAGTGTGAAGAAGATCCGCAAAGAAGCACAACCTCGTCCTCAGAAGTGGGACAAAGAGGTGTCAAATCATAAGTGCAACGGATTTCGGTGTCAACCGGTTTCTTCTCCTTGGACAAAATGCTCTTCAAATCCAAAGTAGGATCAAGACGATAATCTTCAAAGTCCAAAGGAGGTGCATCACTCTCATGAGGGAAGTATGTGTTAAGAAATTCAGAGAAATCTTCCTCGAATGAGTAATCGTCCAAAGTAGGATCGAGTGATGTCGGAGGATCTTCATCATGTGAAGAATCGCTCGAGAGAGTATCGGCCTCATCAAAATCATCATATGTAGGCAGCTCGGGATACTCAGAAGTACAATCAAAATCATCCGAATCTGAGCTAGAATTATCATCTTCATAAGCATCAAAGACCGGTGGAGAATCAAAAATGGGAGAAGCGTCCAAAGTAGGGAGAGAATCATCCACATTATCTTCAAAGAGTGGATTATCAGTGGAAGACTCGAATAGAGGATTGGCATAGACGGTAAAGTCATCGAGCACATTTATCATATTCACTGATTCTCGGCCTCCAAAAGATCTGCCGGTAAGCTTCCCCATTTTAAAAATTTTAGAATCATCCCCGACTCGTAAGATTAACTCACCTTCGGCCACATCTATTAAAGCACGTCCGGTTCTCAAGAATGGCCGACCAAGTATTAGAGGAATACGAGGGTCCATTTCATAATCAACTACAACAAAATCGACCGGGAAGGTAAATGTGCCAACTTTGATAAACACGTCTTCGGCTATACCAACGGGGTAAGCGAGAGTGCGGTTTGCAAGTTCGAGAGTCATCTTTGTAGGAATGAGATCGGGCAATGATAGTGTTTTCCAAACACTGAGTGGCATAAGATTAATACTAGCCCCGAGATCAGCGAGGGCAGTAAATTCTTCAGTTTTGTTGAATAAGCAAGACAACACAAAACGACCGGGATCTCCAAGTTTTTCCGGAAGTTCTTTAAGAAGGACTGCAGAGCAGTTTTCATTTAAGCGTGTGTTGGCAAGTTCAAGTAACTTCTCCTTCTTGCTAAGCAAATCCTTGAATGTTTTGACGAATTTCGGCATGTGGCAAAGTGCTTCAACAAGGCTAATGTTGATGGTCATTTTAGATAGCATATCCACATATTTCATTACATTACAATCATTCTTGGTTAGCTCGTTGGTTTTGCCTATGCGAGAAGGGTATGGGATTCTGGGCTGATAAGGATTGGGTGGAGGTGTAGTTGGTGAAGGTTGTGATGTTGAAGGGTCCTTCCGAGATACATCGTCATGACGAGGCGGAGACGGTAATGGTGCACTATTACTAGGTGTAGGAAGAGTAGGGCTACATGGTGGTGGAGGAGGTGTAGATGATGGTGGTGGGGTAGATGGAGTGACAATGGTAGTTCCACTACGCGTAGTGATAGCGCTCACATTAGCTCGCGGATTGGTGACGGTATTTGAAGGTAGAGAACCCGAAGAAGAAGGTTGAGCGTCAGGCAAGAAACTAGCCAACAGATTCTTCAATTCAGTTGTTTGAGTGATGAAAGAGGATTGAAGATTATCACGAACCTCAGTTCTGATGTCATTACCTTGTTTCAAGATATCTCCTTTCAAATTAATTATTTGGCTCTGCAGATTCTTGATTTGCTCACCTTGAGTTCTCATGATTGTGTCAACATCGGGATTAATGGGTGGGTGTTGTTGGGTGGGTGGTTGATAAGGATTAGAAGCACGAGGTGGGATTTGGTTGCTTCTATTGTAGTTGTTGGCGGGATTTTGGTTTTGAGGAGAAAAACCGGGTGAAAGGTAATTGTTGGAACGGTAGCTCAGCAGATTTCTATCCCCTTGTTGTCTAGCTTGGTAATTTTCCGGTGAGTAATTACTATAAGCTGCATACACATTTTCCGGATTTCCTTCTGTTGAAGGACAATCGGTGTATGAGTGAGGACCGCCACATGTTTCACAAGGATTAGCAACCGCTTTAACTTGTTGTTGTTGGTGGGTTGAAGCGAGAAGCGTAATACTTTTGCTCATTTCGGCCATCATGCGGGTGAGTTCGGTCATCTCAGGGTTTGCTGAGGTAGAAGAAACATTGACTCTCGTGTTGTTTCTAGAAGAAGCAGAGGAATCCCAGTTCTTATGATGAGTAGTCATGTTCTCTATTAACTCTCTACACTCCTCGGGTCTCCTTTTCATGAATGTGCCACCGGCGGCTGCATTGATCGTATCACGATCTCGAAAAGTCAATCCGTTGTAGAAAGTATCGATCAAGGTGACCGGAAGCATGTTGTGGTTTGGACAACGGTCGATCAAGACATTATATCTCTCCCATGCATCAAAAAGAGATTCATCGGGATCTTGCATGAAACCGCTGATCTGATTGCGAAGGCTTGTGACCATGGATGGTGGAAAGTAGCGCGAAAGAAAGCGTTGAGTCATATCATCCCAAGTGCGAATAGAATTCTTCGGGAGACGATCAAACCATTTCTCGGCATGATGTAATAGAGTGTGTGGAAAGAGTTGTAGGCGAAGCTCATCCATAGTGGCACCAGCCAACTTCATGCTCTGGGTGATTGTAATGAACTTGTCGAGGTGTTTGTTGGCATCATCATCAGGCAATCCTCTAAATGGGTTTGTTTGCACTTGCTGAATCATGTGGTGCTTCAACGAAAACTCAGGAGCGTTGATTTGCATCGGCGCAATCGGTCCTCCTCGTCCAAACATTGTTGGTTGACAAAGTTCCTCCATGGTCCGAAGATCGGGCTGTGGGGGAGCATTGTTGTTATTATTATTATTATTGAGGTGCGGTAGTTGATTATTGTTGTTAACACCTGCCATATCTAAATCTTCTTGAGGCTCGGGCTCTTGATAATTAGAAGATCTAGTACGCATACACCTGAAAATGCAAAAGAAAACAAAACCAAACACAAAGACAATATATATACACAATAAAGATAAAATCTTTTTGGATTTTTGATATTTTTAATTTTTATGGTTTTTATGAATTTTATAATTTTTATGATTTTTTTTTGAAATTTTAGTGCAAGAAAATAACGCTCACAAGTGAACGGATCCCAAAAAAAACAACGTGTCTCTCACAAAAAACTGTTGATCTTTACGAAAAGAGCCGGCAGCGGCGCCATTTGATAACTCAGATTTACTCAATTAAAAAGTTCGTTGATGTATGTCTCTTCGAATTGAACAACTTGATGTTTTATGTGTGACTCAGTTGAACTTTGGTGAATCAAAGATGTGTCGTTGTAGTTTTGAAAATAAAAGGTGCAAAACAATTAAAGTAAAGGTGCAATTAAAATAAATCTAAGTCTATTTAAAATAAAGTGCAAGTATTTAAAAGTGCGATTAAAACTAAAGGGCAATAAAGTAAATAACGCAAACTTAAATCTAACTAAGGCAAACTTAAAACGCAACTAAAACTAAAACTTAAACTAAGGCAAATAAAGCTTAAAATGAAAAGGCAGAAAACTAAAAACTAAGATTTCCCTATCCAGAATAAACTCCTATTCGGAATAACTGTCACCTATTCGGAATAAATAGCCTTATTCGGAATATTTGTCTACTCGGAAAGCCAACCCTATTCGGAATATTTGCTCTATTCGGAATAAAGAGCCTACTCGGAATATGGGTCCTATTCGGAATACTGTCACTATTCGGAATATATACCCTATTCGGAAAAATCAGCTCTATTCGGAAAAATAGCTCTATTCGGAATATCCAGAAAGTTCCGAATAAGCAATCCTTAAAAACCTCTATGCGGAATAAATGAAATGTTCCGAATAGAACACTAATTTCCACACCTATTCGGAATATCAGAATGTTCCGAATAACAATTCTTAAAACCTCTATGCGGAAAAATATTCCGAATAGCAATCTTAAAAAACCTTTATTCGGAATATTAAAAATGTTCCGAATAGCACACTAATACCACGCCTATTCGGAAAGTTCTGGGCACAAGTCTGGGAAAGATCAGTTAGATCCTAAGAACAAGGAAAGCTAAAAAGGGGCGGATCAAATAAAAACAAAGCGAAATCAAGCACAAGATAAGATCAAACACATTAATAAACAACTATAAAGCATAAACAATCAATCCAAAACAATCAAAATCACAAAACTTAATCAAAATAATCAAAACCCACTTAAATAAATCAACAAAAATAAAGAACATAAACATGAACAAATCAACTCAAAGATAAAGAAAGGTAGAATGAGATTAACAAGATAAAGATAAAGCTTGACAAGAATTAAAAGGAAAAACTTACTTGAATTAAATGGTAATTAAG
This sequence comes from Glebionis coronaria, assembly GCA_025667525.1. Classification (NCBI taxonomy): domain Eukaryota; kingdom Viridiplantae; phylum Streptophyta; class Magnoliopsida; order Asterales; family Asteraceae; genus Glebionis; species Glebionis coronaria. Next base: position 428,966 of record JANFOE010001134.1, on the reverse strand, counting down.
TGCAAGACAAGGTAATTAAATTGGACAAGTAAATAAAGGTGCAAGGTAATTAAAAATGGAAGAGCTAATTTGTCAAGTTAGCCAACAAAACAAATGATTAACAAATCTAATCTATTTATAGGGGAGGATTAGGAAGCTTCCTCCCCTCCTTCATTTCTTGTTAATTGCGGGATTAAGTCCTTCTTCTCATCTAATCTTCATTAATTGCGTCATTAGTCCTTTCTTCTCATCTTTCTTTTAAGTTTGGACTTTAAGGACTTGTGGCTCAGGATATCTTTTGAACTCGTCTTTAATTTCTTCAATAAAATAGACTTGAGTTTCTCGGCTTTTGATAAACTTCCGTCTTTTGACTTTTTCTTCGATAAATCTTCAGAATTGGTCTTGGACTTCCGTTCTTTTTCCACTCTTGATTTCTCGACTTCGTCTTTCATCTTTTTTTTTCAATAAAAGCCGTAAATGCCCGTGAATTCTCGTGTTTTCTCCACTTTTCATAATTTCGTCCTAAATTACAACAAAGACACAAACCACGCATAATTCCGACATAAAAAACATAAAATACACGTTTTGGTTCGGTTATTATTGTAATTAAGTGGTAGAAAAGATGGGTGTTTACACACCTATCAAGGACGTTAAAATAAAATCGTAAGTCCTAATCTCTTCTCGTAAATTTGTGAGTTTATGAACCAACACAAATTTAAAACTCCAAAATAATATTCACAGACAAATTTATTTTCTGAAATGTCGGACTGTCACCAAAAACGGTGTATGTAAACGTAAGCACGTAACGTTGAATACTCCGGTTTAGACGTAGTCGACGCTACTTCAAGACGTAAATCCAAATTTCTTCCCAAAAATAAGTGAGTTCATATTGTAACATTAAAATAATGTTTTTAAATAATATTCGAGAATAAAATATCAACCATAAATTGACGGATTGTCACAGATGACGTATAGTGGCTATGCTCACTATTCGTAACCCCAAACCATCATTTTTTCGCTAAAAGTAGCCCATTACGAGTGGAGCCATATGTTTCGGACAACCCACGAGGATGTCCTAGCAGCAAGCCGCACGCGGTTGTTTAGTGAGCATTATACACGGATGATTCTAGCATAACATGATCATGGACTATATCATACTAGACTCGGGGACATGTCGACGTACAGTCGGTATTCGGCCCGGCCCAACAGGCCCGCGGCCCACACACACCTTACTTATCCTTCAATAAACCCTAGCACTATATAAACAAGGCTAGGGGTCTCATTCTAAATCAGGTTCTCTCTCTTAACCACACCTCATATACAATATATCGACCGGATTCTAACTTGACCGTCGGAGGTGGACCCCGGGGCTCCGGCCTCGGGTCCACGTCTAACCGGTTTACCTTTGTTTGCAGCATTACTCAGGACCGGGAAGATGACGAACGGCCCAGGAGAGTCGTCGAACCGGCCCAGCCAAACTATGCTCCAACACTTGGTCCCTTTGCTACAGACAAAGGAAAGGCTCCAATGACTGATGAGCCAACTCCAACTCACAAGCGCACCCACCGAAAAATGGAGGAAGAGAGACTGGGTGAAGAAGTTGCTCAAAGATTTCATGCAGAGCAAGAGGTTGAAGCTGAAGCACTTAAGAAGCAAAGGCATGAACAAGTTCGTCATAATGCCATGTTTTAGGATAATTCAGATTGGATGGATGTGATCATTGTGCTTACCTCCAATGTCTCTCAGTTTAAGGATGTGTTGGGAGTAGATGTGGATGAAACCAACTGTGCTCATAGGATTTCCTCCTTGATTCATAGACAAAGGGAAGATCTTGCTGCTTAACTAAGAGAAGTCAGACGCAACAGGCCCCTCTCTTATGCTAAACAAAAGGAGCTCATGCAGCGATATGGGGCATATTACACTACTGGTTGGACCATGAAACGGGTGAAAGGGCTATCGGATGAGGAGCTTAAGAACATGTACAACAACATGGTCAGGCTCAAGAATAAGTAAGTTCGTTTGCCTGCCAATGCCACATATCAAGGGCCTGCTGCACAAGCTCCATCGGCTGCACCTGTTCCTTCAGCTCCTATACCACTCCCATGGTTACTCCTTCCATCCCTGTTTCTTCTAGTGAATTGGGTTTTACTTCTTCCCCTACTCAAGCTTCTCCAAAGGTTGTTGCTCCTACTCTAATGGTTCATGATTCTGTTTCTGCTCCAAAGGTTGATGATTGTGTTCCTCCACCCATCCCTGTTGATAATGTTACACCTGTTGTTGATGCTACCAAGGTAAGGGTAAAGGTGGAACCTTCAGCTTCTACGGATAAGCCTCACTGGTTTATTCGCAAGAAGTTGGGTCGCCGTGACCCGGTGATTCCATGGGAGAAGAGGGATCCAGCTAATCTGATTGAGGCTGCTTCTGATAGCGATGATGATATTCCTCTTGCTGCTGGCCACATTGTGCGTTGGGAAATCCAGACATCTCCTATTATTGCTGGCACTTTTACTCACATGATCAAGACGACAGATGGCCATCATAAATACTTCTCCAATCTTCAAAACATTTTGTATTGGGTGGATCGTCAAGATCTGGTGTTCCTATATGGGTTGGTAGATGTTGCTATTCATGTTTCTCCTGCCACATGGCCTGGGTTGGTTCTATGGGGGATTTGAAGATCATGCTGGATTGTCCTCCTGGTACTGCTAGTGGTGATATTTGGCAAGATCAATCCCAATGGGTCATTACTCGGTGGAAACTTATGCTGGTTGTGTTGTTCATGTGTTAGAACTGGAATCCAGGAAACGCATCTTCATGTTGGTGGATCAGACCTATCCTCTTACCATTTCTACTATGGAGGCAATGTTGCAGATGTTGATCCCAAACTTAGATCGATTAAGCTTTGTGTATACGAGATTAGATCAAGTACTACACGTAGAGAAACCTTTGCTTATGAATAAAGTAACAAAGTGTTATGCGGAATTAACACTTGATCTAAAACACAAAGATGTTAAACAAACTTTCACTTGTATTAGAATAAATGAACTTGATTACAATGAAAGAAGTTTAACTTGCGAATACTTATGAAAACTTATATCAAACATTAACCTAAAAGACCTTCTTTTATAGATTAAGAAGTCTTGTACAATAAGCTACGAATCAACTATTCTAGGTAAAGATAATAATAGAAAATACAATGTCGAGCTTATCTTTACTAGAAGTATTCTAGAATATAATAAACGTGTAGCTCACATCTTCCATCAGTGCTTGTCTTCAATCTGTCAACGCTTGACTTTAACTTGTCAACGCTTATGCTATCAGCGCTCACTTTGCTCTTGTCAACGCTTGAGTTGTTCTTGTCAGCGTTCAAGTGATCTGGCCTTAATTTATTCCCAACAATCCTCCCCTAAACTTGATATCCACTCTTATGATCAAGTTTCTGAATAAACATTAAGAACTTGGAGGAGTCTGACAAACCTTATCATATTGGTAATAAATAAATCTGATCAAATTCTTTGCCACGTCACTTGTATAGTCTATCTCCAACTGGGTGTCCTTCATCTTTTCCAAAACAGCCTTGGATATGAAATACTGAGCATCTACAAGTAAATACTCAGCAAACTTTGTAAAACTCAAATGGTATACACCAGCAGCTGAATATAACCTCCATTGAAGACCACTGAGGTCATCTTCAAGATCCTTCCATATTTCAGGATCTTCTTCTTTTGTCCCACACATTCTTTTGAATGTGGTCCAAAGTTTTATTCCATTGACTGAAGTTGGTGCTTCAGCCTCATACTTGGTCTCTAGCAACCTCCAAAGGTCCACCAAGTCTTCTCTATCACAACTTGCAAATAAAGATATGAGAGTGGTAAAAGTGTGTACCTCCTTGCCAAATCTTCCAATTTTCCAGAATCCACATTCATCTTCATCATAACTCACAATTGGATTCTTGGAATCTAGTGGTAACACATGCACCATATCTGAAGCTTCTAATGGGGAGAGCTTGAGGCTCTTTCTAATAACTGCTTCACTTGGATATAGTTGATCCATATCTTTTGGAAACTCAAGTACAAATCCCTTCTTTACTGGTCTGGGAACTATCATAGCTTTCTTGATTTCTATCTCTTCTGCAAGTTGCTCCTTTCTTTCATCTGAAAGAAGTCTGAAAGTGTTTTCTTCCTGCACTTTCACCCAAATAGGATAAGCCCTATGTTCCAACTCATCAAATGTCAAAGCCTTCAGCTTCTGATGTGTCCATCCAACTCCATGACATTTGAGCAACATAAAGTAGAGCTTCCTTCTATCCCTTTTCAACTCAGAGAGAATGTTGCTTGCCTTGTGCTTCAAAATCACCTTACAATCCTTCTGAACTCTAAGAAGAATTTCCAAACCCCATATCTGATCTGAAATGGTCAAGTCTGGATTATCCATACAGCTTTCTTCCCAAGAATTGTACATCTGAACCACCTCTGGCATATCAAAATCAATCTGCAACTTTAAATCTCTCAGCTTTTCCCTAGCAAGCTCATCACCATACTCAAGTCTTTCTGGTTCAACAATCATCACACTTGAATCTGAGCTAGCTCCATCACTTTCTTCTTCAGAAGTCACAACAAATGGTGACTTTTCCTTTTCACCTTGTTCCATCATTTGCTCAGCCAATCTTCTATCAAATTCAACCTGAGCTGCATTCTTTGGAACAATTTCTTCTACCAACTTACCCTTACCCTTATCTGTTGGTGCAATTGTTGGTAGAGTAGATGATAATACCTGAGTAGGAACATCTTTGATGATAGATGATGACTGGAATACATCACCTCCATATGCAGATCTGTCAACGCCCAAATTTCCTCTATCAGCGCCCAAAATACTTGTATCAGCGTCCAAACTTGTCTTGTCAACGCTCAAATATTTTCCCTCAGCGCCTTGTGTAACCTCTCTCAACATATCTGTAAATGATAAATTTAAATTGGTTGGAGAGATCAAGGACGTATCAAAACCTGTTTGTTCCTTCAAAGTAGTAAGAGCTTCAGCAACATCCAATGATTGACCATCTTGACTGCTCTTATCACTCAGATTTCTTTGATCTTCCTCCCCTTTGGAAGACTCCTCCATACCTCCCTTTGAATGAGCACTCTCCAAAACAACAATCCTCTCCCTCAATTCCTTGAGTTCAAGGCCTTGGTTACTGACAATTTGTACTAAGTCTGCATTCTGCTTTTGCAAGCTAATGCAGACAGCCGTCAATTCCAAAAGCGTCATAGGTTCCAGTCTGCCCTCTTCTGAAATGGGGATTTGACCTCCCAAGTCAGGTTCATTGGGCATGGATGAGGACTTAAGTATGGTGGGACTGTCTTGGCCAGCTGCTAAGCCAGAACCAATAGTCCCAGCCTCATCCAGGTCACCAGCCACACTTGTGGTGGTGGTTCTCTCTGCTTCATGGCTAGGACCACCAGAGGAGAACACTCCAGCAGTCCTTTGGCGTTTAAACAACCTATATTCAGGTGGTGTGGAAGATGGTGTGGAAGAAGGTGTAGATGTGGGTTGGTTAAGGGGTGTTTGGGATTGTGATGGTTGGGTGTCAGCGGTGGAAATAGGCACATCAACGCCTACATTAGATGTGTCAGCGTCAAAGGGATTTTGTTCTATTTGCATTTGGTCAGGTGAGGGTAAAGGTTCAGGGATAGGTTCAAGTTGTGGGTGAGGGTCAATATGAGGTTGGGGGTCTGGTTGGGGTTGTGCTGCTGCAATAACAGCAAGCATGGCTGGGGTTAAAGGTAGGTCTCTATGAGGTGGTGAATTCATCTTGGTAAAAATAGCTTTCTTTTGTTCAGGGATTTTATAAAAATCATTGTGATCCCTTGAACAATATCTTTGAGCATCAAAAATCATTTGCAGAAAACGGGGATAAGCTAAAGTAATTTTTGTCCCCTTGTTTTTACACATTCCTTCAAAAATCATTTTAGACCAGTTATATTTTTGCCCTGTTGCAATACACACAATAGCAGTTGCAATGGATCTATTGATCTCATTGTGTGCAGTACATTTGGGACTCAAACATTGAAGAAGAATGTGAATGAGGTACTTCCAGGCTGGGGGAAATTCCTGCTTATGGTACTTATTAAGAGTACCTTCATCAGGAATAGGGTATCCCAAAGCCCTAAGCCCTTGTTCTATTTCAGATATGGGAAGAATGGTTATACCATCAGCATCATTAAGATGCAAGGCCTGGCGTACCAAGGCCTCAGTAACCATCCAAGATCTCCCATGAACAATAGAAGTTAATGTGGTCACTCCATTAACTGTTGAGGAACTAACAGTGTTCCAAAACTGTTTAATGTGTGTGACTGGAATGAGTGGCGCATGAGAAAGAGCATACCTTAATGGGGATGCGTTCAAATACTCTACCATCTGTGTGTATTGAGGAAACAAAGTATTATCAGCAACAAGATAAGCAATCATGTTGTGTTGAGACTTGAACCCCAAATCCAATTCTGCTGAGTTAAATCTTGGTGCCATTGATGAAAGCTGTTAATTTGAAGTATAAAAGATGAAGGTTGATAAGAGAAAAGTTGTTAGACAAGAATTATAGATACCCTGTTTAAAAATAGGAGCCAAATTTATAGGAGTGGATGAATGCATGTGATTGGCCCAAAAATAGGCAAAGATTTTCAAAAACTAATCATGAAAATATTGAAAAAGTGATAAGTTATCTCATGCATTTAATGAAAGTAACAACTCCTAAAATTACGGCTTGAAAATATGTCAAAAAGTAACAACTGGGTAGGTCTCATTGATTGTCAACGGTCAAATATAACCTATCAACGCCCAACGGCTATAATCTTGTCAACGTTCGCCTAAAGCCATGTCAGCGTCCATTTTGGTCACAACAACGCTTGGAAAAATCTTGTCAGCGTCCAAAAATAAAATTGTTTTAAAAAGTGAAAAATGACCTTAACAAGTAATTTATCCTAGAGAAGATAACCAAAAGCTGATAATTATCATAGGGAGGCAAGCACTGTCCAGTTATGCACACTTGCATAAGCAAGATAGACATAACAGTCCTCTAGTGTCCCTTGCTAACCAAAATTCTTAACAACCAAGTTACCTTATAAAATCCTTGTTACTCCCAGGTAAAACCCATATCAAAATGATTCCCAAGTCTCCCAACAGACCACAACCAATTCTAGGCCAAAAATGTCTTGGCAGCATGCAAAGTTGATATACTATGCATGCTACAGTGCCTCATGGTTTAGTAAAACTAACCCATACTCACCTGTGGACACAATCTAGAATTGTGATGAGAGTATTGTAAGAATACCCAAGAGTCCTAAAGGTTCCTTAAACCTCCCCTTAAACTATGATACATGAGTTTCTTAAAATATATATGAACATTAAAAATTTATGTCAAGATAGGAATATAAATATTCCAACCATCATCCATAAACAAAAACATGTCCAAATAGCTCTTCAAAGATCCATAAGCAACTCTGTATCCAATGGCATAAAGCTACCACCTACCTACACATTTAGATGAAAACCACAAAACTAACATTTGTTGCTGACAGCGTCCCGACAACACGTGTCAGCGTTGAAGGAACTCTTGTCAGCGTTAGACAATAATATCTCTAACAACGGCAAAATAACACTTATCAGTGTTACATTCACCTTTGTCAGTGTTAGAAAAGTAAAGTGGAAAAATCTAAATCATCACAAAGACCAATAACAATGCATTATCCTGTACATACTTTTACAAAAAGGTTCCAAAACACATATTAAGTGAGATTAACCATTCCAATATTTGTTACCAAATATTGAAATCTTCCAGCATCAAAAGGTTTAGTTAATAAATCAGCCACATTATCTTCTGTGGCTACCCTATCTGGTTGTATTAAACCTTTCTCATAGCAATCTCTTATAAAATGATGTCTAATTTCTATGTGTTTGGTTTTAGAATGATGTACAGGATTTTTAATAATGCATAAAGTACTGTTATTGTCTACAAAAATCTTGGTATTCATAAAATTATACCCATAATCCAACAGCTGGTTCTGAATCCATAAGACTTGTCCACAACAAGCAGCTGCAGCAACATATTCTGCTTCAGTTGTAGAGTTTGCCACCACTGTTTGTTTCTTGCATTGCCAAGATATCAATCTACTCCCAAGAAATTGGCATCCACCAGTTGTGGATTTTCTATCAAACTTGTCACCACCATAGTCACTGTCTGAATATGCAATAAGATCTAATGGAGAATCTTTTGGGTACCACAAGCCAAGATCTGGATAACATCTTAGGTACCTAAAAATTCTTTTCACAGCAAATAGGTGACATTCTTTGGGAGTCACTTGATGGCGTGCACATGCACACACAGCAAACATGATGTCAGGTCTTGAGGCTGTAAGATACATCAATGAACCAATCATTGATCTATAATGCCTAACATCCACATCCTTTCCAGCTCCAATTTTTCCCCAAGGGTGTTCCCTATCCATAGGAGTGGAAGCATCCTTTTCATGTGGAGAAAAACCATATTTCTTCAAGATTTCAGCTACATACTTGTCTTGGGAGATGAAGATACCATCTTCTTTTTGCTGAACTTGTAAACCTAGAAAGAAGTTCATCTCACCCATTGCACTCATCTTGAATTTATCTGTCATGAGCTTGGAAAAGTCCTTACTCATTTTTGGATCAGTAGACCCAAAAATGATGTCATCAACATAGACCTGCACAAGCAACACATGTTTTCCTTTCTTCTTTGTGAATAGTGTCTGATCTATGGTGCCCCTCTTGAATCCATTGTCCACCAAGTATGTAGACAAGGTACCATACCATGCTCTAGGGGCCTGATGAAGTCCATACATTGCTTTCTTCACTCTATAGACCTTGTCTGGATTTTCAGGATCTTCAAAACCAGGAGGTTGCATAACGTATACCTCCTCAACAATTGTCCCATAGAGGAAAGCACTCTTCACATCCATTTGATAAACAGTGAAGTTCATGCAAGAGGCATAAGCTAAGAAAATTCTGATAGCTTCAATTCTTGCTACTGGAGCAAAAACTTCTTCATAATCTATACCTTCCTCTTGTGTATATCCCTGAGCTACCAAACGTGCCTTGTTTCTGACCACAATGCCTCTTTCATCTTTCTTGTTTCTTAGAACCCATCTTGTCCCAATTGGTCTCACATATCTAGGACAATCAACCAGCTCCCAAACATCTTGTATAGCAAATTGGTGAAGCTCATCCTGCATTGCTTCCACCCAACTTGGTTCTTTGAGAGCATCAAAAATTTTCTTGGGTTCTTCCTGTGACAGAAAACAGGCAAACAAACATGCTTGTACAAGAGGGGTATCAACCTTCTTGTGTATATTGGCAATAAATCCACCAAGACTTTGATGGGATCTTCTTGTCTGAACTGGAGCCATAACATCACCAATGATCTGAGATGAGGGGTGATCCTTTGCTGTGGAAGTGAGAACTCCTCCTTCAAAAAGTCTGGTGTCCTCAACTTCACGCTCCATGTTGCCAATATCTTCTTCATCAGACTCTCTTTGATCAACATGAATCTCTTCATGAACATTGGAAGGTCCACCTTGTTCAAAATGGGAAGAGAAAAGCTGTGTAAAGGTGTCACCAAAGTCTGATCCTTGTTTGTCAGCGCTTGGGCTAACAACGCTTGAACTGTTGTTGTCAGCGTCTAAGCCATCAGCGTCTGAATTTGTCTTGTCAGCGCTTGATTTCCCTTTGTCAGCGCCTGAAGAAGTATGCATGTTTGTATTTGGTGGTATTTGAAAACCACCATTATCTTTTCTAGCAGCAGCAGCAGCAGCATAATACTCATCTGTCCATATAGGAAGTGTAACATATTCTTGTGTGGGTGATGATATAACTGCTGGTGGTCCATCCTCCTTAGCAACCTGTATACCTGAAACATTACCAATTCTCTTTTCCAAAACACTTGAAGTTACCTTCACAATGTCTGGATCAGTAACAGGCATATAATTTAAAGCTCTAGATAAAGGTTCTAAGTCAAACAACCAATTTGGACCACTTTCAGGATCACTAGGTTTACTCTCTAAAAACCTAACATGTACTTTTTCAAGTATACGTTTTTCCTTTTTAATGTAAACCCTATATCCTTTGCTCTGCACTGAATAACCCATGAAGTAGCCTTCATCACCTTTTGAGTCAAATTTACCTAGGGCCTCACTAGTTTCTAAAACAACTACATGACATCCAAAAGGCTTGAGAAAGCCAATATTTGGCTTCCTTCCCCAAAGTAACTCATAAGGTGTCTTATTATGTATTTTGTTGACCAATGCCCTATTTTGAACATAACAAGCTGTGTTAACAGCTTCAGCCCAAAAGGCTATAGGAAAGTGGGCATCAGCCAACATGGTTCTGGCTGCTTCAATTAGGGTTCTATTCTTCCTTTCAGCAACCCCATTTTGCTGTGGGGTTCTAGCTATGCTAAACTGCCTAGTAATCCCTTTCTTGGCACAAAAATCATCTAACAACTGATTTCTAAACTCACCCCCATTGTCACTTCTAATAATTTTGACCTCATTACCATTTTTCTTTTCAATCTGGGTAATGAAATTAATCAGACTTTGGGCAGTTTCACTTTTCTTGGCTAAAAAGAAAGTCCATGTAAACCTGGAAAAATCATCAGTGATAACAAAACAATATGATTTACCCTTCAAACTTTCTATATTAGTTGGACCAAAGAGGTCCATATGCAATAAGTGAAGTGGTTTAGAACTAGAGTGCACCTGTTTAGACCTGAATGAGACCTTGTGATGCTTGCCCTTAAGACATGCAACACAAGTGTGGTCATTGTGGAAAGCTTTTTCAGGCAAACCATCAACTAAACCAAGCCTCACAAGTCTATTAATATTCTTAAAGTTTATGTGCCCTAATCTCCTGTGCCAAAGATTACTTTCATCTACTGAGGCTTTAGCATAAAGACATGACATCATTTTATTATTTACCTTAATTCCATTAAGATTCACATTATATATGTCTTTATGCCTTGGTGTTCTAAAATCTATATATTTTTCCTCAGGGAGCTTATAATCTTTGCTTAACACCAAGCACTCAGTATCTGTGAAAAGAACCTTATTTTTGTTATCACACACTTGTGATACACTAAACAAATTATAATCCAGTTCTTTTACCAAGAAGACATTCTCAAACCGTAGGTTGTTGGTGACAAGGGTTCCTTTTCCAGTGATGGTGCCGTAGCCCCCTCCAAAGTATACCTTATCACCATCCTGAATAGGAGTGAAGTTTGTCAGATAGTCTTCCTTTCCTGTCATGTGCCTTGAGCATCCACTATCCCAGTATCCATAATCATTGATCTTCTTCTGAATGCCCTGCACATAAAGAAAACACATTAGTTTTCTTTGGGAACCCAAGCCTTGGAAGACTTGGATTCATCTGGTTGTTCAACAAGAACAGACTTGGTTCTCATAACAACCCCATTTTCATCCCTTTTAGAATGAAATTCCCAGTTAACCCCAATTGGTGTTGACATTGCTTTTGAAATATAATGAAACCTGTTGCATGTCATAGAAACACCAGTAAAATTAGAGTTTTGGTCTTGTTTTGGTCTCCATGTTAAGCTAGTAGAAGCTTTAGACCTATTTCCCTGTGGTTGCAAATACCTAGGTTTGGCAGTGTGTATGTCAGCGCTTAAATTGCTCTTGTCAGCGCCCCGATTGCCTTTATCAGCGTTGTACCTAGGGTTTGCTACAGGAACCCATTGCCTATTGGACCAAGTGTTTGACTTTTGAAAAGGTCTTAGGCCTTGTGTGTTAGACCCTCTAGAAAAGAATGGGGCTGGTCTAACAACTTGTGAACTTTTGTTCACAAAGGTATTGGGTCTGACAGTGTTTGACCTATTTTGACTTTTGTCAGCGCTGAAATGGTTCCTATCAGCGTTGACATTGGAAGCGTTGACACATTTGTATGCCAAATGTGAGAAGCTACCACATGTGTAACAAGCTTTTCTAGACATAGTCTTAGGTCTAGAAGCAAAGAAGCCTGTTCCTTGGTTACTAACTTGGCTTTTTGGTGACCTAGTATTCCTATACATCTCTGCATACTTAACACTAGGTTTTCTAACAGTTTGTGGGCTAAGGTCAACAGCTTTGCCAGTGGTAGGGTGTGTGATCTTAATAGGTTTAGGATCATTGGACTCCACAATTGGTATCATGTTTGGTGTGGGCTCATTTGGACTTTCACACAACAACCCTCCCTTAACAAACAAGGTGTGGTTAGCTTTCTTCCACTCATCTAGGTCAGTCAGTTTTTGCTTGTATTCCTCAACTGGGGAAGTCACTCTAGGTGGAGGAATGAATTCCTCCTCTTGGCATTCTGGCAAGCCAGTCCAAGATAAATCCTTTGATTGGACACCATAGAAATCCCCAGCTGGTGGTGGAACACCAGTATAATTATTCATCCCAATCCCACTCATATCCTTAGAGTCTCTTTGTTTACTAACACACTCTCCTAGGGATTGTGTGGCCTTATCAAATCTCTGGATTTTAAGACTCACATTATCTTTATTTTTGTTAGCCTCCTCTAACTGAGCTATCAAATCAAGATTAACCCTATTTACTATATCTTGAACATCTTTACTCTGATGTAACTCATTTTTTAAGATATTTATTTGATCCTTTAAATCAAACTCCATTTTCTTATACTCAGCTACTGTCTTTTCTGTTTGGGTAAGAGCAATTTGATAATTAGATACTTTGCATCTTTCAGTACTTGCCTCATCTAATAATTTTACTATCTCATGATTTAGTTTTTCAGTATTTAAACGACAACCCTTAGAACAGAAAGCATCATCATATACCTCATTATCTGATGAAGAGGAGGAGTGTGCCATGAGAGCATATTCAACATGCTCTTCTTTAACTTCAGCAACCAAAGCTCTGTCCTCTTCCTCATCCTTGGCCATCCAGCTCCAGTCCCATTCTCCAACACCATCAATTTGTTGAACAGCAACCATGGCCTTGGGATCTTGGCTCTTAACCATTTGGCTTGAGGGCTTACCAGCATCAGATCTTCTTGGAGATTTACATTCCCTCATGAAGTGCCCCATCCTATGACAGTTGTAGCACTCAACCTTGGACTTGTCAAAGCCAGCAACATCCTTAGCATTAAAGGTCATCTTCTTCTTGAACCTTTTATTAAACCTGTTTGCTCTTAAGCTTACAAGAGCCATAGTCCACTTGATGTCCATCTCTTCCAATTGTTCATCACTTATCTGCTCAAGATCTTCATATGTAATCCTTGAATCACTGGGCAAAGAAGCAATGAATGCAAACACAGTATCTAGATCTAAACCAGCAGGTTTAAGTCTATCAGCGCCAAAGTTGTGTGTGTCAGCGCTTGAGTATAAAGCGTTGACAGGATATGATCCAGCGCTGACAGACTGACATCCAGCGCTGACACCTTGAGATCCAGTGGCTGGATGTCCATAGAAGTTCATGGAATCAAATTGGCCTTCACTTTGTGAGAAGAAGGCCATGTTACTACTGGAAGATTTATTATCACTATCCAATTGCCATTCATTCCCAACAGTCTTAGTTTGTTGAAGATGTCATCAAACCTGGAGGTCTTGTGGGTATTATTGACAAGAATGGATCTTGTCTCAATCTTCCATACATCACCAAGGCTTTTGAGAAAAGTAGCATTCAATTCAGGGTCATCAATCTGTGTTCCCATGAAGGAAAGTTGACTTGTGATGTCAAGAAGTCTACTTCTCACACTGTTGAGATTTTCATTGGGTTGAGCTTTAAAGACAGCATACTCATGCAAGAGTTGCTTCTTCTTTTCTTCTTTTGTGTCAGCATTGCCACCATGTGCTACTTCAAGAGCTTCCCAAAGCTCTTTTGCAGACTCAAAGCGTTTGTACTTGTGCTGATTCTCATGACCTAGGGCGTGTTTCATGATGTTCAAGATTTTCATGTCCACCCTCTTCTTGGCTATATCTTCAACAGCTACAGCTCTCCCATCTCCAGGCTTTTCCTTCTTATCAGCTTCAGGACAATTAGGAACAGCTGTCCTTGTGGCAATTGCAGCAGCAATCTTTGCTGCTTTGTCGAATGTGTTCCCATATTCGACAATCTCCCAAAGAGTGTAGTCATGAATAGCTATATATTGCTCAAAATTTGACTTCCAAAGCTCAAAGTTCCTGGCATCAAACATGGGAATTTTGATACTAGGATTTGAGGAGTTGTTTTGTAGCAAAGCAGCAGGTTGATCTGTGCCAGACATGGTGTTTTTAGGGTTTTGAGAATTTTAGGGTTTTTAGGGTTTTTGGTGTTTTAGGGTTCTTGCGTTACTTAAAGATCAAAAGTTTCTCAACAAGCTCTGATACCACTTGTTGATCTGTGCCAGACATGGTGTTTAAATTCGAATCTGATTAGGCTTAAAACCCTAATTAGGGTTTCGAATTAAACCTACGTATGTTTTCTGATACCAATTGTGGATCCCTATGATCGTTAGACTCAATGGTTATGAACCATTATATCTAGGTTGATCATCATTCATATGATAACATAGCGGAAAAGAGCAATGATCATGAACAAGGTGTTTAGACACAAAGACACGAATTAAAACAAATGGATTGCTAATTATATTAATAATCAACAATCACTAGGTGTGTGTAAATTGAATCCCACACCTAGTCGACACACGCTTTAGGTTTACATTGTGAATGAATGATATGAATAAAAACCTACGTATGTATTCTTTATATACTAGAAAACATAGCTTACAAAGAAAGCTAATAATAAGACAACTAAATCTTCTATTATTCTGTGATAATATTTTCTACAAGTTTGTCCACCAGCTTGTAGAATTCTTCATTGTCAGATTTAGTCCTTGTCTTTTGTGTTTTGACTTATCAACTCAATAATTCGACCCAACAATCTTCCCCTAGTTGATGATGTCAAAACACTCCTCTTAAGCATGAATCCTTTGTATGTAGTACATGATCTCCAAGAAGCTTCCCCTTAAGTATAGCACATATTCTTCCCCTTTTTGACACATCAATAGGGAATATGTGAAAGTATGCAATCTTGTAGATTCTCCAAAAGTAGGCTCTGTGTAATGATCCTGAAGAAAAATAACTTTAATATTTTTGATGTAGAAGTAAAATATCCCAACCTTGTGTTCCATGTCTTGTACTATCCACGTGACTAAGAACTTATATCAGACCAATTATAAGTAGACCTCGATCCCTTGTCAATATTCTCATCCTATGTGAGACACTGAGCACGATAATGTAACTCCTTCAAGTGTTATGACAAGTCTTCATCACTATCCATGTAAGCACGAACAAGTTACCTTTAAAGTCAGTGAATGGTACGCCACGACTTTAAGATATGATAGAACACAAACTCGCGAAAATCTTCTTCAATCATCAAAACTTACCATAAGAATTCTTCCCCTTAAGTCAACATCTCTTCATGACGATTTTAATGGAATCACATCTTCATACCATATGTAAAAGTATTTGGATGGATAACTCTTTCACAAGGCTATCCCGATTACATAGTTTAAATATCCATCAAATTCCCACGAATAATTGCTAACTCGCTTTAAGATCATTAATCCTTTTCAAAATATCCGAGCCATAAATATCATCATGATATTCTAAATTAAAACGGAGATTCCATGTACCTTTGTGTGTATAATCCTCCTTTTTGTATGCTTAAAACGTACCAGTTTTCTCAAACAGCAGCAAACAGTGTGTTACCCGAGATCTTCCTTTGTCCAATATCCGTCCATGTGTATTGCCCAATATCGGACAACACGTATCAGCGTTTGAAACATATATCTCGGACAACACTGCCAACCTATCAGCGTTGACTTATTCCTGTCAGCGTCAAAATCCTTTTTGTCAGCGTTACATTTAAACCTGTCAGCGTCTATATTAAACCTTGTCAGCGTCTAAGGTTTAAACGTGTCAGCGTTTAATTTGCTAACATCAGCGTCATAATCTGTCAGCGTTGCATTCACTTTTCCTTGTCAACGTTGCTCCAAGACTTTGACAGCGTCAAAATAACAACCATCAACGTCACCTTTCACTTGTCAACGTTGAGTTAATTTTACAGCAACGTTAAAGACCCATGGTTGAATGTGAATTCTGCTTCGTGTGAACACACTGTTAAGGACCAATCACAACATGTTTACCGTGTGAACACAAACTTTGTCATCCAATCATAAGTCTCAAACCATATGAATGCTAAATAGCCAAACCGTGTGATCACAATAAACTTCAACCAATAGGAACGAATGATTGACTTAACCTCATGTGAATAACCGTATACCAGCATGTAGCAGATTCGAATCAAAATCAGTAACACAAATATTTGGGCTATGATCATGTGAATGCTAGTATACCATAACCATGTGAATGCAAGATTGTAATATATAATCTTGTGGCCGTGTGAATGCACTGATTTCCACCAATCAGAAGCAAAGCTTCATGTGAACACAACTCTTCACGTCATGCTTAACCAATCTGAGTGTAAAGAGTTACTCCTTGGCTGCGTTATCTTTTGGTCTCAAATGCTTAACCAATCATGACCCTATAACATTCGATTTCTTCATTGGCTGCAACATCTCGTATCACCATAATTATGAAAAAACAGCAACCATGAAACCCTAGAACAGTATCTTAATCTTTCCATTCGAAACCCTAATTAGGGTTATGATAAACTTGTAATAGGATCTGAATTTTATGAACCATATGCATGTTATAACAGCCACAAACTACAATTCTTCCTGCTTTTAAGTAGATCTAGGGTTTGAAGAACCCTAGTTCATGATTTCATGTGAAAGCAGAAAACTGAAAATCAACCATCAGCCAACTTCGACGCTTAATAACTTTTGCCTGGGGATAAAACTCGACAATCCCTCCAGTGGATGTTTAGATCTATGTATGTAGAACACACATCTAAAATTTCGTGACGATCCAACGGTGCAATCAAAAGTTATGACCTTCTGAATACTGCTGCGCACACAAAAACGTCCAGAAAAACTCCATACGAATTTTTCTTCTTCACCATACACGAACACCTCGTCGAACCTAGATATCAAGAGCCTTAGGCTCTGATACCAATTGTGGATCCCTATGATCGTTAGACTCAATGGTTATGAACCATTATATCTAGGTTGATCATCATTCATATGATAACATAGCGGAAAAGAACAATGATCATGAACAAGGTGTTTAGACACAAAGACACGAATTAAAACAAATGGATTGCTAATTATATTAATAATCAACAATCACTAGGTGTGTGTACATTGAATCCCACACCTAGTCGACACACGCTTTAGGTTTACATTGTGAATGAATGATATGAATAAAAACCTACGTATGTTTTCTTTATATACTAGAAAACATAGCTTACAAAGAAAGCTAATAATAAGACAACTAAATCTTCTATTATTCTGTGATAATATCTTCTACAAGTTTGTCCACCAGCTTGTAGAATTCTTCATTGTCAGATTTAGTCCTTGTCTTTTGTGTTTTGACTTATCAACTCAATAATTCGACCCAACAATCTTCCCCTAGTTGATGATGTCAAAACACTCCTCTTAAGCATGAATCCTTTGTATGTAGTACATGATCTCCAAGAAGCTTCCCCTTAAGTATAGCACATATTCTTCCCCTTTTTGACACATCAATAGGGAATATGTGAAAGTATGCAATCTTGTAGATTCTCCAAAAGTAGGCTCTGTGTAATGATCCTGAAGAAAAATAACTTTAATATTTTTGATGTAGAAGTAAAATATCCCAACTTTGTGTTCCATGTCTTGTACTATCCACGTGACTAAGAACTTATATCAGACCAATTATAAGTAGACCTCGATCCCTTGTCAATATTCTCATCCTATGTGAGACACTGAGCACGATAATGTAACTCCTTCAAGTGTTATGACAAGTCTTCATCACTATCCATGTAAGCACGAACAAGTTACCTTAAAAGTCAGTGGCTGGAAGTCCATGACTTTAAGATATGATAGAACACAAACTCGCGAAAATCTTCTTCAATCATCAAAACTTACCATAAGAATTCTTCCCCTTAAGCTAACACCTCTTCATGAAGAAACTTAATCTTCATATCATATGTAAAAGTTTTAGGCTACCCCGATTACATAATCAAATCCAATAAATTACCTCACGAATTGTTGCTAACTCGCATTAAAATCATTAATCCATTTAAATATATCCGAGCCATAAATATCAACTTGATATTCTGAATAAAACGGAGATTCCATGTACCTTTGTGTGTATAATCCTCCTTTTTGTGTGCTAAAAACGTCCAATTTTCTCAAACAGCAGCAAACAGTGTGTTACCCGAGATCTTCCTTTGTCCAATAAATCTCTATGTGTATTGCCCAATATCGGACAACACGTATCAGCGTTTGAAACACATATCTCGGACAACACTGTCAACCTATCAGCGTTGACTTATTTCTTGTCAGCGTCAAAATACTTCCTGTCAGCGTCCACTCTACTTTTGTCAGCGTCAAATTCTGCTGACGTCATCTTGCATCCAAAAGTGGCGTATTCCATATCTTTTGCATTCTTGACATCACGTGTAAACATTCTCTTATGTTTCTGAACATCACGTGATGTTTTAGCCAATAGTGATTGACGTCCAAATTTACAAACCATCCATGCCAAACCGTGTGAACACAAACTTTTTCCTCCAATCAGAATCAAGCAACTCAAATTTACCATGGACTAGCATGTAGTGTATCAAAATCAGTAATGTAGATATGCGTATATGTACTCTTAGGCCGTGTGAATGCAACGATTTCCACCAATAAGAAGCAAAGCTTCATGTGAACACAATTGAAGTTTACGTTACTGCATCCATGCGTATTACTTTGGCCGTGTGAATACATATTGATTTCCACCAATCAGATTCGCTTGTTGGAGAAACCAATTACGTCCTTGCTAAAAATCAGTCACACGTCCTTGTCACTGCTACTGTAATACGTCCAGATCTAGGGTTTTACTAAATCAGAAAAGTTTGTATTGAAAACCCTAGAACGAAGATTGTTTAATTCGAAACCCTAATTAGGGTTTTAAGCCTAATCAGATTCGAATTTAAACACCATAATGCATTATAACAGCCTCCAATTTCAATTCTTCCTGCTTTTTAAGTAGATCTAGGGTTTGAGGAACCCTAGTTCATGATTTTATGTAAAAGCAGAAAACTGAAAATCATTCATCAGCCAACTTCGACGCTTAATAACTTTTGCCTGGGGATAAAACTCGACAATCCCTCCGGTGGATGTTTAGATCTATGTATGTAGAACACACATCTAAAATTTCGT
Organism: Glebionis coronaria; assembly: GCA_025667525.1. Classification (NCBI taxonomy): domain Eukaryota; kingdom Viridiplantae; phylum Streptophyta; class Magnoliopsida; order Asterales; family Asteraceae; genus Glebionis; species Glebionis coronaria. The sequence continues at coordinate 409,604 of JANFOE010001134.1, read as the reverse complement.
GACGATCCAACGGTTCAATCAAAAGTTATGACCTTCTGAATACTGCTGCGCACACAAAAACGTCCAGAAAAACTCTATACGAATTTTTCTTCTTCACGATACACGAACACCTCGTCGGACCTAGATATCAAGAGCCTTAGGCTCTGATACCAATTGTGGTGTCCATTGATCGTTAGACTCAATGGTTAAGAACCATTATATCTAGGTTGATCATCGTTCATATGATAACATAGCGGAAAAGAACAATGATCATCAACAAGGTGTTTAGGCACAAGATACACGAATTAAACAATTGGGATGTTCATTATATTAATAACAAACATCCACTAGACGTGTATACATTGAATCCCACGTCTAGTGCGACACACACTTTAGGTTTACATTGTGAATGAATGATATATATAAAAACCTACGTATGTTTTCTTTATATACTAGAAAACATAGCTTACAAAGAAAGCTAATAATAAGACAACTAAATCTTCTATTATTCTGTGATAATATCTTCTACAAGTTTGTCCACCAGCTTGTAGAATTCTTCATTGTCAGATTTAGTCCTTGTCTTTTGTGTTTTGACTTATCAACTCAATAATTCGACCCAACAGCAGAGTCTCTTAGTGGTGTCCAATGCTCCTGCTGGTAATGAGTCGTCTATGGCCACAAGTTTGATTGAGTCCATTCAGGCACGCCTTCTTGCTGATAAGGTTTCAGCTGCTGGTGTATGATTCTGGTATGATGCTCTTGTACTTTTTTACTTGGTATGATGCTCTTGTACTTTTTTACTTGGTATGATGCTCTTGTATTCTTTTCACCGATGTGTACAGCTTTCGGTGACTAACACACTCTTTAGTCATTTTTTTATAAAAATATATATACATATATACATATATATATATATATATATATATATATATATATATATATAGATATATATATATATATATATATATATATATATATATATATATATATATATATATATATATATATATATATATATATATATATATATATATATATATATATATATATATATATATATATATATATATATATATATATATATATATATATATATATATATATATATATATATATATATATATATATATAGATTGAGGTTCTTGTAAAATAGTGCTTAAAATAAGTTAGTGTAGGAAGTTATGTATTATGTGTATGTTCATCTATATTTATCTATAAAAATGTTACTCGTAGCAAGGTACCGCGTTTCTTTGTATATTATGTATCAAAAAGTTAACCATGTCGAGAAACGATGTATCTTTGTAGATCATGTATCAAAATGTTCCTCGTAGCGAGCTATCGTGTATCTTTGTATTATGTATCAAAAAGTTACTCGGGACGAGCATCACCACTTCCTTTCATGTTATTTACAACATGACATTGACCAGAGTTCATCAAATGACATCATATACTAATACATCTAACGATTCACGTTACTTCCTATACTTCCTACGTTAACAACTATCCTATGTTAACCTTCCTCTATATATATATATATATATATATATATATATATATATATATATATATAAACAAAAAGAAAAATATAACTTTATATAATATCTGATTATACTTTTACAAAATGAAATCTTTTCACACTTGGGCTGTTTAGTATGTACTTCTGGTGTTGGCTAGTTTCCACACAACAAATGATGTTCAACACACCATGTCTAACCGACAAGAAAGAGTTGGTTCACCATGAGGGTACGGCTCTGGTGTGATTCTCAAATCCGTTGATGGTTGCCAGTTTACCCAAAATTGGATGGTCTTCACTCACCTTGGTCCTAGACTGAAGAGTGGCTAGTCTAAGGGGGTACGGCTCTTGGTAAAGACATAAGTCAAATCCGTTGATAGTTGTAATAGCTTGCTCAAAGCTATAGGTTTTTCAACTCACTGATGCTTCATTGCTAAGAGTTGGCTAGTCCAGGGGGTACGGCTTCTGGTAAATACTTTTCTCAAATCCGTTGACGGCTGTGATGGTTTGCCAAAAATCATCAGGGTACTCCCACTCACCGTTGATTTATGTTCTAAGAGTTGGGCTGGGTACTGGTCTCCCAGGGTGATGCTTAAATCCACCATAAAGACTGGCTAGCCCAAGAGTGAGCAGCTACTTGGTAAAGGCTTATCAATCTGCTCCTGTTGCTGTGAAGATTCAACATGTGCAGATGGTTTCAAGCTTTCAAGAAGCTCCACAGATGTGTTTTTAGCAGCTAGGTTTGTGACTTGTAAGGTGCTCTTCCATTATGTTTTTGCTACTATGGTTATGTTATTCAATCCTTAAGGTGTTTATGAAAGATCTACCAGGAAACTTGAACTCAACCAAGTCAAATTCAAGTTTAGGGGAGGATTGTTAGGACTCATGTAATAGATAGTTTGTAATAGGTTGACTAAAGAGGTATGTAGTTCCTCCTAATCATAGAAGTAGTAGGAGTAGTTACTCCTGTTAGGAGTAATACGTTACTCCTGGTCTAGTATAAATTCAAACTATGTTATTAGTAGTAATCTGTTAGAATATTCATGAGATATCTTAGGAAAGGATATGCATATCAACTGTTACACGTTTTGTGTTAATGTAGTTTTTAGGGTTTCCTTGTAGTATAAAAGGAACCCACCAATAGAAGGGGAGAACACGCCTTTCACCAATTACATTTCATAATAGTAATAGTAGAAATCCTTATAAAGGATCATGTTATTCATTTAATCAAGGGTTTTCTTCTTGTTCTTAGTGGTTGTATTCCGCACAAATACTTTTTTCCATTAGGGTCTCTCTATGAATAAACTTGTGATTACAGAAGTTGTTCACCATCCTTAACAGGCTGAAAGATCTATATCTAAAGGACCCAACATCGTCGTACATGAGATGTTCAACGGAGTAGTCAGTAGGGTATCGTCGTACACGAGATGTTCGTCGATAGGGTATCGTTGTACATGAGATGTCAAACGGATAAGTTGATACAATATCGTTGTACACGACATGTTGATTCAATATAGTATCGTTGTACACGATATGTTTAATGGAGTAGTCGATAGTGTATCGTGGTACACGAGATGTTCAATGGAGTAGCCGAGAGTGTATCATCGTATGTGATATGTTCAACAGAGTAGTCGGTAGGGTAACGTCGTACACGAGATGTTCGTCGATAGGGTATCGTTATACATGAGATGTCAAACGGATGAGTCGATACAATATTGTTGTACACGAAATGTTGAGTCAATATAATATGGTTGTGCACGAGATGTTCAATGGAGTATTCTATAGGGGTATCGTTGTACACGATATGTTCAACGGATGAGTCGAGAGTGTATGTTGTACACTAGATATTCAACGGAGTATTCGAGATTGTATCGTTGTACACGAGATGTTCAACTGAGTAGCCGAGAGTGTATCGTCAAACACGAGATGTTCAACGGAGTAGTCGAGAGTGTATCTTCATACACGAGATGTTCAACAGAGTAGTCGGTAGGGTATTGTCGTACACGATATGTTCGTCGATAGGCTATCGAATGTCAAACGGATGAGTTGATACAATATCGTTGTACACGACATGTTGAGTCGATATAATATCGTGGTACATGATATGTTCAACGGAGTAGTCGAGAGTGTATCGTTGTCAACGAGATGTTCAACGGAGTACTCCGTAGGGTATCGTCATACACTAGATGTTCGTCGATAGGTTATCGTTGTATATGAGACGTAAATGAATGAATCGATACAATATCGTTTTACGCGACATGTTGAGTCGGTATAATATCATTGTATACAAGATATTAAACGGAGTAGTCGATAGGGGTATCGTTGTACACTATATGTTCAACGGATGAGTCAAGAGTGTATCGTTGTACACGACGTGTTCAATGAAGTAGTCGGTACGAAATGTGAGAATATGTAAATACACAAAAACATAAAAACGACATTTTTTGTGGGAAATCCGTAGGAAACTACCCGCTGTTTTCCCACGCATTTATCATATTGGTGGATAATATGTGGGAAACTAACCACGACTTACCTACGCATATTTTTTGTTGGAAATTTGTGAGAAATTACCCACAAGTTTCTCACGAATTTATCATATTGGTGGGTAATCTGTCGGAAACTACCCACGCATTTCCCATAGAAACTTTGCCACGACTTTCTGATATTAGGGTTTTACTAGGTTCAGATTCTCGGTATCCTCTCGAATTGATCTCAGTTAAAAGTAGAATGATTTGTTCTTGGTGACAAAAAGTGGATTTGGTTTTCTAATCTACTAAACAGGCAAGTGAATAAATGGTAATGAAGTAAACTTAAAACAAGCAACAAGTAATAAGCAAAACAAGTAATAAGCAAAACTGGAAAAATATTCCTATTCGGAAAGTTGGCTTATGCGGAAAATTTGCTTCATTCGGAATATTGACGTCATGCGGAATAAGATCTCTATGCGGAATATCTATGCGGAAAAATAAGCTTATGCGGAAAATAATGTCTATGCGGAAAATACTCTCATTCGGAACATGCCTATTCGGAAAGATTACTCTACTCGGAAAAATGATGCTTATTCGGAAAGTCTTCCCTATGCGGAAAATATGACCATTCGGAAAAATCTTGTCTATGCGGAAAAAGAAGCTATTCGGAATATGACGGCTATTCGGAAAAAAGTTCCGAATAAGGCAACTGAAAAATGTCTATTCGGAATGTGAGAAAAGTTCCGAATAGAAAAACTGAAACAGTCCTATTCGGAATATATGGAAAGTTCCGAATAAGGAAACAAAGAAACGGCTATGCGGAATACTGAAATATTCCGAGTAACAGAAATGAACACACCCCTATTCGGAATATTGAAAGATTCCGAATAAGGGAAACACAAAATGGGCTATTCGGAATTTTCTGGGCAGATGAAGAACAGTAACAGCAGCAAGTAAAGCAGGGGACACGATTTTTAATCCAAAACGACTTAAATACTCAAAAAGGTTTCACCAAATTAAACACAAATCATTAACATACCATAAGGAACAAATCCCACTAATAAAAACACTAAATCAACAACTTTTTGAGATCAAACTAAAATCAAATAAAAGCTTAAGAACTTGCAACAAAAATGATGAAGAACAAGATGAATAGAAGGATGGAATAGATTGATTAATGAAAAAGTAACAAGGTTAATGATCACTGATTACAAGATGAAAAGAAAAAGATGAAAAATCACCAAACTCCCTAATGGAGTTTGTGATGAGACGAACTACAAAGCCTGGCAAAAAGGAAAAATGAAAACTAACTCCTTTCAATGTGAAGGGAGTGATCTATTTATAGTCCTAATGGTTGGTTGGTGAGTGGGCTTTCTCCCTTTCTTCTTGTCTTCTCGTCTTTTCAGAAAAGTTGACGTTTTCGATTCTGATTCGGGATTTGTTGTCGATTAAATCCAACTCGTCTTTTAATTTCTTCGTTAAATAGACTCGAGTTTCTTCGACTTATGAAAATCTTCCGTCTTTAGTCCTTTTCTTCGATAAATCTTCGAATAGGCCTAGTGACTTCAAATCTTTTGCACGTCTTGGACAATAGACTTTATCTTGAGTCTTTTTCCTTGATGAAACCCGTGCAATCCCATGTTTTCTTTAATATTCATCCGGTTAGCTCTGAAAACACAATAAACACAAAAACCACGCATAATTCTAAACAAATGATATTAATTACGTGTTTTGGTCTTGTTTTAGCCAGAATTAAGTGGTAAAAGGATGGGTGTTTACACACCTATCAAATCCCCTACACTTAACCATTGCCATGCCCTCATGCAATGCTTAGTGATAAAGCAATTTTACATTTTCCTCATAATTAATCAACCTTGGCCTTATTTAAATTCTACTAAACAACAATTAAAATACTAAGAGAACTTAAAACTTTAAAGTAAGCAGAAGAATGGAAATAACTTGTAAAGAAATCAAGGACTTACATTAGGGCTTTGGTGTTGCGAAGATTTATCACCCTCAAGTTTCACGTTCCCCAAACTAAGCTTAAAAACGAGATCATTGTTATTATAAGTTAGTAAATCAAACACTTACACACATGGCTTAATTAAATGCTTAAACTCCCTTATTCCTAGGTGTATCTCTTATATTTTATTTTTGTCTTAGAATGATCATGAAGATGCATTTTTGGACTTATTTCGATAGTTTATTAAGGCTGAAAGCAAAGTAGGACGATTTGATCAATAGTTAGCTAAAGGACAAAATCTCTTAAAACTGCTTCTCGGGATATCAAAAAGTTCATATCTTGGCATAACTTGGTTCACGATTTGAGACCTTTCTCGGGCCGATATTTGGCATGTACTTCATACTTCATATCTTCGAGAGACGTTCTTGAGATAATGGTCTTCTCATCATAATAGAGTTTCTTCACTTGGAGACTTTTGAGGGGTACTCCAACTTTGTTGACCACGACTTCATGATTATTTCTTCAATCTCTAATTGGGATTTTGAGATACAACGATCCGCCTCCTTTTCGGACTTGGATCTATTTATCCTCATACCTTGTTAGGGTCTTTTCGGATAGACTTCTCCATGATCTTTATGGGAGTTGATTGCTTTTCGTCGTGAGTCTTGATCCTTCATATTGACTTTAGGAATAATGCTTTTCACATCACTTTGGATCTTCAGCAATAAAATTGAATCCTCATGCCTTGTTAGGGCCTTTTCGGACTCGCCAATCTTCGCGCCCCGCTTCATAAGTTATGCCTTGGCTATGAACTCTTATCATTACCGAGCAACTTTTAAACGATCTTGGGCTAGAAGCTAAGTAACTTTTCAAATCGTAAGACCTTACTTATTGCAGATAAATTATTAGCAAGTGATGGGAGAATAGGCAAATAATTACACCAAGTGAGCTTGCGCAAGATTACCGACTTATAATTGACTCTATCATTTCTCGTCCTCCACAATTTAAAATCTCAAGTAATGAGACTCGTGGATACTTAGCCTAATAAACCAATTAAGGTCTACATGGTTAAGGATACTAGCTAGAATAAACTTGATAAGTCTATTCGGGTTGAGTCAAAATAAACGCAACGGGCCTAATATGTCAAAGACTTCTAAACTAGCTACACCACTTTATTAAAATTTTTGACTTAATTGCGGGATATATACATATGAAAGCAATGATAAAAATTTAAAAATTACGACTAAATGGCCAAAGTTAATAAAAAAATTTGAAAAATGTTGAAAAATAGGATTTTCTGGTTAAACGAAGGCATTTTCATGGAAAAGTCCACTTAAAACTTCGATAGAAGTCTCCCCTACACTTAAGATAAACATTGTCCTCAATGTTTAAGCATGTGGGAAAAGTCTCCCCTACACTTATGACATTGTGCACGTTGGTTAACTCAAGTTAAGGAAGAGACGACTAAAGTGATCAATTTCAAATGTGAGAATGAAGAAAATTGAATCACGATAGTTGAGAGATAGAACCGGATTTCGGATAACACAGGAGCACGGTTCTTCAAAGATTTCCAAGATTGCAGTAATCCCTGTAAGCACATCACCACACAAACACAAACGACCAAAATAGGTCCTCCCCTACACTTAGGGGGTTAAAGGGATAGATACTCGGGCTGCCTCCCGAGGAGCGCTTGTTTTTGATAACCGAGTCACGAGCCTGACTCGACCCAAAATTAGTTTATGGGGAACGTGGTGAGGGATGGAATCACCTCCTGAGAGGTGTCCTCACCAAAGTACAACTTCACTCGTTGGCCATTCACCTTAAAATTTGGTCCATTAGGTTGAGCGAGCTCGAGAGTACCATATGGAAAAATTTGGGCGATGGTGAATGGGCCGGACCAACGAGATTTGAGCTTGCCCGAAAAGATTTTTAACCGAGAGTTAAAAAGTAAGACTTTGTCTCCAACATGGAACTCTCGGTTTTTGATCTTGGAGTCGTGAATGAGCTTAGTTCGTTCCTTATAGATCAAAGAATTTTCATAAGCCTCATTCCGGAGTTCATTCAGCTCATTGAGTTGGATCTTGCGTAGGTCACCGGCTTTGTTTATATCAAAATTAGCCCACTTCAAGGCCCAATAAGCCTTGTGCTCCAACTCAATGGGGAGGTGGCACGCTTTCCCGTACACAAGACGATAAGGCGTACAGCCGATCGGGGTCTTGTAAGCAGTACGGAAAGCCCACAAAGCATCATCGAGTTTATCAGCCCATGCGGTACGATGCTCTCCCACGGTTCTTTCCAAAATTCGCTTCAGTCCTCGGTTGGATATTTCGGCCTGGCCATTAGTTTGTGGGTGGTAGGCTGTGGAAAGACGATGGTTTACACCGTACTTAGCCATGACTCGAGCAAATTGGTCATTGCAGAAATGAGTCCCACGATCACTAATAATGGCACGAGGCACACCGAAGCGAGCGAATAGAGCTTTCAAAAAGTTACAAACCACCCTTGCGTCATTAGTAGGCAAAGCTTTGGCTTCAACCCACTTGGAAACGTAGTCAACGGCTACAAGGATGTATTTGTTTCCTTTAGATGAAGGGAATGGCCCCATAAAGTCGATACCCCAAACATCAAAAATTTCACACTCTTGAATGAAATTCTGAGGCATCTCGTCTTTATGTGTGATTTTGCCTTGCTTTTGGCAAACATCACATCGCTTAACCATATTGTGAGCATCACGATATATGGAGGGCCAATAAAATCCCGAATCAAACACTTTCTTGGCGGTGTAGTTGGGACCAAAGTGACCACCAGTGGGTCCTTTGTGGCAAGCATCAAGGATGTCCGACGCTGCCGGTCCATCAACACATCGGCGAATTATCAGATCAGCACATTGTTTGAATAGGTAAGGGTCGTCCCAAAAGTAAGTCTTGATGTCGGTAAAGAACTTCTTCTTTTGCTGGGACGTCAACCCTTCCTTGAGAATTCCACCCGCCAAATAGTTTGCAAAGTCCGCAAACCACGGGGTTTCATTCGGCTTCGAGTTTATAGACATTAAGGTCTCCAAGGGAAAAGAATCATTGATTTCTTTGGTCGGATGATCCCCTTGGTATGGATCCTCAAGTCTACTAAGATGGTCTGCGGCTAAGTTTTCTGCTCCTTTTTTATCGCGGATGTCGATTTTAAATTCCTGGAGCAGCAAAACCCAGCGAAGAAGTCTTGGTTTGGAATCTTGCTTTGTCAACAAGTACTTCAGCGCGGAATGATCGGTATACACGATGGTGGTGGAGAGGACAAGATAGGGGCGGAATTTTTCAAAAGCATAGACAACAGCTAGAAGCTCTTTTTCGGTTGTCGTATAATGCAATTGTGCCCCAGTCATTGTCTTGCTAGCGTAATAGATCGGTTGGAAGTGTTTATTCACTCTTTGTCCAAGAACCGCTCCAATAGCAAAATCACTAGCATCGCACATCAACTCAAAAGGCAGCTCCCAATTAGGGGTAACTAAGACGGGTGCCTTAGTTAGCTTATCCTTAAGCGAGTTGAAGGCTTCAAGGCACTCTTTGGAAAAGATAAAAGGAGTATCTTTTTCCAAGAGGTGGGTCATCGGGCGAGCGATTTGAGAAAAGTCTTTGATAAATCGGCGGTAGAAGCCCGCATGACCCAAGAAACTTCTCACACCCTTCACAGTGGAAGGTGGAGGCAACTTTGCTATAACATCAACTTTAGCACGGTCTACTTCAAGACCGGCTTTCGAAATCTTATGTCCAAGCACGACGCCTTCTTTTACCATGAAATGGCATTTTTCCCAATTTAGAACAAGGCGAGTGTCTTCGCACCGCTTTAGCATACGTTCTAAATTGGCAAGGCAAGCAGAGAAGGAATCCCCGAAGACCGAGAAATCATCCATGAAGACTTCCATGGTTTGTTCAACCATGTCATGGAAGATAGCTAACATACACCTTTGGAAAGTCCCGGGCGCATTACATAAACCAAAAGGCATTCTTTTGTAAGCGAAAGTGCCGTAGGGACAAGTGAATGTAGTCTTCTCTTGATCTTGGGGATCGATGGGTATTTGGAAATAACCCGAGAAACCATCAAGAAAGCAGTAATATTCATTACCGGCTAATCGTTCAAGCATTTGGTCCATAAAAGGTAGAGGGAAATGATCCTTTCTCGTGGCATCATTGAGTTTGCGGTAGTCTATGCAAACTCTCCACCCAGTAACGAGACGAGTGGGAATCAACTCGTTGTGTTCATTGGGAACAACGGTTATTCCGCCCTTCTTGGGCACACAATGGATTAGACTAACCCACGGGGAATCCGAAATAGGGTAAATCATACCCGCATCAAGAAGTTTAATAACCTCTGTTTTGATGACTTCATGGATTTTTGGATTCACCCTTCGTTGGCTTTGAATAGTGGGCTTGAAGTCGTCCTCCATGAGAATTTTGTGCGTGCAGAAGTGAGGATCAATTCCACGAATATCGGAAATCTTCCAAGCGATAGCCTTCTTGTGATCTTTCAACACAGCAACGAGGCGAGTCTTCTCTTCATCTTTCAAATCCTTCGCAATAATGACGGGCGATTTCTTGTTGTCGTCCAGGAACACATACTCGAGATGTGGCGGCAACTCCTTAAGTTCCAAATCCGGAGGATTTTCGACGGGAGGCGTTTTCAAAGTCGTGGCATCGATAGCAATAACCGTGGGAGATGGAAGCGAAGGATTGTCTTCAGTGAGAAGATTGTCAAAGAAACTCATGTCTTCATCCCCCTCGGTGGGAGAATCATTAGTAGCTAAATTCGCATCTCCCATGGTAGCTTCAAGACTGTTCCAGAATGAATCACTATCTCCAAATAGAGACAACGAAGAATCAATGGAGGACACGGTCTCAACATTGGGAAGAGAGGTAGGAATACTTTTGCAAGCATCATTAAAGTGTTCTTCACAAGCCTCATCAAGAACGTCAATACAATTAACGCTCTCATATGAATAAGGCTGTTTAGACAACTTTCCCATGTTGAAGACTACTTTGTCGTCACCCACTCTCATGATAAGCTCTCCGGCTTCAACATCAATAAGAGTGCGACCGGTCCTCAAGAATGGACGACCAACAATCAGTGGTACACGAGGGTCCATCTCGTAGTCGACGACAACAAAATCAGCAGGGAAGGTGAATTTGTCGACTCCTACAATAACATCTTCGGCTATCCCCACTGGATAAGCAACCGTACGGTTGGCCAATTCCAAAGTCATTTTAGTGGGGACTAGCTCTGGGAGAGATAATTGCTTCCAAACACTTAGAGGCATGAGATTTATACTGGCACCTAAATCGGCTAGGGCCATGCAATTCTCTACTCCCGGGAAATTGCAAGGGATAAGAAAACGACCCGGATCACCAAGCTTGGTTGGTAATTTCCTTAAGAGCACTGCAGAGCAGTTCTCATTAAGTTGGGTGTTGGCAATGTCGAGGAGCTTTTCCTTGTCGCTCAGAAGGTCTTTAAACATTTTAGCATACTTGGGCATGTGAGCGAGAGCCTCAGCGAAGGAGATATTGAAATTCAGTTGTTTAAACATTTTAAGAAAGTTAGAAACCTGAATATCATCCTTGCTCTTTTGCTTCTCTTTCCTCAACCTTGAAGGATAAGGTATATTGGAAGAAGATGAAGGCTTTAGAGGAATAGGGTCACTCACAACCACGGGTGGAGGAGGGGTAGAAAGAAGAGGTGGAGAAATTGGGGAAGGAGAAGGAGGAGGAATAGGAGCAAGCGACTCGTTTTCCTTAGTCACAACCACCGGTGGGGGTATAGGAAGCTCGGGTTCCTTTGTACCTTTACCACTGCGAGTGGTGATTGCTTTCATCTCCCCTCTTGGGTTTGCAACGGTGTTACTCGGAAGAGTACCCGAAGAAGAGGGTTGACTACTTTGGAAGAAACTAGCCATCATGTTCCTCAAGTCATTCGTCTGACTATCCAGCGTGTTTCGCATATCGGCTCTCAAATCATTTCCTTGCTTTACCAAATCGGCTTTCAGGTTGAGCACTTCTCTCTGAAGATTTCCCACTATCGCATCGTTAGTCCTCATATAAGTTTCCACTTCTTGGTGAAGAGCGGTGGGTTGGTTGGGAGGAGCATTGTATGCAGGTGGTTGGTAAGCAGGTTGTTGGTAGACTTGATTGTTTCTTTGAGGTGGTTGTTGCTGCTTGTGAGGTGGGATGTATGGTTGTCGAGGTTGTTGTTGTTGTTGAGGAGGGCGATTAAGGTGTTGTTGTTGGTTTGGGTTGGAAGGAGGAAAGCCAGGTGGTGAAAGATAGTTGTTGCTGCGATAGCTAAGCAAGTTACGGTCACCTTGGGGTTTTGCTTGATAAGCGGGTTGTTGGTAGGTGCCATATGCCGCATTCACATTCTCAGCAGGGTAATCTTGGGTGGCGGTACAAGTTGTATAAGAATGGGGACCACCGCATATCTCACAAGGTTGGCTGACAGCGTTCACTTGTGCGTTTTTGGCGTTGTTGTTGTTGTTGTTGCTGACGGTGTGTGTGACAAGCGATTCAAGAAGCGTGGTGATTTTGTCTAATCGCTTGTCGCTGTCATTAGTGCTAGCACTAGCAACATTGGTCCTAACGCTCTTGGTTTGCACACGAGACTTGTTCTCAATGATATCCCAAGCAGCATTGGAAGTCTTAGCCAATAAATTACCCCCTGAGGCACTATTCAGTGAATCTTGATCACTCATGCTTAAACCATTGTAAAAAGTATTTATTTGATGTACTTTGGTAAAACCATGTTGTGGGCATTTTCTTAAAAGATCTTTAAAACGATCCCAAGATTCACTGAATGACTCATCGTACTTTTGTTCAAAGTTTATAATCTCATTCCGCAAAGCGGTAGTACGAGAGGGTGGAAAAAAGTAATTGATGAACTTTGTTTCCAAATCCGTCCACGAGAGAATACTCTGTGGCGGTTCCTTAGCAAGCCAATGCCGGGCTTGTCCCTCTAAAGAAAAGGGAAAAAGTTGTAACCTTATCACTTCTTGCGAAACTCCATTGAATTTGACCGTGTTGGTGAGTTGTAGAAATCTCTTGATATGGTCATGTGGGTCATCAATGGTTCGTCCCAAGAATGGCTGAGCGGAGACCATCTGGATAAAGCCTGACTTGAGCTCGAAATTGTTGGCGGCAATTGGTGGTATAACAATTGGATCCGTGTTGCCATCAACATGAGCTTGCAGCAGTTCAATCATTGGGCGATTATCCGGAAGTGGCTCATTGTTGTTGTTATTCATGTTGTTGAAAGGCGGGTTGTTGTTGTGATTATTGTTGTTCGGAGGTGGTATGTTATTGTTGTTTTGGACACCAGCCATGTCTAAGTTATCGAGAGGCTCGGGCTCTTGATAAGACGTGGATCGAGTGCGCATACACCTGCAAAAGAACGAACAAAGAGAAACAAGACAAAAATATTTTTGGTTTTTATGGTTTTTTAATTTTTAGGATTTTTGAAAATTTTGTATTTTTTAGTGTTTTTGAAAAGTTTTGTGAAAAAGTAACGTTCACGGAGAACGGATCCCAAAATCCAAGTTCTACAAAAAACTTTTGATCTTAACGAGAGGAGCCGGCAGCGGCGCCATTTGATATTAGGGTTTTACTAGGTTCAGATTCTCGGTATCCTCTCGAATTGATCTCAGTTAAAAGTAGAATGATTTGTTCTTGGTGACAAAAAGTGGATTTGGTTTTCTAATCTACTAAACAGGCAAGTGAATAAATGGTAATGAAGTAAACTTAAAACAAGCAACAAGTAATAAGCAAAACAAGTAATAAGCAAAACTGGAAAAATATTCCTATTCGGAAAGTTGGCTTATGCGGAAAATTTGCTTCATTCGGAATATTGACGTCATGCGGAATAAGATCTCTATGCGGAATATCTATGCGGAAAAATAAGCTTATGCGGAAAATAATGTCTATGCGGAAAATACTCTCATTCGGAACATGCCTATTCGGAAAGATTACTCTACTCGGAAAAATGATGCTTATTCGGAAAGTCTTCCCTATGCGGAAAATATGACCATTCGGAAAAATCTTGTCTATGCGGAAAAAGAAGCTATTCGGAATATGACGGCTATTCGGAAAAAAGTTCCGAATAAGGCAACTGAAAAATGTCTATTCGGAATGTGAGAAAAGTTCCGAATAGAAAAACTGAAACAGTCCTATTCGGAATATATGGAAAGTTCCGAATAAGGAAACAAAGAAACGGCTATGCGGAATACTGAAATATTCCGAGTAACAGAAATGAACACACCCCTATTCGGAATATTGAAAGATTCCGAATAAGGGAAACACAAAATGGGCTATTCGGAATTTTCTGGGCAGATGAAGAACAGTAACAGCAGCAAGTAAAGCAGGGGACACGATTTTTAATCCAAAACGACTTAAATACTCAAAAAGGTTTCACCAAATTAAACACAAATCATTAACATACCATAAGGAACAAATCCCACTAATAAAAACACTAAATCAACAACTTTTTGAGATCAAACTAAAATCAAATAAAAGCTTAAGAACTTGCAACAAAAATGATGAAGAACAAGATGAATAGAAGGATGGAATAGATTGATTAATGAAAAAGTAACAAGGTTAATGATCACTGATTACAAGATGAAAAGAAAAAGATGAAAAATCACCAAACTCCCTAATGGAGTTTGTGATGAGACGAACTACAAAGCCTGGCAAAAAGGAAAAATGAAAACTAACTCCTTTCAATGTGAAGGGAGTGATCTATTTATAGTCCTAATGGTTGGTTGGTGAGTGGGCTTTCTCCCTTTCTTCTTGTCTTCTCGTCTTTTCAGAAAAGTTGACGTTTTCGATTCTGATTCGGGATTTGTTGTCGATTAAATCCAACTCGTCTTTTAATTTCTTCGTTAAATAGACTCGAGTTTCTTCGACTTATGAAAATCTTCCGTCTTTAGTCCTTTTCTTCGATAAATCTTCGAATAGGCCTAGTGACTTCAAATCTTTTGCACGTCTTGGACAATAGACTTTATCTTGAGTCTTTTTCCTTGATGAAACCCGTGCAATCCCATGTTTTCTTTAATATTCATCCGGTTAGCTCTGAAAACACAATAAACACAAAAACCACGCATAATTCTAAACAAATGATATTAATTACGTGTTTTGGTCTTGTTTTAGCCAGAATTAAGTGGTAAAAGGATGGGTGTTTACACACCTATCACTTTCCTACTGGTGTCTAAATAACAAGTGTGGGAAATCTGTAGGTAAATTTACCACGACATTCTCACGGATGTCTAAATAATAAAAACTGTGGGAAATCCGTGAGTAAATTTCCCACGACTTTCCAACGGATGTCTAAATAATTAAAATCGTGGGAAATCCATGGGTAAATTTCCTAGAACTTTCCCATGGATGTCTAAATAATTAAAACAGTGGGAAATCTGTGGAAAAGTTTCCCACGATTTTCCAACAGATGTCTTAATAATTAAAATTGCGGTAAATCCGTGGGTAAATTTCCCACAACTTTCTCATGGATGTATAACTAACAAATATAATGTATAAATAGTGGGAAATCCGTGGGAAACTTTCTACAATTTTCCCACGGATGTACAAATAGTGGTAAATCCGCGGGAAATTTGTCACGACTTTCCCACAGATGTATGAATAACAAAAATAATGTGTGTTCCGTGGAAAATACGTAGGTAATTTGTCACGACTTTCCCACAACTTTCCCACTGAAAACTTGGTCAACGTTTCAGTGGAAAATCTATGGGAAATTTCCCACGGATTTCCCACAGATACTCTTTTTTGTTATTTTGGTGGAAAATCCGTGGGAATACCGTGTAAAAATTTCCTACCGTTTTTGTTCCGTGGGTAAAATTTGTTTGTGTAGTAGTGGAACGCATGATACATACCATTAACACTATAATACGTACCATTAACAATGGTTTATTTTGGAAGATGCTTACAGGTTTTAGGCTTTATGGTGGTCAAGTCACTTAGTATGGCTTATGGTTTTTATATGTTCGTAGTTTTGGTTGTTTGGTATCTTCCTGTGACGTGTCATGTATAATTTAGTGGTTATTCAAGCTTTAGCTTGAGGTTAATAAACTTTTTTTTATGATTAATACTATATTTTATGAGAAAAATATTCTTGTAAGTGAAAACTCATAGCATTCAATGTGCTTTTGAACTAAGTGGTGGCATAAGATACTAGCTAGCTAGTGTAGTTATTTGTTATGCTAAGAGAAAGGTTAAGATAAGAGTATGACGGCTGGACAACTTAGTGAGATGATGGCGAGGGTTATGGTTAATGAAGCAGAGGAGGAAGTAGTGGGTTATGAAGGTGGCGGTGGGAACGGCTTGAGAATACTCTGTTAGGCCGCGTTCATACAGATCGACCGTATAATTTTCAGCGAATGAAAAGGGCATTGACAGCAGCATGGAGACCTCGACGGCCCATAACTTTTCAAGAACTGGACTCAAATATGTTTTTGGTAAAATTAGATCATCTCGTTAACCTGAAGAGGGTTATGGAAGATGGCCCACGGTCTTTTGAAAGGAATTTGGTCGTACTAAAATCCATCGAGAACGATGAGCAACCAACAGAAATCAAGATGACGAAGGTTCCATTCTGGGTGCGGTTATTTAACGTACCCCTAAGCAGACAAAACAAGTCAGATGTGGCTAGCATCATAGCAAAATTAGGTGAAGTTGTGGAGGTTGACAACGCTTACTTCTCAAACAAAGGTAAGCATATGAGAGTCTGAGTAATGATAAATATAATTAAGCCTCTGTGTAGATATGTCACGGTCTTAAACCTCCATAAGAATAAGGTTCAAGTTCATCTTTAGTATGAAAGATTGCCAAATTTCTGTTACTGGTGTGGGCTGTTGGGTCATACAGAAAAAGAATGCCTAACGAAGCCGATTGAAATTGATGGGAAAAGCTTCAAAGAATGGCCCTTTAAAGAATGTCTTCGAGCCTCAAATTCAAGAGATGATGGCCCATTTGGTGGAATTCCATTCCCGAGTAATGTTACTTCCAACTATAGAAACCACAATCATACCCCAACTGGTGCCCGTTAAGAAGAGCTCCCGCACCAGGAAGGTTTGGTTTCGGTTGATGGTAGATTTGCTGATGATGAGACGAATGAGTGTGGCAAGCACGCGTGTCGATTTGGAACAAATGTCAAATGTTGAAATGCTACTTGATGACAAAGAAAACCATGTTACAAACAACAAAACCGTCAATGCTTCAACTTGCAGCAAGAAAGTATTCGAGATTAACAATCTTAAGGATCCCACAGTTGATAACGCCTCTACGACCAAAGATTATGGGCAAATTCCACGCATAATCACATGTCACGAACGTGATTTAGTTTCAAGTCTGAACAAAAATGGCCCTTGCGAGACTACAAATGGTTCACAAGGAAAATTAACCAATGTGGATTCAGCCGCTAAAAACATCTCCTGTGGAGCTGCAGGGAGGCAAAACAAAATTGGAAAGGAAATGCTTACTTATAAGGTCCAAAACAACAAGACACAAAGTCAAGTTATGGCGGCCAATAAGATCAAGGTATGGAAAAGACGTCATCAAAAGGGCGAGGCGGAGAAAACAAATAGTGAATCGAAGCATGAGGTTTGTGGAAGCAAGAGATCGCTTGATGAGTGTGTCGAGGGTGACAATATGGAGATCAATAATGCCAAGAAGGTAGAGGACTACTGCGATTCTAACTTAACGGCGAGTGTTGCCTTGCAACACCGCCGAAACCAATGAGTATCTTAAGCTGGAACATCCAAGGATTGGGCAATCCTTGGACGGTTCAACACCTTCGCTCCTTGTTGAAGGATTATAGCCCGACTATTATATTTCTTATGGAAACCCAGATTTATGGTAGCGAAACTAGACGGTTCAGGTTTATTTTTCCACACTATAACGTACTAGTAGTAGATTCTGTTGGAAGAGCAGGTGGCCTTTTACTCTTTTGGAAGAAAGACTATGACTTAATTGTTGAAAATTTCTCACTTAACCATATCCGTTTTCTAGTGAAAGAAGACAATGGTAACGTTTGGAGAGGCACTAGGATATATGGCTGGCCCACACAACATGACAAGTTTTAGACTTGGGCTCTGTTACGTTCTCTTAAATCATACCAAAGGCGACCGTGGGTTTGTTTTGGTGATTTCAATGAAGTAATGTACGATTATGAGAAGGCAGAGAGAAGGGGTTGCAATACTAATCAAACGACTGCTTTCCTTGAGGCTTGTAGTTTTTGCAACTTGGAAGATATGAATGCCACAGGGTTTAAATTCACTTGGAATAATGGTCGACTGGGAGCTGCAAATGTCAAGAAAAGATTGGACAGGTTCTTATCTCAGCAAGATTGGTTGGATTTGTTCCCTGGGGCGTCTTTCCACAACCTTGCTAGAATTGCATCTGATCATTCTCCAATTTTATGTCGTTTGTTGCCTCTCGTGAAAAAGACACGTGTGTTCCGGTTTGAAAGCATGTGGTTGCGTGATGAGAGCATCACAGTGGTTGTTCATGATACATGGGCAAATGCTTTAGGTGCTTGTCTAGAAAACGATCCGTGTGCAGTTTTGAAACAGTGTGTTGAAAGGCTCTCTGAGTGGAACAAACATAGTTTTGGTCATGTCCAACGATCATTAAAATCAAAACAGAGGAGTCTTCAAATATTGTAAAGCAATTTTGATAACTCGACATCAGCTGAGCAGCAAGAACTGAGGGAAGAAATTAAAGAGCTGCTCACACGAGAGGAAAAAATGTGGAAACAACGAAGCCGCATTCAGTGGCTTAGTGAGGGTGATAAAAATACACGGTTTTTCCACTCTCGTGCAAGCAATCGAAGAAACAGAAATAGAATTATGAGACTAAAAGACGAAGAGGGGAGATGGGTTGATAATGATGATGATGTTTGAAGCTTGGTTGCTCGTTACTTTACAAATATCTTCTGTACCTCATTACCACAAGACTGCGACTCAACAGTAAAAGACATTGATCGAAGTCTGACTCACACGGACATAATTGCACTTAAAAGACATGTTACATCAACTGAAGTTTATGATGATTTAATGCAGATGGGCCCGACTAAAGCGCCAGGACCTGATGGTATGTGTGCTCTGTTCTTCCAAAAATTTTGGGTGTATGTAGGTCCGACAATAGTAAATATGGTTTGTAATTTTTTTGAATCCGGAGTTTTACCACCTAATATAAATAAAACTATTATCACTCTTATCCCCCAAGGTCTCAAAACCTGAGTTGCTTAAAGATTTGCGTCCAATTAGTTTGTGTGATGTTCTTTATAAAATCATCTCGAAGGTGTTGGTTAATAGGTTAAAACCAATCCTCCCTCATATCATTCACGAGAACCAATCAGCCTTTGTTTCTGAACGCGTCATAACTGATAATTCAATTGTCGCTTTTGAAATTCTACATTTGCTTAAAAACAAAAAGAATGGAAAAAAAGGGTCACTAGCCTTTAAGGTTGATATGAGTAAAGCATATGATAGAGTCGAGTGGCCTTTCATCCACACCGTTCTTAAAAAGTTTGGCTTTCCATCACACTTCATCAAACTGATCATGGATTGTGTATATTCGGTTACCTTCTCTTTTAATATTAACGGGCAACTTTCTGGTGATGTGACACCTACTCGGGGTCTCCGTCAAGGAGATCCTGTTTCGCCCTATCTTTTTATTATGTGTGCAGAAGTGTTATCATCTATGATAAGGAAATCAGTTACACAAGGTTATATCCATGGAGTTAAGGTGTGTAGGGGAGCTCCAATTATCTCTCACTTATTCTTCGCATACGACAGCATATTCTTCTCGAGAGCTTCAGAATTGGAGGTTTGCAAACTGAAAAGCATTTTGGACCAATATTGTAAAGCATCATGACAAGTCATAAATTACGAGAAATCAGAAATTTCTTTTAGTGCAAATGTCGATGAACATGTAAGGTCTCGAGTTATTCAATCCCTTTCTGTACGTGAAGTTGCTCATCAGATGAAATATTTGGGCCTCCCTTCCATCATCGGCAGATCAAAAAGGATTGTATTTCTGTCCATTTTAGACAAGATCAAGAAAAAACTAGGAGGATGGAAAGAGAAAACCCTTTCAATTGCAGGGAAGGAAGTGCTTATCAAATCGATTGCCCAAGCAATGCCTATGTACGTAATGAGTATATTTCTCCTTCCTGAAACTTTAATTGACGACCTCCACAAAGCTCTCAACTCTTTCTGGTCGGGTAACGGGGTGAAGGAAAACCCAATCAGATGGTGCACGTGGGAAAGAACGTGTGTATCAAAATTTTGGGGAGGCACGGGATTTCGACATTTAGGTCTCTTCAATAGGGCTTTAATTGCAAAGCAAGTGTGGCGCTTGATCATGTACCCATCCACTTTTTCAGCAAGGTTGCTAAAGGCTCGCTATTTCCCACGATCCAGTTTCTTTCATGCAAATGTCGGTTATCGACCGAGTTATATTTGGCGCGGCTTTGTTGCAGTCAAAGACTTGGTCGACATGGGTTGCAAATGGAACATAGGCAACGGTCGCTCTATAAATGTGTGGGAGGACTTCTGGCTTGTAGACCATAAGAAATTGGGTCAAAAACCACAAAATACGGAAGTAACCTATGTTCGTGACTTTCTTAACAACGAAGGTAACAATTGGGATTTCAGAAAGTTGACATCTTTGTTCCCTCCTGTTATTTCCAACAAAATAGTATGTTGCTTTGTGAATGATCGAAGGCCTGACACGCTATACTGGCACAACAGCTCTACTGGACAATTCTCTTGCAAATCGGCTTATCTTTTGGCTCTTGAAACATCCCAACAGCTAATACAAATTTCTGATGAAGATATCAGGTTCTTTCATGTTGTGTGGAAGGCAAAGGTACCTAATAAAGTTAAAAATTTTGTGTGGAGAGCTTGGCACAACTTTATTCCTTCGATCAACAATTTACAAGCTAGGGGTTACATATAACAACGTCCTCTTGTACACTTTGTGGCGACCGCGAAGAGGACGTACTTCATATACTGTTTAAGTGCTCCAAAGCAAGGGATGTATAGGATCGTTGTAGCTTCGAAACGTTATATCACACGCCCGGGACTAGTACAATTGAGGATTTTTGTCGAGTCATTTTGGACACCTCTCCTACACGCTGGAACATTTTTATGATAATTCTTTGGGGATTGTGGACAAGACGTAATAATCATTTTCATCGCCAATATGAAAGAAGTGAGAACGTAGAGGTTATGGCAGAAAAAAATGTTATTATATTTATCCGATGCAAACAAGAAGGATATCTTAGGAGGGCTTGGCTCGACACAAACTACATCTGTTGATGTGTGGAAGAAGCCACAAGCTGGCATCATTAAATTCAATTGTGATGCAGCTCGGCAAAAAGAGTCCGGGAAAGTGGGTTTAGGTTTTGTAGCTCGCAATTCCAATGGAGATCCGTTAATATCAGGAGCCAAGTCTGAATACTACGCGAATTCTCCATTACAGGCTGAAGCTAAAGCTATATGGTGGGCATCTACAGTGGCTCGAAGTAGAGGTTACTCTAATGTGGTCTTCGAATCCGATTCTCATTCCCTGGTTACCGCACTTCGTAACCAGTCTATTCCTCTACAAATCGCGGCCTTGTTCTAGGATATTCTATCAATCTCGAGCGGGTTTAACTTCTGTGAATGGTTGTTTGTTAGAAGGGATGGGAATAAGGTAGCTCACAGTATAGCGTCATGGGCGTTAACATGCACAAACAATGTGATATTAGAAGGCGAAGTTCCAAATTGTGCTTCCGTTTTAGCTGCCAGAGATGCAGTTTCTTCAGTTTATTGAAGTCGTCTTTTCTATAAAAAAAAAAAGATAAGAGTATGACGCATGCACACACTCAACGATTTGACTAATGATATCCAGTTATAGCTAAGAGGCGGGGAATCATGGCGCCGTGGGGTGCCAAACCCACGGCGCGAGTGGCGTTATGAATCCCCGAACAACAAAAAACCACGGCGTGGGGTCTCACCGTGAGTCTACTTCAGTTTTTTTTTTTTATATTGTGTGTGTGTATTGGGGAAGAAGAAAGGGGTAGTGTGTGTATGTGTGTGTATTGTGGGACCACATTCACCCATCACTCCAAGCCATGACTCCCCACTTTTTTTCGTGTGAGTGAGTGAGTGAGTTTCGATGACGTGGCATCCAAAAAGTATATCACTCGGAGCCATGACTCCCTGTGCTCTAAGAAATGTAAGACAGACATGAAGTAAATTTAATAAAAAAAATCAAAGATGAATGAAATAAAGAAAAAAAAGAGAGGGATGGGAGGGAGTTGAGGTCCACCACGTACGTAGTACATATATACATACGCATGCAATGCAAAGGAGAGCGATTCATCTGCATTCTTTCACGGCTAATCTTTCTTAACACATGCATTTTCTTCTTCACACAAACAATTTTTTCATTTCATACTGCCAAATTACAAACTTCTTTCTCTCTTTCTTTCTTTCTTTCATTCGCTCAAATCAATAAAAAATCCAACATATAAGAATGTGCATCGCTTTTTATGACAACCAAACGTGAACTTTTTCATCAATAACAAGGTAGCTAGCTAGAAGAACAAGAAAATAATCCTGAATTGGTCTTGTGGAACAGAATGAGTGCGTCTCGATTCATAAAGTGTGTCACAGTTGGCGATGGCGCTGTTGGCAAAACATGTCTCTTGATCTCCTACACCAGCAACTCTTTTCCTACGGTATTTTATTACTACTATATTTTTCATTTCTCGTATGTCTGTTAAATGTTTGGCATTTTGTTTCCTGTTTGATAAATTAATATTTTGAATCCATTTCTGTGTGTTATATATATATATATTTATAATTGGATCATGATCATGCCACCTGCAATTACATGTCTTTAAAATTCTGATTTTCTATTTTTGGTGACTATGGTATGTAATGTAGTGGAAATATACTTATAATTTTATGACCATGAAAACTGTTTCAACAGGAAGTTAAAAATCATACAAACAATCTCATTAGTATGCTTTTTTATGTTCATGTAGTTAATATAATGCATTGCTTTGATCGGTTTATGTTTCATCGTTATCAAAAACAGGCACAAAATTGAATTTTAAGTTATCTCTTTATTTCTCTTATCAGTTATTTTTATCCCTACATATATATTCCTCTTTAAAAATCATTTATTTCTTTTTTTTATGTTTCAAACAGGATTATGTGCCAACTGTGTTTGATAATTTCAGTGCAAATGTCGTTGTCAATGGAGCTACTGTCAATCTTGGCTTATGGGATACTGCTGGTAACCTTCTGATCGAAGCATTATGAATTTTACTTGTATGTTACTGAACCTTGATATATACTATATACTTACGTTAAGTGTGAAATCGGCATTCTATTGAACAGGACAGGAGGATTATAATAGATTAAGACCACTGAGTTATCGTGGGGCTGATGTTTTCATTTTGGCCTTTTCTCTCATTAGCAAGGCTAGCTATGAAAACGTCTCCAAAAAGGTAAATAAATCTTGCTTTTCGTCTTCATGTTACTTGTGCTCGTGTGTGTTTAGATGTGATTTGCAATTTAATGGGTTATAGGAGATGGTGTATATGGATGTGCTTTATCTGTTGGTAAGCAGTGTTGGTGCAACTAGTATGAAACACATTATTTAAAAACAATAATCAGACCAGTAAATAAGCAGATAATCAGATTTGATTCGGTTTATTCAAACAAACTGAACAGATAATCAGCTCCCAAATGCAAATTCAAGCACCTCTGATTGCTACAGCATGATCCACTTACTTTTTCTTTCTTCTGTTCTCAGTGGATTCCAGAACTGAAGCATTATGCCCCCGGAGTTCCGATCGTGCTTGTTGGGACCAAAATCGGTTAGTTGCTTTAATGATATATATTCAGCCACATAACTGATGCTTCAGAATGTGTAGTCAATATAGTTTGATTTTTCTAACGTTCTAATATTAATTTGGTGAATTTTAGATCTTAGGGATGACAAGCAGTTTTTCGCTGAGCATCCTAGTGCAGTTCCCATTACGACTGCGCAGGTAATTGTCGATTTTCTGAAAATTTAAAAGTATTTCTTATGTCAAAGAAATATGAGTGACGACTTAATGTATGGTGCAATATTTTGTTTCTTTTCAATATTAGTAATAGTTTTTTTAGGCATGTCGAAATAAAATGTGTCATCTTTAATTCATAACATTACACTGTTAGCTGAAATTTATGATAACATTATCCAATCAATATGTCAGACAAAGGTTCTAGCCTAAAGTTATTATGTGATTATACACAAAAGCTAAACATGGATATCCAAGGGATTATCCCTGCCAGACCTAATCAGGCCAGTCTTTTAGATCCCGTGCAAGACTTAAACTAGGCTGGGCTTCTTTAGTTGGATGGTCAAAGGGTTTGAGCATGGTTGCAAGACTTGCAAGGGGAAAAGACAGCACATACAAATAACATTTCTCCCCAAACCCTTGCAAGCCAAAGCCATCCTTGGTGCACCATAGTTGCCATCTGTTAGGGGGAGTAGCTCAGCTTGCTAAATATGACAATTGTTTGGTTGTAAATTTTGGAATTATTGTAGGGAGAAGAATTGAAGAAGACGATTGGAGCTCCCCAGTACATTGAATGCAGTGCAAAAACACAAGAGGTACATAATTCTTCTTCTAATAGACGCGGGTAGATAGATGTGGCAATTTTAACTCAAGTACTTATGAGAGAGTTGATTTGGGATGTGTTTCATCTCAAACGGGTCAAATGAGTCAAATTAAGAAAATTAGGTAATAGAGAACTGGCCATATGAGCCGATTGGTTTAAAAGTACCACTTAATTTAATTTTTTTATACAACCTGTTAAATCATTCTACGTGAAGCTTTGAGTTATTATTGTAACTGTAATTGTAGTATAAAAAAAGGTAAAAGCTAAAAAGAAAAGTGGACAAGATGTTTTTTTACACAAGAAATGGACCGGATTCAACTTGAATCTGTTTTGACATGTTACTCAACCCGCACCTCTACATAAGATATAATCATACGATCCTTGACTGGTCCTTATGTATCATTTGCTGACAGAATGTCAAAGGAGTTTTCGACGCTGCCATTAAAGTTGTCCTACAACCTCCAAGTTCAAAAAAAAAGAAGGGAAAGTCTCAAAAGGGCTGCTCTATATTGTGATCAATAAATAAATAGTTCATGGCGAGATATAGGACCTAAACCTTGTGTCTTTTACATTTCTGCCCTTTCTCTCGTGAAGGATGTAATCGAGGCTAACCGGTGATTATCTACATGAAAGCTTGATATGGTTCATTATGTGTTTCACTTCTCATGTTAGACCTTCCAGGTTCCACCCCCAGTATTTTATTTGTTCCATTGTGTTAGTTTTGTCGGAGATCCATTGATATTTGAAAAAAAGGAACAAAAAATAAAAACTCGCATCTCTTTTCTTTATAATCTGTTCATTCATTTGTATTTGATCGTTCCTTTTGTTGGAGATTTAATGACTGCGTTAATTCTGTAGTCGACTAGAATTCTGCATCGGATGCTTAAGTTTTGAGAATTCTTTTTATTGTTCATAATGTCATCTGGCAACCCTTGTTGTTAGGCTCCGGTGTCCTTTCATTTTCGGCAGTTGCTGTTATGTGTTCTTTCTGCATGGTTGTTTTCACTTTGTTTTGTGGTGATTGGAACCGAATGGATTTGTTCACTTATGTTAATTAATCTCAAAACTTTAACTGATGTCAACTATGTGAGATAAATAATTTGCTGTCTCGGTTTTGTAAAAACACACGAGATACAAATTTTGACAGTGTTTGCTAGACATTTTAAACACCCTTTTGGAGGATTTATAAGCAGATAGTGAACCAGAAAAATGTATCTAACTGGTCCAGTTTAGTTTCTAAGAAATATACACTATTTCTAAAATTGTTCATGTCAAATTACTTTCGTGAGTACAATTGTGATTATCTGTTCGAGGATTTACTAATAAGTTGGAGATGAGATTAAGCTAACTCAGGTATTAGAATTGAGGATGACGAAGGGTAAATTACATAAACAAAAAATACACTTAAGGGAATGTTGTAAATGATGGTATTTAATACACTATATATTTGTTATATAAGTCCACTACTCTTTATATAAGCCACAAAGTTTAGGCTTACGAAAAACACTTTATATAAGCTCATAAGAATACTCATATAAGCTTAGTCAAATACTACTTACTTTAGGCTTATCTAACACATTTGATGTTTACAGATATAGGATTGACTCGTTGAGAAAGATAAAGAATGATCAAGGTTATGTTTGGTAAAACTAGTTGTAAGCTGTTAATTGTAAGCTATAAGTTGTTTGCTAAAAAGTTTTAATTTTAATAAAAGTGTTTGGTATATTAGCTGTTAACTGTAAATGTAAGATGTAAAATGACTTAAAAGGACATCTTTTAATAAATTATAATATGGTTGAAGGTTATATCAGTAATTTACAGCTTTAACAACTCTTGACAATCTAAAAAGTTGTACAGAACAGCTTTTTTTTAGAGCTATTTGGTTAAAATAAAATAAAAAGCTAACAGCTCTAAAAAAATGTTGTGCCAAAAAAACTATTAGATGGAAGAACTTTTTTGAGTTTACTAAGACTTTCGATGAGTTTTATAAAAAGAAAAGATGTAGATGTAAGAAGTAAGAACTAGAAACCGCTCTTATTATTTAACATTATTATTATTATTATTATTATAAAAGTGAGGGCATTTTTGTCATTTTATATTAATTTCACAGTCAACTGTTAGTCAACTAACGTTTGGGACCAAAAGTGTTACGGGTCGAGCAAAATAGGACTAAACCCGTTACTTTTTAAATGTTGGGACCAAAACCGTTATACCCGTTAAACCATGAGGACCAAAAATGTACTTAACTCTTTTTTAAAAGTTGCAAAATAGAAGAGATTCGTGATGCCCAACAGCCTTGTTTGTTCACTACAAGGACATAACAACCATAAAGTTTATCTCAGATGTTACACTGTCGACTATCGTCATCCCGTGGACGTTACTTGTCTCACCAGTCTGCAGTTGTTAAGGTTTACTCACAGCTGTCTTTAGTTGGTTGAAGACCACAAAAGAACTGTGGGCCATTATATTCGCATAAATTACATGTTTAGTACAGTATCACTTGAGAGGACCAACATAGTGTTGAAAAACATAAGCAATTATGCAATTATGGTTGGTTAAATAGATAATACGAATTGAGGAAACGAGACAGGATATTGTATCTTGAAACAAAAAGCTTTATGATAAGTTCCCAATGCCCTTAACACTCAAGATGTTCACATGAATCCAAAAGTAAAATTTTCCAAGTAAAAATTGGTTTCCTAAAACCAATGATGTTCTATATAAGAGAAAAAAACTATTTTGATACTCATGTTCTTAAGTTACAAAATCCGAATTTGAAGTGCCATCACGTAAGTAAAAATATAGACAAATCATACATCACATACTCTACCAAAAGAAATTCAAAATCAGGAATCATTTCGATACCTAGTCACCCACAAAGCATGGCAGCTATTTATACACCTGGTAGCAAAAATCAAACCTCTATTGTCTCAAATTTCTCCCCTGTAGCTCCACCCTTGTCTTTTTGAGACTGGATATAACGAATCGTACTAGCAAAGAAAGCATCAGCAGCTGGATCTGATGTTGTACTATCACTTTGCATTTCGGTTGTGACCAGTTCAATCAGGCCCTGAATTGATGCAACCGTAATTTGTGTGTTTCCTTTCTCGAAGAAGTATAGATACCTGCAATTACAATGCAAGTCACACCATCTTAATGCATCATCTTCTCTTATATAGGTTTCAAAGTATATTCGAGGTGAAATCACATCAGGTCAGAACTAATGTGTCAGAACGGATGATTTTAAAAACCCGAGTGGAAATGCGTAAGAATGGGCAAGCCAACCCACTAACACTTTATATCCTATAATTTGAATTTTACAAATAACTGATGTATCATAGATATTATTACAAAACCTACTATATTAGTAGAATAATATCCAACTTTTTAGTAAAGAAAATTTGCAAAGGCAAAGAAAACAATGAAAGGACTAACGACTTTAACCCCGTTTCTTTTTTAACTAACGTTTTTAATTTGTTTACTTACTTGTTTAGAATCTCGATAAAGAGCATGACCGATCCACTGCTACCTTTCGTCACATTAGCCATTTGTTGAGCAGCATTTGCGATTCTTAAGGCACGCTTCAAGCAGAGCAACACCCTACATCACAGATAAACAACTTGATTTAGGTCCTAAACTTTTAACTTTATATAATTCCGAACGATTTCCCTGAAATCTATTATAACCGCTGACATATACAATAAATATATTATTGAGATGATAAAATGGGAGGGTCAGGCAGTTGGGCAGGATGGGTAAAAGGTCCAAACTGTTGGAAACAATTTGCGTGAATTTCAACCTATTGGAACTGCTCTAATTTTGCCCAAGTTATAAATAGGTAACCATTATGGATATCAAATATAACCTAACAAGTCTATAACCAACCCATAAGCAACTAGGTCGATGTTATATAAAGACACTCAAAAGAAAGTGGTAATGATCTTTTACCTTTCACCATCCTTGTGACCATCTTGATCATCTACCCAGAACAGATGTGAACAAGCATAAACAGCTCTGCATTGATCTGGCTTCTTCAAGAGTTTTGCCGAATACTACCATAACGTGAAAGGGAAAAATTAGAATGGTTAATACATTGGCCGATAAAAAATGAATTGCTTTAATAGATAAATAGCTAAGCATGTTACCCCTGTGGCCTTGTGGGTCAAGGTATCCCTGTTTTCAACCCCAAATATATGCATCCGTTGAAGAGTCCCTATAATGAGATATAGTGCTGTTACCTGTGCCTTCGAATCCTGTCACTCATGAAAAAAAAAGATGCATAAATGATATGAAATGAATGCATCGCATACACGCTGTTTGGACCCAAAAAATATTAAGATAAAAAGAAACATAATTTACTGAAATTTCTTCTTCATATAATATATATGCTTGGGTGAAAAACTCATATGCTACAGGTTCAAGATCACAATCATTGGCAGCCTGTTTAAAACGAAATCAGAGTAGTGTAGGTTAGAAGGAAACAATATCAGATACTTATTTGGGTCAAGAGATGCATACGTACCTCGGCGCATTCCAAGTATAACCTCAATGCGAGGTCGGGCACTGGAACCGTTGACAAAACCCCAATTGTCTGATTCAATATTTGGAAGATCTTCTTTGGTGTGGCTGACGCTGTTTCCTCTTCACTACCATTATCATCCTGACTTTGTATTCGCCTAACCAACTGTAATGCCATATGAAGTCCATTAAAAAAACATATTAACCATCATAAGAAATGATAGTCGTTCAAGATGTTTCTCATCTTCTAATCTATCAAGTGGTATACATCATAGATAATAACATGAACCCAACAACTGAAAATAGAGACGGACACCCTTTCAGTTTCGTCAAGTTAATTATATACGATATATACATGTAAGAGCTCAAAGTGGCATCTCGAATGACGAAAAGCCTTGCAATTAAATTTATCCTAATTACTCTGGCTTCCAATTGCTTAGAACATAAAAAACTTCTCTACACGGTTATATAAGCGCATTTTTTGTTTCCAACCGATAACTAGACGATAGTTCTTTTTAGATAAACAAAAACAGAACAACGTGTAAGAAGGATGCAATAAGGTATCGTTCAAACTACCATACTTTTGAAGTTTGTAAACAGTAATTTTGAGTAACCTAGAAAAAAGACCCGCTTCGTTAAGAGGGATTA
Organism: Glebionis coronaria; assembly: GCA_025667525.1. Lineage (NCBI taxonomy): Eukaryota > Viridiplantae > Streptophyta > Magnoliopsida > Asterales > Asteraceae > Glebionis > Glebionis coronaria. The sequence continues at coordinate 379,806 of JANFOE010001134.1, read as the reverse complement.
TATTCTGATTAAGAATGCTACTTTTGACGCTCACTGTACACATGTATATGCAACATCAAGCTCGCTGCAATAATTTAGTGATGCAGTTAATTCACATATCCGCAAATGTGAACATGAGATACTCATATAGTATCATAAGATAGTATTAACCTTAATAGTAAAGAAACAACTACAGGCTATTTGTTGTCCAAATTTTAGCATAACTAAATTCACAAAGGAAGTATGTACATCAAACTACATAAACAAATTTAACATTAACCAAAGAAAGAATAAAACCTTGAGAGCATTATATATAAGTGGAGGAATTGTGAAGGGAAGTCGCTTGGGTCCTCCAGTCAGAATATGCTTCTTCACTGTACAGATAATCTGGCAGCATAACATAAAAAATAAAAAACATGATGACATGATATATTCTGTATTCATTAGAAATGTAAACATCATTTGCAGGGTGCTGACGGCAAGTAACTGAGATGTAAAATGTACCATATCAACAACTGACAGAATATGTTTGGTGTTAATTAAAACTTTAAACATCATTTTGCAGGGTGCCTTTCAGTTGAATGCACCAAGTCATGGTGCATGAAATTGGGCACACTTTTCTCTTTATTTTTTAGTATAACAGCTATATATTCAACAAAGCAATTTTTAACAAAGTTTGATAATGATATCATGAAAATAAATCAAGCAGAAGTGATCTAACACCAAATAAAAACAACTATTGGAAAGGAAATCACACTACCCCTATGAAAACAATAGAAAAGGACTGAATCTGTGGTAGAAAATCATTAAAATCATACATGAGAAAATGATTTTCATCAAACCCAAAAATCAGCCCCGGAAACGAACACCAAGTATATACAAATTGAGGACTTGAGGTTGTGGCCAATAAATTAAAAACAGCCTGAGTGCCAGATAAACGACGTACAGAAGAGTAAACAAAGTTACAAAAATTGATACCTTTAACATCTCTTCTGGATCATCATTATACAGCATTTGAATTAGACGTGCAACAGAGTTCTGCTCCTCCTTAAAGTCATCCTCGTCCATCTGCAGAAGGTGAAGAAACCTTTATTAAAGATACGAACCTTTTACAGATAGAGGCATCATGCTATCTCTATTAGCATATTAGTATTAATATAAATGATATGCACATAAAGGTGGAAATATATAATGAGATACAATAGAGAAACAAAATCTTTAGGAGCTAACCTCATCATCACTATCAGCATCCAGATCTTTAATAAGCCCTTTTATTAGTTCAAATAAAGCCCCAACCTACAAAAAGTTCACAGATTTATAAATGGATTACCAATGTCAAAAAAAAACTGTAAATAAACACTATACCTTTTCAGCAGTTGAGATGTGCGTCTTGTTTTTCATGATGCTTTGTATTATAACATTAGACATCACTTTATTAGTACTATCATCCAGATATTCCATGACTTGTGGATAGTTTGAAAGTTTTAGTGCAGTATCTATATCATTATATTTCTCCAACGGAGCACTTAGAAGTGCCACAATCTGCTTTGTCGCTTTGCCTTCCAGCTTTCCTTTGCCAGCAATTTTGCTAACACATGCACCCTGAAGGAATCATAACATACAATTGTAAATGGTGCAATTTGTATCTGTGGAAATTAACTATATTAGTAATATAGTTCTATACGAAATACCTGTTGTATACATTATAAAATATTTGTTTGTCAATACATTATTATTAGAACATAATAAACGGTTGTTAAATACGTAACTGTTATCGAGGAAGGACTCATAACAATCAAGGTTATTCTAAATAGTATCTAAGGGGTAATAAAACTTGCTAAACATTATCCAATAATGTTCATCTGCTTTTGCTGATTACAAGCTAAAGTTACAAGAACATACGACTCAATGAGGTCCGTTCTAATACGTAAAAACATACCATTATTTCACAGCTATGGATCTACTATACTAAGAATGACATGTGACTTCTATCTATTTAGTTAGTGATCAAATCCCTATTTCCATCCTAATGTGGGACATAGTCTGTATGTGATATGCGTGCTTACTGATCTAGAGTTGTGATGGGTTCCTGACTTCCTGGGAGAAGGAAGGGCATAATAACCAAGTGAATATGATTAAAAACAAGTTTAATATTATCTTAATAAACATGAGAAGCATAGTCACACGAAACGCGGTACGCCCCGGTACGGGTACGAGAAACGGGAACGCGGTACGCGGGTTCCTTAAAATTCGGTACGAAGCGGGGTAGGCTCATTTCGGTACGTCTCGGTACGCTTTGGTTCGATGTACCATATAATTGGGTACGATGTACCCAATTCGGTACAATATACCATATTATACTTACAAATAGACAAGTTTTAATAGGTATTCAAATATTTTATGCACATACTTTTAAACTTTTATTATTAATATTTTCAATATATATTTTATACAAATATTGCTTTTACATTGTGCATACATTTAATTACATAATTTGAATAAAGTCCAATATTAATTAACATGAATATTATTGGGTCAAACTGAATAATTTTGGTTGGCCCTTTTGTGTAACTTATTAATTGGGCCTAAAAAAAAGTTAATAAGATAACTCAGCCGCTTTCCATCTTTCTTCATCCTTACACCTTCGTTAACACAATTTTCACCGGAAAACACCATCACCAAAATCATAACTGTACCGGTTCACTTTAGTACGCCGTATCGACTTACTTTGGTACGGCGTACCGGTTCACTTTGGTACGGCGTACCGAGCCATTTTGGTACGCTGATGGATGTTGTTCGGAAACGCCAAATATAGCGATCCAGATCGCGATTCTGAGCGATCCGAGTCGCGATCGTACCGCGTTTGGGTACGCGCGATCCGAAACGCGAAACGCGGCTGAGTCAGCGTTTCCTGTGACTATGATGAGAAGCATGCAGAGATGAAAAAACAATTGTTTCCCTTTTAATAGTTACACTACATGTCATCATGAACTCCTTTCTTTTTGTTTCAGCAGAAGTATACCAAAAACCTCAAGTAGGAATCGGCACTATCGTCCTTCCTGCTTGTATTTGTAGGAAAAATTCCCAATTCATGATTGCATTTAGGTTTACCCTCTTTATGATAGCTTTAATTCCACTTCCAGCACACACCAACTAATTTGCTTTATAGGTCTTTGACGCTACTTAAGTTAATAAGGTAACTAAGTGATCCAAAACTACTAACAATTTTCTTTTCCCAGAGGAGTTGAGTTGACACACATTGGACCAGGTTAAGCATCATCTAAAACTACCGGCAAGCTCACAATCTTAGTTAAACCTGTGAGCTACAAAGCCCTATATGTCAGCTTTTTACAGTGACTAACATTACACATGCTTTGTGCTTTTGCAGAACATATTGAAACATGAGGCTTTGCAGAGCATGTTAAAACTGGAAAGGGAGAAGAACAAGTCACCATTCACTCACCTAAACATATTTACAGTTTAAACCAGTCACTATTTGTAACTCTCGCTATTAACACCAAAATTAAGATATTACAATCATGATAATTAAATAAATCTAGATCATTTATCAGGAGAAAGTATGAAGGAGTTACACAGATATGAGACTTCTCTTTGGATAATATTTTTCTCGTGTCCAGTAATTAATGGCAAGTTACATACACATATGACGTAAATCAACGGATGTGTTTGGTAACTCAGATCCTTTTTAATTATAATATACATTCAGTGTGCAATTGTTTTGGATGAGGAAGATAGGGAAAAAGCTAGAGAATTGAGTTTATTAATTACTCCTGATGGATATCTACACAAGAATTCAAGCAAATATTTTAATTAAGTAGAAAAATCAAGCTTAAGAGGAATACCAGTATTTGATCCACATAGTCAAGCCGGTCCGGATGGACATGGAGCGTAAATGTCAGAAGAGCTGAATATAAAGTTACAGCTCCAAAAACAGGCATATCAGGTTGTGCTTCAATCACCTGCACCACAACAAAAAAACAAGTTCACAGCGGCTTGAATAGACTTCCTACCAACCACTATTGTGTGGAGCTTAAATATTGCATGAAAGAAAAAACATAATTCAGATCAACTTACATCCCATCAAGTCATGAGTTTGGTTTGAGAAAAAAAAAAGGTGGCTTGATAATTTGGTAGATAATATTACTAATTATGCCATAAATCAAATAATTAATGTCTGTTCTGTGTGTTGACAATTTACTAAAGGCTCTGAGGCATATATGACTTCTTTTACCTGACCTATCGCATTGTTCAGTTTTGCAAAAGCTTCTACTTGGATGAACTCTGGTAAGACCTGCAGCGAAACTATTATCAGGCTCATGAAACTAGACTTTCAGAACCTAGCACAAGTTCACGCACCTCAATGCTTGATGCAGCGTAATTAGATAGCCGCTCCATTAAACCAGAAAGCACTGTCTTAATGTCAACAGAGGGCTGAAAAGACCAATTAACATGGAAGGTTAACAACATGATAATAAAATTAGCAACATAATATATAAGCCAAAATGATCTTAGCAAATAATCAAGACAGGACACATTGAAAAAGTTCTTTATAGTCCAGTAAGAAAACAGCAAATTAAAAAAAAAAAAAGCTCATTAAATCGAAGGTACCAATTGACTTATTCAACAAATTCTGAGTTCTGAAGCTTGGAGGGTTATGTCTTGAAAAAAACATATTGAATATAGTATTACATTGCATAAACAGTATAGTAAAACTCGCAAAACCCACCTGAAGCTGTGGAAAGGCACCCAATAATGTTTCAAGTGTCTGCAAATGGTACTCATCTGGGAACACTTGAATTATACAATCCATTAAATAATACTGGGCAAGGTCATCCTTGCAATTCACAACCTGCGTTTTTTTATAAACATAAGCTCATAACAAGAAAAACATAACCAATACATGGATTCACAAGCCAAAGAATTACATATACACACAAACCTGCTCCAGGACTCTGGGAAGAACAGTGTCTTTGTACAGCTCCAGGTCAATACCTTCAATCTGACTGAGCACGTGGAGATTCTTCCCAACCTGAAACATTATGATGACAGTAGCCGACTTTACATAAGAATACACATGTAAACTGTTGTTTATCTAAAGAGATCAAACATTAAGGTTAATAATTAGTTACAAGGTCACGAAGCTCATTTCTCTCCTTTTCACGCTTCTCCTTCTCCCGTGCAGGTCCCTGCAGACCAGAAAGTCAACTTACATGCCTTACATAACAATAATTCATCTCAAAAGAAACCTCGTTATTTTTTTATGTTTTTCGAGACATAAAGGTTTTGTTTTCATGCTTTCATAGTAAATGTTAGTTGGTTGTTTGGTTAACAACAAAGTTCTATTGATACTTTAACTAACCTGGTGTTGCATTCGAACCCACAATTTGTTCATCTCTGTGAAGTTCTGAAGTACAAACTCGACAGCATCCATAACAGTGTTTTCATCCCTGACAAGGCAAGGCATCACCTTACTCTTAATATAAATTTAGATTTTATGTAGGTCTTTTACTGTTGAGATGATATTAAGGATAAGTTTTGCCAAGGTAAATAAAGAAAACCCATACCACATGCATACATACAATCTTCTAATGACCATGTAAAAGATAAGGAGAAACACAGTGTGTACAAACTAGATACCTAAATACATTATGATTGTGCAAGTATTTCACTTTCCAAGTGAAAAGGGATCATGGCTACAACATTGTAGGTTTAGTAATGAAGGTATATCATCTGCTCGTCATTGAATCCAATACACAAGCAAATACAATTTGCCTCCTTAACACTTGATGGAATGATGAATTTCCAGAACTGTTACTTAACATGTGAGTAAGTGTTGTTACTAAATGTATTAGTATACCATCTCTTCATAAATGCATGTTCCGATTAAAAAATTTACACGACACAAGGAGGATAATAGGAGATCGAAGTGCTTCACTATGCATATATATATTTCTGTTTGCAGCTGGCAAACAAAGAGCCAGCATGTTTAGGAGATTAAAGTGTTCAATTACGAGACAACTTGGTTGATCATTTATCAGCAGATAATTCACAATTATTACATAATAAGTCTGACTGGTCAACTGAAACCGTAAAAGTTAGATAGTCTTACCCTTCATACTCGGAACCAATATCAGGTAGCTTATCCCTACTGACTTGCGAAAGGTAACTCCTTAGGAAGAGTCCACGAAGAGGATGCTGGATACCACGGCACATTTCAACAAGATCTTTTAGGATGTCCTTAGCAGGAGCCTCCTTTGACTTAATGTACACAGATCCTACTGTACAAAGTAGATACCTAAATAAATGAAAGAAGGATGGTCAAGAATCGATACCCATGTGGCCATGTGTGGATGAAGTGAATTAATGAGGTTGGGCGCTTATATAACAAATAATTAACAAAGGGTCAATCACATGAGCTTTATCCTTCGAGCAGTGAATTACATATACTAAAACAATAAAATGAACAGCCTGTTCGACATGTCCTGTCATCTAGTTGACACATGAGAAATCACTTAAGTCACAAAGTGATTGTAAGAAGATAATAATAATAATAGATTGCAAAAATATCCAATATAACGCAATTTTCCCTTTTTGGGCGAAGTTTCAATCCAGAATACCTCTTTATATGGGCAATGAGAATCATTATAAATATTGATAGCATTATTTGTTCCATTCTCTTAACCACATTGATGGATATCAGACTAAATTGTCAACCATTTTATTTCGGGACAGCACGGTGGGGTTAGGAAACAAACATTTGGTTGAGCATTAAGGATCAAACAATACACCATAGACTTAAGATCAATACCCAAAGGTAATTGTTGTAACATCACGTATTTAGAACTCCACTGCAAATCTAAGCTGACTACGACAAGATATGCAAAATTTCACATTACAAAATAAGCATCTCTCACTTAGCCCGCTCACATAAAAATGTCCTTGTCCCAAATGCATCTCATAGGCATAAGTTTGAATTGGTAGACCGCAAGTATTTTTGTTGATATGAATACTATGTTTCAGGGGTTCCAACCCAATATCTATTAATTGGTTTAAAAAACTAATAGAAAGGGAAACTTACAATCGGGGCAATATATTCCCGGCATGCTGCACAAGTTCATAAAGCTCAATAATGGAACAGCTGCGCCTAGTCTCCTCCTTAAAGAAAATCTCGAGCTTGCGCAACTCATCAAAGGCGCGCATATCTAAAGACAGTGAGAAATAAATAAAGAAAAAAGAAAAGGAGTAAATAAAAGAAGAGAGTTAATTACAGAGTTCGTAATATTTATGAGGCGACAATCGGGAAGTGCGAAGCTCAGAGAGCATCTGAGCAGAATATTTCAAGGCATCTTTAATATTATTGGAATCCTGTAGTAACAAAGAGATTGAAGATGAAATCAATTTGATTATAATTAATTAAAAAGTAAATGAAGGTTATCTATAATACCAAGGCGCGATGCATGTAGAAAGCGTTCTGTTGGATTCCTGCGATAGCGGCGGTTAGCCATTTTTCTTCGTCTTCAACGCTCACCTCGTTGTTCATCATTGATCGATCTGCTGTGACGTTGTGATCGTGTTTTCTTTACTGGGTGGTTAACGATGGTGTCTAGATTGGAAACTCCGCTTTTAGTTTCTCCACTCTTTTAGTCGTCAGTTGCTACTTTTATTGTTTTTCTTTCAAGGGAAAATTGCAAGACAGGCCCACTGGATGCTCCAAAATAAAGTTTTCCTTCAAAAGTGACTTGTACCTTATGTAAGTGGGCAACCAAATATTGTATTATATTATATTATATTATATTATATTATCCTTTTAATATATTAAGGGGAATGAAAAATACAATAATAAAATATTATATCCGTGTTGTGAGGAGAGCAGTAAAAGGACATACTTTCTGTCGTCCATTTGGCTCTTTCACTTTCTACAAACCATCTCAACCATCGACTCATTTTCTCTCCCAGCTGTTCATTCAGAGCTGATGAATCTTCGTCGTCGATTGAGTGGAAAATGGTTGTTTGATTCACAAACCCTATTCGTAACCGTCAGATTGGTGCCCCAAAGTCTTTAACTTGCCCCTTTTGTAGCCATTGATCTTTGGATTGCATCCTGGCCATACATTTGTTGATATGGTATAACTGGATCACATTATTGTAACATATTAGAGGGGTAATAAGTCTCTCTCTCTCAAATAATACAGATCTACTTTTTGATCGGATCGATCTACCACACTGGTAAATTGATTGTTAAACACGGATCGATATACCACAAATCAGAACACCTTTTGTTGCCCCGATCTCTTCATTGCCTCTGTTTGGTGTGTGGTGTTGTTGATCGGCCGGTGATGATGGGTGGAGTTGTCTTCATTTGATGGGGTGAATTGTAAGCATTTGAGAAATTAAATCTCTTTATTATTGGTACAAACTAAATAGTTTCACAACACTGTTCTCATTAAGGTATGTTTCTCCTTCTAATTTTTTGAGATTATGGTGATAGTTGTGAGTATTTTTGGATTTACACAATCTTATTCCCTTGATTTAAGGCAACGTGGTATGTTTTCAGTTTAGGGATAACTTAGAATGATTTAAAAAAGATTAAAATTTATTAGCTTATAATGATCTCTATTTTTATTTATGTGGTTGATATGGATGTCGGCAGATTAACAAGTGATATGTGTTTTTGTTGCTGGATCGAGTGGTTACCAAAATAGGATGTGTCGGACCTGATGGTTCACACGCTGATACTTTTGTTGTTGTTATCTATGTTTGGTATTGATTCTATATTTCCACTTCTGAGATGTGCATATAATAAAACTTAATATTGGTCTCGAGATTGTCGTTGGTTTTGTTTGAAATGGTTTAGAGGCGGTGACACGTATGTGTGCTGATTCTTCATGAAGAATCAACAAATAGACAATATCAGTAGCCGATTATGTTTGGACCGCAATATATTCTATCGATCGGGTAGAACATTTATTTCGAACAAACGGTTCACGGGTCGGTTTTCCTAAATATTGTTAGTTTGTATAATTAAGAACTATGCTTCGGGCTTGGTTATACATTCTGCTTATGGTTCATCGTTGCCACCAATCCTTTCGTTGCCGCTATTCATGCCGTGTGACGATTGTGATGGGTGCGCGACGATGTTGGCACCCAAACAATGAAATTTATGTGGATTGCAATCCCAACCCGGGTTGTGGTTCACCCCAGTGAGGATGTTTTGTATTCTTTCTATACATGGACTTCTGAAATTGGGTTGCATATAATAAATGCTAATATTGATGTCGAGGTAATTGTTGTTTCTGCTCTAAAATAAGGAAGTTATTTTTGAACTGTCACCGTAAGATGCGTATATAGTGTGATTTCATTTTGGTTGGTTGTGATGATCCTTTGACTCTGTTGTGTTGTTGTGGAAAGTGGAAGGATGGCAGAATGCGAGAGTTGATCGATTCAGCAACCTCCACGACCCTGACTCAACCACGACATCAATTAATCTGAGCCATGGCTGGTCAAAGTAGCTTTTATACCTTCGGCATATGCTGCTTAATACCTCTGCCCGTTTGTATGCTACGTCGTGTTAGCAGCCATGGCGGGTCAGATACCCGTATATCCAGTTTCCGATTTTTTTGTGTCATAAAACAATTGTGAATGGTAAGCTCATTTTGATCCAGTAACGTGTTTGATATAGACATCTAAATGTGCTCGGTAGAGATGAGATTATCCATAATTTTACATGGCGACCTTATGGTTGCAACCATAATGGATGTATCCTCTTTGTTCGGTCCATTTATCTAAGCCTTATATATAACTCTCACAAGTAGGTGAGAATAGGGAAACCCTTTTTTGGGTTCACGTTTCTTTCACGTCATCAACTTATAACACAGAACATGTAAAATACAGTTTTGTATGCTTGCGTCAAATGGCTGGTATGTTTTACATTATTTGTGGCTCTCGGTTTACGTTTAATCTTGGCATTTTCACGCCTTTTATGTATTTTGCATTGTTTTTCACAGGTTAGCGATGGAGCTGTGGCACCTGTAATGCTGCTCATCATCCAACAACAACAGCGGATGACGACATGATTGAATGTAAACTCATACCACTTGATAAGCTTTAGGAAAACTCGGTGTGAAATTTACATGTGAAATGACAATTATCAAAGTTGGTAGGTCCGCGGATTGGCATCAGATATCGTGAGGCAAGTGTAAAAAAACGAGAAAGGAAAATGAAAACAATAGGATATCGTTGCAAGTTAGACAGTTGCTTTGGTATCTAATTTTGGAAAAAAAAAATCCAGATTTTCTTCAAGTTACTTATAAATTAGATAAAAGGTATTTAATTTATTGTGTGTTTTAGCTGTTGAAATGTGACCCTATCTAAAAGTCACATGTTCATCATCACATTTTTTGAACTCTCAAGTTTATTGACACCAATAGATAAAAAAATATACAAAAGCTTTAAAAAAGGGTCTATGGCAATGCTTATGTTATTTAGTTGCTTGGTCATGTATCTGCTTGCTAAGCAGCTCAAAAGCTGCCAACAGCAAGTCGGTAGACAAATCAAGCTGCGTTGTAGCAGTATTTACAGCAACTTGCAGTCTCTACATCGAACAGACATGGATAACAATTGAAGTACACTCTCCGTCATGCTTTTATTTAACTCCAATTCCTACACTTTTGTTTCCAATTCCAGACTTCTTCTGTTCGCTTTTTGCATTAGTTTGAATCAACTTTTCGTTCACCTCTCTAGCTTTATACCTAATTTCAACAACTAAAGTTTAGCTTCGGCCGATTTAGTTTGAGATCTACAATGAACTTGTTCATTTTCTTGTATCAGGCCCCATTAATTTCCTCCACACAATAGGCCAGTTATTTTCTCTATGTTATACATGGTCTAATTTAAGTTTATTTAATGACAAGCATAAAGTTTTACTAAAGCTTACCTCTTCAGCAAATCAAATTCGATGAATATTTTAAGTAAACGGAAGCACCATTAAATCAATAGAAATCAATGTTATTCTTTATTCTTCACTATTGATTTCAATGTCATTCTTGCAGCCATTTTGAGTCCGATTATGAAATGTGAATCTGGTACCTTGCTCTTGATGTAATTCTTCGGGCTATTAAAGTCGTCTCTATTAGTTGTTCCTAAGAAATTTGTCCCAATAAGAAGCTTCTTCATCTACTTCCAACACTAATAAAACTTACAGATAAATTGAAGGTATGTAATGTAATAGCTTTATATATGGTACCGATAAAGAACCCTGATACTGAACTTGCACCTGCAAAAGTGAAAGAAACAGCTAAAGAAATAAAACCATGTGACTTACCCATAATTGTAGCACTAATGGCTCCCGCTGTCAGCCCACACAAAGCTTTTTGATATATACCACTCACTACTTCATCAACTTTAGCACTAAAAACGTCCGACAAATTGGCGTTGTATTATCGGTTCCAGCTTTGTCCGGAACCATTCCACCACTCGCTATTTCAACATTAGCAATCAAAATTCACCCTCAACTTCCTTTGTTTTCTTTTTTGGATCTACTTCATCAACTTTGGCACTCACAACCTGTACTTATTGATTCTAGACCTTTTGTTGATGGTTCTTGTATTAGGCTAGAAGTTGTGTTTAAATTAATGCTTATAGTAAACCAACATGGCTCATACTAAAACAACCGTTTGACCCATTCACACATCCAAACACTCTTAAAAGTCACTTGATCAATAGATATAATTATTTACCTGCCAAGATTCATAGGCTGTATTAAGGAGGAAAATAGGGGTTATGAGTCTGGTTATCACGTTTTGTGGGAAAAATCACTACAAAGTTAGGAAAAGAACGCATCAGCAAAAAAATTACATCAGCGAGACTATAACTTTATCGTAACTCATCATCCAAAAAATACCATCAGCGAGACTATAACTTTATCGTAGACTATATGCAGGTCGACAGGACTGCTTACAGAAGTTGGATCAAGGTGATTCCTACACCTTCTTGGCAAGTTTTTACCAGCCCCACTGTTCAAATTACATAGCTATACACTAAGATCAGATCACATACACCTAAACAATCAGATCTGGATGGGAACCTTAGAATTTTGGCAAGAAACTAATAGTGGGATTATGTACTTCTTCGACTTTCATGCTATACAATCTAGTCTGTAGAATTTAAGGATCCACCTATCAGATGTTACTAAGCCAAGGAACTTTAATTATAATCCGATTTTAATTTTTGTCAATGATAGTGAACCCTTGATTTTGATTTTATTTATTGAAGATGCATAATAATGTCGTTATGTATTAATGAGTAACGATAAAAAGAAAGGAAAACTAAACATACCTGAACGTTTTTTCCATTCAAAGCCATTGTTAGCTTTAATGCTAGCAGTAGCAATATCACACTGACCAATCAAGAATCTAATCAAGTCAACATAAGCATATTTCACAGCCACATATAAAGTTGTATCACATACATAGCTTTGCTTTGAAAACAAAGAAATAAACTCACCTTAGTCACCTAAAACATAGCAAAATATGAAACAAAAGAAAATCAAGAAAAGGCAGACAAAGATACTTACAGTTTGCGTACAGGATCAGTTTTCATCAAATGACAAAGCTAGAAATCTTTAGGAATATCGAGGAGGTTACCTGGTAGGAGAAAAAACACGATCAAGAACCATTAGAACGCCACCAAAAGGAGATAGTTGCCATCCAGGAGGCGTGGCAAGCCTAAGTATCAATCCCTCTTCCAAGAGTGCATCAGAAGTGTGAGCTGAGTTTGATTTGCTTATCTTAACAATACAATTACATGAAGAGTATACTTAGAATCAATGAATCCTAATGCGGATTCATTAACACAAAACTACCTAAAAAGGTGTATCCAAACAAATTATTACATACCAAGATTTTTTACTTAATTTTAATTTTGTTAAATTCATAGGGTACATGTGGGACAATAAATTTATATGATGAGTTAAAACTTAAAAGACATTCATTTGCCAATTAAATGGGGTTTGAATAAGATTTAACGTCTATTTTTTCTGTTAACTTTTTTTGTTTAGTTTTATGAGGGAGATATTGATAGTTATCACCCGCTACAGACCTGGAAGTCTAGAAGCTGAAATCTGATCTAGTGAAGAACATCGACAGCCCTCACAAAAGCTCTCAGGTTGAATACTCACCAGGCCCGCATCTGTGCGGTGGCCAGGGAGATCACATGAATTACCTTGGTCAGGCAAGGTACAATTATGTTAAAGACCCACACTTCCCTATTAACATTAAAAGACCATTCACCGATTTAATTTGAGTGACTACCTCAAAGCATAGAATTTATACCTCAAACTTATTTTAGAACTGAAGTACCATCCGTGAACAGACTTTAAGAACTGACATATCCTAAAACTTAATACAATGCAATTACATACTGTTATGATAATATTAGGGTTTATAGAAAAAGGTAAAACAAGCATATACATACCTTTTAGTCATGCTGAATTCGATTCACCTTTGTGAATATAAAAAACACCACACCTACAAACTGATATTGTGATATTAGGGTTTAGAAAACAAAGGTAAAACAAACATGTACATACCTTTTATCCATTCAATACCCTACGACTGATGCACAACTCCTCGTAAAATACAATCTTGAGGATTTGTTTGTGAATATATGGATGATCCTTTAGCGCAAGTTTTTATTTTTATTGATAATGATGATCGTATTTTGTGATTCTATCGAGATTAGGGCGATATGATAAAGCGATTTTTTTTATCTGTTTCGTAAATATGGCTGATAATGAATTTGGGAAAAAATTTAAGCCCGGAACATAAGCCCGTGGGATTTATCTAACTAAAAATGAAATTTACAAAAATTCTAAAAATAAAAATGATGACGTGGATTAAATGTGTGACATATCCCTCCTCTTATATATAATGTAAAGATATATATATATATATATATATATATATATATATATATATATATATATATATATATATATATATATATATATATATATATATATATATATATATATATATATATATATGTGGGTGGTAATTTTTGATACGACACGATAAACGACATGAACCCGTCACGAAGTTAAACAGGTATGGGTCGAGGATAAACAGGTTTGGGTCAAAAACAGGTCAACCCGTATAACCCGTTTAATAATTGGGTCGTGTTTGGGTTGAGTAAGTACTAAACAGGTCAACATGTGAACCCGTTTAAGTATATATATAAGCCTCTAAAAATTAATATATAACTTTAGTTTTATGTTAAATTTGGATTTAATATATTTTGTTATGTAGTTAATAGGAGTGAATTGTCATTATAATTCACACATCATTGAAATTGTTGTATAACTATTTGTATGTTATGTTATCCTTTTTTAAATCTTTATATCATTTCTTTTGCATATAAATTAGTTAGCATCAACCTTATTAACCGCTTGACATATTTACTTAAACAGGTTAAACGGGTCAAAAATGGGTAACACGTCTTATGCAGGTGTGGGTTAGGGTTGAAATTCTTGACACGATTAATAAATGGGTCGTGTTTGGGTTAAGGTTATAATAACACGTTAACCCGCGAACCCGAACAGGTCGACACGAATACGACTCGATTGGCACCCCTATATATATATATATATATATATATATATATATATATATATATATATATATATATATATATATATATATATATATATATATATATATATATATATATATATATATATATATATATATATATATATATATATATATATATATATATATATATATATATATATATATATATATATATATATATATATATATATATATAGAGTGAGGTTATTTTCAGAACCAAATAAATGTACAGAACTGCGAGAACCACCTTTATACTCTTAAAAATGCATATGTATTTTCATTATTATGTTTAAATTAACATTTAAGAATTGTTTTATTGGCTATAGATCTGACTATGATGAACGATATGAAGAATGCACATGTGTTTTCATATTGTCCAACGAAAAGATAGTTATAATACATACAAAACAAATACATGTACATGATTGTAGGATACATGTTCCTAGTGACATACGACAATGAAAATTCATGTATTTCTACCTAATGAACTAACTCGATGAATATACATGTGCATTTTAAGAGTAAAAAGGTGGTTCTCGCAGTTCTGTACATTTATTTGGTTCTGAAGATAACCTCATCTATATATATATATATATATATATATATATATATATATATATATATATATATATATATATATATATATATATATATATATATATATATATATATATATATATATATATATATATATATATATATATATATATATATATATATATATATATATATATATAATATATATATGGGGCTAAGTTTGACATGGAAAATAGATAAGCGCCATGTCATATCCTACGTGGCATTATATCTTTGGCTACAAGTTTATTAACCTAATAAAAAAGATTTAGAAAATCAATTCCTTAATTATATTAAAATCATATTATTCACCTATGTTATTTATTCCCAAAATAAAATTTACTATCTCTAAATAAATATTATACGGATAATAAAAATTTACATATCCCAAACCTTCATACTAAATTATATCGATCATCTCCCAAAGCTCGATCCTAAATCGTATTACATGGTTTTGTTTTTTATCTACTTAAATATACGCATACTAAATTACAGGTAACAGAAAAAACAGTCTCATTCTCAAAAACTATTAAGGTATGTAATAATTTGGATTCTGATACGTTATTATTTTGTTTGTTTTGATTACATATTTTTTATATTGTTTTTTTACAGATTAATGAAACACAGTAAAAAATACCTCCTTTTAAACTGGTGTTTTTGTTTTTGTTTTGCAGGGTAATGATTTAGATATACATGTTTTTGTTTTTATTTGATTTAACTTGATTATTTGATTGTCTCTTAGTTTTGGATCATTGGATAATTAATTAGGTGTTCGTAAATTGATGCAAAAGTCAAGCCAAGCTTTAAATGAGCCTTACGAACCTTGATGCAATTGATGATTAGCAACAACCACATGCACCCGCTCTTCATTCTCAGGCCTAATACTCGATGGCAGGCCTGTCATAAGAAGGTAATATCGCCTTCTGTTGATGCATAAGTTTTGGTTCTTGGTCGCCTAGCTTTGTTTGTCGCCTAGCTTTGTTTACTTATTATTAAAAAATTGTTTTTCGATAATCTTTTCGTTACACAAAGGTTGTTCTCAAATTAAATGTCGTAAATGTGAGTTTTAATAAGTGACACGGATTCGTTTTCTTGCTTGAATGCAGCTTCAGTTAACCAAGCGACTCATAACACCTTTGCTTTGCTACTTTTGGATCGTTTATCTCTTTTATGTAGAGAATGATCTTTGGAGGTATAACGACTGGTGTTCGTCGTGGTATGCCAAATCAGTGTCAGGGTAACGAAATATACTCCCTCTATCTGTAAAGAGCTTGCCCTTCTTATTTTTTGTTTTATAGTTATTAAATGTTGAAGTCTCATACTCACTTATTTTGTTCAGGTTGTGGCGTTATTGGAAGCCATGGATATCACATCCAACCAATTTCCTTGAGCATTCTCCGAATATATTGCAGAGGTACGTGTTGCAATCTGTTCTACCGGATACAAGATGTGGATAACTTTTAGTTTCAGAAACCTAATTATTTTGTTAGTATGTTCAGAGAAAAAAAAATAAGTATTTTAATTTTTACATTTTAATGCTCATTGTTTTCAATCCATTGTGTCTTTTCCCATACCTAGAATGTTAGCGAATATATGCAACGAACTGTTAGATGCCTAAAATGTAAGGAACTCTAGCTCCTCATGAATCAGGCCTGGTCAAAATGCGGCTCACAATTATGGTCCCTCCAATACAAAATATATTCCTACAGAGGTATCCCTTTTCAAAGTTAACTTATTTCATGCATACACATTTCGGTTCGCGATAACCACAATTGAAAACCACTATTTCGTCGCATGCCCATAGTTTTCTGTTACTAAAACCACAGCTCAATCATACCTTGCAGGAACAACATCAGAAACCGGTTGCTGCTCTTCGGGGCGGGTTCCACCAGCTTTACGTGGCTCACTTTTAAAACATGGTGTTACACCTGCTAATAATAATAGGCCCAAAAGGCAACCCCGTTCAAGCAATGCAGTAGCCTCCGGTTCTTTTCATAATGAATGTAAACCTCCTATTTTGACGCCTGAGTTGTTGTGTTCCTTTACTCAATCGTAGTCTCACATCTCAATAGATGCGTTCCATTACCAAAACCATCATTATTTGTGTGCCTTTAATTCCCCAGGCAGCTAACACGTTTTCTATTTCTTCAATTCTTATGCAGCACCTGCTTACATCGACTTGGGAGACTGCGACCAACAGTGTCATCATTGTAGGGCCGCATTTTGGTTCGGCGAGCGACTCAGGTCACTCAAACCAGAATAGAATATGATTAGTTATTGTTATAAAGTTTAATAATAATCTATATTTTAATGTGTGGTAACTCATAAAAATATGAATGGGTTAGGACTGGACACTAACTAGGCTTAACTACACCTTGTTGAGGGCATCATTTTGTAATCGAGCTTGCTCTTGATTGAAAGGAACAAACTAGGGCCATTGGGCTTACCCGGGTGCAGAAGGCCCACCATGACAGCTCATGTGGTGAGTACCGATTCGACATCTCTAACCACATGTATGATTCTCTGTTTCTTAGGGTGCGAAATTGACCAATGCGAGTCTGACGGTTGCAAACCTCCGACATGCTGATCTGTGTGAAGTGATTCTTATTAAAACATTAAGTATTATCAACATCTTGCAATTTTTTCCTTTCGTTCTGTTTAATTGCAAGAACTTCTATAGTAGATACGAGACAATTAGTCAAATGCATAAAATGCCCTTAAATAGTGACAAAATGAGTGAGACAAAATATATGCTAGAATTTTCTGGATCCGGAAGGCGTAAGGTTGTGACCATGTATCCTCATGACCTTTTGAAACGTCATTATCTTGTATAAGTCCCATCTATTTTGAATACTAATATTCATTTTTATGGTCAGTATCATAAAAGATATCAAGTGAAAATGTCGTGTTGACCTGAATAGCCGGTTATCAGGTTAGAAACTTTATGTTCTTGAACTTAAAAATGCAGCAATAAAAAATGTATGTTGCTCTAAGTATCTAGCTCCGGTAGCTAGAGTAAGATAGCCACATTTGCACTGGTCACCCGTGCAGCAATCACCATTGCAACTGTCAGTATTTCGATGGCCACCAGTGCGACTGTCATGATTTTCTCGACCACTGTTACCTCGGTCAGTCACCATTGGCAAGCCTACCACTAGCTCTACCATCGCCTCGACCCCTTGGATTGTTAAAAAAATATTATTCTTCTTTTGAAGAATTTTTTAGAAAACAAAAATCAGGGTGCCAAGACATCTGTTCATGATGAAATTGGTGCGTCAAATTTGATACGTCTGATATATTATGTCTAAAGTAGTTTTGAATTATCGTTGTAGTTGGCTCTTCTATTTTGTTGGTATCTTCAGTCTGACCTTTGTTTCTGAACCAGTGTTCTAGCATTATGTTGATAAAATGTAAATACTATTTGATCTTTTTTCACTTGAAATTGTTTTGGATTTCTTGCAATTATAATTTAACTATATTTACTTATATTTCTTGTCCTAAATTTAAGGCTTTAGCTAAGTTTGTTGATATGACCTGTTTGAGATATGAAACACAACCTAAACCAACTCAGTTCTGGTGGCTAATGCTCTAGGCATTATGAGTTTGCAAGACGTTTGACCCGTTCAGCTACGTTAAAACAAATCAAAGGAAAACGCGAACCATAACTGATTATTACTTTGTGCAGGTAATTTGCAGTTGACTTGCACATGAATGATGGTCAAATACATTAATATAAACTCAGAATTTTACCTAATTGTTGTATCGTGTAAGGTTTAGGACTTCTGTAGCACGTTCTTAATAAACCACAAATTCTATTATGCATCAAATCTTTATGGGCCATACTGGATGACTTGATCCTTTTTGACCCATTTCTTTTGTAGTTAAATATATCAGCTTACACATTTGATCATCTCTCATGTTTCCTATTACATAAATGCATCAGATGGGTCTGCTTATACACCATCAGGGACATACCTACAAGAACTGGTCATGGAAATTTAAGACACGTTCTTAATGATGTTTATCACTTCAGCTATTACCACTCTAAAGCCTTAAGAAGCTAAATTTCATTTTAAATTAATGATTTTTTTCTGACAGATGTTTTCTTTACACAGAGTGATACAACTGGCATATCTTCTGAAAACACTGAGCTTGAGGTCCGATTACAAGATATGGAACAACTTGAGGTACCTTATGAAAACAACAATATTAGAACCAGAAAATCCCTCGGTTTTACGAGCCAAGGCTTCAAATTCACCTTCAGTGAGGTTATTGGGAGTCTTTCATTGATGCACCTGTATATCAGACCACAACAAGCTACATGTTAAATAAAATAAATGGTCTTGCAAACAATCGAGTTGATATGATAATTTTGACCCACTAATATATAATTGGTATACTGGAGTGTGGTTCACCCCTAATGATGATAAAAGCACCAGGTTCACATTTTTATTATTGCTCACTTGCATCTCTTAAAGTTATCTTAATGAAGTCATAACATGATTCTTGTGCGTGTGAAGACCGGTGTTAAGATGTTCGAGATTTTTTTTTTACTTTTTTATGAATTAGTTGCTTAAAAGTTTGGTAACTGCAGATTGCAGCAAGCTGGATCAATGACAGAATTTCATTGGCTTGGCCATACAATCCGAATATCAAATGCATAAACTCATGTATTCTATTAATCATGTGCTAATATATTTTAGGGGGTGTTTGGGATTACATACTCATGTATTCCTTATGCTCATCTTTATGTGAAAATATGGGCAGGTGGGGCAACGGGTTAAAATTTATCTACTAATCACTACATCTATTAACCATATATCTCGAAAAATTTAATATGATACAACACATTTGTCTCACGCGTTATATGCAACACCTCATAACACACCTAACTCAAATTTTTGCCTGTGTGTGGTTATGAGTGTAGAATAAGTGTTAAGTGGTTGTTTGAGATTTCTAACTTAATGCGTTATGGGTAGGTCTTTTAGGCTGCTAATGCTCTTATGGGTGTTTGGGATCGCCTTGAAATTCGAAATGACATGGACCTTTACCGAATGTTGGCAAACGCGAATCTTCCAGTTCTCAAATGAATATTCTGTTTACCTCAAATCATTTTTTAAATATTCATTTTCAGTTATGGAGACCCAAAACTACGACCTGATTCTTTAATTGTTAATTCTATAAGAGTACGTTAGGAAAAAATTCAAGTAGCATGACTCTCGCTAGGTAAAAAGCGGTTTGCCATAAGGAATTACAAAAGCTTTAACTTGTCTGCATTATTTAGTCATATTCATGTATCTCTACTATTTATGGCCAAGTTATATAAAATTCCATACACCACTTGGGGTATTTTTATAGATTGTAATGATGTCATACCCGTATGTTCAAATAAGATAACTATGTTGAATTTGTAGTAAATATTTTTATCTTCATCATTATAAAAGTTGTCTCACATTTCTTACTTAGAAGATTGAAGTCAGATGTTAAGAAAAGGTTGCCTTCTTAAAAAAGAAACCATTCTCAAGTTTGGAATGTCTCAAATGCAAAAGTAGTATCATAAGGTTCTGCTTCAGAAAGATCTTGAGGTTGTAAAGGTTGGTTGTGAGCATACATCTTATGAATATCACTATGCAGCTACCTAAATGTTGTTGCCATCCATATCTTTTTCAAGGAGCTGAGCATGGTCGTCCTTATACCATTGCATACCATGTTGAGAAAATGAAGGTGAATACTCGATATCCTTATACCAATATAATTATACTTGATACATCCATAAGCATTTGCTGACACGTTTCTGAATATTGTTTCTATATGTATTATTTTCACCAGATTAGTACTCACTATTGAATAAATATTTGCAAATATTAAAGGTGTTGCAGATGAAGTTAGTTGTTGCAAGTCCGCTTATTCAGTGAAAGATGTATTTAGTTGTGATTGGCATGATTTTGACATATCATCTTTCCTTTAACTTTTTATCGAGTGATAAAAATTATCATTCACATTACCAACTGTCATGTTGGTTGCCTTTCTAGATGAATGGTCTGTAGGAAGAAAATTGATACTCTGAAAATAAAGTCAGAATTATCATCAAGAGCTTTATATCATGAAGAAAATATAGAAAATATCATAATGATACCTCTTTCTTGAAATAAAAATCATGGGCTTTATATCCTCTTTACTTGTTGCTATAAATTGAGTTTTCCTTTTCAGGTTGCTACCATGGAAAAATTGTGCCATTCAGGATCGGTATGTTGTCGACGGTTTGTTACCGATGATGAAGACATGGATACAACGGTATATATGATTCCTCTTTTGATTAAATTTATATGAGTTGTGTGTATATAGTTTTTATATGCAATCTGACTCATAACTCGGCTTATATCCATGGGTGATATTTAATCTTTTATGCAATGAACATTAATTATTGAACTTAAATGGCTATGGATGTTTAAGAGTATTTCTGGCCACCGTTGGCTCACTTTAGTTACTTGATAAATCAGATTTCTAAAGAAGGACACAATCCTCGTGCTTATCCCAGTGAATAAGGGAAGCCACCAAAGAAGCCATTTCACAGCAGGTCTTACTCAAGGGTACTACCACCAAACGAGATCCGACGACTAATTTCAGTGAAATCAGAAGGTTCTACGACAATGAGAATGATCGAGAATGTGGGAGCAATAGAAAGTGAAATTCTAATAGCCCCACGTGAAAACCCAGACTCAATGTACTCGAGCGATGCGTCTGGTGCCAAGGAAGACTTAATGTTAGAATTGTTTAGCCTTTTGAATAATACCTATCCTAGCATGGCGAAAGAAGTTTGTGTAGGCCAATAATATCTACCCTTTCTGCGCGAGAGTGGAACGAATGCAAGGGCAAAAAATTATTATCTTCCTAATATCACCATAAAAGTATTCCTTTGGTGGTGCATTACTCATCAGCCGTAATTCTGGATGTTCCAAGGATTATAGCAGTCGTAAAGACAGAGCTGGTTGTGGTGATGTTGACAATTCATACCTGTTGGTTATACGTAGTTACAGAAAGTGTGTCCGAGATTATATGACTTTCCAGAATTAGGATATTAGGCCTTTTGATATATCTGCTGACGTGCACCTATTTCTACTTGTAAGTCTTTGTTTTTCCAAATAATGAACATAATTAATTCATCGCGTTATGAATGTTTTAAATTCATCCACATCCATTGCCATTTGGTTTTACGAGTATTTTTAGCCATTTTCTCAAATGCTACCATGTTATTTGCTTACCTCCACTTAGTATTGTTCATATTATAATGAAACTAATCCGTTTATCTGGCTTGTATAAGTATGATGGCTCATATAAATATATTGCAAATTTCAGATATTAAATTTCCTAATTTAACATTCTCTGATTAAACAAAATGGCAACCATTATGATTTGACGGCAAATGTTGTTTCTAAATTCGGGTAGATTATAGAACCCGCCCCTCGAGTAGATTATCGTACTTTACAACAAATTTAGTGTTTGTTGACACATTTTTCTTCATACTTTAAAAAGTGTGAATTTTATTTGAAAAATATTTACATGTATAAGTGTGAAGTATTAAAAAGTTTACACATAAAAGTGTGAATGATTAAAAGGTTCACACATAAAAGTGTAGATTATTATAAATTGTCACATTTAAAAGTGTGAAATTATTTGCTACACTCAATTTGTTCACACTAAAAACACTAATAAAAGTATGAACTTTTTAAATTCACACATTTTAAAGTGTGAGTAAGTGCCATAATAAGTGTGAAATGTCAACTAATTTGTTGTAGTGGTATTATGTTTCAAAATTTAAACAAAAACCATTAAAAAGACTCGCAAACGTTCTTTCACAAAAATTATGAATTAAACCCGTACATTGAGTTACTAATAGCTAGAAATTATTAAAAGGTAATTTCTCTTTAAGAAAAGACAACATTCTCACACGGACAACTATATATCCCACTCTTAACAGTCAAAAGCAAGAAAAGAGTGAAGATTCTTTATTTACACAAACACGAAAACCATTCTAATTGATCGACAAGCATTGTTTCAAAAGAAATTTTATGAACTGAACCCGCCCATTCGGCGGGATACGTCACTATCAGCAAATATAACTAATACGCAAACATACTTTAATAAAGATTTACAAAACGAACCCGCCCGTTGGGCGGGTTACGAAACTAGTATATATATATATATATATATATATATATATATATATATATATATATATATATATATATATATATATATATATATATATATATATATATATATATATGTTGGGTTTACTTCTTGAAGGATATTTGAAACCTTGATCACGATACAAAGACTGTGCGGAAACCAATCTTTATATATAAGAAGAACAATAGAAATAACCAAACATTCAAGCCTTAATATATTAATACGATCACTCTAAATAGTGATAGGGTTTACAACCTTGAAGCTATAACAAACAATGAGAGAAATATGTAGAAAATATGTGTGTGTAGAAGTGTGTTTATCTCTACACCCTAGGACCTCCTTTTATAGTGCAAGGGGTCCTAGGTGGTTACAATATAATTAATACTTGCCTAAGTATTATACATTAATATCCTTTAATAGTTTCCTAAACAAACGTGTAACCTTCTCATCATAATCAATGTATTTAATACTTTCCATATGAATAGGAAGACTAAATATTTGATCTTATCTTCTACAATCTTCCTTGATCATATCTTCTATAATCTTATTTCAACTTTATAATACAACCAGGAGGAACAAAGTACTCTAGTAGGAACTGCTATATGACCAGGAGTAACTTATAAATACTTTATTCCTAATAATCCTCCCCTAAACTTGAATTTAACCTGGTTGAGTTCAAGTTTCCAAGTAGATGTCCCACCAATAAGCATGAGGACTGGAATATGAACCAAGGCAAGTGAAAACGTTCCAATTTTGGGTAAACTGACAACCATCAACGGATTTGATAATAACACCAGAGCCGTACCCTCATGGCGAATCAACTCTTTCTTGTCTGTTAAACATGGTGAGTTGAGCACCATTTGTTGTGTGGGGTGCAACCAACACCTAAGTACCAAACATAAACAACCCAAAAAGTGAAATATATACAAAAGTATTTTGATTCGAAAGTTTCTACTTTTTTTTAATTTTTTTTATATAACCACTCAAAGACTATGAGTCAACCAACAGGAACGTAGAATGCAGCAGGAAGAACAATGGTCTACCAGGAGTAGTTTAAGTGCTACCAGGAGGAACCATTGGTCGACTAGGAGCAACTTAGTTCTACTAGGAGGAACCATATCCACCAGCAACAATGTTATCCTACAAAATTGATTAGACAAAAAACACAATAATATACACATAATACATACAACAAGCCTCCCCTTAGGCAAAAACCTCCCCTCAGATAGAGCTAAGTTTTCATCATCAAGGATTTTTTTAATTTTTTTTTAAGACTTCTCTTTTCCTGCAAAAAGTTAGTTCACACAAATATAGAAAATACAAAACATATCAATTCACAATCACTCTTGCTAAAATGAATACAACCCAAGCAAAGATTAGTGCTTATGGAAATCCCAAGCTAAAACAGACTTGAATCTTCCAAAAACATCAACATAGTCATATCTTGTTAAGTTCTTTGATGCACTATCTGATTTAGAAACATATTCTAAAACATCTTGTTTAGGTTTCCAAAACCACCTAGCCAAGGCTTTGAAAGTATTAACCTTTGTTTTTTACCTATCAGACTCAACCCATGTACCCTTAACATTGTTAAAACATCTTGGTTGTGTGATCATGTTATTTTTTGGATTGGGGTTAAAAACTCTACCAAAGTTCTTATGATTCACCCGTCTTGAGTTATTCCACACTAGTTTAACCTGTTGTTGATCATTAATCTTTCTCTTGTGTTTACAAGTATATTGCAAGTGATCAAAACTACCACACACATAGCAAGCCTTATTTTTAAACACAAAGTTATCACCTAATTTCTGAGTCATCATGCCATTCCAACCTCTTTGATTACCTCTAGGCCTCTTATTATTTTTCCTAAGGTTATCTAATTTCCTATTACTTTCATTCTTAGCACAAGCAGATTAAGGACAAAACTTAGGTGATTCAGCACTTAAGGTAGACTTACATGAGGCATATTTACTAGTCATGAGTTCAATCATAACAGGTTCAGGCACAGACTCAAGTATATCAACACTAGAGTCAGACTCACAAGAGTCAAGGTCATTGGTCTTAGGTTCTAAAAACTTGTCACTAGAGTTACAAGAGACAAAGTCATTAGACACAGAAATAGTTTCAATTGAGCTACTGGACCTTGTACCATATGTCATTTGAGATTCATTAAAGTCAGAGTGGTCTGAGGTAGGCATGAATGTCCCTGTGAGAGGTGGAGGAACAATATGCATCTTTGTAGCTGGTTTATACCTATTAAAAACAGCCATACCTTCCACATCTTCAAGGGTAGTGTCAAACACACTAGACAAAGAGGAATCATTTGGCCCAAGATATTTTTTAAATCCTAAACCAATTTTAGTCCTACTAGACATGGAGCTATCTACTAATTTGATTAGGTTTTTAGAAGAACTTGTCCATTTATCAAACCTAGCCAAAGCATTATCTAGTTTAGTCTGTAGCTCTCGCTTCTCTTTATTTACCTCAGTATTAAGCTTTTCAGAATATGTCAATAGATTAGTTGTATTTTCTAAGTCAATAGTTAATATCCTAATCTTTTCTTCATATTCTAATTGGGTATTTTGAAAACACTGTTTATGTTGCTCCAAGGTTTTAAGAGAGCTTTTATATGCCTGAACTTCTAAATAATATTTATCATTTTCAGCATTTAGATCAGCATATTGTTTTTGAAGTTCTAAATATTTATATTCACATGTTTCTACACAACTAATTTCCAAGTCATGGTTATTATAAATATGCATTTTATTCTTTAGTTTAACATTATATTCTCTAACTTCAGATTCAGTCATAAGAATTACCTCATTGTCTGGAATTGACCTTCTGCACGCCATGTCTTCTTTAGCAACACCTTACTTAGGAGTTTCTTGAAAAACTTTAAAATAAGAACCTTTAGCGACACTAATTCTGTAACAGAACTGTTACTGATTTGTCGCAGAACTGGCAAATCGTCGCTAATCTGTTGCTAAACTGTCGCGAATGCTGAACATCAAGTTCACTTCACAGCAATACGAATGCAGAAATCTTGTTCTTCTCAATCAAAGCTTCTCAACGAGGCTCTGATGCCACTTGTTGGGTTTACTTGAAGGATCTTTGAAACCTTGATCACGATACAAAAACTGTGCGGAAACCAATCTTTATATATAAGAAGAACAATAGAAATAACCAAACGTTCAAGCCTCAATATATTAATACGATCACTCTAAATAGTGATAGGATTTACAACCTTGAAGCTATAACAAACAATGAGAGAAATATGTAGAGAATATGTGTGTGTAGAAGTATGTTTATCTCTACACCCTAGGACCTCCTTTTATATTGCAAGGGGTCCTAGGTGGTTACAATATAATAAATACTTGCCTAAGTATTATACATTAATATCCTTTAATAGTTTCCTAAACAAACTTGTAACCTTCTCACCATAATCAATATATTTAATACTTTCCATATGAATAGGAAGACTAAATATTTGATCTTATCTTCTACAATCTTCCTTGATCATATCTTCTATAATCTTCTTTCAACTTTATAATACGACCAGGAGGAACAAAGTACTCTAGTAGGAACTGCTATATGACCAGGAGTAACTTCTAAATACTTTATTCTTAACAAATATATATATATATATATATATATATATATATATATATATATATATATATATATATATATATATATATATATATATATATATATATATATGTGTGTGTGTGTGTGTGTATATATATATATATATATATATATATATATATATATATATATACTAGTTTCGTAACCCGCCCAATGGGCGGGTTCGGTTCGTAAATTTTTTTAAAAGTACGTTAGTTTATCAATTATACTTCGTGGCAATGGGACTCATTTTTGTAAAAAAAAAATTAACCTTTGATAATGTTAGGCATTGGCCCACCCAACAGACATGTTTTGTCTCATGTTAATATTTGGTTGTATATATATAAATGGGTGAGTTTTAGTTTGTAAATAGGTTTTTAAACAATCTTTAGAACATTGGTTTGAAGTAAGACATATAGATGTTTGTGTTATAAAGCCTTTAATAGTGTTAGTCGTGTCTGAATAATTTATATTGCTTCGATTTGGACATATAATGTTCAATGTCACTTAAGCATTTTGGTTAAATGGATATAACAACAGGCGAGTTCAGTTTGTATATTCTTTTTTAAAACTACACCTATAGCATTGTTGAAACTAATTACACGCAATATTATCTGTACATTTAACAACGCCGTTGACTATGAAAGGAATATTTTAACTAACAGTTAACAAATTACGAACAACGTAACATATTTAATGAGTGCATTGAAAAAAGAAATGGATGTTCATGCAATAATAGAAAATAAAAGTTAACAAACTATATATAATAACTATCTATAATAACTAATAAGAAATTAATATATGTTTTTAGTTAAAATGCGAAAAAAAAGTTTATTTATAGACAACGTTAATAATTGATTTTGTGCATTTGTCATCTCTCTCACAATAAAATTAAAGAATCTTTAGCTCATCCTATGCTTGTTCTTAACTTTTGAGACAACCACGTATAATTGACTAAGGGATGATAATGGCCTGTGAAAAAACAACCCAATTTGTGACAATTGACTTGTACTTTTGTTGCATTCATGTGATTTGGACATGTTCTTGATGTCACCACGTAACATCATGGGTTTGTTTAGTTGTGTATTCACCTTCTGTTCATTCACATAAATATTTGAATGTTCATCTATAATCTATAACTACATTATAAAATAGTTTGGGATCTTTTAAAAACAGAAAATCTGAGTTTTTAACCAATTTTACTTACTAAATATAGCAAGTTGTCGGTGCCTTTACCACATAACCTTGCTAACGATATTTTATGACAAATGACAAACTCTTGTAACAATTTATTCAAGTAATATTTTTTGTTTTAAATTAAAATATCTTATTATTATATATGTATTATTTTATACTCTAAGTTTACTTTAGTTTCTAAAATTTTGTACTCTTTAATTCTATAGCTATTTCGATAAATTTTATTAACTTTCGATTTTTATTTTTTATTTTTAGCGGGTTTATTTTGATTTCATATTTTTACCCCTTTAACATCAATGTGAATAAGAACTTGATAGGTAGATAGTAAAATTGTTTGTTTCAAAAATTGGTATCGAGTACTCGTCGCCGCATTGCGTGGACACCATGCTAGTCAAATATAAAAAAGTGAATAACTTATAAAAATTAGACTATAAATGCAGTAGTTAAAACCTTTTATAGTGTTTATTGAAAATAAAGTTAAATCATCTATAAATAAAAATAAATTATCGAGTAAGAACATTAAATTTCATAAAAATACAAATATACACGACACATTGACAAGTAGGTACACACTAATGAAGGATAAACGTTAAGTTCGAACCTATTATACCGTAAGTTAAATAGGGGTGATTAAAGATACATTGTTTATATTGACAAGTAGATACACGATAATAAAGGGTAGCAATCTTAACGGTTTCGTTATTCAAGTGTCCATAATTTTTTCCCACATTTCACCAATTTTAGTCATCCTCTAATATCAAGGCCAAGTTTACCATGTATTGTAGCTTGCATAATGAAACCGTAGTAGCTTTTAATTTTGGGGATTTGCCCTCCACAGCAGCAAAAAAAAGGCCAAGTTCACCATGTGATGGAAAAGACTTATCCAAAATAATGATTCTCTAATTAAGTATATACCAAAACTAATACGGTTAGAATTTTATTTTCATGAAATTGGTTATTTTGTAAATTAGACAAATACGATCAATAAATCTCGATAAGTACCATTTGCAGAGGTAAAAAGACCAACTTAAACATCAAACACTGCGCTAAATATCTACAAGGACAAAAGAGATTATAATCTAGAACTTGTTATATGGATATAATGATAAACATTAAAAGAGAAAAAAGGAAATTATATAGACTGAGGACGAGGCACTTATCAAGTAGTGCCAGAAACATGATCAAGTCATTTATAGTTTTTGCAAGACATTACTCCAAGAAAAGATGAAACATATGTTTCAAAAACAATTTCTTTCCTTCTTATAATCATTCTCACACTAAAGGTTCATTTTAGATGCAAATCTCATGTATGATGCATCAAATGTAATTTAAATAGTTTGATTAAAAATTACTGTGTATGAATTCCTTTGATGGTTGGAAAACAGATGTGTTGGTTGGATATAGGAAAAAATCATCAACTTTAGTCCTTTTTTGGTTTCTCGATGATTTGAAAGTGATCTTGCATGACCTAAACTTTTGATAGCGCTATACTTCCGTTCTTTCCTGATGGATGGGAAGTAAGGTAATGTACCCCTTAAATTATCAAACATTAATAAATAAAGCATATTATAAACTAATATATGAATGTCATTGTCGTAGGAAGTAGAATGTAAAACCCACTGATCATTTTTCTTTACACCTGGTGAGGTTGCTTGCCTTATGTAGATATTTCCCAGCTCACCTACAGAAATGATCCACGTTTAAACTGCAAATAGCTTAGCTTTCATGTTGACATACTATATCACTTCTACCAGATATTGAGGATAAGATGCATATCGTATGCATTGTCAATTCACTAAGCAATTTTAATCCTCCCTTACTTTCGTTGCTGCATATATTTCAGTTAACTATTATATTTCACAGTTTTGATGCCTGAGATCCAAGTGAAAATGAAGTATTAGTTTAAAATTAAAATGTACCAGATATGGCTTTTTAGAGACCGCACCATCACCTTCTTTCTCATTAAACTCCTGCCTTTCTCTTAGCCTTTCCTCCACACTTTGTTGCCAGATGACCCACTTGACCTGCACCCATCCTTTCCACTCCCCTATATGATGTCGATTGAGGTAATGAATTGATTATCGTGTCAATGTTGACCTGACACTATGTTTTCTTCAGAGATGTCATTGCTTAAACAGTGACGAGAAGAGCATAAAAGAACATGAAAAAACCATACCTGAGATGAAAACAGTTATTGCAATATCAATATCTATAGTTGTCAAAGACGGACATAAATTAACAGACTAAAGTTATCTTATGTATGTATCAGCTAACTGTTTTCAATATCCTATCAGTTAACGCCATATCAATATCTATAGTTGTCAGATATCAATATCCTATCAGCTAGTTGAACATTGAATTAAGTTTCTTAGCTCGCTCAATACATGCTTAGGTATTTCATAAGTATATTGTACCTACAAATGTAACAAAGTTATTGTCAGTAGTTATATAAGTATAATATTATCAAGTAAATTAGCAGATTAGTAAATATTTTGTTGAGAAATGTAGTCATAAGATCACTGGGTTATGTGGTAGAACCCGTCGATACATTTGATCATCGGTTCAATGCGAAGGGAGAAAATATGTGCTTGACTGTGAAAGATGGAGAAGATTGAAGATAGTGTTGTGGAGTAGTTGGCTTGCTCCAAATAAGCACCATTCATATGATGGAGTATTAATAACCAAAACTATCGTGATACACCGATTAATTATTAACCAAAACTATCGTGATCAACAATTTTGCAAAAAGTAAAAAGACTTGAAAGTAATTACTTACAAAAGTTGTGTGGTCCTACAAAAAGAGCGTTTAGCTTAAGATTTAGTACAATAAAACTCCGATATTGGTCACACGGGCTGGATTCCTTATCATACATGTATCAATCTTATAATACGTGTATTCATATTTAATTTAACACAAACTTAAAGTAACTTTTGCCAACTTATAATACATGTATGCTTTATTTACATCAAACTAATACGTTTATGTAGTTCCTTTTCCAAGACAAAACAATCATGCTTCCCAAAATAATTTAGTTCAACTGTTGCTTTATATTGAGATCTGAATTCCATACACGTTGTAAGGGGAAATTCTTCATCTTTTTAGTTTGAAGGAACATTTATTGACATGATTTCTGTGAAATTTACAGACTAATATACTAAGAAAAGTATCAAGAAAACCTGTATATATAGAGACCTGAGAAGAGTATATTAAAACTTCCATTATTTGTTTACCTGTGTATTATCAAATTGTGGAAGAGGAATGTTATCATCAAATTCTTTTAGTAGCCGTGTAGAGTTGCAGCTGCCATTCCATTAGCCGCTAAACGACAGCCAGTATCGCATCCCTCTCTGGGCGCTATAAGACTGATGAACGCTTTCTTTTTGGTCCAGCAGAAGGAAAAGACGTCTTGACTCAATTATACAAAGTAGGAAGATGAAAAAACATCATTCAATGAGCACATCAACTAACACTATCTGCATGTCAGAAAATATTACACAATCCAAAAACATAAAGTCACCTTCATCAATAAGCTTTGTAAAGCCAACTTTATATGTTGTTGAAAGGAGGAATCATCATCTGCTCAGATCTTTCTACGGCAAAAAACACTATATTCGGAACGGTATCGCTTGTTTTCGACAGGGTAAAAAAACATCACCTGCGACGGACGGCAAAAAAATTGAGAAACATTTGACGCAAATGATTATTGCAAATAAACATTAGGTACACATGACATGATATTGCACAAACCTAAGTTTCAAACCACATTCATGAGACATACATGAGACCACATCAGTATCAAACTAACTATATTAACTTGTTACATAATATTACAAAATCCGAAAAGGTCAAATCACCTTCGTCCGGGATCCTTGGGAAAGTTGGCATAAACATATAGTTGTTGATTATTAAATCAATGATCTTGACCTCGTGACTAAAACACATCTTAATGAACCAAGGCAACACAATGAAAATAAAAAAAAAAGTACAAATTGAGTTTTTAGTATCCTACTGAACCTAAACATTAAACTTTGTATTATAGTTTATCAAAACCAATCAAACCTTAGAGATTAATATGTGATAGGAAATCATACCTCTAGATCATCGACCCCTGACATGTTGCCTCAATGACCACTTGTTCAGGGTGTTTTGACATTGCAACAACCTGATCGTATGTGCAACACTCTTTAAATAAAGTACCAAAAGAAAGTTCATGTTTTTCTTCTCTTTTAACGATTGCAAACAATTTTCCACGTTCCTTTTCAATTTTACACGAGCTCACAAAGAGTTGACTGCAACTCTTCACAAACGTACCTATTTCAACTTGTTTGGAAACGACGACTATATATCCTTCAACGCCACGAACATTATGAACAATGTCTCTTTGAAAATGCTGAAAGGCAAAAAATCAGCAACTTGGACAAAAAACAGCTTAATTTCATATTCAAAACAGAGTTTTAATTATGTTAATTCATGATATAATTTATGTTAATTCACACTTTTCACATGCAATCTTCTTTCATACTTCATAACCATTGAAATAGTAATTAGCTGAAGTGTTGAACGTGTTTGAATTAAAACGGGGTCTGGACTTGCTTTGGGTAGATGAAGAATGACGGCCTTGGTGGGCTCATGATCCTCTGGTATTAACTTTGCGATTGTTTTCTTGAATCAGATAATAATTGGTTCTAACAACAGTGAGAGTTCAATTAATTTGTGAAGTGCATCACAACAACTGACCAACGGAAAGAAAGTGAGAACGAGATGGGATTGTGTCGATTCCTCCATTTTGTCTTCTCGTTTACCAGATTGGTGTGAACTTATCTCTACAACTTCTGATATTATTGTATTAGACAAGTAATATAACTATTAATGAAACTACATAAAATAAGGATAGATAGATACATGGATATATAGATCAGGAGACTTGTACCAATGGGCTGAGAACGGTGATGGCGAACCAATTGTGCCCAACATTTGGAACGGTGATGGTAGGCACGAGGGCTTCATTACATATGCTGATACATGTGCAAAACGTGAGGTGATGCGTGGCATCTACTCGTAGCGTCATCCCTTCAGGCCTGTTGCAATTTTTATAATTGTTCGCGGTCCGAAAAAGTAAATCTTGGAAGCTGAAAGGAGCTTCACGTAAAGCATTGGCTTTTCGTTCAAGCCACTCCTGTATATTCCTACCATCCAAACTCATTGTGCCGCCTTGAATCCAAGTCATTTGCCCAGAAGGGCAACATTATCTACCAGGTCACTTTTGGATGTTTGGCATTGCTTTTACGTTCTGAAATAGTAACAAACTAAAAACATTTGAAAGACACAACATATATTTATATAAACAAAGTCTGTGTTACTAAACAACTGATCACTAACCTCGAGCTTGTGAAAAGTGATTACACCAGGTACAAATTTTTCGAGACTTTTAAGGTGTATACTTGTAGTTGAATGTTAAACCTTACATTATGCAGTGCCATGTAGGTAGGTGCGGGTAGGAAAAAAGGGACACCATATATGTAGTGTCATCATCTGATGAACAAACGAAAAGATAACCTTGTTTCCCATTAATTGCAATAGCCTTTAATATGTTAGGATATGCACAACTGAACACTACTTATCGTAGCACCGTGTTTACTTCTCTGTCCCGTTCATATATTTCATCATATGAACTGTTTGCATCTTCTGCAAATCTGCGATTACTTTTTGCTTCGACTGCAAAATTAAAAAATACCACATATCAGATAATTCAAGTTTCGACACACACAAAACAGTAAGTATGACATTGATGATGATCGCTTTTTTATATACATACATACGCACAGTAATGTCGGGCATTTATCAGCCGTAACTAAAGAGCATAGTGACTAAAGGCTAATGCGGATAATTATTCATGTTCAACAATAAGAACTATATTTGTTTGTTCGGTAAACTTGGTCTATAACATGGGAAGAAAGTAGCTATCGTAGAGGTAATCAAAGGGGTTTTCCGGTTTGGCTTTATGTTCAAACCCCGTGGATTAATCAAAGGCTTTTTCTCTGCTTACCTCCTCCAAAATAACATGCTGAATGGGCAGCCATATCCTGGAAGTTCAATACGAAAGTCAAATATCAATGTATCATTTTTCGACATACAGTGAAAAATTCCATATTGAATAACAATTATATGTACCTTGTAAAACCGAAGGTGTAGGGCAACAAACGTTCTAGCTCCATATCCACCTTTTGTGGCATTATATCAGAACGTGAATTAGGTTCCTTGAACATAATGAGACACAACAAATCAGATCAGATCAGATCAGATCAGATCATACCTACCGTATTGACTGCTTTGTCAATGAAAATAAAGACATACTAATACACGACCTTTAATATTCAAAGAAAATGGTGCCATTAAGCTGAAGTTGACATATCTAGAGGATGAAGCATTAGTTTTGGCAATTGGAGCAGATCCTTCCTTTACCAACGTCTAACAAATTAGCCGAAAGTTGGAAATAGATTCATACAAACCAAACCATATAACAGCTACTAAAAAGTACTCACTATACAAATAAATAATTTGCAATGATTAAGAGATTAATACTTTCTCAAAATATGACAATATGTTTAACATGTAATCAAGCTTAGTTACCTTCTGTAAGAGCGAGATGATCATTGCAAGCTATGAAATTACCAAGAGCAGATATCTTTCATTAACCCGCTGAATAACAATTAAACTCCAAGTCTCCAACCTGAAGAATATATTAATAGTATTATTAATAGGCTTTACGCAGATTGATGAGGTAAACAGCTACATATGAATAAATCAAAATCAGATAAACAAATACATATTGAATAAATCAAAATCAGATAAACTTCTTCAATCTCAAGGGAGTCAGGAGCAGCTTCTGCATCTTCGACTGAAGATGTCATGTTATCTTCAACCCAATCTTATTGATTGGGATTTAAGGTGTTGATGGATCGATTTGTGTGGGTTTGAGTTTAGGGTTTGGGAAAAACGATTATGTTTGTGCATATACGTCAATAGTTTTCTGTTCAATATTAAAAAAATATATACTTTCCAAAATAAAAATAAATCTACCGATTAAAAAGATAAAGTTTCCAAAATAAATGAATTATAACTATAGCCAATGAGATAATGCCACGTGAGATATGAGGTGGCGCATATTTATTTTCCTATGTCAAACTTAGCCCCATATATATATTAGATATATATATATATATATATATATATATATATATATATATATATATATATATATATATATATATATATATATATATATATATATATATATATATATATATATATATATATATATATATATATATATATATATATATCTACATTATATATAAGAGGAGGGATATGCCATATAAGCACCTCATAATGCCATGTCACCATTATTATTTTTAGTATTTTTTTTAATTTTTACTGTCATTTTTCTGTAAAAAATATCATTACCAAGTTGAAATATGAATATCTTTTGATTTTAAATTTTCATACGGTTTCAAAAGTGAATATAATTACTTTCTTTTTTTAAGTTTGGTTTGTAATTTTCGTTTTTAATAATTCTTTTTAATTTATTTCCGGATATTTTCTCCCATAATGGCACTGATATCAATCACCTTGAGATCCCTGGGATATAGCCATAATAATAGCAGATTCAATAAAAAGAGATACGATATTGTTCATATTACCACAAAAAAGGCACGCCTCCTTTTTTTTCCAAAACCCTCATGAGGGATTGTATTATAATTCTCAGATTGTGTGCTAATTGTTTTTGCAGGTTGTTCACCTTATTTATTTTGTTTTAAAGGTATATGCTTTTTTACAAAAGCGTAATGAAACTGTGCTATTTTTTATTATGTATTAGGGTTTCATATTAGGGTTTGTTGATGTAGATGGAAGTCTGGTATATTCGAGCTAATCAACTTAAATTTCACCAGCTTATTATTATTTATTACTATATGATGCAGTTTAGGGATTACTGGTCTTGAAATTTTTGTAGGTTAGTATATCGGATCTAATTTATCTAATGTTTATAAATATTTATTTTGAGCAAGGTGGAAACATACTACCTTAAGAGTAATTTTGTTATGCATTTAAAACATGCTACCCAACAGTGGACCATTTGTTACAACCAGTTATGGTTATGATGCTCCACTTGAGAAGTATGGTGTGATTTTTCTTATAAATTAGCCATATTAGGAATTGTACACATGTTTTTACCCACAATATGTCACTTGGTTTTTAATGCTTTTGGCGAATATTGATGCACACAATGATGTAACTGTAAACTATAATGGGAAATATTATCACTTACCTGCTTGGTCTGTCAGCATCAAACTACAAGAATGTTGTATACAACACTACAAAGGTTTCTTTTATGATTATAGACCGACATCAAACTTATTCGTTGCTATTCGTTTTAAGCTTTAAGAAGTCAGAGGGTGTTAATAATTTGACAATTGACAAATTATCTCTACAATGTTTATACCTACAAGTACTTGAGATGTACTCAAGGAAACTTCATCAGATTGGAGATATGGTAGGTTTAATTATCACACCAGAAAGGGAGTACTCTTTTTATGCAATGTTATCGCACCTAATTTTATTCTCATTTTTCTAGCAAAGCTAATGTTTTATTCCGTGATCAAATTTGTTGCATCAATATTCGTTCTATATACATCTATAACATATATCGTTCTATATTATTCTAGATGTTAATTAATTTAGACACATATTTTATGGTAATGACTGTCAAAATCTGTCTTCTTCACTTTTCAGTGAGGTTGCGTGTAGTGATGGAGGTCATATTTCGACTGATGATCTTGAATCATTAATCAATGATGAATTCTAACTTGATTTTGGCAGGATATAGTTAGTTTAACAACGGGATTGTAAATGGTAACTAAATTGTACCCTTTCGGTTATTTGTGGTTTTAATTCTCTACACTATGGTATAGGGGTGTTTCGGATTGCTTATTGGTATAAGGGTTGTTTGGGATCTTTTTAATAAAACTGTTACTCATAAAGCGGCTGTTTAGGACTGCGTATTGAAGTGCTAACAAAGAGGTCGTTTGTGATTCCTTTCTGATTTTTTATCCCATTACAAGTGATGTCAATAAGCACACCCAAACAACCCTGCCAAGAAACCCTATACGACTGTAATGTGAATAAATATAAAAAATATTATAATTTTGAGTTAGAGTGGTTGAATAAATATCAGCATAGCCAGTAAGAATTACAAGTGGTATGCATCACTGTTAAATTTTGGTTTTGTTTTCAAATAACAGTAACCTTGACCAATGGATATGGAACGATTGAAGCTCAACCCTATGTCGATTGGGGTCGAAGAGAAGGAGAGTAGAACCACTCTTCACCTCCTTAGCATGCTTGGTATGTAATTTTGAATCTTAATTATGATTTTTTTTTATTTCCCTGTTTTTTGTACATTTATATATTTGAATTTGTTTTATTTCTCCCAGCGTATGTGCGAGCTCCCGGAGTCATATGCAGCTGGACCGATGACATGTAAGGATGTAATCAGGTTTGCTTATTGATACATACCAAATAACAAATCAATGCATGTGCTTCTTTTAGGCTTATGATATATTATGTACTCTATCAAGAATCTTCTATTTCGTTAATATTTGATTTAGTGACCAACCGCCATCCTTGTGGAATTATCAGAAAAATAAAAAGGTACGGTGCTGTTTTAAAAATAGTGACTGGATGACTTAATGGTTGTTCCTTTTCTGGGCTCTATTTACATAGATTTTCGAGGTTTGTATGCTCTTTTTTACAGATTTATGATGTAGGATTTTTGTACCCTTTAGGAAAAGGATGACAAAATAGGGCAAGTGGGCACGACGATTTAGGAAAACCGTGCGTGAATGACCCTAAAAGTAGAGTGAGTTCGTTCTCGAGGAGGCACGTGTGTTGTGTAATGAATTGATTATGTTTGTGATTATATTGAGAAGAAAAGAAAATAGAAATAAGAAAGAAAAGAAGGTTACGAAGACGGATTAAACTAAGACGAAAAAGGCGATCACGTAAAACCGTAAATAGTGCAAAAATTAAAATTTTAACCTAAAAATTCCTAAAAATTACTAAAAATCCACAATAATATTCTAAGAGTTTACAAAAAATCCAAACTTGCTAAAACCTTTTAGTTAATTAGATAATGACTTTTTAATGCTAATTAAAGCCCTAAAAATCACAATTAATTATTAAAAAGCCCTAAACAAGATTTCAAAGTTTGTAAACCTCAAAGATAACCTAATTAAGCTAAAAAGTATTTTTTAAAATTGTAAAACCAAATAAAACTATTTTTAAATACTTAAAAACTATTAAAATCAATTAAAACTTAAAATTAATTCTAGAAAAAAATTGAAAAGCCCTAAAAATATTTGGAAAGTTACAAAATTCCTAATTTAGTGTCTACAATCTAGGAAAAATGAAAAAAGTAGAAAAAACAAACTTTCAATTTTTAATAATAAAATAATCAAAAAAATTCAAAGTTTATTAAAAAATTCTAAAAAATTACCAAAAATCTAAAATATTGTAACTAAGACAGAAATGCAATCAAAAGTTTCTAAAACCTATTTAATAATTTTATAATAAATTTTAAAGTTGGTTAAAAACCCTAAAATCCTATAAAATAAAAAATAAGACTTTTTGAAAACTTTATGGGCTGTAAACCTCAAAAATATAAATAGAAACCTAAAAACTATTTTTTCAGATTTTTAAAATAATTTTTCCTATTTTTTATTCACTTTCTAAAATTTAAACTAAAAATAATCCTAGAAAATTAATTAAATACGGGAAAAATAAACTTTTTGCACCAAAAAGTCCTAAAACTGAATAAAAACAAGAGAAAAATACTAACTTGGAAAAAGCCCAAAGGAATAAGCTGAAATCAGCTTAATATTAAGCTGATTGTTAAATAAGCCAAAAAACAAACACTCCTTAAGTAAATAATGAATCCAACCTTGGTCAGTAAAAGACCCAAGGGCAGGATGGTTAAGTCGTTTGTGTGTGGGAGGAGTGGCGCAGGTTCGAGTACTGGCCACGTCCTTTTTGCTAAAACTTTTTTTTTTCTTTTTTAATCTTTAAAACCCTCTCCTTATGTCACTTTAATCACAAAAACACAAAATCAAACCCAAGTTACCAAGATTAAAACAATCTGGAATCAAAAACGTGCTCAGGTTGGTCTTTTGATGAACAAAAAGAAAAAGGTTATCTTCACTTGTGAAGATATGATCAAGAGGAGCTTGATCTTGGATACTTGTTGGTTTTTTGATGGACAAATGGCACTCCAACAACCAGTTGGGTTGTGGGAAGTCAGTTAAACAATAAAAACACAAGGGTTAACACACAAAAATCTCACAAATAGCACACAATGTTTCTGATAAAGGCTATGCAGGTCTGAGAGTATGTTGCTGATTTTATGGGCACAAAAGTGAATTTCAAATGCTTAAATCATGCACACAAACTAACCAAATGACATGTAGGCAATTAACACCCCTTAAATGACCTAATATCTAACATATAATCAAACTGGATGGCACAAATTTCACCAAATCAAGCAGTAAGATGGAATGACTGTTTTTTGACCACTTATCCAACTTTTTAGCATGCAAATGTGTTTTAAAACCCTACCAAATAGAAACCTAAGCTAGGATATAACCTATTACAACCCTATTGAGTATGACAACTGATTTTTAACTCAAAAATCTTTCAAATAGCTCAGTGAATATGCAAATCCAAACACCCCTTAAAATCTGAAATTCAGTTTTTAACAAAGCAAATGGTTTCAAATGTCACCCAAACTGATTCAAACCACTACTAACATACATTTAATATAAAAATAAGCATGAACAACCAGAATAACAAGCACTTAAACACATTTCATACAAATCACATAAAGCAAATATTTTGAAAACTACAAATGGAACCAAGGGATTTTACCTTGTGGGACCTACAATCCAGGTCCCACAATGGCTGCTTAGCCACCTCCAATCAGGTCCGGACCTGAGCTGAACCTTGGACTAAACAAGCTCCAAGTGAACCTGCTAAGATCAAAAGAACACACAATATACTAACTTCTGATTTTTCTTCTTTAATCTTTTTCAAACCTACAACCAACAAAACTTGGTCCTTTGAACACGTTTTAAAACTAGATCAATTTCAAATACCCAAGATTTCCAATCCACTTTCACTTCAAGGAATCTTAGATTTCTGAAATTATCAAAAACTTTTCAAAACCTTTTGAAAACTCAACACACTTCACAAATAATTTTTGGAACTCAGTATTAGCTTTCAACACACACACAACTTTTAATAACTTATAAAAGGAATTAAATTGCTCAACAAATACCAAACTTTATATTCATTAAAAAGGAATTACAAATGTGAAAGCTAAAAACTGGAACAAAGAAATATGGACACAAATCGTCCATATTTATACTACTCTAAAGAAAATACTAGAAGCTTAAACCCTACTACATAAAATCCCTAAAATGTCCTTGGACTTTTGACTGAAAATGGTCAAATTGTGCCTCATGTGATGATGTTGATGTAGCCAGCTGTTGTTGGATGATCATAAGCGTTCATTCAAGCTTTGGGAGCACGAAAACCATCTTAGCTGTTGATTGGTATGCAAGATGCGTTTTTTGCCCAAATAAGTGAAGCAGGGGACAAACGTGGGGACCATTTGGGTGAGTGGGAAAGTGATGTATAAGGTGGGTTTTGATTAGGCAATGGTTAATTGCTAATCTGGATAAAATGGGGGAAAGTTATCAAGATTCAAGGAAAAACCCAATTTAGAGTTCATGTGTTCTTGGGGGTTTTAATCTGTTTTTGGTTAATTAGATTTTTAAAAAGTTGTTTAGTGGGAAAATTAAAGAGGTTGACTGGGTTTGACCAGGTTTA
Source organism: Glebionis coronaria (assembly GCA_025667525.1). Lineage (NCBI taxonomy): Eukaryota > Viridiplantae > Streptophyta > Magnoliopsida > Asterales > Asteraceae > Glebionis > Glebionis coronaria. Next base: position 338,649 of record JANFOE010001134.1, on the reverse strand, counting down.
TTAAATAAACCTGGTGGGTGGGTTGTGGATTACGGGTTTGGACTGGGTTTGGGTATGGATAGTGGGTAGGGTCGGGTTTTGATGAGGTGTCATGGTGTGAGTGGAGGAGTGGGTTTGGTTGTCTGGGCAGAAAAGGCCCCCAAGGTTTCTTTCTTCTTTCACTTTGTATAAACAGCAACAAACTTCTTTTTCCCTTAATAATGACTTTGAACAGTTGGCATATTTGGCCCTTGTGTTTGGTAAAAAACATGAACAAGGACTTAACATGTACTTTCTTCAATTTCCAAGGACCTTTAATGTCAAAACATGAATCTTCAAAGACCATAGTTGTTCAATCTTGATTCTTCAAGGGTAAAAAGTGACAACTTGCAAATCTTGAGGGACCAATCTTGCAATTTCTTCAAACTTCAAGGGCAAAACTTGTACAATCTTCATTCCTCAAGGACCATTCTTGCATAACTTGATTTCTTCAAGGTCTTAACTTGCCAAGTCTTCAAAACTTCAAGGTCATTCTTGGAAATTCCAGATTTGGGCCCAGTTCATTGTGCGGCTTCGTTTCCCGTGTTCGTTTTTGATTGATTCTTGTGATCTTTTGTCATTTCCCAATATCCGTACCTAAAATACACAAGTAACAAACACGAGCATATATTTGGCAGTTTTAATGATATTTAATGCATTTTAAGCCCGATTTGGACGATGAGACTATGTATAAAAGCAGTCTCATCACTCCCCCATACTAAACCATTGTCATGCCCTCACGCAATGCTAGAATAAAGTATCGTAGCACCTCCAAAATTCATTTTATTCACTTTATTGGAATGATAAACTAGCTACACTACTACTATTACTACTACTTGCGTTTTAGACATAATGTATGATTTTCATCGCAAAATGGGACGTTTAGGTTCATAGAATAAGAACACGTGAATGCTTCGTTAGAAATAATTTCATCGTCCTCGATTTTCACCTTAATTCCATGCCAAGCGTGTAACGAGATCATTGTCATTATAAGTTAGTAATGCTAACACTATTCATATGCCCTAATCACGTACTTATCCTCCCATTATTCCTAAGTTGTATCTCTTATATTTTATTTTGTCTTTAATGTTTCACGAGGATACATTATTGACTTATGCGATAATAGATATTTAGGTCTAAAAATAGAGTCCTAACGGTGTAACTAAGACCATTAAATCAATAACCCCTCCTAATAGACAACGATGTCAAAAAATTAAGTTGACAAGAAGAATCGATAAACACGGTTTTATAACGGTTTTGAACATGAGACTTATTACCAAGACTTTTATACGCCCCCTAACGGAAGGGCCTTATTATCTTTGGTTTACCTCCATCTTTTATTCAACTTCGCCATGAAGCTTTTATTATGACTTCGGTCTTGCCTTGCCTTTTATTATCTGCCTCATCGGTGGTTTTATTAGCCAAAGACCTATATCCTCACGCTAAAGCGAATTTTGGATCTTTAAAGCTTCGAAGATTAAGGCTTGATTCACTTTCAATTTTGCATAGATTTTAGGCCTTGTGGGGCTTCAAATTGTTTGCTAGATTTAGGTGAGCACTTGAAATCTTATTATTGGGTGAAGCTTTTGATTATTCGGGTGCCAATACTTCAAAACCGTGACGCTGGCGATACCTTAATGTCTTCCCAATTTAATTACACGGAAGCTACTAGAAAAGACTAGAAACCCAACAATCCTAACTAAACCGCTAAGTCAATATTTATTAAGCAAAAAATATTTACAAGCGAAGGGAGAATAAGCAAACAACGAGAACACATGAGTTTTTGAAAGAATACGAGTACTCTACGTTTAGCATAGTAACTTATAATTAACTCTATTATTTCTCGTCCTCATTTAAGAGACTTAGCCTAATGTGTAGTTAAGGAATCAAAGCTAAGTGCTCAACACGCACGGTCGAGTCAAAAATTACTCTTATTCTCGCCATCGGAAAACCTACATTCTTGTCTTCAAACACTTATAAAACATGAGAAAAATTTAAAATTTGGCCGTTTTTTAGCCTTATTTTGCAACAAAAACGATAAACAAAAAGATAAACTTTGGAAAGCGTGAAAAGATAAACTTTGGAAAGCGTGAAGGTTTGGCAAGGCAAGTATCTATTCACCCCCCATACTAAAGTTAAACATTGTCCTCAATGTTTCGAGTCTAGGGGTGCAAACACCCCCATACTAGAGACGTAGTCGAATGCCTAATCTAGCATGGAAAGGGTGTAACCATTAAATTAAAAGCCGTTTATGAAGTGTGCTAAAAACCTAAGGTTAGAACATCAGAGGATATATCATTGGATATTGGGAAAGTCTTCAAAGCAAACGATCGAGTGCTCCCATAAAACGAACACGAGAGGCTCCAATCGTGAAGATCATGATCTAAAAACCACAATGCACAAACAACCACGAAACAAAGGTTGGAAGGGTACAAATCCCCTCACATTAAACGAATTAGAAAGCAATAATATATACATGGATAAGCATGGGTCTCCCTCACGAGGCACCTTGTTTTTGATAACCGAGTCAAAAGCTCGACTCGAATCCCCATAAATGTGATCATTTAGGGATAATCTTGGTATGGTCAATTTTTGGTAGGGCTTACATGATAAACAAGGCCCAAAAACAACCGGTATTAAGGACTAAGTCCTTTGATGGTGCAAAATACCGGGATCGAAGATGGCGTTCTCGTTTTCATTGGAAAAACAAATCAACGCCACTTCATCGTGAGCCAACAAAAACTCAAAGAGTTTCAAGAAAATAGATGAGAAGAAATAGAAGGGTGGGACAATGGGTAAGTCATGAAAACATTGAGCTACTCGAGGTAGACTCGCACCAATCAAATGAAAAGATTTTCCATTTATTGCATCGGTGGAAGACCGAGATTTCCCTTTATAAGCAATTCCGGGATCAAATATCTAGTCCTCGGTGGAGAAAGGGGAGGGAACATAAGGGGCTTCCCTCACACTAAGTCTACACAAAGCATCGTCAAAAGGAGAAGACGAGCTTGTAGTACTCAATACACGTGGTGATGACGGAGTTAGAATTGTAGAAAAATCTTTTGAATTCAATTCAAAATCTTTTCCTTTTCCATCTTTTAAACTCTCCTTGTGAAAACCCGATTTGATTATGTCAAAAATATTTGGTGTTTCTAAAGCAATGTTAGTTACACTAAAAATTCTCACATTTGAAAACCGTTTTGGTATAGGTGGTGGTAAGTTTTCAAAACGTTTGTCAACAAAGAAAACTCCCCCATCGGGATCAACATATTCATCATCCGAAGAATCATTCACAATTGGAATCGTAGGCTTAACACTCTTAACCTCCACCGGCGGAGGGGACGGAACTTCATTTTTATCAACAACTCCTAAAACTCTATTTGAAATCTTTTTGCAAATGTTTTTGATGGGATTGACATTGTACAAAGACGTGATCGAATACACATGAGAAAGTGTGGAGTTTTGGGTTGCATTAATGACGAGTTCTTCCTCATTGAAACGAAGAGTGATTTTCCTTGCATGCACATCAATAAGTGCTCTCGAGGTATCCAAAAATGATCGACCTAAAATTAAAGGAACTTTAGGATCGATAGGAATGTCAACAACAATAAAGTCTACAGGATAGTAGAACTTTCCAACTTTCACAAAGACGTCCTCAGCAACTCCACAAGCTAGAATCGTAGAATGATCGGCCATCTCGATTGACATTCTTGAAGGAGTGAGATTGGGAAGATTGAGCGATTTAAAAATATCAAGAGGCATCAAATTAATACTAGCACCAAGATCGGCCAAGGCGTAGCATTCTTCCATGTCTTGTATAGCACATGGGATTAAAAACTTGCCGGGATCACCGACTTTTTAAGGTATGCGGCTTAGAAAAACCGATGAACAACTAGACGATTTTTGCAATTTCTCTTTGTTATTCAACATACTTTTGAAGTTCGCGGCAAATCGAGGCATCATGACCAAGGCGTCAGAAAAACTTATATTAAAATGCAAGTCATGAAACATTTTCATAAAAAGTTCAAATTGATAATTATTTCGTTCATGTGCCTTTTCCTTGTCTCGTCTTGAAGGGTATGGTAAAGGTGGTGTGGGTTGGGGCATAGGCATAGGCATCGGCCTTGGAATATCGGGTTCCATGATTGGCGTGGGTTCAACCGTAGGTGTGGTTTGAGCGGTACTTCGTGGGCTTGGAATTTGCTCCTTTTCTACCACCACCTCGGGTTCTTTCTCTTTTTCCTTCTCCATAGAAGTACTTGGACGAGAAATGGGTTCTTTGAAAGTTTTACCACTACGAGTAGTAATAACCTTCAATTCTCCTTTCGGGTTCACGATGGTATCACTAGGAAGACCACCCGAAGAAGAGGGCTTACACATGATAGCTTCAAACATTTTTGCCATTCGGTCTTCAAATTTAGATTGCCTAGCATCCGCTTTTAACAACTCTTGCTTAATCTCATGTTGACCTTGCTGCATTTTTTGTTGATTTTGTTGGAGACGTGTGACATTTCCTTCCATTTTATTAGCATGAGTCTTAAGTTCATTAGCAAGTTCGTTTTTTAGCTCGTTTTTCAACTCGGATCTTAAGCTAACCATTTCACGTTGCATATTGTCAAACTTAGCATCATTAGCCTTAGCATAATTAAAAAAATTCTCCTTGAAGATTTTTGGTGTGATCATTTTGAAAACCTTGTGTCGAAGTTTGAAAATCACGGTTTTGGTTTTGATTTGAAATTTGCCCATTTCCACTTTGATAATTACCCTTGTTTTAATTCCTTTGATTTCCTTGATAATTACCACCTTGGTTGTTGTTTCGATAGTTATTAGCATTTTGATTTGGTGGAGCTTGATTTTGGCGGGAACCTTGACCGTTTTGGTTATAAGTTCCCGTGGCTACATAAGCACTCGAAGTGTTACCATCCGCGGTAATGCACTCGGAACGATCAGGAGCTCCACCACACAACAAACAACTCTTAGAAACCGCTTTAACCGAAGCGGAATTCGAAGCTTCTTGAGCTTTCCAATGGGACATAAGGCTAGAAAATCTATCAAAAAACCGATTTTCTTCATTTGCTTCATCATGTAAGGCATTAATGCCAATTTGGCAACACTCGGTGTGTTACGAGGGCTATAAACCTTAGACCTATTCTCAATTACGACCAAAGCTTCCTCAACCGTTTTACACAAAAAATTACCACCCGCGGCGGCATTTAAATAATCTCTTTCATGATCGTTAAGTCCATTGTAAAACGTGTCTATTTGGTGCAAGTCGGAAAAACCGTGATGAGGACATTCATGTAACATTTCCTTAAACCTATTCCAAGCCGTTGAAAAACTTTCATTTGATTCTTGTGAAAATTTAGAAATCTCATTTTTCAAATGCGTAGTCTTAGAGGGCGGAAAAAATTGGTTCACGAACTTTGAAACGAGATCCTTCCACGTCAATATAGAATTGGGTGGCTCTTTCTCTAACCAAATTTTTGTGGGCCCCGCTAAGGAATACGGAAAAAGCATCATCTTAATCGAGTCATTCGAGACATCCTTAAATTTGCACGTGGCGGTAAGACGATGGAATTGGCGGATATGGTTGTGAGGATTGTCCTTCTCATCACCACGGAATTTGTTGTTTTGGATCATCGACAACAAACCCGTTTTCACCTCAAAATTCTCCGCAAGGATAGCGGGAATCACAATAGCTTCTCCATAACCCTCGGTGGGTGCTTGAAGTAACTCCATCATAGTTCGATTCGCCATGGTTGGTGCTTCTCGTACAATGGGTTCGTCAATAGGAGACTCCTCACTAGAATGAGTTGGAGTGGAGTTTTGTTCGTTCGTCTACGTGCACGTTTTGCTTGATTACGAGTTAGCATAAACGTCACGTACAACGAAGAGACGAGCAAAGAAGATTCTTTTTGGTGTTTTTACTTTTTCAATTTTTTTGTGGTTTTTGATTGTTTTAACTTTTTTTGGAAATTGGTGAATGTATTAAGTAGACACAAATCTACAAATCTCCTCCTTAATCAAATCTCTCGATTAAAGAAGCCTCAAGGAATGAAAACGATCACGTGAAGTGAACGCCTTCGATGACTTTAGAACGATGGTGGAACACCAAATCGTTCAAGAGGGTTTAATCAATAGAAACCAAGAAAATATATATGATATGTAATAATACTTTGGGCGGCAAAACCCTCGATTCACTCTCAAAATCAAATACGCACAAGCAAGCGGAGGAAACGAGGCGGCGCGAAGCACTTAAGAGCCTTTTTCCTTTAGGTCGTGAAATACAACCGCCTTATACCCACCTTATAGTTTGTATTTTCAAAATCGAGCTTCACGAAAGTATTTATCTATTTTTGCCTTTTTTTTCTTTGGTTTGAGATTCGAATACAATGATTGGGTAATGACCTCCCAAGTCAAGGTTGTGATTTCTCACGTATTTGGAGTACTTGTGAATTTATTGTTTTACGTATACAATATAGTAATAGTATTCACACAAAAACCGAAAAACGATAATACGTATTAGTAGAGTGCTACTAATACAAATACTAATTGTGGTTAGTATAAAAACAACAATTGTTCAACCAAAACACAACACGCCTCCCCGGCAGCGGCGCCAAAAATTGATGTAGGATTTTTGTACCCTTTAGGAAAAGGATGACAAAATAGGGCAAGTGGGCACGACGATTTAGGAAAACCGTGCGTGAATGACCCTAAAAGTAGAGTGAGTTCGTTCTCGAGGAGGCACGTGTGTTGTGTAATGAATTGATTATGTTTGTGATTATATTGAGAAGAAAAGAAAATAGAAATAAGAAAGAAAAGACGGTTACGAAGACGGATTAAACTAAGACGAAAAAGGCGATCACGTAAAACCGTAAATAGTGCAAAATTAAAATTTTAACCTAAAAATTCCTAAAAATTACTAAAAATCCACAATAATATTCTAAGAGTTTACAAAAAATCCAAACTTGCTAAAACCTTTTAATTAATTAGATAATGACTTTTTAATGCTAATTAAAGCCCTAAAAATCACAATTAATTATTAAAAAGCCGTAAACAAGATTTCAAAGTTTGTAAACCTCCAAGATAACCTAATTAAGCTAAAAAGTATTTTTTAAAATTTTAAAACCAAATAAAACTATTTTTAAATACTTAAAAACTATTAAAATAAATTAAAACTTAAATTAATTCTGGAAAATAATTGAAAAGCTCTAAAAATATTTGGAAGTTACAAAATTCCTAATTTAGTGTCTACAATCTAGGAAAAATGAAAAAAGTAGAAAAAACAAACTTTCAATTTTTAATAATAAAATAATCAAAAAAATTCAAAGTTTATTAAAAAATTCTAAAAAATTACCAAAAATCTAAAATATTGTAACTAAGACAGAAATGCAATCAAAAGTTTCTAAAACCTATTTAATAATTTTATAATAAATTTTAAAGTTGGTTAAAAACCCTAAAATCCTATAAAATAAAAAATAAGACTTTTTGAAAACTTTATGGGCTGTAAACCTCAAAAATATAAATAGAAACCTAAAAACTATTTTTTTAGATTTTTAAAATACTTTTTCCTATTTTTTATTCACTTTCTAAAATTTAAACTAAAAATAATCCTAGAAAATTAATTAAATACGGGAAAAATAAACTTTTTGCACCAAAAAGTCCTAAAAGTGAATAAAAACAAGAGAAAAATACTAACTTGGAAAAAGCCCCAAGGAATAAGCTGAAATCAGCTTAATATTAAGCTGATTGTTAAATAAGCCAAAAAACAAACACTCCTTAAGTAAATAATGAATCCAACCTTGGTCAGTAAAAGACCCAAGGGCAGGATGGTTAAGTCGTTTGTGTGTGGGAGGAGTGGCGCAGGTTCGAGTCCTGGCCACGTCCTTTTTGCTAAAACTTTTTTTTCTTTTTTAAACTTTAAAACCCACTCCTTATGTCACTTTAATCACAAAAACACAAAATCAAACCCAAGTTACCAAGATTAAAACAATCTGGAATAAAAAACGTGCTCAGGTTGGTCTTTTGATGAACACAAAGAAAAAGGTTATCTTCACTTATGAAGATATGATCAAGAGGAGCTTGATCTTGGATACTTGTTGGTTTTTTGATGGACAAATGGCACTCCCACAACCAGTTGGGTTGTGGGAAGTCAGTTAAACAAGAAAAACACAAGGGTTAACACACAATAATCTCACAAATAGCACACAATATTTCTGATAAAGGCTATGCAGGTCTGAGAGTATGTTGCTGATTTTATAGGCACAAAAGTGAATTTCAAATGCTTAAATCATGCACACAAACTAACCAAATGACATGTAAGCAATTAACTCCCCTTAAATGACCTAATATCTAACATATAATCAAACTGGATGGCACAAATTTCACCAAATCAAGCAGTAAGATGGAATGACTGTTTTTTGACCACTTATCCAACTTTTTAGCATGCAAATGTGTTTTAAAACCCTACCAAATAGAAACCTAAGCTAGGATATAACCTATTACAACCCTATTGAGTATGACAACTGATTTTTAACTCAAAAATCTTTCAAATAGCTCAGTGAATATGCAAATCCAAACACCCCTTAAAATCTGAAATTCAGTTTTTACAACAAATGGTTTCAAATGTCACCCAAACTGATTCAAACCACTACTAACATACATTTAATATCAAAATAAGCATGAACAACCAGAATAACAAGCACTTAAACACATTTCGTACAAATCACATAAAGCAAATATTTTGAAAACTACAAATGGAACCAAGGGATTTTACCTTGTGGGACCTACAATCCAGGTCCCACAATGGCTGCTTAGCCACCTCCAATCAGGTCCGGACCTGAGCTGAACCTTGGACTAAACAAGCTCCAAGTGAACCTGCTAAGATCAAAAGAACACACAATATACTAACTTCTGATTTTTCTTCTTTAATCTTTTTCAAACCTACAACCAACAAAACTTGGTCCTTTGAACACGTTTTAAAACTAGATCAATTTCAAATACCCAAGATTTCCAATCCACTTTCACTTCAAGGAATCTTAGATTTCTGAAATTATCAAAAACTTTTCAAAACCTTTTGAAAACTCAACACACTTCACAAACAATTTTTGGAACTCAGTATTAGCTTTCAACACACACACAACTTTTAATAACTTATAAAAGGAATTAAATTGCTCAACAAATACCAAACTTTATATTCATTAAAAAGGAATTACAAATGTGAAAGCTAAAAACTGGAACAAAGAAATATGGACACAAACCGTCCATATTTATACTACTCTAAAGAAAATACTAGAAGCTTAAACCCTAATACATAAAATCCCTAAAATGTCCTTTGACTTTTGACTGAAATGGTCAAATTGTGCCTCATGTGATGATGTTGATGTAGCCAGCTGTTGTTGGATGATCATAAGCGTTCATTCAAGCTTTGGGAGCACGAAAACCATCTTAGCTGTTGATTGGTATGCAAGATGCGTTTTTTGCCCAAATAAGTGAAGCAGGGGACAAACGTGGGGACCATTTGGGTGAGTGGGAAAGTGATGTATAAGGTGGGTTTTGATTAGGCAATGGTTAATTGCTAATCTGGATAAAATGGGGGAAAGTTATCAAGATTCAAGAAAAAACCCAATTTAGAGTTCATGTGTTCTTGGGGGTTTTAATCTGTTTTTGGTTAATTAGATTTCTAAAAAGTTGTTTAGTGGGAAAATTAAAGAGGTTGACTGGGTTTGACCAGGTTTATTAAATAAACCTGGTGGGTGGGTTGTGGGTTACGGGTTTGGACTGGGTTTGGGTATGGATAGTGGGTAGGGTTGGGTTTTGATGAGGTGTCATGGTGTGAGTGGAGAAGTGGGTTTGGTTGTCTGGGCAGAAAAGGCCCCCAAGGTTTCTTTCTTCTTTCACTTTGTATAAACAACAACAAACTTCTTTTTCCCTTTATAATGACTTTGGACAGTTGGCATATTTGGCCCTTGTGTTTGGTAAAAAACATGAACAAGGACTTAACATGTACTTTCTTTAATTTCCAAGGACCTTTAATGTCAAAATATGAATCTTCAAAGACCATAGTTGTTCAATCTTGATTCTTCAAGGGTAAAAAGTGACAACTTGCAAATCTTGAGGGACCAATCTTGCAATTTCTTCAAACTTCAAGGGCAAAACTTATACAATCTTCATTCCTCAAGGACCATTCTTGCATAACTTGATTTCTTCAAGGTCTTAACTTGCCAAGTCTTCAAAACTTCAAGGTCATTCTTGGAAATTCCAGATTTGGGCCCGGTTCATTGTGCGGCTTCGTTTCCCGTGTTCGTTTTTGATTGATTCTTGTGATCTTTTGTCATTTCCCAATATCCGTACCTAAAATACACAAGAAACAAACACGAGCATATATTTGGCAGTTTTAATGATATTTAATGCATTTTAAGCCCGATTTGGACGATGAGACTATGTATAAAAGCAGTCTCATCAATTTACTAATGAGGTTTGCCAAGTATTGTTTTGTTTTGTTTTGATTTTACATAAATAATTATAGTTAGAACTGTAATTACGCTCTTCTGAATTCTAAATTTCATCCTTATTCTCTAATTACGCTGAGGACAATTGCAATGTAAGAGTGTGTCTGTATATTTAACTATAACCGGTAAGTATTGTTCAACTGAAAAGCCCTCTAATTTGATCCATTCAATTAAATATTGGATTTTAGTTATTCAAATGATGGGAAACTCAATTACACAATAGACATGATGTTTTTTCTTGATTATCTATCGTGTATTGCAGTAAAGGAGGAAAAGCCATCATTGACGATTTATCACCTCGCTTAAACCCCAAAAGTATGATTCAAGGAGGTGTATTAATCCAATTTTAGCTAGAGGTTATTCAAAAAGGATTAACATATGTTCAGCCTTGCCAGACCGCAATTTGGTTGATGTCTGCTTTTTGTAGCAAATATGCCAGACTACATAGTCCTTTCCAACATTTCTGCTCAGTTTTTCTTGAATGAAATATATGTAAGTTAAAAGCTACGGATATATAAACCATAATTAGATTTACTTTTGTTAATGTGCTTTAGGACAATTATAATGAGCATTCCCAAGGAACATTCTTAGTTTCCAAGAATTCATTCTGAGTTTTTTAATCTGCCGAGTTTCCAGGAATGAAAATTTCAATACCGTGAATCTTTAACTATTTACTTCTGCAATAAAAAATTGTTCTTCGAACTATTGTTAAGTTTACATCAAATATAATAAGAATAAGAAGTATCATATCAAACATTTCTTTGTCGAAGTGTAACTACAAATTGACCCAGTAAGTTGTAAGTAATATTTAGACAGTCAAAGGAGCTATTAGTAGCATAGTCGGATGCACGTGTATAGCTCACTATATCTCAACAAGCCTTACATAACTTGAATGATTTGTTACCTAAATATGAGACCAGTATAGATGACCCACCTGTAGTTATCGGTTAACTATAGTGTGTTTTACTATTAGGAAATGACGTTAATGTGTCAAGTAGCCTGACTCTACTGTATCTGTGCTCATAGTTCAGATATTTAATCTATTAATTTTCTAATTGGAAACTTCATATGTTTTTTGGTTACCATGGATCGTGCTTTGTTTTGCTAGAATATAAGGTACTTTAACAACATCATGGATTTGTTCACTAAGTCTAAAGAAAAAAGGTTAAAGTTGACTGCTGAAAAAAATCTATAGCTAAATGATATAGAAATTTGTGCTTATAGAATGATAATATTACCCTCTCATTAAAAAGATGATATCCAGTTCAGATTTTATTTTCATTGTTTTCATTTGCGAAGGATTGCAAGATTGCTCAAATTCCTGGAGAGTAAAGTTTAGTTATATATAACACAGACGAAGAATATATTAGTCACAAATCTGTATAATGTCACAGAGCATATTGGTGAAGTGTTACAACGTGTCAAGAAATAGCCTCTTTTAAGAGCATACAATGTATGCGTCATATCTTGAAAACTTTCTGCATAAACAAAAACTGCAATGCTAAGTTATAAGAATTGTATGCCTCATATTTGTATAACATGCTGTGAAATTAGGGTTAGCTTTAAGATCTGGTTTTGAAAATTGAGTCTGTGGAACTTTATATCATTCGTTACTTATTATTATGGCGTTTGATTATGGCTGAATTTATGTCCCACCTGATATCTGCAGCATGTGCTGCAACTGCAAGTTATCAGCTTGAACAAATATTATCGATTCAAAATCCTTCATTTTTTAGGTTTTCTTGAACTATTGTTGACGATATATCTCCACAATGGGTGGAATCAAAGTGGCGCTCATTACGGGTTAGTGTATATTGTATATGGTTGATCCCTATTTTGATCTTTAGCTAATTTAAAAAGCCAAATGATAAAATGTCATACTATCTGTTGACAATACAAGGTCCAATGAAATGAACCCGCTTCTATGCTGAGACCAGATAGGTTTTCTCCATGGGAGATTGAATCCTTTGTAGCTCCCACTCCAACAGCCTTAGCCCCACCTGTGGTTGCACTAAAGATCAAGAGGTCAGCCTATAAGTTTTGTGTCCTTATAGTAACTCATATTCTTGTCTCATTTTATTTAGGTTCAAGCGATCTAGCCTTCATAACAACAGTTTCATATTTTTCATATGACGGGTTAGCCATTACAACTTACTTTTACTTGGAGTACTTGATCATATAGAGGGTCAAATAACTTGTTTCATATTAATTGGCTCGTTGTAACAAAACTGATTATCACACAGTGGAGTAAAAGTTTTACTATTAACGTGGGTAAATTAGGTAATGAAATTTGTTTTTATTACCATAAGAACAATCCTTATTTTAATATTTTATCTCTTGAAAGTAACTTGATCTGGATAGGATACCAAAGATAAATCTTCTGATGATAACAACAGAAGATCGTGTATATCAGCATCCGCACACCCGAGCATGAAAATAAGCTCACCTACAGCCCCTGAATTAGCAACTAACAGATGATGATGGCAGGTGCGTAAGGATCTTTAATATGGCAATTACAACATACATGACTATATGAGAATAAACTTAAGATTCTTCCTGTAGGTATTCAACCAAACTATTTATAATAGTACGTAGTAATTAATTATTTATGAGTTTTTAGCAACAAACAAAGCATGTATAGATCATCTCATTCTCCACAATAAATATTTTTTTAACTTGTCATCAAATCAAAATGAAAAGTTTGTAGTTACTGACTCGTGTATTAAAATAAAATCATAAGGAAATATCTGACATTCTTAACTACATCGGATTTTAAATGCCCAAAAGGAAGTCAAGCGAACTAACATTGAATGACATTGTCAATCAAAAATATTACAATTTCTTTTGCCTAGTGTCTCCAAGCGATGATGCCGAAATTATGTCATGGTCGGATACGACATTCGGCAATGGTACATAAGAGCGAGAGGAGTCGTCGTGTGGTTGTCCAGTGCCAACGAACGGCGCCACGTTATGCTTTGGCGCAGGACTCCGTCTCCTCGTGCCGTTGGTCCGGCGCCAACCATTTCAACCCACGCCATGAGTTTTTTTTTGGGGGGGGGGGGAATCTAAGGGTATATACCTTCTATGGCATCAAAAATACCCAATGACACCACAAATCACCACTCCCTCTAAAAAAATAGTGTCATAACATTTATCGTGCCAAAGCCCACTTTGATGGCGTGACAACACTTTTTGCCAACGGCGCCACCTCAACGGCACCACGATTCCTCATACTCTATGTAAGAGATGAAGCCAATATTGGCGCCAAAGTTTGCGGGTAACTGTTATCTTTTCTTTTTGATTTGATGACAAATACAAAATACAATAAAGATTGATGATCAGTTTGTTTGTTGCTAAAAAAACTCATGTAACAAATTCAATGGTTTTGTAAAAGATATAAAAAGAAGATAACTACGTTTTTTTTAAATATTTTTAAAAACATGTATTTTATTAAAATCTTTTTGAAAACACTATGGTAATCTAAAAAGCTCATCCATAGTATCAACCAAGAAATCTAAATAGTTGGTGTAACGAATAAAAATTCAATGTCAATTTGTTATGTCTCGGTTTGCATTTATTTCTATATCCAAATTTAATCATGAGAGTTGAAAGAAATGTAATCTGTCAGCAACATAAAAAAATTAAACTTTTGCTACTAAAGGTTCAGGTTATACTAAAGTTCTAGACAATGTGAGGTCTAACCGATGGCATGGTCAAGCTTTACAGGTTTGCAAGTCATGACATTTTTAAGGCGTAAATTAAAACGACAAAAAAATATGAAAATATATATAAAGTCATATATTTATATCATATTATAAATATATTGAGGTCACAAAAAGTGTCACACATAAGAAATAAAGCTAAGAAACCAATTTGAATGCATTTTTTTTAATTTTTATATTAAAAATACGATTTGTATCGAAATTGAATTTAAAAAAGCCTCCACGCATCCTGTTTTATCGCGAATTATCACGTTTTTTCACTTATCGTCTCACCTCAAGCCTTAAGTTTAAGCCTTAGTCTATAACGTGGCCTGAAGGTCATGTCTCACGACTTCGCAAGGCCTTAACGAGGCCTTTGTGAGCCTTTTAGAAACTTGGTTTGTACATACAAAACTAATCGTGACATGGAATATTTCTACTAACATCTCTTATATGGTATTTGATAATAACTTAAATGACTTAATATAAGTTTTAGAAAATTTGTTTGTTTGTGACTTAAGAGAGTAAGCTGTCTGAAGATACTAAATAATAAAACTAATATTTTTTACATTAAGTCATCCGTTAATTAAACATGACTTAATTAAAAAATCAAACAAACAAACTCTTACTTATTTAAAAACTAGCGTTTTTCACTTCATCTCACAAAACAAGTTAATGATCTTTTTCATATCATTTTGCAAGCCATCATTAAGCAACTCATTAACAAAATCATAAGATCATTGCTAACATAAAACAATAACACGACTCAATGGCACACACAATCTCAATCTAAAAAAGTAAGTTTCACTCGGATTAAATGTTAAAATGCACACAACTTATTAAAAAAAGAATACTTCTATTCTTTATTATTTAATGTATAAGTTTTTTATATTTTGTAGTATACAATTTAAAAAAAACTATACGAGTTCTAAACACTTAGTGACAAAAACATAAAATATTCGTAGTAAAATAACTAATGAAAACAATTCGACAAACATTTACTATCTTAAAGAAATATAAGAAAAAACAAAATTTATTAACACCAATATTTTGCTAAATAAAGAAATGTAAACGATAATTAGAAGTCATACCCGCCCATCGAACGGGTTTTGCCACTAGTATATATATATATATATATATATATATATATGTATATATATATGTATATATATATATATATATATATATATATATATATATATATATATATATATATATATATATATATATATATATATATATATATATATATATATATATATATATATATATATATATATATATATATATATATATATATAGGGTGAGGTTATTTTCAGAACCAAATAAATATACAGAACTGTGAGAACCACCTTTTTACTCTTAAAATGCACATGTATATATATCGGGTTAGTTTATTAGGTAGAAATACATGAATTTTCATTGTCGTAGGTCACTAAGAACATGTATGCACATGTATTTGTTTTGTATGTATGATAACTATCTTTTCGTTGGATAATAAGAAAACACATGTGAACTTTTCATATCACTCATCATACTCGGATATATAACCAACAAAACAACTATTAAATGTTAATTTAAACATAATAATGAAAATACATATGCATTGTTAAGAGTATTAAGGTGGTTCTCGCAGTTCTGTACATTTATTTGGTTCTGAAAATAACCTTTCACTATATATATATATATAAATATATATATATATATATATATATATATATATATATATATATATATATATATATATATATATATATATATATATATATATATATATATATATATATATATATATATATATATATATATATATATATATATATATATATATATATATATATATATATATATATATATATATATATATATATATATATATATATATATATATATATATATATATATATATATATATATATATATATATATATATATATATATATATATATATATAAAGATATATATATATCTAACTACCTATACGTAAATTTTTGCAACAACCGACTAGTAAACAAGTTTTACAAATCAAACTCGAGAAGTTATCTCCATTACTTGAAAAAAAATTTAGAAAATTTCTACTGACCTAAATATATATTAACAAGTTAAAAACTTAAATTGGACTAATTATAAGATGTTGTGCTTGTTATGGGTCAGTATGACCATATTGGGCCACAAAACCCAACATTCCTCATTAGGACTTATCCATCTAAGTTTGGGCTCAACCCACTTGGGCTCAAATTATGAGTTGAGATCTGATCCAAAAATGATATTTTGGACTAATAATACTTAATGGACTCTTATTGGGCCTATTGGGCCTTAATGCTTAAATGGGCTAAAATTAGTGTAATTGGACTAAGTTAACTAGAAGCTTAACAACTAATTAATTGTGTAAAGTGTGTTAAGTTATTAAAATCCTACTTGATCATCATATGACTTGATTACATATACATGAAAACTTTTATAAAGTTTTTTGGCATAGTCTAAGATCGAGTACTATTTGTTTAGGTTTCCCGTGATCGAGTCGCGCGCCGTACGCTTTAGTTGTCGATAACCCGCCTTCCCAAAGAAACATGAGTTACTAGCCTCGCACTCTTTTAAATGTTTTATGAAGTGTTTTATAAACCCGCGAGGGAGATAACATGCTAGTTTTAATAAAAACAGAACACAAGTGGTCCCGATAGTATGCTTATTGATATGGACCCGATTGATATGATGACCCAATGAATGATTGAAATGGATTATTATTGGTTAGGTTAAGTCACTATAAGTCCCATTAGCATGATTGTAAACTACCGGGAGATGGTAGACGCTTATGCATATAGTAGTACTATTTGGGGAAGATCACCCGAGTTCGCGTCTTAACGGCTGATCCCCGTTATGTCACATTGATTGGCAAGTGAATTTATGTATGAGAGGGGTATATTTAGCGTGATTTTTGTGACGACACGCTATTTTAAATGGGCAAACGAATTTCGGGCTAGCTACCCGATGTATAATTTAGAAAGGTAACAATGTCATGCGGCTTATAATAATCTGATAATAATACTCACAGAGGTAATACTGAGGCTGCGGTCTCAGGGACGGTGTACGATACATGATTTGGATTATAATATATTGCCTGACTAGCAATATGGGGTCTTATTTATTAATATTATACTTGTGTTCTAGTTTTACATAACTGCTTTATATAACGGTTTTTATTATACTATAAACAACGTTATAAAACGTATTATGTGATGCTGTTACGACAATGGTTCGTATAATGGTTTTGACGGCAAGGGCCTATGTTATGATTTACGACAATGATTCGTATAAAATGTTTTTGGCCTATGTTATGGTATACGACAAAGAATTGTACAAAATGTTTTTCGGTAATGATTATATATCGTTTTATGTTAATGGTTTTTATTAAACTCTATGGACTCGCTCAGCGTTTCGCTGACTTTTAGCATGTTTTATCTCAGGTACTTGAAAGTAATTCTCGAGAAGACGGCAGGAGTTTATGGCCTGCTTTTAAATAAAATTTTCCATTCGAATGTTTTGTAAATTTTTAAGACATACTTTGATATGTGGACCTATGTAATTTGATATTTATGAAAGGAAAATGTTTTGTTATTAAATGACGTGATTTTTAAGCGTTGTCTATGATTTGAGTAATTTGTTATCCCGTAACACCAACGACTCTTCCGCTGATTCAAAACGTGAATATTTGGGGGTGTTAGAGTTTGGTATCAGAGCTCACGTTATAGAGAACAAAAGATTTTTAAAGGAAAATTTTAATAAAACGTTTTGAAAAATCTTTTGAATATAACGGTGCCGAAGAATTCCCGAGTTACCGACAAGGCCAGACTGAGAAGTGTTATTTTAATATATATAACTTGGATTATATATATGTTGTAATTTGATTACATGATTGTTTGATGATTAGTCTAATACTTATAAGAGATATTTATACGACGTGGATTGTCACAAGGAACCCTAACTCTGCTAGCGATTCATCGAAGCTATTCCTGTAGGAAATCTAGCTATTCGAGATCTGAACCAGGTTGTGGATGTTCATATTTCTAACGAAATAGTTGATATTCCTAACAATGTTGATTTAGTTGATTATGACATTGAAGATGAATTGTCAAGAATAAATCTGATGTCGATGTTGTGACGAACTTTCCTTATAGACTGGAGTTTGACAAAACCCCGTCACCTGGAAATGTGTCGTCCGACTCGGTGTCATCCAATTCTTAATTCGAAAATCGAGAAGGTCAATGATGCACTTGAGGCTATTATTGGAACCCTTACCCAAAAGCTTCATGACACTTGTACCTTTCCGAGAAGTCTATTTGAATGTGTGAGTCATTTCTTGCTCGTGACTCACTTGATAATTGTTTCTATAGGAGCTATAGAATTGGAAATTTAGTGGTGTTCATGTCAAGCTTTTATTACCCTTTCAAGGTCTAAGAATAAGGTTGAAAGTATTAGAGAATGAGGTAGAATGTCGCGTTGAGTATAAGTTGGTTGAAGCTCGGATAAAGTTCGAATTAACTCGTGTGGAATGCGAGATTGTTAAGGAGAAGTCGTTGAGAAATGTTGTTGAATTATAAGGTTTTAAATGATTGTTGGTTCGTGTTAAGGGTTGTTCCTAGGCCATTGTCCGATGACGAGGATGCCCAGTGTCCAAGAAATAAATCGAAGAAATCTTCTTCTGATTTGGGACAGATGGATCCTCCAAGACACGTGGAACACCTAATGACTTTTGTAGATTAGTATTCATTATAGTATCTTTTAAAATCACTAACTTAACTGAGACATCAGTTGGTAGGACGAGTCCTTGGAATTGTATGACATTACATGGTGACACGTAATGTGTGACGGTACAGCTTGTGACTTGTTTGTGATTAATGAAAAGACTATCTTCGATTGCTAAATTCTACATGTATCGTTGTTATCTATCTTTTCTTGCTTCTTCCTAATGTTCGCATTAGTGATGCAACCATTGAACGAATACTCATCTCGATTTAAGTTGCATAGTGAATTATTCTTTTGTGTTCCTGAGTGCCATCGATGTCACGAGCCTCATGACTATTTGGCTAAGCTCATTTCCTATCATATTGTAATTAGTTCTTGGTAATCAACTCTCCAACATTCTTTTGCAGATCCCTCATTCTTTTTATAAGTAATACAATACCATCTGGGGAAAATATGAAATTCTTATCATCATATGAGTTTTTTAATCGGTACTATTAAGTAATTACTATCGAAATAAAGTTTTTATTAAACATCTTGTAAATGGAAATGCTTTCATAATGATGAACATTTCGGTAAAATCATTTTTATATCTATTTCATAATTAAGCATGATTATCTATTTTAAACATGATCACACTATTTTGACGAACTGAGCATTGCATTGTTGATCCTAAATTATACGTAGTCGTGCACCTACGTATAATTTGGAGGGGGACATGCAAGGCTGATTAGTAGTCACCATAAAAATTTGATAACAACTACATTGTTAATTCTAGTTCCGAAAGATTCAATTTTTATGGAGTTTACAAAAAGTGACAATTAGGAACATATTGGTAGAGACACCTACATATGTGCCTTATCCTTTTCCCAATTGATTTTACTCATCTGTGGATATTGTATTATTTGACAATTAATATCCACTTCTTGTTCATTTCTTTCATGATAAGATTCCTTGGAAACTTATCTAATTATCGGTTGTTGATATCCGACTTGGAGTTTTAACATTCCTATATTGTCTTTTAAAATAGACTGCCTTTGAGTGACGCGAGTAACGATCCCAGGTGCCTTGAGATGCGTAAACAAATCATGAAAACATGGAATATATCCATATTCGTTAATATTTTCGCCTTTATCTGATTTGTCATTCTCCCGGGATAATCATGCATTGACCTCACTCTTTTAATGTTAGCTATGTCTCTAGATATCCTTGAATTGTGAAAGATTATTCTTAGCTTTTGGTTAACGGAGAAGTAGTGAGCACCAATAAGATTAAAAAAGGATGTATACTTAGCCTCCTAAGTAGTTCTTGTCTTATCAACGGTAATAAAACTGGAAAGATGGTGGTGTCATTAGGATGGAATCATTGTCATGACGTGATGTCATTGTCTTAATTGATGGGAGCACGGATAGAGTTCCCCTAAAAGATAAGATGTTGATTATCAAAGGTGATCTAAATAATTCCCGACGGGTGATCGTATCCAGCATTCAGGCTTGAAATTTTACCATGAATGATTATGAACTAGTCATAGATCTAGCGATCTAGAAAAAACCTAAGGTGAATTAAATAAGAAAATGTTCTTGTTATCTGAGACTTTCTAAGGTATTTGCGGATGAATTACCTAGACTTCCGCCATTAAGGCAAGTTGAATTTGGTATTGATTATATTCCCGGTGCTGCACTTGTGGCATGTGCACCATACGTCAGCACCATCTGAATCAAAAGAGTTGCCGTGCAACTGAGACAGTTGCCAGAGAAAGCTTTTATTCTACCGAGCTCGTCATCATGAAGAGCTACGGTATTATCATTCCATATATTCATTGATTACCGTGAACTGAATAAATTGAAGATCAAAATGATATCCATTACCCAAGATGAAAGATTTGTTAAATCATTTACCAGGCTCTAGCGTATATTCAAAAATTTGATGTACGGTATGGTTATCATCAAATTCACGTCCGCAAAGAAGATTATCTATTCCAATCACTACATCCAGAACTCGTAATGAACATTATGAGTTTAATGTGATGTCGTTTGGATTGATCAACGCACCGGTCGCATTCATGAATTTGATGAATCGCGTGTGTAAGCTGTATTTTGATAAATTCATGCTTGTGATCATTAAGGACCATCTGATTATTTCCAAGAATAAGAAGGAGCTTAGTAATCATTTGTAGACTACCTTGATCTAGCTGAGATGTGAAACATTGTGTGTTAAATACTTAAGGTGGGATGTTAGGCTTGATCATTTACATTGTTTGACCGTATGATTAATAGTAGTGGAATCTATGTTGACTCTTCAAAGATCGGAGCCATTAAGGCTTTGGGTTATACCAAAAAGGAAGTGCGAAGATGTTTGGGTTGACAGATATTTATCGAAGGATTATTAAGGAATTATTCCCTCATACCCAGATCCTTTAACTGAACTCCTTTAGGAGTAGATGTTTGTGTATACCTCAAGACAACCTAGGAGGAATTGAGGAAAACATATAACCCATGACTTGGAATTTGGAGCGGTAGTTTTTGCTCTTCAACTATGGAAACATTATTTATGTGGCATTAAGTGTACGGTATTCACCAAACACAAATGCCTATAAAATATTTTGGATCAGGAAGAGCTAAACATGAAGTCGTGTAAATAGTTTGATTTTCTGAGTGATTATGGTCATGATATTTATTTCATCGGGGAAGGTGAATGTAGTTGCTGACAGCGTTATGTAGAAAGGATAAAGAACCAACTAGGATGTATTCCTGAGTAATGAGCGTGTAGAATAATTTGCCCGAGCAATTTAGAAAAAGCCGATGCTTGTAAGAAGGATAATATAGATGATGAAGGGTTTCGCGGATAATGAGAACCATTAGAGATGGGAGCCGATGCCTAAATATGGAGGATTTCGAGATTTATTCATGAAGGAATCTCATAAGTCTAAGTATTCTAATCATTCCGTTTTTGATACAATGTATTTTGATCTGGAAGAGTTGTACTGAAGGCCGAACATGAAAGCCGACATCACCACATACGTTAGTAAATGTCTAAGTTGTGCGAAGGTCAAGGCTGAACACCAATAGCCATCAGGATTGCTTCAGATGTCTGTTATTCTTGTTTGGAAATAGGATAGAATCCCTATAGATTTTATTTTTCACAAATCTTCCAACGTCATCATCGGGATTTGATTCGGTTTAGGTCATCATCGGCAGACTAACCAAATCTGCTCATTTCATTCCCGTTAATGATAGGTTCTCGATGGAGAAGTTGGCTTATTTGTATTTAAAGGAGTTGTGTAAGCATGGTGTGCTTGTATCGATCATCTCTATCAAGATCCTCGCTTCACATCGAATTTCTGGAGATCCCTTCAGAAGTTATTGGAAACGAATCTTGATGAGAGTACTACTTACCACCCACAATCGGATGGACAAGGTAAAATAACGATACAAACACTAGAAGTCTTTTTTTGTGCTTGTATGATTGACCTTTGGTAGTGTCTATGTAAAACCCGCATGATTTTACCATGAATAGTACCCTTAAGATCGTACGTACATGATTAGAACTTTCCTTTTATAGCTTCATGAACAAGAATCACAAGTATTACGTACGTGTTATAACACGATAAGTATTTATTACGTATTAACTCACGATAATTATTCCAATAATAATTATGATCACGAACATACGAACATGAAATCATGAACGTAAATTAATCACGAGCTAATATTACGTATGTATATATATATTTATTACGATCACGAATAAATATATTAAGTCACGATCGGTAACTAATTAAAACACGTAAAACACGAACACGAACACGAGAACACACTATTATTTTAGACACGAGAAAAGTACGGGTTACCCCATGTGGGGCCCCCTACCCGCGGCTACACAATAAACATGAGCTTAGCCCATGTAATTTTTACTAAACAAGGGGTTAGGGGAAAAACATGTGTCATTGATCACAAAAATTAGAAAATAAGAAAAACCCTAGTTTTTCTTTTATTGCTCCTTGGCCGCTGGGTTTTAACATCACCAAAGGGTGATTCGGTTGATTTTGATCTTGATTTTATTACAAGGAATCGTGTGTGTTCATCCTTCTTAATTTCACGTCATTGGTATAACCTTTAACCTTTTTCTTTTTATGTTTTGATTTATTTAATCACATAAAATCATGATGTTTTTAAGAAACTAATTAAAAACAAGTTATATAAACATGTTCTAATCATGGGGTTTAAATCAATCAAGGGTTTATGGGTGTTTTTGTTTTGGCCGACGCCTAACCGAGCCCCAAGGGGGTCTTGGCTTGGCTTATTTCGCACCACCGAGACCATATGGTCTCGGTATGGTGGTGATGGTGTCACGGCAGTAGCAAAGGCAAGGGAAACCCCGACTTAGGTCTGGGTATGGTGATGTTTACGGGTCCGGTTCATGGATTTTAATCACGGGTCCGATTCACACATGTTTAGAATAAAAACACGGTCCGGTTCATGAGTTATTTTTTCAAGGTTTATTATTTTTACAAGTTATATTGTGTTTACAAGATTTAAATTAAATTAATTAAATGCATGAACATGATTAATTTAATTTACATGACTTAGGTTATTAATTTAATTGTTAATTCATGAATTTTAACCTAAGTATTTATCTTTAATTACACTATATAATTAACTAATTATTAAAACCAAGACTTATAATTAATTAATTTACATGACTTAGGTTATATTATTAATAGATAATAATACATGCTATAACCTAAGTATTTTACCTTTATTTAATTAAAATCGTGTTATATTTAATTAAATACTTTAACCTATCGTTTATTTAATTCACATGAAATAATTAATAACCTATACTATATAATCACATGACTTAGAATATTAATCAGTAAAACACTTAAGCTTATATAATTAGCTTAATTATCCAGCTTATATCTATTTATGTAAACTTTCTATTTTTAGAAACTTATTTATTTAAGGCAGCTAATCTATTTATGGAAACTTTCTATTTTTAGAAACTTATCTATTTTAAGCAGTAATTCTATTTTTAGAAACTTTCTATTTTTTGGAAACTTTCTATTTTTGGAAATTTTCTATTTTTGGAAACTTTCTATTTTTGGAAACTTTCTATTTTGGTAACTTTCTATTTTTGGAAACTTTCTATTTTAGGAAACCTACTATATTTAGAAAGTTACTTATTATTACACAACAAGTATAATAATACATGAAATACAAGTAATACTTAATCAGAATAGACAGAATATATGATAAACACAGTATAGAGCATAAAATCAGTAAAACATGACATGAACATATAAAGCAAGCTAAGACATGATATAAAACCAGTTACGTACTCAGTAATCAGATACTTATACACGTATGTATTTATGTAGCATTAGTGATACCGAAGTAGGACTCTCTTCCGTTCGTCTTCTTCGTTCACTGGACATAAGGTACGGATTCTCCGTCCTTTCAGTATGGACATTCTTTCCTTATTAGGATTTTCCCGTATGCAGCCAACTGTTTTCCCCATTATATGTTTTATATGTTTTGATTGCGTATGTTTAATTAGAATACCTAAAGCCATATACATGCATGACCAGTTTCACCTAGTTATGGAGGTACCATAACCATAACACTGGAGGCACCAGTGTTATGACTTCACCACGGCGGAGTGATAGCTCGTGGCGTCCCTTTCAGCTTTTGGCCATTTATATTATTATCAGGTGGGGCATATGGGTGCATTGATAGGTGTGTAAACACCCATCCTTTTTACCACTTAATTACAATAATAATCGAGCCAAAACGTGTATTTTATGTCATTTATGTCGGAGTTATGCGTGGTTTGTGTTTTTGTTGTGATTTAGGACAAAAAGGTGAAAAGTGGAGAAAACACGGGCATTCACGGGCTTTTATCGAAGAAAAAGACGAAAGACGAAGTCAAGAAGTCAAGAGTGCAAAAAGAACGGAAGTACAAGACCAATTCTGAAGATTTATCGAAGAAAAAGTCAAAAGACGGAAGTTTATCAAAAGCCGAAAAACTCAAGTCTAATTTATTGAAGAATTACAAGACGAGTTTGAAGAAATCCCGAGACAAAGCCATTTAAAGTCCAAGATTAAGAAGATTATAAGCCTTAAGGACTAATGGTGCAATTAACAAAAGATTAAGAAGAGAAGAACTAAGCATGCAATTAAGGAGAAAGGAAAGAGGGGAGGAAGCTTCCTAAGCACCCCTTAATCCTCCCCTATAAATAGTCATTAGGATTAATCTTTTCATTTTTGTTGGCTAATAGTGACAATTAGTTCTTCCACTTTTAATTATCTTGTCATTTAATTACTTGTCAAATTTAAATACTTGTCTTGCACCTTAATTACCATTTAATTTCAAGTAAGTGTTCTTTTAATTCTTGTTAATCTTTATCTTTATTGTTTGATCTCTCATTCTACCTTTCTTTAATCTTTAGTTTATATGTTTATTATTCATGTTCATGTTCTTGAGTTTTTGTCAAATTTATTAAGTGGGTTTTGATTATCTCGATCTTTATAGTTAGTTTTGTTGTTTTGGATTGTTTGATTATCATTAATAGATGTTTATTTGTTAGTTTGATTTAATCTTGTGGTTGATTTTGCTTAATTTTTATCTAGATCGTGTATATCTCTTGTTCCCTGTTCTTCGGGGTGTTTGTTTGCTGTTACTGTATCTTCCCAGAAGATATTCCGAATAGGAAAATTATTCGGGATAGGCCAAATATTCTGAATAGGAAAATTATTCGGGATAGGCCAAATATTCTGAATAGGGAAATTATTCCGGATAGGCCAAATATTCTGAATAGGGAAATTATTCCGAATAGGGAAATTATTCTGGATAGGCCAAATATTCTGAATAGGGAAATTATTCCGGATAGGCCAATTATTCCGAATAGGGCAAACATTCCGAATAACAAGGGTATTCCGAATAGGGAAGTATTCCGGATAGGCAGATTATTCCGAATAGACGAATATTCCGAATAGAGAGGATTATTCCGGATAGGTGACATATTCCGAGTAAGCCATTTATTCCGAATAAGGATATTATTCCGGATAAGTTGATTTTCAGGTTCTTTAATTTCAGTTTTTAATTTTCTGCTTTTTAATTTCGAGCTTTATTTTTCCCGCTTTTTTCCTTAGTCGCACTTTAAGTTTATTTGCATTAGATTTATTTTAGCCTTGCCTTAGTTTAAGTTTTAGTTTTAGTTGCGTTTTAAGTTTGCCTTAATTAGAATTAAGTTTGCGTTATTTACATTTAGTGCCTTTTAATTTTTAGTCACACTTTTAAATTACTGCACTTTTACTTTAATTGTTTTGCACTTTTAAATACTGCAACGACACAACTTTTGTTTCCACCAAAGAACAACTGAGTCACACATAGAACCTAGATCAATTCGATTAGACACACATCAACGAATCTTTTTAATTAGGCAAAAACCTAGTTATCAAATGGCGCTGCTGCCAGCTCTTTTCGTAAAGATTAACGGTTTTCTGTGAGAGACGCGTTGCTTTTTGGGATCCGTTCACTTGTGAGCGCTATTTTTCTTGCATAAAAATTTCCAAAAACCATAAAAATTAAAAATTGATAAAAATCCATAAATTAAAAATTTCAAAAATCCAAAAAGATTTTATCTTTATTGTGTATATATATTGTCTTTGTGTTTGGTATTGTTTTCTTTTGTCTTTGTAGGTGTATGCGTACTAGATCTTCTAATTATCAAGAGCCCGAGACTCGAGAAGATTTAAGTATGTCAGGTGTTAACAACAACAATAATCCACCGCACCTCAACAATAACAACAATGTTCTTCCACAGCCCGATCTTCGGACAATGGAGGAGCTTTGTCAACCTACCATGTTTGGACGAGGAGGACCGATTGCGCCGATGCAAATCACGGCTCCGGAGTTTTTGTTGAAGCACCACATGATTCAGCAAGTGCAAACTAATCCATTCGCCGGAATGCCTGATGATGATGCCAACAAACACCTCGACAAGTTCATTACAATCACTCAAAGCATGAAGTTGCCCGGTGCCACAATGGATGTTCTTCGCCTTCAACTCTTTCCACATACTTTATCGCATCATGCCGATAAATGGTTTGATCGTCTCCCGAAGAATTCTATTCACACTTGGGATGACATGACTCAACGCTTTTTATCGCGCTACTTTCCACCATCCATGGTCACGAGCCTTCACAATCAAATAAGCGGTTTCATGCAAGATCCTGATGAATCTCTTTTTGATGCTTGGGAAAGATATAATGTCTTGATTGATCGTTGTCCAAACCACAACATGCTCCCAGTCACATTGATTGATACTTTCTACAACGGTTTGACTTTTTGAGATCGTGATACGATTAATGCAGCCGCCGGTGGCACATTCATGAAAAGGAGACCCGAGGAGTGTAGAGAGTTAATTGAGAACATGACTACTCACCACAAAAACTGGGATTCCTCTGCTTTTTCAAGGAACAACCTGAGAGTCAATGTTTCTTCAACTTCAGCAAGCCCCGACATGACCGAATTCACCCGCATGATGACTGAAATGAACAAAAATATCTTGCTTCTCGCTACAAACTAACAACAACAAGTTAAAGCGGTTGCTAATCCTTGTGCAACATGCGGCGGTCCACACTCATACACCGATTGTCCTTCTACACAAGGAAATCCGGAAAATGTGTATGCAGCTTATGGTAATTATTCACCGGAAAATTACCCGGCTCGACCTCAAGGGGATCGAAATTTGCTGAGTTATCGGTCCAACAATTACCTTTCACCCGGTTTTTCTCCTCAAAACCAAAACCCCGCTAATGAGATGGCATTTATACATGATCTCATCGTTCTTTTCGGGCTTTAAATGCATAAAAATGTCATAATATACCATATATATGCTTGTGTTTGTTTACTTGTGTATTTTAGGTATGGATATCGTGAAAAAGATAAAAGATCACAAGATACAAGGAAAAAACGGACACGAGAAACGAAGCCGTACAAAGAACCGGGTCTAATTCATGGAATACTCAACAAATACCCTTGAAGACTTGAAGACATGCAAGATTGATCCTCATTTAATGAAGAAATGACACTTAAAACCCTTGTATATTGATAATTACAAGTTTGGTCCCTTAAGTTTGTCAAAATTACCAAATGGTCCTTCAACTTTAAAGAAATGGCAAGTTTAGTCCCTCAACTATTCAACATTGTCAATTATGGTCCCTCATCAAGCCAAAGATACATTGAAGACCTTTGAAGATCAAGAATGTCCAAGATCAGCCCTTGAAATATCTCAAAATGACAAAAACAACCCTTGTAAACCTTATTGGAAAGTTTTGTGCCAAAATTGCCAAAAGCTGAAAGTTAAATACAAAGGAAATTCGTTTTTAGGGCTGAAATACTTGTTTTACCTATTTTCCGAAAACACAAGGGCCAAAGTTGGGCAAATAAAACATTCAAATGTGAAATTGCGCCAAACAACTCTACTTCCCCCCAAAACGGATCAAGCGTGTTACTGTTAACCTTTTCACCCCCAGTTACCATCTCACTTAAACCAAAGGGTAAATCCCAATTACCTTGACACACGTTTGATTCACACACTCTAAATCCCATCCCAACCTTAAAACCCTCACTCCCACTCACCAAGAGGCCCCACCATTCAAACCCGTCCACCAATCAAAACACAACTTGTTCTCCAAGCATTGCCACGTGTCAAGATCAACAGCTGACACTCATTGCTTCATCACAAAGCTATTTTAAACGGTTTGGATGCATTTTGGACAGCTCATCAACAAGAAATGCCTAGAAGACCTCAAGGGCATTTTAGAGAATTCAGTGCTAGGGTTTGTGAATAGTGTAGCCTGGTATTTGCCTATAAAAGGAGACCTCAACATGTGAGAGTCCCTTTGTTCCAGTTTTAGGCTATCAATCTTTGTAATTCCTTTTTAAGTTTAATAAAATTTGAATTTCTGAAAATTTTGAATTCTCTTTTTGATTTGATTAAAAGTTGGTGTTGGAATAGCCTAAATCTGAGTTCCATTTGATTGTTAAGACCTTCCTTAATCTTGTGGTTAAGGCACGTCTTGGTTCATAAGGTTTTTAAGGTTCAAAAACCTTGAAGTCCTTGTTTCTGATTTTGACTTATTGTTGTGTACTAACCCTTAGCCATAAGCCTTGAGCTCCTTCAAGCTTGTTGACACCAAGCCTGGGAAGAGTTCTAAGCCCTTGGTTGAGATTGTTTGCTGTTTTGTGTTGAAGACATTTGATAATCAAAGCCTTGTTCTACTTTGAACATCAGCAGGCTTTGATCTTCTTCATTGAAGTACCTTGGTCTTGTTCTAGTTGTTGAACAAGGTCCAAGGAGCATAGCTGGCCCTCCTAGGATGTTGTGGAGGGCAGGTATAATCTCTTGATTAAGTTTCCTCTCAAAAATTCATGTTACTGCCTGTTTTGGATTTTGAGCTTTGATTTTGTGTTCTTGTGTTTGTGCTGGTTATTTTTGTGTTTGATTGTGTTAGTTAATGCCTAGTAAGTGTTTTTGATCATTAAAATCAGTAGGTTATTAGAAGAAATCATAAGTTGCTTTGAAAAGTGGTTGATTAAGGACTGTTTGGGATTGCTGGTTCATAAGGCCTTGTGGCCTTGAGCCCTTGGTTTTTAGGGTTTGGGAAGTCTAAACAAGTCATTTGGAACAAGTTTTAGTCATTGGTTAAGTTTCTGAAAGTTTGGAAAAGGGATTTGAAGTTTTGCAAAAATCTGATAAAAGTGGTTTTGAAATTGGTCAAACACATCAGATCTAATAACTTTTTTGTTACTTGGATCTAAGGTCTGAAATCAGGTTTGGGAATAGTTTAGGTGATAAGCTATCTTTTGGTTGTCTGGTTGTTGAATTTGGTGGCTTATTGTGATTGCTATAGCTTATCAAAGTTGGCTGAAGTGGTCATTTGCATCAGCAAAGTGACCACCTCATTTTGTGCTTGCATTTGCTATCCTAGTGTATGCCTTGTGATTTTGCTGCTTGGAACTTGTTTATGTGCTGCTTGTGAGTGGAATTTGCTATTTGGTGTTCTTTGTATCTGGCTTATAAGCTAACTGGCTTATTAAGCCCTTATTGCCAAAATTTGCCATCAAAAGGTCAACTGACCTCTTGATTTACAAGGCCTCCTCCTTGAGTCCTTCACAAAAATTGCTTATAACAAGCCCATAGACCTTTCCTGATCATTTGGTGAACTTTGGAGTACTCTGACTTTCAGTCAAATAAGCACAAATTGGCTTATTTTTTGAGAACTGCTTTTTGGCACATGCAACAACTTGGCTTTTGTAATAGAAATCATTTTTCTTAGCTTAATATCAAATCTGGAAGGTTACAAGTCTTTTGGTTAAGCTTTTGCTAGAAAACTAGCTTATTTGGCTTTTTCAGCCAGCTTATTGGTTCTTACAGCTTATTCTACTTGGCTTTTTGTGATTTTCTTGATTGATTATTCTTAGTTAAGCTATTTGTGAGCTTTTGCAACAAACTAGAGCTTCTGAGGTGCCCTAAATCTCAAACCCGACTATTTTGTCGTTTTGTGGATTTTTACTTTGCTTATTTCTGGCTTATTGAGTGTGCTTTTTCAAAATTTCTTTTTACAGATCTCATAAGCATCCCAAAAGAAGGTTGTGTGTCAAATTAGAGCTTATGGCATTGGCTTATTGCTTAATGGGCTGAAAAGCCCAATAAGAATAAGCTGTTTGCTTATTAAGCTGTGATAAGCTCACATTCAGCTTTTGGGCCTTTAGAGTTTTGTTCTTTGAATTAAATTTTGAGTCAGATAGGGCTTTTCCAAGTCAATTGGGCCAAGTTTGACTTTTTGGGCCCAAAAGCCCATTTGGTTTGACTGTTTTTGGTTTTGGCCCATTTGAGGGCCCAATAGGGGTATTCTGGTAATTTCACTTTGATTTTCTGATTATTTAGGTTAAAATAAACTAGTTTGCAAGTTTTTAGAATTTTTTATAATTTTTGGATTTTTAATATTATTTTAATATTATTTTATTATTATTTTTCAAATTTCATATTTTCCAACTTTTTACATTCTTCTTAGGTTTAATACATTAAAATAGGAATTTAGAAACTTTTAGAATAATTTTATCACTTTTAGATTATTTTTTATAATTACTTTAAGTTTTAATAGTATTTAAATCATTTTAAATAGTTTTTATTAGTTTAAAAATTTCTAAAAATAGTTTTTAATCTTTTTAGGTCATTTTAGAGGTTTACCAATTAAAAAATCTTTATTTGGGCTTTTTGATAATTTATTTGATTTTTAGGGCTTTAATTAGCATTTAAAAATTGAATATTTAATTATTTAAAAGGTTTGAAAAAGTTTTGATCATTGGTAAACTCTTAGTTTATTAATTTTGATTTTTGGTGAATTTTTGGTCATTTTTAGAATTAATTTTTATTTTTGTAGTTTTTACGGTTTTACGTTTTGTCGTCGTAGTATTATTTTCACGTCTTCGTCATCTTCTTTTCTCATCCCCTTCTAAACCAATCATTAATCACAAACATTTAACAAGTTAGTCACACACATATACCTCCTTGGGAAACAAACTTCATAAGGGTCATTAACACTTGATTTTTCCTAAAGTCATTTGTTTAATACTTTTACCCTATTTACCCTCCTTTTCCTAAAGGTGTGGTAAAACACTACAATCATTTTGGCGCCGCTGCCGGGGAGGTGTGTCGTGATTAATTTGCATTGTTGTTTTTAATATTAACCATAAATAGTATTTGTATTAGTAGAACTCTACTAATACGTATTATCGGTTTTCTTGGTTTTTCTTGTGAAAATATTATTACTATATTGTATTAAGTATCACAATCAATAAACAATATCTCCAAAAGTGTGAAAGCACAACCTTAATTGGGATTTCATCACTCAATTATTGTATTCGAATCTCAAACAAAAAGAAAAGGCAAAAATAGATAAATACTTTCGTGAAGCTCGATTTTGAAAAATACAAACTATAAGGTGGGTATAAGGCGGGTATTATAAAATATACCCTAAGGAAAAAGGCTCTTAAGTGCTTCGCGCCGCCTCGTTTCCCCGCTTGCTTGTGAGTATTTTGAGATTGAAGGCTAATCGAGGGTTTTGTCGCCCAAAGTATTATTACGTATAATATATTTGCTTGGTTTCTTTGTGATTAAAACCTCTTGAACAATTTGGTTTTCACCAAAGTTCTAAAGTCATTCGAAGGCGTTCACTCCACGTGATCGTTTTCATTCCTTTGAGGCTTCTTTAATCAAGAGTTTGATTCGAGGAGAGATTTTGTAGATTGTTGTCTACGAAGATACAACCAAAATCCAAAAAAATTAAATATAATCAAAAACACAAAAAAATTGAAAATTCACAAAACACCCAAAAAGAATCTTCTTTGCTCACCTCCCATTCTTCGTGAAGTTTATGATCACTCGTAATCAAGCAAAACGAGCTCGTAAACGTCTTCAAAAGCAAGCCAATCAAGAGACGTTGATTGAGGAACAACCTCCAATTGTTGAACCTATTGTAGAACAAGAAGTCGTCATGGCTAATCGTACTATGATGGAGTTGCTACAAGCACCCACCGAGGGTTTTGGAGAGGCTATTGTGATTCCCGCCATTCTTGCGGAGAATTTCGAGATTAATACGGGTTTAATGTCGATGTTGCAAGCAAATAAGTTTAGAGGTCATGAGAAAGACAACCCGCACTATCACATTAGGAATTTTAATCGTCTCACCGCTACTAGCAAGTTTAAGGATGTTCCACATGACGCCATTAAGATGATGTTGTTTCCATACTCGTTAGATGGACCCGCAAAAATTTGGCTTGAGAAAGAACCGCCAAATTGGATTTTGACATGGGGTGATCTCGTTTCTAAGTTTGTGAACAAGTTTTTTCCACCATCTAAAACAACACATTTGAAAAATGAGATTTCACGATTTGTGCAAAGAAATAATGAAAGTTTTTCAATGGCATGGGAACGCTTTAAAGAAATGTTACATGAATGTCCACACCATGATTTTACGGAATTACATCAAGTTGATACTTTTTATAATAGGCTTAATGATCACGAACGAGATTATTTGAATGCCGCCGCGGGTGGTAATTGTTTGTGCAAGACGACAAATGAGGCTTTACAAATTATCGAGAATATATCTAAGGTTTATAGCCCTCGTAACACACCGAGTGTTGCCAATTTGGGTTCGTCGTCATCATCATCGTCTCGTAGCATTAATGCCTTACATGATGAAGCTAATGAGGAAAATCGGTTTTTTGATAGATTTTCTAATCTAATGTCCCATTGGAAAGCTCAAGAAGCTTCAAATTCCGATTCGGTTAAAGCGGTTGCTAAGAGTTGTTTGTCTTGTGGTGAAGCTCATGATTTTTCCGAGTGCATTACCGCGGATGGTAACACTTCGAGTGCTTATGTAGCAACGAGAACTCACAACCAAAACGGTCAAGGTTCACGCCCAAATCAAGCTCCACCAAACCAAAATGCTAATAACTATCGAAACAACAACCAAGGTGGTAATTACCAAGGCAATTCACGCAACTACAACAAAGGGAATTATCAAAATGGGAATGGACAAGTCACTAATCAAAACCAAAACCGTGATTTTCAAAACACTACACAAGGTTTTCAAAATGCTCACTCTAAAAATTTGCAAGGAGAATTTTTGGATTATGCTAAAGCAAATGATGCTAAATTTGATAACATGCAACGTGAGATGATTAGCTTAAGATCCGAGTTGAAAAACGAGCTTAAAAATGAACTTGCTAATGAACTTAAAACTCATGCAAACAAAATGGAAGGAAATGTCCAACGTCTTCAACAAAACCAACAAAAGATGGAATTAGGACAACATGAGATTAAGCAAGAGTTATTAAAAGCGGATGCTAGGCAATTAAAATTTGAGGACCAAATGGCTAAAATGTTTGAAGCAATCATGTGTAAACCTTCTTCCTCGGGTGGTCTTCCTAGTGATACTATTGCAAACCCGAAGAGAGAAATGAAGGTTATTACTACACGAAGTGGTAAAACTTTCAAGGAACCAATCTCTCGTCCAAGTACTTCTACGGAGAAGGAAATCGAGAAAGAACCCGAGGTGATGGTCGAAAAGGAGCACATTACAATCCCACGAAGTACCGCTCAAACCACACCTACGGTTGAACCAATACCAATTGTGGAACCCGAGTTTCCAAGGCCGTTGCCTAATGACCAACCCACACCACCACCTTTACCCTACCCTTCGAGACGAAACAAAGAGAAATTGCAAGAACGTAACAAACAAAAAATCGAGCTATTTATAAAAATGTTTCAACAAGTGCATTTTGATGTGAGTTTAGCCGACGCGTTGTTATATATGCCTCGTTTCGCTTCCACTTTTAAAAGTATGATGAGCGATAAGGAAAAGCTTTCAAAGCTTGCTAATTGTTCTTTGGTTTATCTTAACCGCATACCAGAAAAAGTTGGTGATCCCGGAAAGTTTCTCATTCCTTGTGACATACAAGATATGAAAGAATGCCTCGCCTTGGCCGATCTTGGTGCGAGCATTAATTTGATGCCATTTTCCATTTGGAAATCGCTTTCGCTTCCGGCTCTCATTCCTTCGAACATGTCTATCGAGATGGCCGATCATTCTACGATTTTAGCATGTGGAGTAGCCGAAGATGTTTTCGTGAAAGTGGGGAAGTTCTACTATCCCGTTGATTTTATAGTAGTTGACATCCCCGCGGATCCTCAACTTCCTCTAATTTTAGGTCGTTCATTTTTAGACACTTCGAGATCGCTTATCGATGTTCATGCGAGAACTATCACTTTGAGATTCAACAAAGAGGAACTTGTTATAAACGCTACTCAAAACTCAAAACCTTCTCATGTTTATGCAATCGCTACCGTCAATCACATTGACATCGTTGATGTGGTTTGCGATGAGTTTTCACAAGAAGTGTTAGGTTTTTCCGATAGCTCGTCAAGTGGCAATCCCACTATTTTGGATCCGATTCTTGCTAATTCCACACCAAATCTCACTCCATTCCAAGGAGGCGATCTCACTTCAAAAGAAATTGACAATGAAGATGAGGTGTTGATTAGTGATGATACTTCTATTCCACCATTTCTTCCGCCGATGGAAGTTATGAGTGTTGAACCAAAATCTTCAATCGAGGAACCACCTATCCTTGCAATGAAAGATCTTCCTTCTCACCTTGAATACGCATTCTTGGAAGGTGATGACAAGTTGCCGGTTATCATTGCAAAAGGTCTTGCTAATGATGAAAAAACCGAGCTCTTGAAAGTTCTTAAGGCTCACAAAGGGGCAATTGCGTGGAAAATATCCGACATTAAGGGTATTGACCCAAAATTTTGTACTCACAAGATTTTAATGGAGGAGGACTACAAACCCGCAATTCAAAGTCAAAGAAGGGTGAATCCCAAAATTCACGATGTCATTAAAAAGGAGGTCCTTAAACTCCTTGACGCGGGAATGATTTATCCTATATCCGATAGCCCAGGGGTGAGCCCAATACATTGTGTCCCTAAAAAGGGAGGAATGACCGTTGTGCCTAATGAAAACAACGAGTTAATTCCCACTCGTGTTGTGACCGGTTGGAGGGTGTGTATTGACTACCGAAAGTTAAATGACGCCACTCGTAAAGACCACTTTCCTTTGCCCTTCATGGATCAAATGTTGGAGTGACTCGCGGGAAATGAATTCTATTTCTTTTTAGATGGTTTTTCCGGTTACTTTCAAATCCCTATCGACCCTCGTGATCAAGAGAAGACTACGTTTACGTTTCCTTATGGAACGTTCGCTTATCGTAGGATGCCTTTCGGACTTTGTAATGCACCGGGTACGTTTCAACGGTGTATGATGGCGATTTTTTACGATATGATCGAGAAGTCGATGGAAGTGTTTATGGATGACTTCTCGGTGTTTGGCAATTCGTTCACGTCATGTTTATCTAATCTCGAGCAAATGTTAAAATGTTGTGAAGAAACCAATCTTGTGCTTAATTGGGAAAAATGTCATTTTATGTGTAAACAAGGAATCTTCTTAGGACATAAGGTGTCGAAAGCGGGGATTGAGGTCGATAAAGCTAAGGTAGACGTCATCGCCAAGTTACCTCATCCCAAAACCATTAAGGAAGTTAGGAGTTTCCTAGGCCACGCGGGCTTTTATCGTCGTTTCATCAAGGACTTTTCGAAAATCTCTCAACCTATGACACACCTTCTCGAGAAGGATGCTCCTTTTAATTTCAATGAGGATTGTGTTAGAGCTTTCAAAACTCTCAAAAGGAAACTTACCGAAGCTCCCATTCTTGTTGCTCCTAATTGGGAATTACCCTTTGAAATCATGTGAGATGCAAGTGATTATGCTATAGGGGCCGTCTTAGGGCAACGTTATGACAAGCATTTCCGTCCTATCCACTATGCTAGTAAGACGATGACCGAGGCTCAATTAAAGTACACCACAACGGAAAAGGAATTCCTTGCCGTGGTCTATGCTTTTGAGAAATTCCGACCTTATCTCGTCTTAACTAAAAGCATCGTGTATATCGACCATTCGGCTATCAAGTATCTCTTAGGTAAGCAAGGTGCTAAGCCGAGATTGCTTCGATGGATGCTCCTCCTCCAAGAATTTGATGTCACCGTGCTTGACAAAAAAGGAGCCGAGAATCTAGCGGCCGATCATCTCTCTCGTCTAGAAGATCCTCACAAAGATGTTTTCGAGAACAAGGAAATCACCGAAACATTTCCCCTCGAGACTCTCGGTGTAGTGAATTCTAAAGACACCACCCCATGGTTTGCCAACATAGCAAATTACCATGCGGGCAATTTCATAATCAAGGGTATGATGACACAACAAAAACGAAAATTCTTTCGTGACGTCAAGTTCTGTTTTTGGGACGACCCTTATCTCTTTCGGGTTTGTGCGGATCAACTCGTTCGACGTTGTGTGTTTGGTGCCGAAGCTTCTAATACCTTTAGAGCTTGTCACGAGGGACCCACGGGTGGTCACCACAGTGCTAATCTCACGGCTAAGAAAGTGTTCGATGCCGGTTTCTTTTGGCCTTCTATCTATCGTGATGCACACGCACTTGTGAAGTCGTGTGATTCGTGCCAACGTCAAGGAAAATCGTCTCAACGTGATGAAATGCCGCAAAACATAATTCAAGTGTGTGAAATTTTCGACATATGGGGAATAGACTTTATGGGGCCGTTCCCATCGTCTCATGGAAACAAATATATCCTCGTCGCGGTGGACTACCTTTCTAAGCGGGTGGAAGCTAAGGCTTTTCCCACTAATGATGCTCGTGTGGTAGTGAAGTTTTTGAAGCAACTATTCTCTCGGTTCGGAACCCCTCGTGCTATTATAAGCGATCGTGGAACCCATTTTTGTAATGACCAATTCGAAAAGGTTCTAAAGAAATATGGAGTTACTCATCGTCTTTCTACGGCTTATCACCCGCAAACGAGTGGGCAAGTCGAGGTTTCGAACCGAGCTTTGAAGAGGATTTTAGAGAGGTCAATTGGAGAAAACCGTGCTTCATGGTCCGACAAACTCGATGACGCTTTATGGGCCTTTAGGACCGCTTGACACCTATTGGTTGCACTCCTTATAAGTTAGTCTATGGGAAGAATTGTCATTTTCCCATTGAGTTGGAGCACAAGGCATATTGGGCCCTTAAGCATGCAAACTTTGACTTGAAGACCGCGGGAGATCACCGGAAAATACAATTGAATGAATTGGATGAATTAAGAGATAATGCTTATGAAAATTCATTAATTTTTAAAGAAAAGACTAAAAAGTTTCATGATTCAAAGATTAAAAACCAGGTTTTTAACATTGGTGATCAAGTGTTGCTTTTTAACTCTCGACTTAAGATATTTTTCGGGAAATTGAAATCTCGTTGGTCGGGTCCGTTCACCATTACACAAGTGTTTCCTTATGGGACCATTGAGCTAGCTCAAGATGATGGTCCTAATTTCAAGGTGAATGGACATAGGCTTAAGCACTACTTTGGTGGGGAAATTCCTTCAATGGTTGCCCTCGACCAAGTCACCTTCCCCAATGATAACTAGCATTGAGGGGATCGAGTCGAGCTCATGACTCGGTAATAAAAAACGAGGTGCCTCGTGGGGGAGATCCCATGCTTATCCTTTATGCTTACTATTCACTAATAAGGGGACTTGTACCCTTTCAACTCGTTGTCTCGTGGTTGTTTGTGATTGTGTTATCTAGATCATCATCATCATCTACGATTGAAGACTCTCGTGTTCGTTTACGTGAGCCTCCATCGTTTGCTTGAAGAAGTTTTTCACGAATCCATGACATATCCTTTATTGTTCTAACAATTATCTTTTAGCATACTTAATAAACGGCTTTAGATATATTGTTGATCACCCTTTCCATGCTAGATCCTAAGCATTCGATTCTTCGTCTCTAGTATGGGGGCCCTCCACCTTTAGACTCGAAACATTAAGGACAATGTTTACTTTTAGTATGGGGGGGTGAATAGGTACTTGCTTTGCTACGCCCTCACGCTTTCCAACTTTCAATGTTTTGTGTTGCTAATAAGGCTAAAAATGGCCAAATTTTAAAATTTTTCTAAGTTTACATAAGTGTTCTTAAGACACGAATGTATATTTTCTGATGGGTAGAATAAGAGCTAATTTTTGACTTGATGGGCATTTGGAGCCATTTACATTCCTTAACCCGCTCAATTCAAGTTTTGCTAGACTTTTATATAGGGAGCTTTAAAACGCGAAAGTCTTAGCACATACGGGTTAAGAACAAGAACTTTTCGTAAGTTCCTATAATTGATCCTAGAAAGTCACTTATTAAGGGAACTATAAAACGCATTCTCTAAACTTGAAAAAGTCCAAGAAAGTGCAAGATCCTATAGGTGGCTTGAAAATCCAAAACTTTGATTTGATATAGTCTTAATGAAAGCTAATCTAAATTTGGCTTAATTTTGACTTGCATGGCTAAGTATTCACGAGTCTCTTTAATTAGAGGTCTTTATATAGTGAAGAACGAGAGATGATAGAGTTAGACAAGTGATCATGCTAAACGTAGAACATGAAAGTGTTCTTTAAAAAACTCATATGTTTTTAATTGTGGCTTTTTCTTCCCATAAGATCAATGCATTAGGAATAAATCATAATTGCAATAAGTAAGGTCGTACGATTTGAAAGGTTACTTAGCCTCTAGCGCAAGATCGTTTAAAAGTTGCTCGGGGTTGAATAGAGTTCATAGCCAAGGCATAACTTATTGAAGCGGGACGCGAAGATTGGCGATCATCTAAAAAGGCCCTAACAAGGCATGAGGAGCTCTCTTTTTGCTAAAGATCCAAGATGATGTGAAGTATCATTATTCCTAAATCAATATGAAGGATCGAGACACACGACGAAAAGCAATTACTCCCCTAAAGATCATGGAGAAAGTCTATCCAAAAAGACCCTAACAAGGTATGAGGATAAATATATCCAAGTCCGAAAAGGAGGCGGATCGTTGTATATCAAAATCCAAAGTAAAGATTGAAGAAAAATGATGAAGTCGTGGTCCAAATATGAAGAATCTCTCAAAAACGTCAAGTGAAGAAATTCCAAATATATGAAGAGAAGACCATAATTTCAAGAACGTCTTCCCAAGATTTGAAGTATGAAGTACATGCCAAATATCGGTCTGAGAAAGTTCTCAAATCGTGAAACGAGTTATGCCAAGATATGAACTTAAGGAGATACACGAGAAGCCGTTTTAAAAGATTTTGTCCTTCGGCTAACTATCAATTAAATCGTGCTACTTTGCTTTCGGACTAATAACTACTCAAATAAGTCAATATGAATCACTTGTGATCCATGACAAATAGTTAAAAAATGCTAGTAACCCATTTCCTTTTATAATAACTAGGATTGCGGGGAGAAAAAGTATTACACAATTTGGACGTATGAGTAGTGTTAGCATTGTGACTTGTACCAACAATGATCTCGTTTTTGCACTTAGCATGGAATGTATGACAATCAAGGATGACGAAGTTTACTCTAAGGGACATTTACTTGTTTCTATTCTTTGACCTTAAAAGTCACTTTTGTGATGAAAATCATACATTATGTCTTTACACATCTTAGTAGTATATTGCAAGTCTTTTACTCTTCAATAAAGGTTAATAAAATTGAACTTTGGTGATGCTTAGATACTTTATTCTAGCATTGCGTGAGGGCACGACAATGGCTTAGTATGGGGGAGTGATGAGATGGCATTTATACATGATCTCATCGTTCTTTTCGGGCTTTAAATGCATAAAAATGTCATAATATACCATATATATGCTTGTGTTTGTTTACTTGTGTATTTTAGGTATGGATATCGTGAAAAAGACAAAATATCACAAGATACAAGGAAAAAACAGACACGAGAAACGAAGCCGTACAAAGAACCGGGCCCTAATTCATGGATTACTCAACAAATACCCTTGAAGACTTGAAGACATGCAAGATTGATCCTCATTTATTGAAGAAATGACACTTAAAACCCTTGTATATTGATAATTACAAGTTTGGTCCCTTAAGTTTGTCAAAATTACCAAATGGTCCTTCAACTTTGAAGAAATGGCAAGTTTAGTCCCTTAACTATTCAACATTGTCAATTATGGTCCCTCATCAAGCCAAAGATACATTGAAGACCTTTGAAGATCAAGAATGTTCAAGATCAGCCCTTGAAATATCTCAAAATGACAAAAACAACCCTTGTAAACCTTATTGGAAAGTTTTGTGCCAAAATTGCCAAAAGCTGAAAGTTAAATACAAAGGAAATTCGTTTTTAGGGCTGAAATACTTGTTTTACCTATTTTCTGAAAACACAAGGGCCAAAGTTGGGCAAATAAAACATTCAAATGTGAAATTGCGCCAAACAACTCCACTTCCCCCAAAAACGGATCAAACGTGTTACTGTTCACCTTTTCACCCCCAGTTACCATCTCACTTAAACCAAAGGGTAAATCCCAAGTACCTTGACACACGTTTGATTCACACACTCTAAATCCCATCCCAACCTTAAAACCCTCACTCCCACTCACCAAGAGGCCCCACCATTCAAACCCGTCCACCAATCAAAACACAACTTGTTCTCCAAGCATTGCCACATGTCAAGATCAATAGCTGACACTCATTGCTTCATCACAAAGCTATTTTAAACGGGTTGGATGCATTTTGGACAGCTCATCAACAAGAAACGCCTAGAAGACCTCAAGGGAATTTTAGAGAATTCAGTGCTAGGGTTTGTGAATAGTGTAGCATGGCATTTGCCTATAAAAGGAGACCTCAACATGTGAGAGTCCCTTTGTTCCAGTTTTAGGCTATCAATCTTTGTAATTCCTTTTTAAGTTTAATAAAATTTGAATTTCTAAAAATTTTGAATTCTCTTTTTGATTTGATTAAAAGTTGGTGTTGGAATAGCCTAAATCTGAGTTCCATTTGATTGTTAAGACCTTCCTTAATCTTGTGGTTAAGGCACGTCTTGGTTCATAAGGTTTTTAAGGTTCAAAAACCTTGAAGTCCTTGTTTCTGATTTTGACTTATTGTTGTGTACTAACCCTTAGCCATAAGCCTTGAGCTCCTTCAAGCTTTTTGACACCAAGCCTAGGAAGAGTTCTAAGCCCTTGGTTGAGATTGTTTGCTGTTTTGTGTTGAAGACATTTGATAATCAAAGCCTTGTTCTACTTTGAACATCAGCAGGCTTTGATCTTTTTCATTGAAGTACCTTGGTCTTGTTCTAGTTGTTGAACAAGGTCCAAGGAGCATAGCTGGCCCTCCTAGGATGTTGTGGAGGGCAGGTATAATCTCTTGATTAAGTTTCCTCTAAAAAATTCATGTTACTGCCTGTTTTGGATTTTGAGCTTTGATTTTGTGTTCTTGTGTTTGTGCTGGTTATTTTTGTATTTGATTGTGTTAGTTGATGCCTAGTAAGTGTTTTTGATCATTAAAATCAGTAGGTTATTAGAAGAAATCACAAGTTGCTTTGAAAAGTGGTTGATTAAGGACTGTTTGGGATTGCTGGTTCATAAGGCCTTGTGGCCTTGAGCCCTTGGTTTTTAGGGTTTGGGAAGTCTAAACAAGTCATTTGGAACAAGTTTTAGTCATTGGTTAAGTTTCTGAAAGTTTAGAAAAGGGATTTGAAGTTTTGCAAAAATCTGATAAAAGTGGTTTTGAAATTGGTCAAACACATCAGATCCAATAACTTTTTTGTTACTTGGATCTAAGGTCTGAAATCAGGTTTGGGAATAGTTTAGGTGATAAGCTATCTTTTGGTTGTCTGGTTGTTGAATTTAGTGGCTTATTGTGATTGCTATAGCTTATCAAAGTTGGCTGAAGTGGTCATTTGCATCAGCAAAGTGACCACCTCATTTTGTGCTTGCATTTGCTATCCTAGTGTATGCCTTGTGATTTTGCTGCTTGGAACTTGTTTATGTGCTGCTTGTGAGTGGAATTTGCTATTTGGTGTGCTTTGTATCTGGCTTATAAGCTAACTGGCTTATTAAGCCCTTATTGCCAAAATTTGCCATCAAAAGGTCAACTGACCTCTTGATTCACAAGGCCTCCTCCTTGAGTCCTTCACAAAAAATTGCTTATAACAAGCCCATAGACCTTTCCTGATCATTTGGTGAACTTTGGAGTACTTTGACTTTTGGTCAAATAAGCACAAATTGGCTTATTTTTTGAGAACTGCTTATTGGCACATGCAACAACTTGGCTTTTGTAATAGAAATCATTTTTCTTAGCTTAATATCAAATCTGGAAGGTTACAAGTCTTTTGGTTAAGCTTTTGCTAGAAAACTAGCTTATTTGGCCTTTTCAGCCAGCTTATTGGTTCTTACAGCTTATTCTACTTGGCTTTTTGTGATTTTCTTGATTGATTATTCTTAGTTAAGCTATTTGTGAGCTTTTGCAACAAACTAGAGCTTCTGAGGTGCTCTAAATCTCAAACCCGACTATTTTGTTGTTTTGTGGATTTTTACTTTGCTTATTTCTGGCTTATTGAGTGTGCTTTTTCAAAATTTCTTTTTACAGATCTCATAAGCATCCCAAAAGAAGGTTGTGTGTCAAATTAGAGCTTATGGCATTGGCTTATTGCTTAATGGGCTGAAAAGCCCAATAAGAATAAGCTGTTTGCTTATTAAGCTGTGATAAGCTCACATTCAGCTTTTGGGCCTTTAGAGTTTTGTTCTTAGAATTAAATTTTGAGTCAGATAGGGCTTTTCCAAGTCAATTGGGCCAAGTTTGACTTTTTGGGCCCAAAAGCCCATTTGGTTTGACTGTTTTTGGTTTTGGCCCATTTGAGGGCCCAATAGGGGTATTCTGGTAATTTCACTTTGATTTTCTGATTATTTAGGTTAAAATAAACTAGTTTGCATGTTTTTAGAATTTTTTATAATTTTTGGATTTTTAATATTATTTTAATATTATTTTATTATTATTTTTCAAATTTCACATTTTCCAACTTTTTACATTCTTCTTAGGTTTAATACATTAAAATAGGAATTTAGCAACTTTTAGAATAATTTTATTTAGATTATTTATTATAATTATTTTAAGTTTTAATAGTATTTGAATCATTTTAAATAGTTTTTATTAGTTTAAAAATTTCTAAAAATAGTTTTAATCTTTTTAGGTCATTTTAGAGGTTTACCAATTGAAAAATCTTTATTTGGGCTTTTTGATAATTTATTTGATTTTTAGGGCTTTAATTAGCATTTAAAAATTGAATATTTAATTATTTAAAAGGTTTGAAAAAGTTTTGATCATTGGTAAACTCTTAGTTTATTAATTTTGATTTTTGGTGAATTTTTGGTCATTTTTAGAATTAATTTTTATTTTTGTAGTTTTTACGGTTTTACGTTTTGTCGTCGTAGTATTATTTTCACGTCTTCGTCATCTTCTTTTCTCACCCCCTTCTAAACCAATCATTAATCACAAACATTTAACAAGTTAGTCACACACATATACCTCCTTGGGAAACGAACTTCATAAGGGTCATTAACACTTGATTTTTCCTAAAGTCATTTGTTTAATACGCCCCCATCATCTACACCTCCTCCACCACCATTTATCCCTACTCCTTCTACACCTAGTATTAGTACACCAT
Source organism: Glebionis coronaria (assembly GCA_025667525.1). Classification (NCBI taxonomy): domain Eukaryota; kingdom Viridiplantae; phylum Streptophyta; class Magnoliopsida; order Asterales; family Asteraceae; genus Glebionis; species Glebionis coronaria. The sequence continues at coordinate 294,507 of JANFOE010001134.1, read as the reverse complement.
TACCGTCTCCGCCTCGTCATGACGATGTATCTAGGAAGGACCCTTCAACATCTCAACCTTTACCTACACCTACACCTTCACCACCCAAACCCAATATCCCTTATCCTTCTCGTTTAGGCAAGACCAAAATGCTAACCAAGGATGACTCTCAAGTGACGAGCTATGTGAAGATGCTCTCTCAAATGAACATCAACATTAGCCTTGTTGAAGCACTTGTCCATTGCCGAAATTTGTTAAAGCATTCAAGGAATTGCTTAGCAAGAAGGAGAAGTTGATTGAGCTCGCCAACACACGCTTAAATGAAAACTGCTCTGCAGTTATTCTTAAAGAACTTCCGGAAAAACTTGGTGATCCCGGTCGTTTCGTGTTGCCTTGCCTCTTTAACAAAACTGAAGAATTTACTGCCCTAGCTGATCTCGGGGCCAGTATTAAACTTATGCCATTGAGTGTTTGGAAAACACTCTCATTACCCGACCTCACTCCAACAAAGATGACTCTTGAACTTGCAAATCCCACTCTCGCTTACCCCGTTGGTATAGCCGAAGATGTGTTCATCAAAGTTGGCACATTTACTTTCCCGGTCGACTTTGTCGTTGTTGATTATGAAATGGACCCTCGTATTCCTTTAATACTTGGTCGGCCATTCTTGAGAACCGGACGAGCTCTAGTTGATGTTGCCGAAGGTGAGTTAATCTTACGAGTCGGGAATGATGCACAAGTTTTCAAAATGGGGAAGCTTACAAGCAAATCCTTTGGACGAGAATCAGTGAATATGATTAATGTGCTTGATGATTTTGTCGTCTACAACAATCCGCTTTTCGATTCTTGCATTAATAATCCACTTTTTCAAGATGATGTGGATGATTCTCTCTCCAATGTGGAACCTTCTCCCATTTATGATTCTCCACCGATCTTTGATGCTTCTGATGATTCTAGCTCAGATTCGGATGATTATGATGACCTTACTTCCTAGTATCCCGACCTGCCTACATATGATGATTTTGATGAGGACGATACTCTATCGAGCGATTCTTCCCATAATGAAGATCCTCCACCTACATCACTCGATCCTACTTTGGACGATTACTCATTTGAGGAAGACTTCTCTACATTTCTCAACACTTACTTCCCTCATGAGAGTGATGCTCCTCCTTTGGACTTTGAAGATTATCGTCTTGGTCCTACTTTGGATTTGAAGAACATTCTTTCAAAGGAGAAGAAACCGGTCAACACCCATATCTGCAACACATATGATTTAACACCTCTTTGTCCCCCTTCTGAGGACGAGGTTGTGCATTTTCATCGCGGATCATCTTCACACTCTGCTGAGCCTGAGTGCTATTTTCCCTTAAAGGAAAAGGTGTTCGACCCCGGTATCGATATTTTTAAGCCATCTCAGTATCCACCTGATGCAATAAAAGGAAAAATCTTTGGAACTTATGGAAATCTGCTTGTAACTCACCATACTTGCTCCCACCGTGCTCCATCGCTGCTTAAGGGAACCTTGCCTATTCTTCTTTGGCTTGCCTTGTTCGCCTTAAGCTTGTGCTATTTGATGGACGAAAACTATGTCTTTGATTCTGGTGGATATGTTTCATGCTTCTTCCTATGATGATCAAGGTCGAGTCAGGCTCACGACTCGGTAAACAAAAAATAAAGCGCTTCTTGGGAGGCAACCCATGCATCTATCTTTTCGCTTTCTTTATCCTAAGTGTAGGCGAGACCCGTTGGTTTGCTATTTCCTCTCCTCTCTTCTTATAATCAGGGATTCGAGCGCTCAATGATCCACTCTTGATGATTCTTGACGACCCGTGATTCTGTGTTCCCTTCTTCCCGGTTCTATCCTAAACTCTTTTCGATTCACTATTTTATATTTTCTCAATATTAAAATAGGAATCTCTTTAGTTGTCTCTTCCTTAGCGAGATTTAAACAAAGTGCACAATGTCCTAAGTGTAGGAGAGTTTACTCCAACATGCTTAAACATTGAGGACAATGTTTATCTTAAGTGTAGGGGGGACTTCTATCGAAGTTAAGTGGTTTTTTCCTTGTATTTGTCCTCATTTTAACCGGAAAATCAATTTTTCGACATTTTTCAAAATTTTTGATCTATTTTGGCCTATTAGTTTTTACCTTTGTATAGTTATTTTCTTTCCTTATTAGAATAAATGTTTAATAAGGTGGTTTTAATTTTCAAACGTTGTGAATCTTTTGACTCAACCCGTGTTTACTTATCCAAAAAAAAACCAGCTGAGTTAGCTCAGTTGGCCACCAAGGGTAACCTTGGGGAGGTATTCTTGGAGAGGTCTCGAGTTCGAGTCTTACCAAGAACCTTCAGGGGCCCGAATTAAGAAGCAGGAGTGGGGTTTATCCCCTAAGGAGAAGGTTCGAGGCTTGCATACTGCCCAATTGGATGTCACTGTAACCTCGAATCACTAACTACTAACTCGCCGTTCTAAAAAAAAACTCTAGCTAGTATCCTTAACGTGTTTAAGTCAAGTTTTGCTAGGCTTTTATATAGGGAGCTATAAAACGCGAAAGTCTTAACTCTCACAGGTTAAGAACAAGAACTTTTCGCAAGTTCCTATAATTGATCCTAGAGAGTTGATATGAGTGTAATTACTCATATCATTTGTATCTTTAAACAATGAAATTATGCATGAAATGTATCAAAAATGCCTTGTATATGTGTATTTCTTGTTTGAATGTGTGTAGGAACCAAGTTCACGAAAATCGGCAAAAACCGGCATGAGATTGATGAAAAAGATTGAAGAAGCCAAAATCGAGCTCGACATGAGTGGATTTAATAACTATGCAAGTTTATGGGCTTAGTGGGACCCACAAATGCTTATTGGGTCTGAAAAGACCAACATGGGATAATCATTGTTATATCTTTTGGAACTTAACCAAATAAAGCCCAAAAGGCCCAAAATTGAAGCTATTACACGGATGGAGTTGTTTTTGGGCTAAAAGCCCAAATCAGTGGAACAAATAAATGATGGAACGAATTAATGGGCCTTTAGGGTTTGTTAACTTTCAGTCAAACTTATCACACATAATAAATATACCAACGAATCATTTTCATCCAATACACGTTATTCATATCCACACGTTTTTCTCTTGATAAATAAAACGCACCATCACACCCATTCACACATTAAAATAACATGCGATACATTCGATGTATCTTCTTCTTTCTCCTTCCTTCCCAATCTCACAAAACCATTAACTTTTATAGTTACTGTTTCAAAACCTGATAGTTGTAAATTTAGTCAACTTGCTTTTAGGAAAAAGTAAGCAACTAAAATAGGGTATGCGTGCACGACGATTTAGGAAAACCGTGTGTGAATGACCCTAAAAGTGAGTTCGTTCTCTCGAGGAGGCTAGTGTGTTGTGTAATGAAAGATGATTTATGTTTTTGATTATTAACAAGAAGAAAAGAAGAGAAAATGACGAAGACGAAAAAAAATAGAAAAATAGGCAAAAACACTACTAGAAAGTTACGACGTAGAACGTAAAAAGTGCAAAATTTAAAATTTTAACCTAAAAATTCCTAAAAATTTCTAAAAATCCCAAATAAAATTCTAAGAGTTTACAAAAAATCCAAACTTGCCAAAACCTTTTAATTAATTTAATAATGACTTTTTAATGCTAATTAAAGCCCTAAAAATCACTTTTAAATATTAAAAAGCCCTAAACAAGATTTAATAGTTTGTAAACCTCAAAAATGACCTAATTAGCTAAAAACTATTTTTAAAAATTTTAAAACCAATTTAAACTATTTTTAAACACTAAAAAACTATTAAAAACTATTAAATCTTAAATTAATTCTAAAAATTAATTGAAAAGCCTAAAAATTAATTGAAAAGTGACAAAGGTCCTATTTTAATGTCTAGAATCTAGGAAAAATGAAAAAAAGTTAAAAATAAAACTTTGAATTTTAATGAATAAAATAATAATAAAATATTCTAAAAAATTAAAAGTTCTTAAATAAATTCTAAAAAATTCTCAAAAATCCTCAATATTCTAATTAAGAAGAAAATGCAAATTAAAGTTCCTAAACCCTTTTTAATAATTTTATAAAAATAATTAAAGTTTATAAAAAACCTTAAAATAATATAAAATTAAAAATTAAAGTTTATAAAACCAAAACCTAATGTAAACCTCAAAATATTTATTAAAAAGCTAAAAATTATTTTTCCTAAAAATTAAAACACTTTTTTCTATTTTTTTATTGAATTTATAAAATACGGCTATTAAATAAATTATAAAAAATAAATAAAGAAAAGGAAAAATATGAAACTAAGCTAGAAAAATCACTAACCTAAAAAGGATCCTAGGAAAAATAAGCTAAACAAAAATAGCTTAATAATAAGCTAGAAAATGACGAATTAAGCTACGGCTTTATTAATAAGCTAGAATGCAAAAACAGGTTAAATAAGTAATGAAATGAAACTAAGACGTAAAAAACTATCTAGATCAACGGTAGAGCCCTTACTCCTCCAGCGAGAGGTCTAGGGTTCGAGTCCGTTGCGGGTATGTTTTTGTAAAATTTTTCTTTTTTATTTTTTTTTACTTTTCCAATCAAACACTGACCCTTTTGTGACTTGAAAACACAATCCACTATCACTTTTTACCAGCTATAATCAAGAATATGATCCAAAATCGTCCAGTTTCAATTATGAACACAAGCAAGTATGCTTGTGTTTTCTGTTATCTTCACTAATGAAGGTACTCCAAGAGGACTTGGATGCTTGATATTGGTGGTGTTTAATGGAACAATCAGGCACCCCTTCACTCTTTCTGAGTGAAGGGAGTCACAACAAACAGAAAAACAATCACTTAGCTCACAAAAGTTGGACAATCAAATCAAAACAAAGCATATGAAAGTAAAATGAAGTTGATGTGACAGTTTTTAGGTCTGGTGGTACGTTTTAAGCTAGCAAATGCACACAAATGAATTTCCAAGGCCTAAATCTTGCATACACACTCACAAACCAACATAAAAACAAACTGCAAACCTATATATCCCTAACACTTAACAGCTTTCAAGATTCAAGCACATGTTTTCATGAAAATTAAGCAGAAAAATGGATATGCAGATTATGCTATACTTTTTCTCTTTTAAACACACAACTATGCTCAAACTTGATCCAATATAGACTAAAACTAGCAAACAACCTATCTCAATCCTATTTATCCTATCTAACAACTTTTTAAAACACAAATTAAGATTCTTACCCTGCTAAAACATTAATCCAAACACCCCTTTAAATTTTAGTTTCACACTTTTTCAAATCAAAACCTTTTCAAACACACTCAAAATGATTTCAACAGCTTAAAACATGTATGTCATAACATTTAAACACAATCCAAACCAATTTCAAACACTTAGCATACAATCAAACCAATCACTCAAATCACTTTTTTTTTTCTGAAAATTCCAAAAGGGAAAAGAAACTTACCAATGAACCTTACATCCAAGGTTCATTGTGGTTGCATAACCACCTCCCATATGCCCGGGCATATGCTGACAATGATCAACAAAAAATTACCAAAACCTGCTAAGAAGAAAAAGAAAAGAATAACAAGCACAAAAATATGTAATCTGTTTTCTTTTTATTTCCTTCTTAAAATCTTTTCTAAAAACTACCAAACCTTACACACACATTTTAAAAAAAACACTCAATTTCAGAAAAATCAAAAGGATTGGTCCACTTTCACTTCCCAAATCTTTTAAACTTTCTGAAATTAAAACACTTTTCAAAACTTTTTGAATTTTGAAACCTCAAACAAATCTTTAACACTTTAAGAATGGAACTCAGTTTATTGCATTACTTATACCAACTTTTTAAAACAACTATAAAAGGAATTATACTTGAATTTATCAAACACCAACTTTATAAATTTTTAAAAAAGGAATTACAAAGGATTTGCAAAAACTGGAACCAAGGTGAATGAACAGGCTCATTCCCTTTTTATACTGCTAAATGGACTATTCTAGAACTAATAATAAAATAATAAAATGCTGAAACCCTAATCTTGGAATTTCCTAAAAAGCCCTTGTCTTCTTGACGAATTCTTGGTCAAAAAGTGTCCCATGTGGATGCCAGCTCTTGATTTTGATTCTTGGACGTTGGATGAACCTTGGGGACAAAGGAGTTGATCCTAGATGTTAAACTGGTCGGGTGTGGGGTTTTGGGTGAAAGTGATGGAGCAGGGGAGGCTTGGGGAGGGTCCCACAGTGCATGTGACATTGTTTGGTGAGGTGGGTTTGGTTAAGGGTGGACTTAATCAACAAACTGGAAGGTTATAGGGGATATCCCCTTGGTTAAAGCTTAATTGATTTGGGTGGGGTTCTAGGGTTCTAATGGATTAAGGGGTGGTTTAATCTTAATTCGTTTTTGAAAAGTTGTTTAGGAGGGAAGGGGGTTAAGTGGGGGTTGTTGACCAGATTTGACCATGTTTAAAAACTAAACCGGGTATAGGGTATTGGGCTAATGGACTGGGTAGGGTCGGGTGTAGTTTGGGTATTTGGGTTAATGGGTGGGTTGTGGTGACGTGGCGAGTTATGAATGGTGGATTTAATTGGTGTGGGTTTTGGTTTGTGGCAGAATTGGTCCCCAAGTTATTTCATTTCTTCTACTTTGTAATAAATCCCATCAGTGCTCATTTTGCCTTTGTCAACTTTTGACAACTTGTCAAAAGTGGCACAAAACCTTTAAAAACTTTATCCAAGGGCTCCTTTTGTATTTTCTTGATTTTCTAAGGCTGAACTTGTAATATCTTCAAACATTAAGGATTATACTTGTACAATTGACATTTTGAGGGTCAAATGTGACAAGTTCTTCAAAGATGAGGGGCCAAAATTGCCATTTCTTCAAACTTGAGGGGTCTTTTTGCAAAATTCCAAATTTGAGCTTGGTTCATTGTGCGGCTTCGTTTCCCGTGTTCGTTTTTGATTGATTCTTGTGTTCTTTTGCCATTTCCTCAATATCCGTACCTAAAAATACACAAGTAACAAACACGAGCATATATTTGGCATATTTTATGATATTTTATGCATTTTAAAGCCGATTTGGACGATGAGACCATGTATAAAAGCAGTCTCATCACTCCCCCATACTAAACCATTGCCGTGCCCTCACGCAATGCTAGAATAAAGTATCAAAGCATCTCCAAAATTTAATTTTATTCCCTTTTATTCAAATGATAAACTAGCTACATACTATGACTACTTCTACTTGTGTTTTAGACATAATGTATGATTTTCATCGCAAAATGGGACGTTTAGGTTCATAGAATAAGAACACGTGAATGCTTCATTAGAAATAATTTCGTCGTCCTCGATTTTCACCTTAATTCCATGCCAAGCGTGCAACGAGATCATTGTCGTTATAAGTTAGTAATGCTAACACTACTCATATGCCCTAATCACGTACTTATTCTCCCATTATTCCTAAGTTGTATCTCTTATATTTTATTTTGTCTTAATGATCACGAGGATACATCATTGACTTATGCGATAATAGAGATTTAGGTCTAAAAATAGAGTCTTAACGGTGTAACTAAGACCATCAAATCAATAACCCCTCCTAATAGACAACGATGTTAAAAAATTAAGTTGACAAGAAGAATCGATAAACACGGTTTTATAACGGTTTTGAACATGAGACTTATTACCAAGACTTTTATACGCCCCCTAACGGAAGGACCTTATTATCTTTGGTTTACCTCCATCTTTTATTCAACTTCGCCATGAAGCTTTTATTATGACTTCGGTCTTGCCTTGCCTTTTATTATCCGCCATCATCGGTGGTTTTATTAGCCAAAGACGTATATCCTCACGCTAAAGCGAATTTTGGATCTTTAAAGCTTCGAAGATTAAGGCTTGATTCACTTTCAATTTTGCATAGGTTTTAGGCCTTGTGGGGCTTCAAATTGTTTGCTAGATTTAGGTGAGCACTTGAAATCTTATTATTGGGTGAAGCTTTCGATTATTCGGGTGCCAATACTTCAAAACCGTGACGCTGGCGATACCTTAATGTCTTCCCAATTTAATTACACGGAAGCTACTAGAAAAGACTAGAAACCCAACAATCAAAACTAAACCGCTAAATCAATATTTATTAAGCAAAAAATATTTACAAGCGAAGGGAGAATAAGCAAACAACAAGAACACATGAGTTTTTGAAAGAATACGAGTACTCTACGTTTAGCATAGTAACTTATAATTAACTCTATCATTTCTCGTCCTTATTTAAGAGACTTAGCCTAATGTGAGTTAAGGAATTAAAGCTAAGTGCTCAACACGCACGGTCGAGTCAAAAATTACTCTTATTCTCGCCATCGGAAAATATACATTCGTGTCTTCAAACACTTATGAAACATGAGAAAAAATTTTAAAATTTGGCCATTTTTAGCCTTATTTTGCATAAAACGATAAACAAAACGATAAACTTTGGAAAGCGTGAAGGTTTGGCAAGGCAAGTATCTATTCACCCCCCCATACTAAAGTTAAACATTGTCCTCAATGTTTCGAGTCTAGGGGTACAAACACCCCCATACTAGAGACGTAGTCGAAAGCCTAATCTAGCATGGAAAGGGTGTAACCAATAAGTTAAAAGCCGTTTATGAAGTGTGCTATAAACCTAAGGTTAGAACATAAAAGGATATATCATATGGATATTGGGAAAGGCCTCCAAAGCAAACGATCGAGTGCTCCCATGAAACGAACACGAGAGGCTCCAATCGTGGAGATGATGATCTAAAAGACACAATGCACAAACAACCACGAAACAAAGGTTGGAAGGGCACAAATCCCCTCACATTACACTAATTAGATAGCAATAATATATACATGGATAAGCATGGGTCTCCCCCACGAGGCACCTTGTTTTTGATAACCGAGTCAAAAGCTCGACTCGAATCCCCATAAATGTGATCATTTAGGGATAATCATGGTTTGGTCATTTTTGGTGGGGCTTACATGATAAACAAGGCCCAAAAGCACATGGAGTACTTTAAAAATCCGATAAACGTATACCGGGGTCAAAGATAGCGTCTTCGTTTTCGGATGAAAGACGAGACAACACAACTCCAACACAAATCCCAATGGGATAGAAGAAAATAGGAGAGAAGAAATAGAAGGGTGGGACAATGGGTAAGGCAAAACATTGAGCTACTCGAGGTAGACTCGCACCAATCAAATGAAAAGATTTTCCATTTATTGCATCGGTGGAAGACCGAGATTTCCCTATATAAGCAATTCCAGGATCAAATATCTCGTCCTCGGTGGAGAAAGGGGAGGGAACATAAGGGGCTTCCCCCACACTAAGTCCACACAAAGCATCGTCAAAAGGAGAAGACGAGCTTGTAGTACTCAATAAACGCGGTGATGACGGAGTTAGAATTGTAGAAAAATCTTTTAAATTAGATTCAAAATCTTTTCCTTTTTCATCTTTAACACTCTCCTTGTGAAAACCCGATTTAATTATGTCAAAAATATTTGGTGTATCTAAAACAATGTTAGTCACACTAAAAATTCTCACATTTTGAAAACGTTTTGGTTTAGGTGGTGGCAAGTTTTCAAATCTTTTGTCAACAAAGAAAACCTCCCCATCGGGATCAACGTATTCATCATCCGAAGGATCTCTCGAGATTGGAATCATAGGCTTAACACTCTTAACCTCCATCGGCGGAGGGGATGGAACTTCATTTTTCTCAACAACTCCTAAAACTCTATTGGAAATCTTTTGACAAATGTTTTTGATGGGATTGACATTGTGCAAAGATGTGATAGAATAAACATGAGAAAGCGTGGAGTTTTGGGTTGCATTAATGACAAGTTCTTCCTCATTGAAACGAAGAGTGATTTTTCTTGCATGCACATCGATAAGTGCTCTCGAGGTATCCAAAAAAGATCGACCTAAAATTAACGGAACTTTAGGATCGATGGGAATATCAACAACAATAAAGTCTACAGGGTAGTAAAACTTTCCAACTTTAACAAAGACGTCCTCGGCAACTCCACAAGCTAGAATCGTAGAATGATCGGCCATTTCGATTGACATTCTTGAAGGAGTGAGATTTGGAAGATTGAGTGATTTAAAAATCTCAAGAGGCATCAAATTAATACTAGCACCAAGATCGGCCAAGGCGTAGCATTCTTCCATGTCTTGTATAGCACATGGGATTAAAAACTTTCCAGGATCACCGACTTTTTGAGGTATGCGGCTTAGAAAAACCGAAGAACAACTAGACGATTTTTGCAATTTCTCTTTGTTATTCAACATACTTTTGAAGTTCGCGGCAAATCGAGGCATCATGACTAAGGCGTCGGCAAAACTTATATTAAAATGCAAGTCACGAAACATTTTCATAAAGAGTTCAAATTGATAATTATTTCGTTCTTGTGCCTTTTCCTTATCTCGTCTTGATGGGTAGGGTAAAGGTGGTGTGGGTTGGGGCAAATTAGGCATAGGCATCGGCCTTGGAATCTCGGGTTCCATTATAGGTATTGGTTCAACCGTAGGTGTGGTATGAGCGGTACTTCGTGGGATTGCAATTTGCTCCTTTTCAACCACAAACTCGGGTTCTTTCTCTTTTTCCTTCTCCATAGAAGTACTTGGACGAGAAATGGGTTCTTTGAAAGTTTTACCACTACGAGTAGTAATAACCTTCAATTCTCCCTTCGGGTTCACGATGGTATCACTAGGAAGACCACCCGAAGAAGAGGGCTTACACATGATAGCTTCAAACATTTTAGCCATACGGTCTTCAAACTTAGATTGCCTAGCATCCGCTTTTAACAATTCTTGCTTAATCTCATGTTGACCTTGCTCCATTTTTTGTTGATTTTGTTGGAGTCGTGTGACATTTCCTTCCATTTTATTAGCATGAGTTTTAAGTTCATTAGCAAGTTCGTTTTTAAGCTCGTTTTTCAACTCGGATCTTAAGCTAATCATCTCACGTTGCATGTTATCAAACTTAGCATCATTAGCCTTAGCATAATCTAAAAATTCTCCTTGCAAATTTTTAGTGTGAGCATTTTGAAAACCTTGAGTAGGAGTTTGAAAATCACGGTTTTGGTTTTGGTTTGAAATTTGCCCATTTCCACTTTGGTAATTACCTTTGTTATAATTCCTTTGATTTCCTTGGTAATTTCAACCTTGATTGTTGTTTCGATAGTTATTAGCATTTTGATTTTGTGGAGCTTGATTTTGGCGGGAACCTTGACCGATTTGGTTATAAGTTCCCGTGGCTACATAAGCATTCGAAGTGTTACCATCCGCGGTAATGCACTCGGAAAAATCATGAGCTCCACCACATGAAATACAACTCTTAGCAACCGCTTTAACCGAAGCGGTGTTTGAAGCTTCTTGAGCTTTCCAATGAGACATAAGAGTCGAAAACCTATCGAAAAACCGATTCTCCTCATTTGCTTCATCTTGCAAGGCATTAATGGAACGAGATGATGACGAGCCCAAATTGGCAACACTCGGTGTGTTACGAGGGCTATAGACCTTAGACCTATTTTCTATGATTTTCAAAGCCTCATTGGTCGTTTTGCACAAAAAATTACCACCCGCGGCGGCATTTAAATAATCTCGTTCATGTTCATTAAGCCCATTATAAAAAGTGTCAATTTGATGCAATTCGGAAAAATCATGGTGTGGACATTCATGTAACATTTCTTTAAACCTTTCCCAAGCCATTGAAAAACTTTCATTTGGTCTTTGTGTAAAACGTGAAATCTCGTTTTTCAAATGTGTTGTCTTAGATGGTGGAAAAAATTGATTCACAAATTTAGACACGAGATCGGCCCATGTCAAAATCGAATTCGGCGGTTCTTTCTCAAGCCATATCTTGGCGGGTCCATCTAACGAGTAAGGAAACAACATCATCTTAATGGCATCGTGTGGTACATCCTTAAACTTGCTTGTCGCGGTGAGACGATTAAATTGCCTAATGTGATAATGTGGGTTGTCTTTTTCGTGACCGCGAAACTTGTTTGCTTGAAGCATAGACATTAAACCCGTCTTGATCTCAAAGTTCTCCGCAAGGATGGCGGGAATCACAATGGCCTCTCCAAAACCCTAGGTGGGTGCTTGAAGCAACTCCATCATAGTACGATTAGCCATGATAGCTTCTTGTTCTACAATAGGTTCCTCACTTGGAGACTCCTCACTAGAATGAGTGAGTGATTTGTTTCTTCGTTTACGAGCACGTCTAGCTTTAGAGCGAGTTTGCATAAACGTCACGTACAACGAGAAGGCGAGCAAAGAAGATTCTTTTTGGTATTTTGTGTTTTTTCAATTTTTTTGTGGTTTTTGATTGTATTTACTTTTTTGGAAATTGGTGAATGTATTAAGTAGACAATGAGTCCACAAATCTCCTCACTAATCAAATCTCTTGATTAAAAAGGCCTCAAGGAATGAAAACGATCACGTGGAGTGAACGCCTTCGATGACTTTAGAACGATGGTGGAACACCAAATCGTTCAAGAGGGTTTAATCAAATGGAAACCAAGAAAATATATATGATATGTAGTAATACTTTGGGCGGCAAAACCCTCGATTCACTCTCAAAATCAAATACGCACAAGCAAGCGGAGGAAACGAGGCGGCGCGAAGCACTTAAGAGCCTTTTTCCTTTAGGTTGTGAAATACAACCGCCTTATACCCACCTTATAGTTTGTATTTTCAAAATTAAGCTTCACGAAAGTATTTATCTATTTTTGCCTTTTTCTTTGGTTTGAGATTCGAATACAATGATCGAGTGATGAAATCCCGAATCAAGGTTGTGATTGCTCACGTATTTGGAGTACTTGTGTATTTATTGTTCTACGTATACAATATAGTAATAATATTCACACAAAACCGAAAAACGATAATACGTATTAATAGAGTGCTATTAATACAAATACTATTATGGCTAATATAGAAAAACAACAATTGTTCAATCAAAACACAACACGCCTCCCCGGCAGCGGCGCCATTTTGATAGTTGTAAATTTAGTCAACTTGCTTTTAGGAAAAAGTAAGCAACTAAAATAGGGTATGCGTGCACGACGATTTAGGAAAACCGTGTGTGAATGACCCTAAAAGTGAGTTCGTTCTCTCGAGGAGGCTAGTGTGTTGTGTAATGAAAGATGATTTATGTTTTTGATTATTAACAAGAAGAAAAGAAGAGAAAATGACGAAGACGAAAAAAATAGAAAAATAGGCAAAAACACTACTAGAAAGTTACGACGTAGAACGTAAAAAGTGCAAAATTTAAAATTTTAACCTAAAAATTCCTAAAAATTTCTAAAAATCCCAAATAAAATTCTAAGAGTTTACAAAAAATCCAAACTTGCCAAAACCTTTTAATTAATTTAATAATGACTTTTTAATGCTAATTAAAGCCCTAAAAATCACTTTTAAATATTAAAAAGCCCTAAACAAGATTTAATAGTTTGTAAACCTTAAAAATGACCTAATTAAGCTAAAAACTATTTTTAAAAATTTTAAAACCAATTTAAACTATTTTTAAACACTAAAAAACTATTAAATCTTAAATTAATTCTAAAAATTAATTGAAAAGCCTAAAAATTAATTGAAAAGTGACAAAGGTCCTATTTTAATGTCTAGAATCTAGGAAAAATGAAAAAAAGTTAAAAATAAAACTTTGAATTTTAATGAATAAAATAATAATAAAATATTCTAAAAAATTAAAAGTTCTTAAATAAATTCTAAAAAATTCTCAAAAATCCTCAATATTCTAATTAAGAAGAAAATGCAAATTAAAGTTCCTAAACCCTTTTTAATAATTTTATAAAAATAATTAAAGTTTATAAAAAACCTTAAAATAATATAAAATTAAAAATTAAAGTTTATAAAACCAAAACCTAATGTAAACCTCAAAATATTTATTAAAAAGATAAAAATTATTTTTCCTAAAAATTAAAACACTTTTTTCTATTTTTTATTGAATTTATAAAATACGGCTATTAAATAAATTATAAAAAATAAATAAAGAAAAGGAAAAATATGAAACTAAGCTAGAAAAATCACTAACCTAAAAAGGATCCTAGGAAAAATAAGCTAAACAAAAATAGCTTAATAATAAGCTAGAAAATGACGAATTAAGCTACGGCTTTATTAATAAGCTAGAATGCAAAAACAGGTTAAATAAGTAATGAAATGAAACTAAGACGTAAAAAACTATCTAGATCAACGGTAGAGCCCTTACTCCTCCAGCGAGAGGTCTAGGGTTCGAGTCCGTTGCGGGTATGTTTTTGTAAAATTTTTCTTTTTTATTTTTTTTTACTTTTCCAATCAAACACTGACCCTTTTGTGACTTGAAAACACAATCCACTATCACTTTTTACCAGCTATAATCAAGAATATGATCCAAAATCGTCCAGTTTCAATTATGAACACAAGCAAGTATGCTTGTGTTGGGAATCTAAACTTGTTAGATTCCCTGTTCATTGATTTAAACATAATTAGGCTGATAGATAGTCCCTTGCCTGTGCCTAGGAGGCAGGTAAGTTTCACAAGACTCACAGAGATCCGAATCTCTGTGAGCAACCTCAGAGGAGTCCATGTCAGAGACATTGTCAGGGAAGTCGAAGATTACCTGAAGACATACTCCTTGGCTGTGATGGATAACAGCCAAGATGTATTAGGGACTCTGAGGGGTTGAGAGTTAACAGGGGTGGCAATACCCTGATAACTCTCAGCACACTTTGGACATGCCATTTGTGTGTTCGAGAATATGAAGAATAAGGAAACTGTTTTGGACAACTGTTCCTTAAAGCATAATGGAAGACTACCAAGAATAGAAGGACATCATGTGACTGATGTGGGAACTTGTAAAAGTTGTGTAGTCGACATCAAGTACTGTTCAAGTCAAACTCGTAACACTATAAATAGGATGTGTATCCTTGCATTAAGTTTTAACACTTTGCAATATTAAGATCATTAGTGCGTGTAACTTAGTGAATCAAACAGCTACGACTGTATTCATAAGTTAAGGTTTATTGTTGTTCAAAGTGTGCACAACACATTGTCATCAAACGGTGTTATCCATAACACTTGTAATTCTTTATTATACAATAATAAGATTACGTTTGAAAAGTAATACCTTGTGTTGATTAAGTTAAGATTAGGGTTTCTCGCATTGATTAGGGACTTTCAATTGGTATCAGAGCGGTGTTTGATATTAAAACCTTCAAGAAACATCGTTCTCAGTTTTATAATCAAGATCCACCATGCCGGAAACCTCTAGCCCACACTCACCTTCCAGAAACCCATCTTCACCAAGACTTACCGCCCCACCAAATGACGATGATCTACCCCAACTTCTTGACTCAAGAGGTGGATCACACGTAACCAGTGTACCAGTCTTTGATGAAGAAGACTTTGCCAGTTGGAAGAGTCAGTTTCTTGTATACCTTGATGGTCTTGAACCTTTTCTCTTAGAAATTTTGGAAAATGGTCCATATATTCCCATGGCACTCACTTCTACTGAAGAAAACCCTCTTCCCAAGCCTGTCAAACAATGGACCGCTGCTGATAGGAAATTAGCAAACCAAGATAAACGTCTCAAAAGCATCATAATTTCCTGTCTTCCAAAGCATATCATGAAGTCTGTTATTCAGTGTCCCACAGCTAAACAGATGTGGACAGACCTTATTCTTGGCCATGAAGGACCCTCTGAAACAAGAGAGACAAAGATTCAGGCACTCAGACTTCAGTTTAATGCCTTTAAGTCTCTTGAAGGTGAAAAAGTTCAGCAAACCTATACTAGGCTGAAGATTCTTCTAAATGACCTCGCTATGAATGATGTTACTATTGGTCAAGCTGAAATCAATGCCACCTTTGTCAACAGCCTTCCAAGAAAGTGGCTGAGCATGAATCAGACTCAGAGAGCTAACAACTCAATCAAAAATGATACCCTTGCTCAGCTCTATGGAAAGTACAATTATGAAGAAGGGCTGATCGATACTATCTACAAATCAGAGACTGAAAGATTTGTAGTACAAGGAGCATCTTCCAAAGCTTTGATCTCTGCAACACATCCTATTGACAGCGATTCTGATATGGAAGAAGATACTCGTAGTAGCCAAGAGTTCTTGTCAGACCTCAATGCAGAATTTCATGAAAGAGCACTGCTAGCCAACCAAAGAAGATACTACAAAAGATCTGGAAGAGTAGGATCAGCCAGCAAACCAACTGACAGGTCAAAAGAAACATGTTTTGCCTGTGGAAAGCTTGGACATTTTCAAAAATAATGTCCCTCCACCAAAACATCCTCACCCTCTTATCCATCATCTTCATCCAAACCCTACAAGTTCAAACAACATAACAACTCATCACAATCCAATTCTTCAGACACTGAGAAGAAAGATTACAAAAATAAGTACAAGGCACTTAAGGCTGAGTTAGAACAGATGAACTTGAAGATTGAAGCTATGTCCAAAAAGAAAGGTGGTGAGAAAAAGGCTGAGAAAGGGTTGGTTGCTGAAACCTATGATTGGAATGATGAACCATTGACTTCAGATGAAGAAGATACCACAAGAGTCAGGGCTTTTATGGCAATAGCTGATGATGAACCAGCTGTTGGAAAAGGTGATGCAAGATCAGGACAATGGGTCGACATCACAATGAAAAAGGTACACAGGCTTCTTTCTATGTCTGATTGTGATGAACGTAAGCATGTTCTTGATTACACCATTGTTGACTTGCACTTTGTTGAGGAACAAAGGAAGAACCTTCTTGACAAGTTTCACTCTGTTAAAACTGAAATGATAAATGCTAAGGCTGAATGTGATACTCTCAGGCGGGTTAACTTAGAGAAAATATCCCTGCAAAATGAAGTAGCTAGATTAACCTTGAAAAACATAGCTTTGAATGACCAAGTCACTGAATTAAACAAAGTTATTGAAAAATGGCTGTGTGCTAGGTTTACTATAGATGAATTGCTTAGGGATGAAGTGCCTGCTGACCTAAACAGGGATATAACTGCTAAACATAAAAAGCTGAGGATTATCACCAAACCCAAAGACATTGTCTTTAAATCTACAGAGACTATTCATATGTCAGACACCTCTTTGACTAATGACCCTGTCTCTGAAGATGTGGCTGAGCTTCCACCCTTGCCCAAACTCTCTGGAGTTGAACCTAGCAGTTCTTCTAGATCTGCTAAGGATGAACTTAAGATAGATATTGAGAATCCTCCAGCTAAAGTTTTTTGTGTGCCTGCTAAACCAACTGGTAAACAAGTAGCTTTTAAGCCTGTTTCTACTAAGGCTGTGAATAAGGTTGACCCCACCACTGAAGATCGCCTGTTGTCTCTTATGAAAGAAGTAGAACTCTTGAAACAACACATTAAGCCTTCCGCTGAATGCTCTACTTCTCATGAACCTAAGTCAGTCCTAGGTGAACCCAAAGGGGAAAGATTAATCAAACCTTATTGCAATGTTTGTAAAAATTCTCACCACTCGACCTTAGATCATGACAGACACATGGCAGCTAAAAGAGCTAAGACACCCTCTAGGGACAGACCACAGAGTTCCAAAAGACAACAGGGAAATTACAACTCTTATCCTCCCTGTAAATTCTGTGGGTTCACAGACCATCACTCAGACGAGTGTGGTGACTTCCCTGGGTGTGATATCTGTGGGAGTTATAACCATGAAACAATGAACTGTCCATCCCAACGCCAAAAGTTTTTCAGGAACACAAGAATTGCTAACAAGCAATTCAGGGAACCCACTGGAAAGTGGGTTCACCATAGGAACTAATCTGTTTCTATGTATCTGTGCAGAAATATCTCAAGGAATCGGTATGGTATCTAGATAGTGGCTGTTCTAGACACATGACAGGGATTCAACAATACCTGCACAGATACTCAAAGGAGCCAGGTCCCAAAGTGGTGTTTGGAGATAACTCTTCAGGTGACACAGAAGGATATGGCTCAGTGAATTGCAATGGGATCACATTTACCAGGGTTGCATATGTGAATGGTCTTAAGCACAATCTTATTAGCATCAGCCAGTTATGTGATGCTGATTATAAGGTTTTGTTTACTAAGACTCAGGGAACCATATTCAACAAAAATAATGATGTTGTGCTGGTTGCACCTAGAAGGAGAGATGTTTATGTCATCAACATGGCTGTGTGCTCTGAAGACAGCTCAAATTGTTTTCTTGCCAAAGCCTCTGAAAGTGTCAACTGGCTGTGGCACAAAAGACTGTCTCATCTCAACTTCAAGAACATAAATAAGATAGCCACTCAAAACTTGGTTGCTGGTCTACCTTCAGTAATGTTTTCCAAAGACAAAACTTGTTCTGCCTGTGTCAAAGGAAAACATCACAGGTCCTCATTCAAGACTAGGCAATCATTCTCTATTGACAAGTGCTTACATCTCCTTCACATGGACTTGTTTGGGCCTGTCAAACCTCAAACCATTAATCACAACAAATACACCTTGGTCATAGTTGATGAATTTTCAAGATATACATGGGTGTTCTTCCTCAGAAGGAAATGTGATGCAGCTGATGCCATCATGTCCTTCATCAGACAAGTGGAAAATATGAATGATGTTAGAGTCAAAGCTCTAAGAAGTGATAATGGTACAGAATTCAAGAATCATCAACTTGAATCATTTTGTGATGAAAAAGGGATTTCACAGAACTTCTCTTCAGCTGGCACTCCTGAACAAAATGGTGTGGCTGAAAGAAGAAATAGGACTCTGATTGAAGCAGCAAGAACTATGTTAAATGGTGCAGCCTTACCAAAGCAATTTTGGGGAGAAGCTGTACACACTGCCTGCTATACTCAAAACAGATCAATCATTGTCAAAAGACATGGCAAAACCTCCTATGAAGTTTTCAGAAAAAGATCTCCAGACGTCAGCTATTTTCATGTGTTTGGATGCCCTGTGTTTATTTATAACTACAGGGATAAACTTGGAAAGTTTGATGAAAAGGCTGATGATGGATTCTTTTTGGGATACTCTCCAACAGCCAAAGCCTTCAGAGTATTCAACATCAGAAGACAAGAAGTAGAAGAAACTTTCCATGTCAGATTTAATGAAGATGATGAAGTCATACAGAGAACAGGAACAGAGGGTGATGAAGTAGATTTTAATGAAAATATTTCTTTCCCAAGTGATGAGTTCACAGAACCCAGACCTACCAGTCATCACCACTCCAACACTCTCACTCCTTATGTTCCTGCTTTTGATCCTCTGTCTACCCACAACATAGAAGTTCCTACCTCTCAGGGACTTGATGAAGAAGAACCTCAAATCTCTGATGGTCCTTCTCATGATATTAATGACTCACCAATTCTTCAAAACTCTGAAGTTGCTCCTGCTGATAATGAAATTGCTTCCCTAGATGTGGCTGAAGAAGACTCAGACACTGAAGTAGTTTTTGAAGAAAGCCCTCCTAATCAGCAGGATGAGATTCAAATTGTTCCAGCTGTGCCCTCAAGTACCCCTGTTCTTGAAACTCCAGCTCCTTAAAATAAGTGGTCAAGAGATCAACACATTCTTCTTGTCAACATTATTGGGGAACCAAATGCAGGGGTCACAACCAGACAGCGAATCCAAGACTCTGAGTCAGCCTCAGCCAATGAATGTCTATTTGCTGAATTTCTTTCTCAAATTGAACCTAAAAGAGTTGCTGAGGCTCTGGTAGAAGATGGATGGGTAGCTGCTATGCAAGAAGAAATCAATCAGTTCAAAAGGAACAAGGTTTGGACACTAGTGCCAGCTCCACCTGGAAAGAATATCACAGGCACTAGATGGATCTATAGAAACAAGATGGATGAAATTGGGAACATCATCAGGAACAAGGCAAGATTGGTAGCACAGGGATACTCTCAGACTGAAGGAATTGATTATGATGAAACTTTTGCACCTGTTGCTAGACTTGAAGCCATCAGAATCTTTCTTGCTTATGCTGCCTATATGAACATCACTGTCTATCAGATGGATGTAAAGAGTGCCTTCCTCAATGGTGAGTTGGCTGAGGAAGTCTATGTTGCTCAACCTGAAGGATTTGAGAGCAGCGAGTTTCCCAACCATGTGTACAGACTTCACAAAGCAATGTATGGTCTGAAACAAGCTCCAAGAGCATGGTATGAAACTCTTTCAAATTTCTTATCTGAAAACAAATTTGTCAGGGGTTCTATTGATAAAACACTCTTTACCTTCAAGGACAAGAGTGATTTCATCATTGTGCAGATTTATGTGGATGATATCATCTTTGGGTCAACAAATGTCAATCTTAGTAAACGTTTTGCTAAATTAATGACCAAGAAATATGAGATGAGTATGATGGGTGAATTAACTTACTTTTTGGGTTTTCAAATTAAACAATGTCCTAAGGGAATTTCTATTTGTCAAGAAAAGTATGTTAAGGATTTACTTAAAAAATATGACTTGGCTGATTGTGCTTCAGTGAAATGCCCCATGCTTCCACCCAACAACTTGGGCCCTGATGAGTCAGGGGTCTCTGTCAATGAGACTTTATATAGAGGCATGATTGGGTCACTGATGTATTTAACAGCCAGTCGTCCAGATATCCAATTCTCCACATGTCTCTGTGCAAGGTACCAAGCTAACCCAAAAGAATCCCATCTAGTGGCTGTTAAGAGAATTTTCAGGTATCTCAAAGGAACACCATCCCTAGGACTATGGTATCCAAAGGAATCAGGCTTTGATCTCAAGGCCTATTCAGATTCAGATTATGCTGGATGCTGTATTGACAAGAAAAGTACTTCAGGCAGCTGTCAAATCCTAGGAGGAAAATTGGTTGGATGGAGTGCTAAGAAGCAAAACTCTGTGGCTATGTCTTCAGCTGAAGCTGAATATGTCGCTGCAGCCAGCTGTTGTGCTCAGGTGCTCTGGATGAAAAGTCAATTGGCTGACTATGAAATCTTGTATGACAAAGTGCCAATCTTTTGTGACAACACCAGCGCCATTGCCATATCCAACAACCCTGTTCTTCACTCTCGTACCAAACACATTGATATCAGGTATCATTTTATCAGGGATCATATTATGAAGGGAGATATTGAGCTGCATTTTGTTCCCACAGAGCTGCAACTAGCTGATATCTTTACAAAGCCTTTGGCTGAACCTACGTTCAACAGGCTAGTTGCTGAGCTAGGGATGCTCAATATTTCAAAGCCTGTGGCTTGATATTAAACGTGTTCATTAAATGATTGATTCTATATTAAATGTTTTATTAAATGTTTTTCACATGTAACTAGGTAGTTGCGTTCCAAGTAAATGCGAAAAACATTCTCACATTTTTTAATCATTTAAGTTTCGGATAACGAGGAGACAAACGTTTTGAAAGGTCAAGGGGACCCACTTGAGCAGTCATTTTCGCTTTTGCATTTAATGCGGTTGAATAACTGTTCACTCTAAGTTTGAATATGTATATTGTCTTCTTTCTCTTCTCACCCACCACCATTCTCAAAATCATTTTCTCTCTCTAAAACTCTTATCTCTCTCAACCATCCGCCATTTTCATTCACCCTCAACCTTATATCAATGGCGTTTCCCGTACCAAAAGCCTCCAATGTGAACTTCGAGATCAACGAGAGCATCATCGCCTCAAATAACGCTATTGGATGGATCAAGGCACCCAACAACACCTATTCGGATCTGGTAAATTTCATGCAGAATTGTGACCTAAACGAAGCCTTCACCAAATCTCCTTCCACCTTTTACCAAGAATACCTTAGGGAATTTTGGTATTCTGCCGAAGTTGAAGAAGACACCATTACCTTTAGCCTTTCTTGTAATGAACATCCTTTTGCCTTTTCCCTTGCTGATTTTGCCAGTGTGGCCGGACTTAAACATGGAGATGATTGCTTGAAGACAGTTGACAAAAAGGCTGTCAAGGAAGCATTGGCCACACTCAAACCCTGTCATGACATTAACCCTGCCCTCACACCAGCTGACATCCTTGCTAAAGCACCTCTGAAGATCAAGTATTTCTCTCCTATGTGGCGTGTCCTCTTCACCCACATTGTGAAGTCCCTGGGAGGCATGCAGGGATCACAAGATCAAATGTCGTTCAAACATCAGACTATTGCATATGGATTAATTTGGGGAGCTGATGTTGACGTTGGAAGCCTTCTTTTCTCTAACCTGGTAGAACAATTAAAGGGAAGGAATCAGGTCAGGGAAAAGAACATCTGTTACGTGCGTTATTTGTCCCTGATCTTTGAGAGTTTGCTGGGAGAAAACTACCATAACAAGGCCTTGACAACCCTGAAGCCCTATCGCATTACAGGCGCCATTTACAAGGAGATAGGAGCTGAGGATTTCCCTGTGACCGCTCACATGCTGAACGTTGCTAACCAGGTACCCAACGCTGAGAAGCCCTTGCTCCCTTCCTCTGAGAAGGTGAATACTTCTAGTGTCGCTGGCAAGTCTACGTCTTTGACCTCTGGGCAGCACACTACCAAGTCCAAGGCTTCTTCTGGCCAACAGCCAAAGAAGAAGAAAATCCCCTCTTCTTCTCAACCTAAAGCTGTTAGCAAGGCCAAGGAAAAGAAGATTGAAACCGCCTCTGGTCCAGATACTCTTGTGGATACAGAATCTTTGGCTGACAAACAACAGGCGTCTAGTGTCTCTAGGTCAGCAGAGACTACAGGAAACCAGCCAAACCAAGCTGATATCTCACAGGTAATCAGTGTACATTTTTAGAGGTTCACAAGCAACCACTCTCATTTATCTGTAGGAGAGAGTGGTGAAGTTAGGGTAATCCTCGACCCATAGAAGTCTGTCACTTCACTTAGAATTCTTTAAGACTTCTGTACACTCTGTCTTTGCACCAGGGAGTGATTCATTTGTGTTTATAAAGCACCCCGATGACCCTGAACCCTCTAGACAGTATTCAGGCTAACAACAACCTGAATACATTAATGTCTCAACCTTGATGGCTGTACTTCACACAGCCTCTTGGTTCCCTCATTAAAAGAGTCCCAAAGGATTTATCCTTTCAGGGGGAGCTGAATCATCATCCTCAGCTTTCCTAGGGGCAGCGTAACAGGCGACCAACAACAACATATGTTTCACTCTTAAAAGAGTCCCAAAGGTTTTACCTTTTGGGGGGGCTGAATAATCACACTCAGCTTTCCTAGGGGCAGCGAAATGGCGATCATTAAACAACATATGTTTCACAATCAAAAGAGTCCCAAAGGTTTTTACCTTTTGGGGGGGCTGAATAATCACACTCAGCTTTCCTAGGGGCAGCGAATGGCGACCATTAACCACACTTCATTCACACTTAAAAGAATCCCAAGGATTTATCCTTTGGAGTGGCTGAGTAATCACCCTCAGCCTCTCTGGGACAGCGAAATGGCGACCATCCACTTTATATTTTCCCTGTTACTAATTTCAACAACCTTGCAGGCTGAAATTGTACAGCCAGTCAAAGAACCTCAGGTACATGGAAAGGAGGCTGAAACAATCACTCAGGATATTCAGATTGAAGAAGAACTTGTGCTCAATGCTGATGAAGACATGCTTTCTGTAGAAGATTATGTCGCTGAGTTTGAACCAATGCCTGAAGACGAATTCCCTGAGGGAATGTTTGATGAGGAAGAGGAAGAAGATGAGGATGACCAGCTGTCAGTCTCCCCTCCTAAAGAAGATGACAAGACTTCTCCTCTTAAGGAAGCTGTTGACACACAAAACTCTGCTACATCTGCAACAACAGTCCTTCAAAGACCAATATATGATCCAACCGCTGAATTCCTTTTGTTTGATCATCCTACCCAGACCAACTTCGACTTAATTCCAAGGGAGGATGATTTTGCTCAACAAAGCCTCAATATCAAGAATCTTCAGCCGGTACACCATCAGTCTGATATTAAGCGCTTGTCAAGAAAGTTGGACGTAATCAAGTCAGAGATGCACAATTTTACTGTCACCTTTCCAGGTATAATAAAGAAGGCTGTGACTGAGGCTGTCACTGAGCCTATTCAGGAGGGTACAAGAAAAGGTGTGGCTCAAGGACTAAGTCATCTCTCGACAAGAATCAAGAATGCCATTGACTCCGTTGTCCCTGCATTGTTCCAAGAACAAGAAACCATCATTAACATGCACTTCAATGCAGTGCGCAACAGGCAATACAACCATGCTGGTTTTATTGTCAGGAGAGTTCAGGCAAATACCAATGCCAATGCCAACTTATTGCTGAAGATTGCCAGGGCATCAAGAAAAAGACAGCGTGCCATGGCTGCCTCTGTGGAGCAGATTGCAAGAAGATTTCAGGCACGTTCATCCAAGCATAAGAGAAGTAAGGATGAACGTGAGGGGGAGAAGAATACTAAACTCAGCCTTGCATCTGCTGAACAAGGCTCATCTTCAGCCAACCCTTCAACAACACCTGTTCCTCTTCAAGTCATCGAACCCGTTATAATACCTGATGATGAGGATCAGACTCAGGGGGAGCAACAAGCACAAGATGGCGCTGACTCATCTAAATCCATGATCCTAGTTAACATCAGCAAACCTGAGGATGAGGATGAACCAGCAGCCAAGAAGCTTAAATTCACTGTGAGCTCCCTACCAAAATCTATTCAAAATCAGGCTCAGACAGCGTTCCTCAAAAGAGCTGATGATTTGAAAAACATAAGTGTGGAGTCCTCTGTCTCAAAGAAAGGTAAAGAGATAGTGTTAGTTGATACTGACACTAAACTTAAGAAGATAGCTGCGATGCTAGAGACAGGAGGATCCACAACAGACCTTTCCCAATTTTCAACCTTTACACCTTCTGATGAGAGACCTCTAACGCCTGAAGAAATAGAGCAACAGGCTGAAGAATTCAAAAGACTGAGTGAGCTCAAGGCAGCCAAAGAATTAAATGAAGCCACTCTGAGGAAGATGTCACCTCCTGAAAAAGAAAAACAAAAACAAAGGTTGAGGGAAATGGAACTTAAACGCGCTGAGGCCTTAAAGAAAGTCAAAGCTGACTATGATGCCTGCGTAAACAACAGGTATGCTGATGGCAAGATAACCAAGTTTAGATACACCATTCACAAGTCCACAAACACTCCACAGATGATCTTATGGAGGGATAATCAAACGGGGAATATGGATGTGTTTGACAACTTCAGGTTAAAAACACTTGGGTTATCAGAATGGTTTGAACTCGAAGCCTTAGCTGCCAAAAAGTCTGGACAGGCAAATTTCCTTCTGCTCAAAACTCTTAAGGCTAAGTTTAACTGGATCAAGGAAACAGCTGCCAAACTCAAGATTGATCCTCCACCACAGCTTTTCGAACAAGGACCCCCAAAGACAGGCAACAAAAGAAGAAGAATTTCCCAAATCATTGATGAAACTTTTGTTACTGAAGATGTTCGTGTGGATGGCATGCACAGGGATCTGATCCTTCCTAATGGTATAGTTGGCCCTGTTGATGGTCAGACTTATTCAGTGCCTGAAAGAGGAATGGCGTTTATGAACAAAGCCTGCCAATATGCTTTTCAGAGGGAAGATGAGCTATGCCTGGCTTCAACTATTCAGCTGCTCTGTCACAAGAAGTGTCTCAAGATCAACTCTGAGTATTCCAAGAAGTTTGCAAAGACTTTGCAGGATGAAATTGATAACAGATTAGATGTGGCAGAAGCTGAAGAAAGAATCAAAAATGATGACTATTGAAGAAAGTATCAGCCCTTTTACCTTCATCTTTTATTTAACTTATGTAATGAACTTGTAATTTTTCTTTAAGTCTTAATAAAATCATGAGGTATGTTTGTTTAGATCTGTTATGTGTAAGAAGAAGCTGTTAAACTCACTTACCTTAACTTAGTTAGATCTAGCACTATTTATGTTTAAATAGGGGGAGATTGTTGGGAATCTAAACTTGTTAGATTCCCTGTTCATTGATTTAAACATAATTAGGCTGATAGATAGTCCCTTGCCTGTACCTAGGAGGCAGGTAAGTTTCACAAGACTCACAGAGATCCGAATCTCTGTGAGCAACCTCAGAGGAGTCCATGTCAGAGACATTGTCAGGGAAGTCGAAGATTACCTGAAGACATACTCCTTGGCTGTGATGGATAACAGCCAAGATGTATTAGGGACTCTGAGGGGTTGAGAGTTAACAGGGGTGGCAATACCCTGATAACTCTCAGCACACTTTGGACATGCCATTTGTGTGTTCGAGAATATGAAGAATAAGGAAACTGTTTTGGACAACTGTTCCTTAAAGCATAATGGAAGACTACCAAGAATAGAAGGACATCATGTGACTGATGTGGGAACTTGTAAAAGTTGTGTAGTCGACATCAAGTACTGTTCAAGTCAAACTCGTAACACTATAAATAGGATGTGTATCCTTGCATTAAGTTTTAACACTTTGCAATATTAAGATCATTAGTGCGTGTAACTTAGTGAATCAAACAGCTACGACTGTATTCATAAGTTAAGGTTTATTGTTGTTCAAAGTGTGCACAACACATTGTCATCAAACGGTGTTATCCATAACACTTGTAATTCTTTATTATACAATAATAAGATTACGTTTGAAAAGTAATACCTTGTGTTGATTAAGTTAAGATTAGGGTTTCTCGCATTGATTAGGGACTTTCAGCTTGTGTTTTCTGTTATCTTCACTAATGAAGGTACTCCAAGAGGACTTGGATGCTTGATATTGGTGGTGTTTAATGGAACAATCAGGCACCCCTTCACTCTTTCTGAGTGAAGGGAGTCACAACAAACAGAAAAACAATCACTTAGCTCACAAAAGTTGGACAATCAAATCAAAACAAAGCATATGAAAGTAAAATGAAGTTGCTGTGACAGTTTTTAGGTCTGGTGGTACGTTTTAAGCTAGCAAATGCACACAAATGAATTTCCAAGGCCTAAATCTTGCATACACACTCACAAACCAGCATAAAAACAAACTGCAAACCTATATATCCCTAACACTTAACAGCTTTCAAGATTCAAGCACATGTTTTCATGAAAATTAAGCAGAAAAATGGATATGCAGATTATGCTATACTTTTTCTCTTTTAAACACACAACTATGCTCAAACTTGATCCAATATAGACTAAAACTAGCAAACAACCTATCTCAATCCTATTTATCCTATCTAACAACTTTTTAAAACACAAATTAAGATTCTTACCCTGCTAAAACATTAATCCAAACACCCCTTTAAATTTCAGTTTCACACTTTTTCAAATCAAAACCTTTTCAAACACACTCAAAATGATTTCAACAGCTTAAAACATGTATGTCATAACATTTAAACACAATCCAAACCAATTTCAAACACTTAGCATACAATCAAACCAATCACTCAAATCACTTTTTTTTTTCTGAAAATTCCAAAAGGGAAAAGAAACTTACCAATGAACCTTACATCCAAGGTTCATTGTGGTTGCATAACCACCTCCCATATGCCCGGGCATATGCTGACAATGATCAACAAAAAATTACCAAAACCTGCTAAGAAGAAAAAGAAAAGAATAACAAGCACAAAAATATGTAATCTGTTTTCTTTTTATTTCCTTCTTAAAATCTTTTCTAAAAACTACCAAACCTTACACACACGTTTTAAAAAAAACACTCAATTTCAGAAAAATCAAAAGGATTGGTCCACTTTCACTTCCCAAATCTTTTAAACTTTCTGAAATTAAAACACTTTTCAAAACTTTTTGAATTTTGAAACCTCAAACAAATCTTTAACACTTTAAGAATGGAACTCAGTTTATTGCATTACTTATACCAACTTTTTAAAACAACTATAAAAGGAATTATACTTGAATTTATCAAACACCAACTTTATAAATTTTTAAAAAAGGAATTACAAAGGATTTGCAAAAACTGGAACCAAGGTGAATGAACAGGCTCATTCCCTTTTTATACTGCTAAATGGACTATTCTAGAACTAATAATAAAATAATAAAATGCTGAAACCCTAATCTTGGAATTTCCTAAAAAGCCCTTGTCTTCTTGACGAATTCTTGGTCAAAAAGTGTCCCATGTGGATGCCAGCTCTTGATTTTGATTCTTGGACGTTGGATGAACCTTGGGGACAAAGGAGTTGATCCTAGATGTTAAACTGGTCGGGTGTGGGGTTTTGGGTGAAAGTGATGGAGCAGGGGAGGCTTGGGGAGGGTCCCACAGTGCATGTGACATTGTTTGGTGAGGTGGGTTTGGTTAAGGGTGGACTTAATCAACAAACTGGAAGGTTATAGGGGATATCCCCTTGGTTAAAGCTTAATTGATTTGGGTGGGGTTCTAGGGTTCTAATGGATTAAGGGGTGGTTTAATCTTAATTCGTTTTTGAAAAGTTGTTTAGGAGGGAAGGGGGTTAAGTGGGGGTTGTTGACCAGATTTGACCATGTTTAAAAACTAAACCGGGTATAGGGTATTGGGCTAATGGACTGGGTAGGGTCGGGTGTAGTTTGGGTATTTGGGTTAATGGGTGGGTTGTGGTGACGTGGCGAGTTATGAATGGTGGATTTAATTGGTGTGGGTTTTGGTTTGTGGCAGAATTGGTCCCCAAGTTATTTCATTTCTTCTACTTTGTAATAAATCCCATCAGTGCTCATTTTGCCTTTGTCAACTTTTAACAACTTGTCAAAAGTGGCACAAAACCTTTAAAAACTTTATCCAAGGGCTCCTTTTGTATTTTCTTGATTTTCCAAGGCTGAACTTGTAATATCTTCAAACATTAAGGATTATACTTGTACAATTGACATTTTGAGGGTCAAATGTGACAAGTTATTCAAAGATGAGGGGCCAAAATTGCCATTTCTTCAAACTTGAGGGGTCTTTTTGCAAAATTCCAAATTTGAGCTTGGTTCATTGTGCGGCTTCGTTTCCCGTGTTCGTTTTTGATTGATTCTTGTGTTCTTTTGCCATTTCCTCAATATCCGTACCTAAAAATACACAAGTAACAAACACGAGCATATATTTGGCATATTTTATGATATTTTATGCATTTTAAAGCCGATTTGGACGATGAGACCATGTATAAAAGCAGTCTCATCAAAACCCTAGCCTAATAAAATCACAATATTATTTGGGGCTTTTTACTTACACTTTTAATTCACACAAAGAGGAATAAAACCCCCATGGTTTAAGGAAGAGATTGTGAGGAATCAAGAGGCTACGTGGAAAAAGACTATAGGATGATACACCTCATTTTTACCATCCTCCAATCAAAGGGCTCAAAAGAAACACAACTAGCACACACGGATGCCACGTTGGTAATCCGTGTGCTAGTAGTGTCATATCATCCATCCGATCAACAAAGGGAAGAGAAAATGACATCCAAGGGCTGAAAAGAAGAATGGATATTCCTTTGAATATTCGGATATTCCCTCATCAGCAGCCTTGGAAAGGCTATAAAAACCCTCATCTTTACTTGTAATTTCATCCTTTCTTTACTTTAAAGTTATTCTGTAGAAATAGTTTTAGGGATTAATCTTGTATTTCTTTTATCAAGTTTTGTATTATTTTTCTGGAAATTAATGAAAGATTTAGTCATTTTACTTTAATTCGTGATTTATTTTTATTGATTAAATTGATATGCGTATTAATTTTTATTTACTGTTTCACAAAATAATGTTTGAGATGTTAAACTTAAACTAATTAATAGTTTTAGTTTAATGTTAGAATTAAAAATTGGATCAATATTTATCCCTACTGGATAAATTTAATATATAAATATGCTTGGTTCGATTGTGATGATGGTTCGTTTGATTACAATGGTGATACTGGTCAATGGTGAATGGTGATTGTTTCGGGTTCATTAGGTTGCTAAGCGCAAACCTACTTCTCAACGGTTTGCTACAAAAGGTTCGATCTCCTTTTAATTTCATGCTTTTAGTTTAAATATGATGTTATGTTAATCTGTTTATGAGTTTTCGTTTAATATGCTTAAGTGATGATAGAACTGATGTTCGTTTAATTTAGCTTATATAGTATTTGTGAGTCTAGCTTGTAATGGTTTTGGTTTTAATTACTAAAGTTGTGTTATATAGCTTCGTTTCGAATTTAATAAGCTGTTAAATCTTCTAGGTCTTTACTGATTAATTGTATTGTGTATTAGTTTGAATCTGCTTCGTTTGTGATAATTGGTTTACCTGAAATTCAAAGTTCCATAAGGCTGCTATATGTTCTAAATAAATTTTTAAAACTGTAAAGTTGAATCTGTCTGAGTTGTGAAATTTATTTGTGATTGTATGCATATGTGATTTTGTTATGCATTTTAATCTAGATTTAATTTTAGTTTTGTTTAAAATCTAATCAACTTATTTGCTATGAGATTTATTAGGATATGATTGAGTCTATTGCTTGATTTTTCATTGCTGATATAAACAAAATTGCTAATTCTTGTTACTGATTTGTTAACTGTTTAATCTTGGTGGTTTACTTCTTTTTTTGTTCTTGCTGTTATAATGTTCAGACAATCAGCTTTTCAGATTTACTGATCTGATAAGCCCTCAAAAGCTGTTACCTAACAGCTTATCAAAATAAGCTTGACAATAAGTCACTCTTGTGACTCCTTACAATTTAACTGTCAAAAAGAAAATAATACCCAAAAATATGTCCCATCTGGGATTCGAACCCTTGACCTCAAGGGTAAAGGTCCAATGTGTTAACCATCTGAGCTGCTAGCTTATTTGGTTTTGTTTTCTTTTACATAATTAATTTAGTTTGTTACTCTTTGGCTGTTTTTTCTTTAGTTATTTTTAAGTGTATTACGTTTTAATTTTAAAATAAATTTAAATTAACATTTATTTAATTAAAGTAAATTTTCAATAATAATTAGTTTCATAAGAATAATAAATATAATAAAATAAATAAAAAATGTTTTTATTAAATTTAAATAGTTTAATTAGTAAATTCTATCAATTAGAATTTTATAATTGTAGATTTTAAATAAATTTAGTTTTAAAAATATAAATTTGGTTAGAGTTATTTTGATAAAGATAATTAGTGTTAATAGTATTAATTAGATTTTTTAAAATAGTTTAAAAAGTTGTTTTTATTAAATATTTTATTTTTTATTTTATTTATAGATTATTAAAATAGTTTAATTTTTAAATAGTTTTATATTTTAAGTAATTAATTGTTTTAGGTTTAAATATTAGCGGGGCAAACGATTCATGCACTTTAGGCTTATTTTTAATAGTTTAAAATTGGTAGATTTAAATTGTAGTTTAAAAACCGAAAACCAATTCGATTCAATTGTCCAAATCAAAGCAAAACGTCTCAAATTCACTCGATCTTCGTGTACAACGAACTCGATTCACCAACGTGTTTAATTGAATTCGTCATTAATAATATTAGTCTATTACTTTTTCCTAAAGGTAATTTTCTAATTTACCCTATAACGTAATCTCAAATTATCACTATACTATCAACGACACAACAAAAATTTTGGCGCCGCTGCCGGGGATCTTGTGTACGATTCGCTTTTGTGGAGATTTGTTGATCATTGATTTGAAGACCCTTTCCGTCCTCGGAAAGTTTTGTTATTTTTCTATTATATAGTATGTATCGTTTTTCTCGTTTTTTGTGAATAATATATTGTATTACGTAGCACAATAAATTTACATACTTATCAAATAAGGCCTTAGTTGGGATTTCATCACCTAGCTATTGTAGTCGAATCCAAAACAAAAATAAAAGGCAAAATAGATAAATACTAATAAGAAGTTTGAACTCGATTTATACAAACTATAAGGTGGGTATAAGGCGACGTGTTATAAAAGGCCGTCTAAGGAAAAAGGTTTTTAAGTGCTTTGTGCCACCTCGTTTCCCCGCTTGCTTGTGCGTATATTGAGAGGGACAACCTATTATTGGTTTGCCGACTCAAGTAGTAATAAATCTTATTTTTGTAGTTTACTTATTGAACCTCGAGACGTTTAGGTTTTCACCTATCGTTTCAAAGTCGACCGAGGGTAATTTACTTCCATAGTAGTTATCCTTATTCCTTGTTTTTTTATCGATCCTTATTGATTGAGCAATACCAAATAAAATACCAAAAATAATCTTCTTTTGTCTAATTTCTTTTCTTCAATCCTCTAAATTCTCGTCTTTGTAGTGTATGCAATTACGTTCTTCTCGTCTTTTGATTGATTTTAATAGGCTTGAAAATATTCCTCGTAGAAATAGAAATCGTCAACAACGAATAGTGGAACCCGAGCTTCCACCTATTGTTGTAGAGATGGCCGATAACCGAACAATGGAGGAATTGCTCCGTGCACCCACCGAAGGGTATGGGGAAGCAATCGTTGTGCCGGCTATTTTGGCGGATCATTATGAGATTAATACGGGTCTTTTATCACTCATTCATGCCGACCAATTTCGTGGCAATGAGACCGATAACCCGCACTCTCACATTCAGAATTTTCTTCAAATTACCTCGACTCTCAAGTTTAGAGATGTGCCTAATGACGCGATTAAGCTCATGCTTTTTCCGTACTCGCTCGAGGGTAATGCTAAGATTTGGTATGAGAAAGAACCACCGGGTTCGATCTTAACATGTGATGATTTAGTATCTAAGTTCATGAATTATTTCTTTCCACCTTCTAAGACAACACACATTAAGAACAAGATCACTAGATTTGAACAAAAAGTGCATGAATCGTTTGGGGTTGCATGGGAAAGATTTAAAAATTTGTTGAGACAATGTCCACACCATGGTTTCTCGGAATTGCATCAAATAAATACTTTCTATAATGGGCTAAATATGATTGAACAAGATTCTATAAATGCCGCCACGGGTGGTAATCTTTTAAGAAAAACTCCGAGAGACGCGTGGGGAATAATTGAGAATAAATCTAGAGCACAATATTCACGAAACACACCGGGTGTTTCCAATGTGAATTCATTTAATCCCGAGATTGCTAGATTGGACTCTAAGATTGACACGATTTTGAATGAGCTTAGGAAGAATCCTCATGGATCCATTAATATGGTTGAGAATGTTTGTGTATCATGTGGTGGAGCACATCCTAATCATGCTTGTTTAACCACGGTGTTTGATCAAGCTAGTGCTTTTGCCGCGATGGGAACTTATGGCTCCAACGGTCAAGTTCCTCGTCAAAATCATGTTGCTCCACCGGGTTTTCCACCGGTTCAAAATAGGTACAACAATGGAAACAATGGGAATAATTTTAACCGTGGTAACCAAGGGAATTATAATCAAGGAAATGGGTTCAATGCTAATCAAAACAATCAAGGTTTTCAAGGGAATAATCAAAATGATTTGTCAAGCTACATTAAAACGAATGAGGCAAATTTAAAAGCTTTTCAAAACAACATTCAAGGACAAATGGCAACTTTGAAAAATGAGTTTCAAAATACGATTAAAGGCCAAAACAATAAGATTGAGCTTAATCAACAAAGACTTGAACAAAACCAAAACCGTTTTGAGCAAAGATTAGAGCAAAGTCATAATCGTATGCAACAAAGTTTGGAGCAAGGTCAAAATAAATTGCTTTCGATGTTTGAGGGATTTATGTCTAAACCGTCATCTTCTTCGGGTTGCTTACCTAGTAACACCATTCCAAACCCGAAGGGAGAGCTTAAGGCCATAACCGTTTATGATGATTGTGAGAATTTAGATGAAGTTAAAGTGATTGAGTTAAAGCCTCCACCTAAGGAAACTTTTCTAGAAGTTACTAAGGCTACTTTGAATGTGATTAGTACCTCGGTTTTCTTTGATTTCTTTCCCGAGAAGTATAAAGATCCGGGTCAATTCTTGATACCTTGTGTTTTCAATGAGCTTGGGGTTTGCAAAGGCCTAGCCGATCTAGGAGCTAGCATTAACATAATGCCCCTAGCCCTTTGGAAGACTATTGACTATGCACCACTTAGTACCACTCGTATGATCATTGAGCTTGCTAATGGAACCACCACTCGACCGGTTGGTATAGCGGAAAATGTCATTATGAAAGTGGGGAATTTTTTATACTTAGCCGATTTTGCTATAGTCGATTATGAGACCAATCCTCGTGTGCCAATTATTTTAGGACGACCATTTTTGTGCACGGCTCAAATTCAAGTTGATATGAGGAAAGAGGAAATTAAATTGTTTTATGGAGATAAAAGCATTATTTTTAAACCGGAAAAGATTCCAAGATTTGCTCCTAAGAAAGTTGAAAGTGTTAAACTTGTTGAAATAATTGAAAGTAATAAGAAAGCCCTTTTTGATAAAGGTGTTTTTCCAATTTTAGAAACTTCTAATTGTGATAAAGGAAAGTTAAATTCAAATGAAGAAGCTTGCTTTGTTGAAACATGTTGTAACCTTTCCTCATCTACACTCACTCCACACGAGGATGATAGTGCTAAGATTGAAAAGCAAATTGATGATTACTTAAGTGAGCCATTTGATGCTAGGGAGTTTGTTAGTGAGAATTTTGATCCCGAGAGTGATATTGCTTTAATTGAACAATCTTTGAAAATGAACTCGTTTTCACTCTCTTCTAAGGATCATGTTGATGTTCCTAAGGCACAATATTCCATTGAAGAGCCTTTGATTCCTAACTTCACACCGAGTGAGGTTAGTGACTATTCATGTGATAAGTTCATCGATGAAATTTTTGCTATCATTGATCCACTTCCACGGGGAAGTGAAGACGTTTCCGATCTCGAGATCGAACGTGATTCTTGTGTTTTACCTACCATTCTCGAGGAATTCACCGATGAATTGCCTTCTAATGAGAATGATGATCTTGTATCCGAGTGTGACACACTTGATACTTTGTCGGATATTTCTTGTGATGACAAGGATGACGACACTTTTGTGACTTATTCAAATCCTCTATTTGAAGCTTCATTGAACAATAATCCATTGTTTCAAGAGGATTTTGAGAACATCATACCTCCTACATCTCACAACCTTTGTGATGATGATCTTCTCATGAAGGAGGTTGATGAGTTTCTTTACATAGACATTCCTTCGGAATTTGAGGAAGAGTCTAATGACGGTGATGAAGACTCTTGGTTTGATCACCCGATTTATGATGATGACAATGTTGACCCGGAGGGAGAAATTACTTTTGCTCCAATTATCCTTCCCACTCGCTTTGATCTTAATGTGCGGGTTTTTCATGCGACTCGTTTTGAGTACCATGACCCCTTTATTCACATTCATAAGAGTGAAAAGGTCAACAAAGTCATGCAAGTTGAAACCACTATGGTTGAGATTTTTATACCACCATTACCATGTGCTTTATATGACTTAGGATTAGCATGGGGGGACGACACCTTGTTGTCTATTCCTTTCTCCACCGAGGACGAGGTATTCGACCCCGGAATCGTTGATTTAGGGAAATCTCGGCCTTTCACCGATGCAATAATTGAAAGACTTTTTAATCATCTTGGTGCGAGTTTATCTCGGGGAGCATGCTTTATCCATACCATTAGTTGTGACTACCATCTCTTGTTAGAGATTTGTGTTGGAGTTTTATCCTTTCGTTTGTCATCTGACAACGAGGATGTAATCTTTGACCCCGACATCGTGCTTTATGTTGGTTTTTACTCCGATATGTCGGTTTCACCATTTTCCCTAAGGACCAATGAATGCGGGGATCGAGTCGAGCTCATGACTCGGTTAACAAAAACGAGGTGCCTTGTGGGGGAGTCCCATACATTCTATCTTCTTTCTATTTTCTAACACCTAATAAGGCTTGATCTTTCAAGCTCGTGCTCGTGATTTGTTGTGTTGTGATCTTAGGTATGACCCTAATATTTGAAGACTCTCGTGTTCGGTTTTTGCCGGTCCACTTGATCTTCCATTCTTTGAATGCCAAAAAGGGACACACTCTTTATCCTTTGATTTTGTTAGACTAACGTTTTATCTTGAGGCACAATTAATAAACGGCTTATAGATTTGCGTGCTCTTTCCATGCTAGGAATTTGCATTCGACTCTTCGTGTTTTAGCAAGGGGGTGTTACTCTTGAGCTAAGAAACATTGAGGACAATGTTTGGTTTTAGCATGGGGGATTCAATCGATATAATCGCTTGCTATTGCTTTTGTCGTGTCCAAACGTATTGTTTTTCTCATTTTTCATAAAATTTTTAAATTTTTAGTGTTATTTTTAAGTTTTAATAAAGAAAATAAGTGCTTTTGACACGAATGTAGGCTTTCCGTTGGTGAAAATAAGGATAGTTTTTGACTCGACTCGGTTTTTAACCTTAGCTTTTCCTTAACGTATTTGAATTAAGTTTTGCTAGGCTATTATATAGGGAGCTTTAAAACGCGAAAGTCTTAATTCATACGAGTTAAGAACAAGAACTTTTTGCAAGCTCCTATAATTGATCCTAGAAAGTCGTCTATCAAGGGAACTTTAAAACGCAAATTCTAAAACTTGAAAAAGTATAAGAAGATGCAAGATCCTATAGATGACTTGAAAACCCAAAGCTTTGATTTAATAGGCTAAGTATCCATTGATTTCACATTTTTGAAATTTTACAATATGGAGAATAAGAGATGATAGAGCCAATTATAAGTTTGGTATTCTTTCGGGAATTTATGTGAGTTAATTATAAGCCTATTCTCCCATCGCTTGTTAATAAATTTATTTGCAATAAATAAGGTTGAACGATTTGAAAAGTTACTTAGCTTCTAGCCCAAGATCGTTTAAAAGTTGCTCGGTATGGATTAGAGTTCATAGCCAAGGCATAACTTATTGAAGCGGGATGCGAAGATTGACGAGTCCAAAAAGGTCCTAACAAGACATGAGGGCTATATTTTATTGCTAAAGATATCAAGTGATGTGAAGAATCATTTATCAAAAATCAATATAAAGGATCGAGACACACGACGAAAAGCAAATACTCCCCAAAAGTCATGGAGAAGTCCATCCAAAAAGGCCCTAACAAGGTATGAGGATAAATGAAGCCAAGTCCGAAAAGGAGGCGGATCGTTGTATATCAAAATCCCAAATAAAGATTGGAGAAAAATGAAGAAGTCGTGGTCCAAGTATGAATCTCTCAAAATTTCAAGTGAAGAAATTCCTATATGAAGAGAAGACCATTATTTCATGAACGTCTCTCAAGGTTTGAAGTATGAAGTCGCTGCCAAATATTGGTCCGAGAAAGGTCTCAAATCGCGAAGCAAGTTATGCCAAGATATGAACTTTATGAGATCCCGAGAAGCAGTTTTAAAAGATTTTGTCCTTTAGCTAACTATTGATTAAATCGTTCACTTTATTTTCGGCCTAATAAATTATCGAAATAAGTCAACAATGCATCATTGTGATCATTCAAGACAATAATAAAATATAAGAGATACACCTTGGAATAAGGGAGTCTAAGTAAGTAATTGGCCCACATGAGTTCGTGTTAGTTTGCCAACTTATAATAACAATGATCTTGTTTTTGCACTTGGCATGGAAAAGTGAAAAGTCGGGATCGATGAATCTATTTGAGTTTTATGATCCTTAAAGTTATTTTTCAATAATGAAAGCAATACATTATGTCTTTGCAAAATAAAGTGTCATAAGTTGAATAATGGTGTAGCTTATGTTTAATTTTATCATTGCGTGAGGACACGGCAATTGCTTAGCATGGGGGAATTTGATATGAGTGTAATTACTCATATCATTTGTATCTTTAAACCATGAAATTATGCATGAAATGTATCAAAAATGCCTTATATATGTGTATTTCTTGTTTGAATGTGTGTAGGAACCAAGTTCACAAAAATCGGCAAAAACCGGCATGAGATTGATGAAAAAGATTGAAGAAGCCAAAATCGAGCTCGACATGAGTGGATTTAATAACTATGCAAGTTTATGGGCTTAGTGGGACCCACAAATGCTTATTGGGCCTAAAAAGACCAACATGGGATAATCATTGTTATATCTTTTGGAACTTAACCAAATGAAGCCCAAAGGCCCAAAATTGAAGCTATTACACGGATGGAGTTGTTTTTGGGCTAAAAGCCCAAATCAGTGGAACAAATAAATGATGGAACGAATTAATGTGCCTTTAGGGTTTGTTAACTTTTAGTCAAACTTATCACACATAATAAATATACCAACGAATCATTTTCATCCAATACACGTTATTCATATCCACACGTTTTTCTCTTGATAAATAAAACGCACCATCACACCCATTCACACATTAAAATAACATGCGATACATTCGATGTATCTTCTTCTTTCTCCTTCCTCCCCAATCTCACAAAACCATTAACTTTTATAGTTACTGTTTCAAAACCCTAGCCTAATAAAATCACAATATTATTTGGGGCTTTTTACTTACACTTTTAATTCACACAAAGAGGAATAAAACCCCCATGGTTTAAGGAAGAGATTGTGAGGAATCAAGAGGCTACGTGGCAAAAGACTATAGGATGATACACCTCATTTTTACCATCCTCCAATCAAAGGGCTCAAAAGAAACACAACTAGCACACACGGATGCCACGTTGGCAATCCGTGTGCTAGTAGTGTCATATCATCCATCTGATCAACAAAGGGAAGAGAAAATGACATCCAAGGGCTGAAAAGAAGAATGGATATTCCTTTTAATATTCGGATATTCCCTCATCAGCAGCCTTAGGAAGGCTATAAAAACCCTCATCTTTACTTGTAATTTCATCCTTTCTTTACTTTAAAGTTATTCTGTAGAAATAGTTTTAGGGATTAATCTTGTATTTCTTTTATCAAGTTTTGTATTATTTTTCTGGAAATTAATGAAAGATTCAGTCATTTTACTTTAATTCGTGATTTATTTTTATTGATTAAATTGATATGCGTATTAATTTCTATTTACTGTTTCACAAAATAATGTTTGAGATGTTAAACTTAAACTAATTAATAGTTTTAGTTTAATGTTAGAAGTAAAAATTGGATCAATATTTATCCCTACTGGATAAATTTAATATATAAATCTGCTTGGTTCGATTGTGATGATGGTTCGTTTGATTACAATGGTGATACTGGTCAATGGTGAATGGTGATTGTTTCGGGTTCATTAGGTTGCTCATCGCAAACCTACTTCTCAACGGTTTGCTACAAAAGGTTCGATCTCCTTTTAATTTCATGCTTTTAGTTTAAATATGATGTTATGTTAATCTGTTTATGAGTTTTCGTTTAATATGCTTAAGTGATGATAGAACTAATGTTCGTTTAATTTAGCTTATATAGTATTTGTGAGTCTAGCTTGTAATGGTTTTGGTTTTAATTACTGAAGTTGTGTTATATAGCTTTGTTTCGAATTTAATAAGCTGTTAAATCTTCTAGGCCTTTACTGATTAATTGTATTGTGTATTTGTTTGAATATGCTTCGTTTGTGATAAATGGTTTACCTGAAATTCAAAGTTCCATAAGGCTGCTATATGTTCTAAATAAATTTTTAAAACTGTAAAGTTGAATCTGTCTGAGTTGTGAAATTTATTTGTGATTGTATGCAGATGTGATTTTGGTATGCATTTTAATCTAGATTTAGTTTTAGATTTGTTTTAAATCTAATCAACTTATTTGCTATGAGATTTAT
The DNA here is from genome assembly GCA_025667525.1 of Glebionis coronaria. Taxonomy (NCBI): domain Eukaryota; kingdom Viridiplantae; phylum Streptophyta; class Magnoliopsida; order Asterales; family Asteraceae; genus Glebionis; species Glebionis coronaria. The sequence goes on along the minus strand of JANFOE010001134.1, from coordinate 254,997 downwards.
TAGGATATGATTGAGTCTATTGCTTGATTTTTCGTTGCTGATATTAACAGAATTGCTAATTCTTGTTACTGATTTGTTAACTGTTTAATCGGTGGTTTACTTCTTTTTTTGTTCTTGCTGTTATTAAATATTTTATTTTTTATTTTATTTATAGATTATTAAAATAGTTTAATTTTTAAATAGTTTTATATTTTAAGTAATTAATTGTTTTAGGTTTAAATATTAGCGGGGTAAACGATTCATGCACTTTAGGCTTATTTTAAATAGTTTAAAATTGGTAGATTTAAATTGTAGTTTAAAAACCGAAAACCAATTCGATTCAATTGTCCAAATCAAAGCAAAACGTCTCAAATTCACTCGATCTCCGTGTACAACGAACTCGATTCACCAACGTGTTTAATTGAATTTGTCATTGGTAATATTAGTCTATTACTTTTTCCTAAAGGTAATTTTCTAATTTACCGTATAACATAATCTCAAATTATCACTATACTATCAACGACACATCAAGAGTCGTTTATCAAGGGAACTTTAAAATGCGATTTCTAAACTTGAAAGAGTCTAAGAGTTTGCAAGATCCTATAGGCGACTCGAAAACCCAAAACTTTGATTTAATAGCTAAGCATCCCGAGTCTCATTCCTTGAGATTTTAAACTGTGGTGAACGAGAGATGATAGAGCCAATTATAAGTTTGGTATTCTTTCGGGAATTTATGTGAGTTAATTATAAGCCTATTCTCCCATCGCTTGCTAATAAATTTATCTGCAATAAATAAGGTTGTACGATTTGAAAAGTTACTTAGCTTCAAGCCCAAGATCGTTTAAAAGTTGCTCGGTATAGATTAGAGTTCATAGCCAAGGCATAACTTATTGAATCGGGATGCGAAGATTGGCGAGTCCAAAAAGGTCATAACAAGACATGAGGGCTATATTTTGTTGCTAAAGATCCCAAGTGATGTGAAGAATCATTTATCAAAAATCAATATGAAGGATCGAGACACATGACGAAAAGCAAAAACTCCCAAAAAGTCATGGAGAAGTCTATCCAAAAAGGCCCTAACAAGGTATGAGGATAAATAAAGCCAAGTCCAAAAGGAGGCGGATCGTTGTATATCAAAGTCCAAAATAATGATTGGAGAAAAATGAAGAAGTCGTGGTCCATTTATGAAGAATCTCTCAAAACTTCAAGTGAAGTAATTCCTATATGAAGAGAAGACCATTATTTCATGAACGTCTCTCAAGGTTTGAAGTATGAAGTCGCTGCCAAATATCGGTCCGAGAAAGGTCTCAAATCGCGAAGCGAGTTATGCCAAGATATGAACTTTATGAGGTCCCGAGAAGCAGTTTTAAAAGATTTTGTCCTTTAGCTAACTATTGATTAAATCGTTCACTTTATTTTCGGCCTAAATAACTATCGAAATAAGTCAAACAATGTATCCTTGTGATCATTCAAGACAAAATAAAATACAAGAGATACACCTAGGAATAAGGGAGTCTAAGTGAATAATTAGCCCACATGAGTTCGTGTTAGTTTGCTAACTTATAATAACAATGATCTCGTTTTTAAGCTTGGTTTGGAGAAAGTGAAAACTTGAGGATGATGATTATTCATGACATTTCCAAAACCCAAGGTATGTTTTTGATTACTTTATTTTCTTTACTTTAAATGTTTGTTATTTTCTATCTCTTTAATAAAGGCCAAGGTGGATTGATTATGATGAAAAGTGTAAACATGCTTTGTAACTAATGCATTGCATGAGGACACATTGCAATGGTCAAGTATAGGGGATTTGATAGGTGTGTAAACACCCATCTTTTTTACCACTTAATTACAATAATAACCGAGCCAAAACGTGTATTTTATGTCATTTATGTCGGAATTATGCGTGGTTTGTGTTTTTGTTGTGATTTAGGACAAAAAGGTGAAAAGTGGAGAAAACACGGGCATTCACAGGCTTTTATCGAAGAAAAAGACGAAAGACGAAGTCAAGAAGTCAAGAGTGCAAAAAGAACGGAAGTCCAAGACCAATTCTGAAGATTTATCGAATAAAAAGTCAAAAGACGGAAGTTTATCAAAAGCCGAAAAACTCAAGTCTAATTTATTGAAGAATTAAAAGACGAGTTTGAAGAAATCCCGAGACAAAGCCATTTAAAGTCCAAGATTAAGAAGATTAAAAGCCTTAAGGACTAATGGTGCAATTAACAAAAGATTAAGAAGAGAAGGACTAAGCATGCAATTAAGGAGAAAGGAAAGAGGGGAGGAAGCTTCCTAAGCACCCCTTAATCCTCCCCTATAAATAGTCATTAGGATTAATCTTTTCATTTTTGTTGGCTAATAGTGACAATTAGTTCTTCCACTTTTAATTATCTTGTCATTTAATTATTCGTCAAATTTAAATACTTGTCTTGCACCTTAATTACCATTTAATTTCAAGTAAGTGTTCTTTTAATTCTTGTTAATCTTTATCTTTATTGTTTGATCTCTCATTCTACCTTTCTTTAATCTTTGGTTTATATGTTTATTATTCATGTTCATGTTCTTGAGTTTTTGTCAAATTTATTAAGTGGGTTTTGATTATCTTGATCTTTATAGTTAGTTTTGTTGTTTTGGATTGTTTGATTATCATTAATAGATGTTTATTTGTTAGTTTGATTTAATCTTGTGGTTGATTTTGCTTAATTTTTATCTAGATCGTGTATATTTTTTGTTCCCTGTTCTTCAGGGCGTTTGTTTGCTGTTACTGTATCTTCCCAGAAGATATTCCGAATAGGAAAATTACTCGGGATAGGCCAAATATTCTGAATAGGAAAATTATTCGGGATAGGCCAAATATTCTGAATGGGGAAATTATTCCGGATAGGCCAAATATTCTGAATAGGAAAATTATTCCGAATAGGGAAATTATTCCGGATAGGCCAAATATTTTGAATAGGGAAATTATTCCGGATAGGCCAATTATTCCGAATAGGGCAAACATTCCGAATAGCAAGGGTATTCCGAATAGGGAAGTATTCCGGATAGGCAGATTATTCCGAATAGACGAATATTCCGAATAGAGAGGATTATTCCGGATAGGTGACATATTCCGAGTAAGCCATTTATTCCGAATAAGGGTATTATTCCGGATAAGTTGATTTTCAGGTTCTTTAATTTCAGATTTTAATTTTCTGCTTTTTAATTTCGAGCTTTATTTTTCCCGCTTTTTTCCTTAGTCGCACTTTAAGTTTATTTGCCTTAGATTTATTTTATCCTTGCCTTAGTTTAAGTTTTAGTTTTAGTTGCGTTTTAAGTTTGCCTTAATTAGATTTAAGTTTGTGTTATTTACGTTTAGTGCCTTTTAATTTTTAGTCACGCTTTTAAATTACTGCACTTTTACTTTAATTGTTTTGCACTTTTAAATACTACAACGACACAACTTTTGTTTCCACCAAAGAACGACTGAGTCACACATAGAACCTAGATCAATTCGATTAGACACACATCAACGAATCTTTTTAATTAGGCAAAAACCTAGTTATCATGCATCCTAGTTACATGTTTTCAGCAGATTACTCAGTGTGAATGTGGTGTGTGCCTTGCATCCTTCACAAGGAGCTGATCCCTCCTACCCAAAACCAGTATATTAAATTAGAGGCAGCCCCTCTAATTTGCATGACGAGGTCACCCATCCAAGTATTCATGCACGTTAATATTTCATGACCTATATTGGCTAATGGTAGAATATGTTAAACAGTTTTCACAAGATAAACATAAGGCTTTTCAAACTATAAAACCAGTTTTACTAAGGTATAACCGGGTTATCCAGGACTCATTTTCTTCCGCTGTTTCATGCTTATATGCTTATATTATTCATGCTTACTTGTATATCCGTGCACTGAGCGTATTTCTCAGTCATTTTCCTTTTCATGTTCCCAAAACGGCAGGTACTCAGGGACGCTCGTAGACTTTAAGCGTACGTGCATATGGACTGGAAGCTTTCTAGCCTTCTTTACTGTATGCATTTATCTATACTTGATACTCATTTCCATGGACATTGTTTAGTCCTTTCATTTATAGTACTTATGTTTGTGTGTGATTAGTTCTACTTTTGGACTACCGATGTTTGATTCCGGTATTTCCTTTATGGTCATGTAATGTTTCGACATTTATCCTTGTATGCTTTGATGACACGCCATAATCACGCGTGACATTCCATTTATCAAAATGGGATGTTACAATTATGGTATAAGAGCCAAGGTTTCGATCTGTAGGCTCTTAAAACATGACCTGTGATTAGTGGGTAGTCACTATGGTCTTCCTAGAACTGACAGTCGGTTTTCATGCATTCATCATTTCCATGCATATATATATATGTCATTGTCGCAGGTTTATGACTAGGTAATGGTTGGTACAGGACTAGCCCTATTTAGTCGTATGTGTTTTATCGAAACTTTTAAATTTGGGGACCGACCCATAGGCATCCTAATAAGTGTGAAAACACTTATCCTTTTACCACTTAATTATAATAATAACCAAGCCAAAACGTGTATTTTATGTCGTAAATGTCGGAATTATGCATGGTTTATGTTTTTGTTATGATTTAGGATCAAAATGTTAAAAGGGAAAAAACATAGACTTTCACGGGCTTTTATCGAAGAAAAAGACAAAAGACGAAGTCAAAAGATCAAGAGTGCAAAAAGAACGGAAGTCCAAGGCCTATTCTGAAGATTTATCGAAGAAAAAGTCTAAAGACGGAAGTTTAATAAAGCCGAAGAACTCAAGTCTAATTAATGAAGAAATTACAAGACGAGTTTAATTAATCCTGAGATAAAGTCAAAAAAGTCGAAGAATTTAGAAGACGAAAGGACGAGAAAGAAAGAAAGAAGGAAGCTTCCAACACATGCTTACCTCCCTAATCACTATAAATACCCTCCTAATGACACATTAGGAGGTGTTGGCTATTTTGACAAACTAGTCTTCCATTTAATTACTTGTACTTTTCTTAATGTCATTTACTTAATTACACCTTTAATTTCTTGTCTTGCACCTTAAATTTGTAAGCTCTTAATTCTTGTTTTTACTTTAATTGTTGCATCTTAATTTTAATCAAGTTTTAATTAATCTCTCATTCTACCTTTCTTGTCTTGATTTAATCTTTATGTTCATGCGCTTATTGTTATGCTTATTTGATCGTTTGTTATGTTTTTATGTGATTGATTGTGTTAGCTTATTGGTTTTATAGTTTGTTTTGTGTTTTTCTTAAATTTAATTAAGTGTTTTTAAAAGTTATTTTATTAAAAGTTGATTTTAAATATTTAGATTATTTAGTGTTTTCAAAAGTTTTTAAATTTTGGTTTAATAGCTTTTTCTTAAAAAGTGTTTTGGTTAAGCTTTTAGATTAGTGCTTATTAGACTTTTGCTTATTTCTAGTTTTAGCTTATTTGCACTTTTGTTTCTCCAATTTTCGGATTAGAAACCCTCTTTCTCCGGATAAGGTTTCAAAGCTTTTTCCGGATAAGCTCCACTTGTGAATTCCGGATAAGGGCTCTAAACCCTTTTTCCGGATAAGCCTATAAAGACACATTCCGGATAAGAGTTTTTAGTACGCATTCCGGATAAGCCTTAGGACCTCTTTTCTGGATAAGGCTTCGATATACGTTTTCCGGATAAGGGAGAGAACAAGTGATTCCGGATAGTTTTTCAGAGTAATTATTCCGGATAAGGACCCGGAAAACATTTCGGATTGTGACATCAGAAGGGAATTCCGGATAAGGAGTTAAACCGAACTCCGGATAAGCTGAAGAAGTACTATTCCGGATAACATGCTGAAGTAACATTTCGGATAAGAGTGACAGTCTTATTCTGGATAAGCAGCAGGTTTGTTATTCAGGATAAGAGTAAGATTGGATTCCGGATAGTGACAGTATTTTGGATCCCGGCTCAGGTTATGTTTACTTCCTTTTTATTTTTAACCATTAATTTTCCCGCCATTTTTCTTAAGTGTTATTTTAATTGTCTTTCTTTATTTTAAATTTCAAGTTGCATTTTTAATTCATTGTCAAATTTATTTTTCGTTGAGCTTTAATTTTTTGTCATTTAATTAATTACTTTTAAAAGTTTTAATATTGCACCATTCACATTTTAATTAGTTTTAGTTTTATTTATCCGTCATTTACTTTAACGTTTTGCACATTTACTTTACTACAACGACCATTATATTTTTTTTCCACCAAAAAGACGACTGAGTCGCACTGTTAACTATTATAAATTCGAAAAGACTGGAACAACGATAATTTTTATACTTGGCAAAAACCTTGTATTAAATGGCACCGCTGCCGGCTCTTTTCGTAAAGATTAACGGTTTTCTTTGAGAGACGCGTTGAATTTTGGGATCCGTTCACTCGTGAACGTTATTTTTCTTGCTTAAAACTTTTTTCAAAAATCCATAAAAATTAAAAATTTCAAAAATCCAAAAAGATTTTATTTTTATTTTTACAAGTACATATATATTATCTATTTCTTTGGTATCTTTTTCTTTTGCTTTTGCAGGTGTATGCATACTAGATCTTCAACTTATTCAGAGCCCGAGACTCGTGAAGATTTAGATATGGCTGGTGTGAACAACAACAATAACCCACCGCACCTCAAGAATAATAATAACAACAATGTTCCCCCACCTGATCTTAGCACGATGGAGGAACTTTTTCAACCTACAATGAATGGACGAGGAGGACCGATTGCGCCGATGCAAATCACGGCTCCAGAGTTTTCGTTGAAGCATCACATGATCCAACAAGTTCAAAAAACTTGTATATTTCGCAGATTACCGGATGATGATGCCAACAAACACCTCGACAAATTCATTACCGTTACTCAAAGCATGAAGTTGCCCGGGGTTACTATGGATTTTCTTCGCCTTCACCTATTTCCACACACCTTATCCTACCATGCCGAAAAATGGTTTGATCGTCTTCCGAAGAATTCAATTCATACTTGGGATGAGATGACTCAACGCATTTTGTCGCGCTACTTTCCACCATCCATGGTCACGAGCCTTCGGAATCAAATTAGTGGATTTACACAAGAACCCGAGGAATCACTTTTTGATGCTTGGGAACGATATAATGTCTTGATTGATCGATGTCCAAACCACAACATGCTCTCCGTCACCTTAATTGATACTTTCTACAATGTTTTAACTTTTCGTGATCGTGATACGATTAATGCAGCCGCCGGTGGCACATTTATGAAAAGAAGACCCGAGGAGTGTAGAGAGCTTATCAAGAACATGACTACTCATCACAAAAATTGGGATTCATCCGCATCTTCAAGATCAAACCCGAGAGTCAATGTTTCTTCTACTTCTTCAAACCCTGATATCATCGAATTGACCCGCGCAATGGTCGAAATGAGCAAGAATATGCAACTTTTGGCTACAAATCAACAACAACAAGTTAAAGCTGTAGCACTTTCTTGTGAGACTTGCGGCGGTCCTCATTCATACACTGATTGTCCTTCTACTCATGACAATCTGGAAAACGTGTATGCGGCTTATGGTAACTATTCAACGGAAAACTACCAAGCCCGACCTCAAGGTGATCGTAACTTGCTAAGTTACCGTTCTAACAACTTTCTTTCACCAGGTTTTTCTCCTTAAAACCAAAACCCCAACAACTACAATAGAAGCAACCCAAACCCACCTCGAGCTTCTAATCCTTATCACCCACCCGCTCAACAACCACCACCCATTAATCAAGATGTTGAAACTTTAATGAGGACCAAAGAAGAGCAAATCAAGAATCTGCAAAGCCAAATTATCAACTTGAAAGGGGATATCACTAAGCAAGGGAATGATATTAGATCCGAGCTTTGACATGATATTCAAACCTCTTTTAGCACTCAAACAAATGATTTGAAGAATATGCTGGCTAGTTTCTTACCAACTCCTCAAACCTCTACTTCGGGCTCTCTACCTTCAAATACCGTCACCAACCCAAGAGCGAATGTGAGTGCTATTACTACACGCAGTGGAACAACCTTAGTAGGACCATCTATCCCTCCCCCAGTTACTCCATCTACACCTCTTCCACCATCATTTATCCCTCCTACTCCCACGCCTTGTATTAGTTCTTTATTACCGTCTCCACCCCATACTGAAGAAGTTCCCAAGAAGAACCCTTCACCAACCCCACCTTCCACCTATAAACCTAATATCCCTTATCCTTCTCGCTTAGACAAGGCCAAACTGCAAACCAAGGATGACATTCAAGTGTCGAACTATTTGAAGAAGATTTCGGGACTGACCATCACATTTAGACTTGTTGGAGCTCTAGCCCAAATGCCTAAATTTGTTAAGATGTTTAAGGAATTGCTTATTAAGAAGGAGAAGATGGCCGAGTTTGTTAATACTCGATTAAATGAAAACTGTTCTACAGTCCTTCTTAAAGAACTTCTGGAAAAACTTGGAGATCCCGGTCGTTTTGTGCCACCATGTACTTTTAACTAAACCGAAGAATTTACTTCCTTAGCCGATCTCGGGGCAAGTATAAATCTGATGCCTTTAAGTGTTTGGAAAAAGTTATCATTACCCGATCTTACACCAACAAAGATGACTCTTGAGCTAGCAAATCGCACTCTCGCTTACCCCGTTGGTATTGCCGAAGATGTGTTTATTAAAGTTGGCACCTTCACTTTTCCGGTCGACTTTGTTGTTGTTGATTATGAAATGGACCCTCGTATTCCTTTAATACTTGGTCGGCCATTCTTGAGAATCGGAAAAGCCTTAGTCGATGTTGCCGAAGGTGAGTTAATTTTAAGAGTCGGGAATGATGCACAAGTGTTTAAAATGGGGAAGATCACAGCCAAATCAAATGGAAGAGAATCAACGAATATGATTAATGTGCTTGATGATTTTGTCGTCTACAACAATCCTCTATTCGATTCTTGCTACGATAATCCACTATTCCAAGATGATGTGGATGATTCTCTCTCCAATTTAGATCATCCACCAATTCATGAGTCTCCATCGATCTATGATGACTACGATGATGATTCGAGTTCTGATATGGATGATTCTGATGATTTTACTTCTGAGTATCCAGACATGCCCACTTATGATGATTTTGAGGATGTCGATACTCTGTCGAGTGATTCTTCACATGATGACCTTGCACCTACTTTTGATGAAGATCCTCCATCAACAACACTTGATCCTACTTTGGATGACTACTCATTTGAGGAAGATTTTGCTACTTTTCTCAACACATACTTCCTAAATAAGAGTGATGCTCCTCCTTTGGACTTTGATGATTATGGTCTTTGTGGATTTGCTTTTATCTAATCCGGTGGTCTTGGTGGGTGGTGGAAGGTGGAAGCCATTGTTGAGAGAGAGAGAGAAGAGAGGTTGTGTGTGAAATAAAGAAAAGTTGTATTAAACAAGAAATGAACACAAGCAACACCTCTCCTTGGAAGCCTAGGAGGGGTATATATAGCCACACACCAAACACTTAACTATACATTGTACCTAGTCTAGTCTAAGCGTGTGTGACTATGATAACTAATGGGAATTCTTAAATGTCGTCACATAAAGTGAATTTCCAACAATCTTCCCCCATGGGACGACGTGTAGAATTCCTTACAATATTTTTCCTAACAAGTACATAATGATTAAAAAAAGAGCTTCCATGAAGCGTCCAATGCTGATGATGTCTTTTGAGGCCTTTGACTTCAAAACGACTCATCTTTTAAGTAACTTGTAGTAGAAATACTGTAACGGCACGAGCTAAGTAATCTATATACTTCTGGTTAAGGAGAAGCTTCTGAATTAACTTCCCCCTAATTCATGCCACATAAACTTGATGTAGAAGCTTTTAAATAGCTTCCCCCTAAACCGATAATCCTCGTAAGCAACTTTAAATCTTTCAATAAAGCTTAGAATGATTAGGCGCACAGCGGAATCTAACAAGCAAATCCCATCATATAACATGATAACGTTGCTAAGAGGGATTGAATGCTTGGGGCACACCAAGTAGATCAACAACTTCTCTTCTCACGCTTGAATAATTCTTCTGAATTTTTCTTCCCCCTGAGAGTTCAAGTTATGCATACTAGAAAGAATCAAGACATTTCTTCCCCCACATAGTTGAAGAAAGTAAATCAATCCCGAGTATGAAGCTCAAATACTGAAGTAGACACTTTATCCCATTCATGAAGTTGACATCGTAACACCAGAGTCAATTAAGTCCCAAAAATGCACATATCTTCTTCCGGAGATACACCAGAGTCAATTAAGTCCCGAAAGTGCATATTTCTCCATATAGGATAATGATGATTAATAATTGCAACAACAAAACAATTAAACATCGAATCAGTAGTGTATCGTTTAGAGATTGATAACGCCACGAGTTAAAACACTGATTTTCTCTGCGGCTATGACAAATGTCATCCCGGAATGTCTTCAAATCAAAAGAAGGTATGAAGTTCATCACGTGTACTCGTTGTGCGTTCAATGTGTCTTCTTCTTCCCCCTTGATGGTTTCGAAACTCGGAACCATCAATAAATCGTACGCACATGTACCTGAAATCTCGTGAGAATAATAAATAAGCTGAATTATATATTTTGTGAGAATCAGCTGTTGATCGAAAATCTCTACTCATAAACTCTCCACGGCTATCTTTACCAACCCACTTGAAAGCAAGTTGAAGTGACCACTAATAGAATGAACCAGATACATCAAACGTGAAACTGAATAAGAATCCCTCGATCTTGTGACTTAAGCTTGCACAATTGTTGAATGAAGAACGGTGGAGAAATCTCTAAGTACTCAATGCATCACTGAAGAAGTATATAAGCACAACACCTCTTGAAATTATCCACGTCGACTAAGCGCGTGACACTGAGTACAACAATGTAACCCCTTTAAGTGATAGTTATCCGAGTCATCAACCAACCACCCCGAACCCAGAAACCAGATAAACAAGTCTTCATTCTAATATTAAGCACGAGCAAGTTATCTTTGAAAGATAAAATAAGTTCACGCCTTCGAAAAATCCGTCTCCAACTTCACATAATTTATACCCGATCAAACAAAATCTGTAGTTGCCTTTCAAAAAAAAAACAAAATCTGTAGTCACTAAAAATATACCCAAAATTTTCATGGTCTCGTCAAATAAATTTTGTCACATTTGTCTCCTCATATTTTCACGTCACTTTTGTCTCGTCACATTGTCATTGCATCCCTTTGATATTACTTAGGCTAAACATTCGATCTAATAATACATCCTTTTAGATAAAATTCGTGACCTATGACCACTAAATCACGAAAATCTATCATAAGGATCAATACCCACAAAATTATACTAAAAGAAAATTTGTGGTATCATTATTGGCGAATGGTTAAATACTATTCAAATAGTCAAGATAAATTGTTAAACACAATTGGTCCAGCCCAATCAAATACCAAACATTCGCTAGTAAGTAGATGTGAAGCCCAAAGAGTACCTAACCGTCTATGATAATTAGAGTATATATCACAACCCTAATTATAACATACCCTAATCTCAATCTCCACAAAAAACGCAGTCAATCCTTTTTTCACTCACCTCGTAACATCTGTCCCATTCTCCTTCATCTCCTCACCCTCCTACATCGTAACATCCGTCCCCATATTTGTTTATCTCCTCAGCCACCAAAAATAAACAATCACCATCCTAAACTGACATCAATTAATCGAATAAGAAGATCTCTAAACCAAAAAACAGAATAATCCTTCATCCTATATCTCCAAACGTAATTATGAACCACCCATCAAGATCTGACACAATCGATTAAACTAGGTATTACAACCAAAGTTTCTGTGATGAATCATGATATCAACGAAAGGTGGAAGACGATTATACATCATGATCAATTAAAATTGGTCTCGGGTAGGTTTGTAACTGGTTGCATGTTGTTTTTGGTTTGAGTCAAATCGAAACAAAGATATAGAAAATAACAGATTGTTATTAATCTAAATTTGTTGTCGAAAATTAAAAGGATGTTAAATCCTACACATATGGTCAATGATGAAATAAATTTTTTCGTGTAGGGATCTGATTAGATCATGGTTTGCATGCTGTTACACGAAAACTGATTAATCTGAGATCTAGATTAATTTTTTGTTTTACTTGTTTTGAGTCAGATTCGAGTAGTAGATGGGATAGGTGTCGACGGGTTTAGGATAGATGATGTTGGCGTTGGGGAGAAATAAGGTTGGATGTGTGGTACTGGTCAAATGTCATTTTGATAAAAACAGTCGCAAAGTACTTTTAAATAAAGTCCATCGCAAACTTTTCAATCTATTATCCATCGCAATGTTTTAAAAAACTTAAAGCCATCGCAATTTCTACATGGGTCTTTCATCGCAATCCTTTCAGTAATTCTGTCCATCGGAATCATTCCTCTACACCCCATCGGAATGCATCCGTCAGAATGCATCCGTCGGAATGCATCCGTCAGAATGCATCCGTCGGAATGGGTTCCATCGGAATATTCGATCGCAATGTAGAAACCATTGGTTTTTGCGATCGCAATATTCTGATCGTTATGTGAATCTGAATATCTTATCTGTACTATTTCCTTGAAATCCGAAAATGTGATCTCTGGATCTGGGTTTTCTGGGTTAACATCTTATCTTCAAGAAAATAAAATACCATAAAAACAGTACTTATAAAAATGGACTAGGAACAAGGATCCCAAATGACTAGTGAAAATGATAACCCATGGACAAAATATGACCAGATCTAATATATGGATATTAGAACAGTGAAAATGAAACAACTGATAGAGACAAAACTGTGACCTAGAGACCAACAAACGAACCATAAAAGATAATGAAATCGATATGATTCATAACCACGTGACCAGAATGTATCCATGAGACAAAAGAATGAAAACATTAAACCACCGTGACAAAAAGGAACAAATCGGACCAAAAAATGATAGAACGAGACACAAAAAAAATTTTAGACCACCAAATCAAAAACAAGAACACGATCCAAGGATTAAACCGAGGCTCTGATACCAATTGTGGATTTTGTTTTCTAAGGATTAGGCATGTTATGGTTTATCTATTGAGATGGATGGAGAAGTGGAAGAACCTAGAGAGAGAAAGGTAGAGAGAGAAAGGAGAGAGATGAAAGAAAGATGGAATGTGATAAATGAAAGGGTTCAACCCCTCCTAACATGCTAGGAGGGGGGTTTATATAGCCCACCCTACATGTGGGCTATATGGGCTATACCTTAATACATTGGATCACGAGCCCAATACTTGTATCTATATTTGGAGTGACCAATCCTTTCTAAATACGTAAAAACGTATTTCCAACAATCTCCCCCAAATGGAGGTCACTCCAAGTTACAATGTCCTAAATAGTCTATAGCTCGCGATCTATGCTAATAATGATGTGACCAAGACTTTACTTGGAAAAACGTATTTCCAACAACGAGGTTAAATACTTCAGTGATAGATTACTCAATTTCATGAAATCTATTGCACTTTTGATTTATGAAAGTTCACAACTTCAAATAGAGCATGATAGTGGAATACAAGAAAATCCAATGCAGATGCCAGAGAAAACAGATGGTCTTACGGATGACTCAAAGGAGACCACCTCGGTTAACACTGATAGCAGCGTCATTGCATCACGCCAACATGATTCAAGCATGCATGACGAAGAGCCAATAGTTGAGGTACAATTGAATACTGTATCTAACAATGATTTACAGCATGTTGAGCTTTTCGACCCTATCTATGCCGAACATGGGATGGAGAAGAGTGATAGCAATACCACTTCTGATTCATCCGATGTGAATCATAATGAGGGAGAAAATGATCAGAATGCTAAAGATCATGATATGTGCTTTATGACTGCTAGGTTAACCAATTCTACTTCTAGGATTGAAGAGCTTGAAATGATTTTAGCTTAGCAATCAAAAGAGCTTGAGGATGCCAAAATTAAATTTTCGAAGAAAACGGAGAAATTTGAAACATATTTTGAAAAACTTGAAAAGTCAAACGTTGTTCTTGAATGAAAATTGGATCAAACAGTTCTAGATTCTAAAGCTGAAAAGGATAATCTTTTTAAACAAATTCAGTTGCTTGAATCTAAGTTGGCATCCCAAGATGAATTGCTCAAAGAGAATGAGACTTTAAAGGCTCAAGTTCAGGAAAAGGTGTTTGCAATAGCGGCTCTGAAAAATGAGCCGACGAAAACCAAAGGAACTAGTATGGACACTAAGATTGAAAAACCATCAATCTTGGGGAAACCGCCTCAAATACAGTCCGTTAGACAACCAACTGCATTTAGATCCGAGCGACCATAATCCTTGAGACCGCGGTTTGCCTCCCAAGTTGATATGGCTCATTTTTTTTAGAACAGTCACTCCACCAACTAGGGCCAATGTGACTAAAACAGCTTTTGCTAGACCTAATCACATGATTGCCTCTAGTTTCCCTAAAAATACCAAGACCACGTCTAGAACTAGTTCAAATGACGTTTTCCATAAATTTGGTCTTAGGGAAGCTAAGCAAAAGACACATGTAAGAGATAGCAATTCCAAACCTAGTCAGATGCCTTCTAGATTACCCAACACTGCTAACCGTAGCATGTAAAATCCTAGGAGCATCAATCAATCGTCCAGGAATTCTAGATCTTACTCGGACATTAAATATGCTACTTGCAAAACATGTAGAAAATGTGTTTTTACGGCAAATCATGATTCTTGTATCAAGAAATTACTTAATGAGGTGAACTCCCGTGCTAGACTTAAATCCCAGTGGATAGCTAAAATCAAACCCATTGGTAAAGTTTGGCGCCCCACTGGTAGAACTTTCACTCTTGTAGGAAACGAGTGCCCTTTAACTAGGATAGTCTCCGATTCTACTAAGATTACTAGGGAGGAAATTGCAAAGGATGATACATCACTTAAGCCTGAACTTAAGGTTTTATATAAACGGAAACGTTTGCCAACTAAGACAAGTGATTCATCCACTCAGGTCGCCTCTGGCACAAGAAAAGACAACTCAGAACCCCCACTTGCTTCTAAGATAGATATCGCTAACCCATATGAAAGCATGCAAATTCCTAATGAGAATGCATGTACCAAAGTTGATGTTCCAAAAGAACGAAGCGGTCCAATCATTGTATACCGTTCAACTAGGGATACTCTTAGAGTTTGGTTGCTGAAGAAGCAGATATCGGAGAAACAAGTGTCTTAGGGGATTCATGGTTAAGCTTACACAAAGGCTTATAGATAAATCACAGTCTGTAACCCGTTCTTCAAAGAAAGGGAAGTTTATCTCGCAACGATAACTTACCCTCAAAACGAGAAATTAAATTTTCTCGGACACGAGCTTACTTTAAAACTATTCAAAGGTTTTAAGCTCGTGTACAGGACTTATAGTCACATCACAGACTATAACTCGCTCTTCAAGGTAAGGAAAGTTTATCGCCGATGATAACCTTATCCTAACAACGAGAAATTAATTTTTCTCGGGCATGAGCTTATATTAAAAACATTCAAAGTATTTAAGCTCATGCACAATGGCTCCTCGTTAAATGACAGACGATGACCCGGACTTCAGAGATAGGGAAGTTTATCTACGCAACGATATCTTACCCTCAAAACGAGAAATTAAATTTTCTCGGACACGCGCTTATCCTAAAACCATTCAATGGTTTTAAGCTCGTGTATAAGGCTCATCATTAAATATCAGATGATGACCCGATCTTCAAATAAAGGAAAGTTTATCGCCGATGATAAACTTATCCTTATTAACGAGAAATTAAATTTTTCTCGGACACGAGCTTACATTAAAACTATTCAAAAGTTTTAAGCTCGTGTAAATGGCGTATAATTATATTTCAGATTATGCCCCGTACTTCAAGGAAAGGAAAGTTTATCACCGATGATAAACTTATCCATACAACGAGAAATTAATTTTTCTCGGGCATGAGCTAATA
Organism: Glebionis coronaria; assembly: GCA_025667525.1. NCBI lineage: Eukaryota > Viridiplantae > Streptophyta > Magnoliopsida > Asterales > Asteraceae > Glebionis > Glebionis coronaria. Next base: position 239,016 of record JANFOE010001134.1, on the reverse strand, counting down.
TTAAAAACATTCGAAGTTTTTAAGCTCATGCACAATGACTTATAGTTAAAATATGAGACTGTAACTCGGACTTCAATTTTAGGAAAGCTTATCTTTAATGATAACTTATCCTCGTAATGGGAAAATAATTTTCTCGGTCATGAGCTTGTAGTAAAACATTCCAGGTTTTAAGCTCATCAAGGAAAGTGTATCTTTTAAATAAGAGAACTTTTCTTCTTAACGAGAAATTCATCTTTCTCGGTCATGAGCTTTACGTTAAAACATTCAAAGTTTTTCAAGATCATGAAAATGACTTCTAAGTAAATGTCAACTTAGGACTCGTTCCTCAGTTAAAAGGAAATTTTATCGCCGATGATAAACTTATCCTTAACAACGGGAAGTTTACAATTTCTCGGACTTGAGCTCGTTTTGTAAGATATTCAACATCTTAAGCTCAAGTAATTGGTTTTCAAAACTTTGAACACAATTTTTCGAGAATTTCTCAAAAGGTTTTTTTTTTTAAATCTTTCAAAATTGTGTGTTCAAAAATATTTTGATAAAAGAGCATGTCTTCTGGAATCGATAATATTTACGATACTAGAAATGTCATTCAATAATGACACGGGGTTGTAAATAAAGTTCGAGCAGAAGTTCAAATGATTTAAAACATGCTCAAAATGGCTTGCTATTATTTCAGATAGTAACCCGCTTTTCATACTCAAGTCAAGTATTTCACCGGAAAGTTTTGACTCAACAACGGGAATTAATTTTCTCGGGCATGGTTTACTTTATAACCATGTAAGGGATTGTGTTTACGGAATAACACAATCTAACACGAATTTATGTACGTGTCAGTGCATTTATTTGTTAAAACAAGAGAAATCTTGTTTTTATGAAGTTATCATCTCCACCAACCGTAGCAATTTACAATTATTATTTACATACTCGACGATGCGACTACTCAAACGGTTACTACAACTCTTTCAATAGAACATGGGTCAACAATTGAGGGGGAGAAATTGTCCAGCATTCAGAATCCTTGATGCCGAGAGTGCCAAGTTCACATATTGGTGTCAAGACAACGATATCAATCATACACATGGAGTCAATAGATAACTTCAGACGTGATGAGGCGACCAACATTCGTGAACAAGAACCATGTGCTTCTTTCATATGATGTTCTCCATCATTCAGGTCCAACCTCATAAATATCTAATCTTGTGAATACATTATCATATATGATCTTTGCACGTGATAAATACCTTACACTTGTGTTTAAAAGGTATTTAATTTACGTTTCAAGTACACCCTCATTAATTTGAGGGGGAGCTTGTGTAATTCATGAAGATTATTGGATTTTTATTTTTCTTCCCAAATTTTCTTAAAATGCTATTAAATCAGTTGATATTACAAACATCAATTGGGTTAATATTTTTAATATGGGGGAGAAAATGTGATTTAATATGGGAAATGATTAATCACAAATGGTTTGACTTAACGTGCTAGCTCATCCCGACATGTGCGAAATGTTTTCGGATATCGTGGCATATGTTAAGGGGGATCAAAATGGATTTGCACTTCAAAATGGATTTCATGGTGACATACACTTACCCAAAACATCTCTATTCACGACGGTGAAGATTGTGGTGACATAAGGATGGTAGGATAGGTTAAAGTCCAATGATTCCTCTAGAACCGGAGGAATCTTACCAAGGACATTCCATAGCTAGAAATAGTAGTCCTTAGGAAAGATGGAGAAAGATTGTGAACGTAGCTGAATGCCGACCAAGTACTTAAGTTAGCACTGGAACAATCACAACAAGGTGCTAGTTATAACGTATTGGTAAGCATTGAAGGGGTTGAAGAATGAAAAAGATATGTAATAATAAAGGGTGTAAAGAAAGAAGCCCTCCTTACAACCTTAGGCAGAAACCGGGTCAATACATATTCTATTGAGATCATTTTTAATGATTCTTGATACTAAAGATAGACATCATGGACCCAGTGATGCAATGCACAACCCATCCCAGCTAACTCAGATATCTCTCAAAAGATATTTGTTTTAATCACACGGAGACAACACATTATCTATTGATTTATTCACTCCGAATAAATTGGTATTGAAATGGTGGCACTCCTCTCCAGCCTCCGATCACTAAAAATCCAAAATGCACGATTGAGTCTAGAGCCATTTAAGATCATCAAATATCTCATTAGGACACACTTTCATATTTCCTTGCTTCCTCACACATTGTGAAAAGTAAGAAAGATCTTAAGAGTCCTACGCAAAATCTTCATGATCTTGCCTGAACATCCGAGTAATACGAAAGTATTTACAATGAAGATGGAAATCCTTCTTGAGCGAATATCAAAAAGCTCATGGTAGGTGACTTTTGCGATTCTTTATGAATCAAACTTGTGATAACTTGAAAGCAACAGTGGTTTAATTCATAAATGAATTTAAACATGTTCCAGGCCTCTACGCAATATCTTAGTGATCTTGCCAAAACACTCAGACTGATACCTTAGTGTTCACAGTGATGAGTGGAAATCCTTCTAGTGTTAACCTCAAACAACACTTGGTAGGTAACTTGCAAGATTCTATACGAATTAAGCTCGTGACAACTGGAAAGCAACGATGGTGCAGTTCTTAACTGAATTTCACTTGTTCTAGGAACATGAATTGACGGCTTCAAATCATGCGGATATTATTATCCAAATGATTCACTCTTTATGTTCGCAGTCAGCTTTGGACGGTCGAATAAAGAGAACGGGTGTACCCGCGAAATCTTGTCAAGGAGGTTCTTAATTGAAACTACCTATCACAAGTACGATATTTTATATCCTCCAACGGTCTTCGCCGACCAGAGGTAAAATGCTACCGAATTAGAATGAAATGTTCAAGGCCATTTCATCCGTGTATATGTTTTGTTGCTAACTGTCTTATGCAGCGTAACAAGAAGGTGGCATTGCGGTGCACAATCCAGAAGAAGTTGTCACCACATGCTTATAATGTATGCACTTAATACTTCAACAAATTCAAGAAAGTCTAAAAGTCAAGTCTTCCGCTGTATCAAACTCTGAAGCTTTCAAGAATTTATAAAAGTATAAGTATGTGGAACATGAAGTCACATGAGGCAAATATCACAAGTGATGAATACACAAGGTCAAAGTAAGGACACATGCTCAAGACCAAAGTCAAAGATCTCATCAGCATATTCACAAGAACAAGATCGAAGACTCAAGCATAGTATGCTAGGTTTAAGATTTTGTAAAATGGTGTGACCTCCCTTTGGGGGAGATTGTTAGAAATATATTTTTCCAAGGAAAGTCTCGGTCACATCATTATTAGCATAGATCACGAGCTATATACTATTTAGGACATTGTAACTTGGAGTGACCTCCCTTTGGGGGAGATTGTTGGAAATAAGTTTTTACGTATTTAGAAAGGATCGTCACTCCAAATATAGATACAAGTATTGGGCTTGTGATCCAATGTATTAAGGTATAGCCCATATAGCCCACATGTAGGGTGGGCTATATAAACCCCCCTCCTAGCATGTTAAGAGGGGTTGAACACTTCCATTTATCACATTCCATCTTTCTTTCATCTCTCTCCTTTCTCTCTCTACCTTTCTCTCTCTAGGTTCTTCCACTTCTCCATCCATCTTAATAGATAAACCATAACATGCCTAATCCTTAGAAAACATGATCCTACAGTCTTTATCCTCCTTTGGATATGAAGAAACCTGTTTCAAAGGAGAAGAAGCCTGAAGACACCGATATCCACAATACTTATGTCTTGACACCTCTCTATCCACTTTCTGAGGATGAGATTGTGCGATTTATGAGTGGATCTTCTTCAAGGTCTACTGCGCCTAAGTGTTATTTTCCCCTAAAGGAAAAGGTGTTTGATCTCGGTATTGCAATTGTTAAGCCATCTCAGTATCCATCTGATGAAATAAAAGGAAAGATTTTTGGAACTTTTGGAGATATGCTTGCACCTCATCACACTTGCTACCACCGTGCTCCATCTTTGCTTAAGGGAACCTTGCCTACTCTTCTTTGGCTTGCCTTGTTCGCCTTAAGCTTGTGCTATTTGATGAATGAAAACCATGTATTTTGATCCTGGTGGATAAGTTTCAAGCTTCTTCCTATGCTAATCAAGGTCGAGTCAGGCTCACGACTCAGTTAACAAAAACAAGCGCTTCTCGCGAGGCAACCCGCAATATCTATCCTTTTTATTTTGTTTTTATAATAAGTGTAGGGGGAGACCCTAGTATGTGTTTGTTCTTTTCTTTCTTATCATGTGCAGGGATTCGAGCTTTCAAAGATCCATTCTTGATGACTTTTGACGACCCGTGATTCCGTGTTCCCGCCTTCCCGGTTCTATCCTAAACTCTTTTGATTCACTATTTTATATTCTTCAATATTAAAATAGGAATCACTTTAGTTGTCCTTTCCTTAGCAAGATTTAAACAAAGTGCACTGATAGGTGTGTAAACACCCATCCTTTTTCCACTTAATTCTGGCTAAAACGAGACCAAAACACGTATTTAATGTCATTTGTTTGGAATTATGCGTGGTTTTTGTGTTTATTGTGTTTTCAGAGCCAACCGGATGAATATTGAAGAAGACATGGGATTGCACGGGTTTTATGGAAGAAAAAGACTCAAAACGAAGTCTATTGTCCAAGAGATGCAAAAGATTTGAAGTCACTGGGCCTATTTGACGATTTATCGAAGAAAAGGACCAAAGATGGAAGATTTACATAAGTCGAAGAAACTCAAGTCTATTAAACGAAGAAATTAAAAGACGAGTTGAATTTAGACGTCGACAAATCCCGAATCAGAATCGAAAACGTCAACTTTTCTGAAAAGACGAGAAGACAAGAAGAAAGGGAGAAAGCCCACTCACCAACCAACCACTCAGCCTATATAAAGGGATCACCCTCACAATTTTTGGAATAGAGTTTTAGTTTCAGTTTCATTTTCTCCTATTTCGTAGGAAAACCATCTCCCTTAAGGAGTGGTTCTTCACCTTCTTGATTTCTTCTTTTAATCTTGTAAGTTTTATCTTTTCCTTTTGTTTTACTGAATCTTAATCATCAATACAAGCTATCCTTTAATCTTTTCATTCATCTTGTTCTTCATCATCATTTTATTTAAAAAGTTCTTAAGTTTTTATTTAGTTCAAGTTTGATCTTAAAAAGTTGTTGAATTTGTGTTTTTATGATTGGGATTTGATCCTTGTAGTCAGTAGATGATTTGTGGTTAATTTGGTAAAACCTTCTTGTTTATTTAGCTTGATTTAGTTCAAAATCGTTCTTCCCTGTTTTCTACTATTTCTGTTACTGTTCTTCGTTTCCAGCTTTATTCCGAATTGTTCATCTGATTTGTCCCTTATTCGGAATGTTCTAACATTCCGAATAGCCTATCTATTTTATCTATTACTCGGAATTTTATATATTCCGGGTAGCCCCCTTAATTTATTCCTTATTCAGAAAATTTTTATTATTCCGCATAGTCTTCTTTCTTTCTCTTTTATTCGGAATTTTCATTTATTCCGCGTAGTGTACTTATATTCCGCATGGTCTTCTTTATTCCGCATAAACAAAATATTCCGAGTAGAAGGTTTATATTCCGAATAGCCTTGTTTTTCCGAATAGCCCCAGTTTTTCCGCGTAGACATTTATTCCGCGTGGTTGATTATTCCGGATAGCACTACTTATTCCGGGTAGGAATATTATTCCGAATAGAGCTATTTTCCGTAAGTTTATTTTATTGCTTTCTCATTTAATTGTTTAATTTTAATTCAAGTTTTATTTGAGTAATTGTTTTGGTCTTTGTTTACTTCATGCATTTATCCTTTTAATAGAATAGGAAACCAAACCCACTTTTTGTCACCAAGAACAAATCATTCCACTTTTAACTGTGATCAATTCGAGGAGATTCCGAGAATCGAACTTTCAAACGAGTAAAAATATCATTTATCATGCACAATGTCCTAAGTGTAGGGGAGGTTACTTCCACATGCTTAAACATTGAGGAGAATGTTTATATCAAGTGTAGAGGGGACTTCTATCGAAGTTAAGTGGGGTTTTCCTTGTATTTGTCCTCATTTTAACTGGAAAAATTGATTTTTTTGACATTTTTCAAAATTTTTGATCTATTTGGCCTATTAGTATTTCCTTTGTATTGTCATTTTCTTTCTTTGTTAGAATAAATTTTAATAACAAAACCTCAACCCAAACCAACAACAAAACCTCAACCACCCTCCTCAACAACAACAACAACCTCGTACACCATACATCCCTCCTCACAAGCAGCAACAACCACCTCAACGTAACAACCAAGTCTACCAACAACCTGCTTATCAACCACCCGCATACAATGCTCCTCCAAACCAACCCACTGCATTACACCAAGAGGTTGCAACCTACATGAGGACCAATGATGTGATCGTGGAAAATCTCCAACAGGAAGTGCGCAACTTGAAAGCAGACTTGGTCAAACAAGGAAACAATTTGAGAGCCGACATGAGAAATACGTTGGATAGCCAAACGAATGACTTGAAGAACATGATGGCTAGTTTCTTCCAAGGTAATCAACCCCCTTCTTCGGGTACTCTTCCGAGTAACACCGTTGCGAATCCAAGAGGGGAGATGAAAGCAATCACCACTCGAAGTGGCAAAGGTACCAAGGAACCCGAGCTTCCTATACCTCCACCGGTGATTGTGACTAAGGAGAACGAGTCACCTGCTCCTATTCCTCATCCTTCTCCTTCCCTAATTTCTCCACCTCTTCCTTCTACCCCTCCTCCACCCAAGGATGTGAGTGATCCTATTCTTCCAAAGCCTTCCTCTTCTTCCAATATACCTTATCCATCTAGGTTGAGGAAAGAGAAGCTCAAAAGCAAGGACGATATTCAGGTTTCGAACTTTCTTAAAATGTTTAAACAACTGAATTTCAATATCTCCTTCGCTGAGGCTCTCGCTCACATGCCTAAATATGCGAAAATGTTTAAAGATCTTCTGAGCGACAAGGAAAAGCTCCTCGATATTGCCAACACCCAACTTAATGAGAATTGCTCTGCAGTGCTCTTAAGGAAATTGCCAACCAAGCTTGGTGACCTGGGTCGTTTCTTAATTCCTTGCAATTTCCCGGGAGTAGAGAATTGCATGGCCCTAGCCGATCTAGGTGCCAGTATTAATCTCATGCCTCTAAGCGTTTGGAAGCAATTATCTCTCCCAGAGCTAGTCCCCACCAAAATGACTTTGGAATTAGCTAACCGTACGGTTGCTTATCCAGTGGGGATAGCCGAAGACGTCATTGTAGGAGTCGACAAATTCACCTTTCCTGCTGATTTTGTTGTCGTCGACTACGAGATGGACCCTCGTGTGCCACTAATTGTTGGTCGTCCATTCTTGAGGACCGGTCGCACTCTCATTGATGTTGAAGCCGGTGAGCTTATCATGAGAGTGGGTGACGATAAAGTAGTCTTCAACATGGGAAAGTTGTCTAAACAGCCTTATTCATATGAGAGTGTTAATTGTATTGACGTTCTTGATGAGGCTTGTGAAGAACACTTTAATGATGCTTGCAAAAGTATTCCTACCTCTCTTCCCAATGTTGAGACCGTGTCCTCTATTGATTCATCATTGTCTCTATTTGGAGATAGTGATTTGTTTTGGAAAGATCTTGAAGACACCATGGGAGATGTGAACTTAGCTACTGATGATTCTCCCACCGATGGGGATGAAGACATGAATTTCTTTAACAACCTCCTCAACGAAGACAATCCTTCTCCTCCATCTCCCACGGTCATTGCTATCGATACTCCGACTTTAAATACGCCTCCCGTCGAAAATCCTCCGGATTTAGAACTTAAGGAGTTGCCGCCCCATCTCGAGTATGTATTCCTTGAAGAAGAGAAGAAGTCGCCAGTCATCATTGCTAAGGACCTAAAGGAAGAAGAAAAAGCCCGACTTATCACCGTGTTGAAAGCTCATAAGAAGGCTATTGCTTAGAAAATCTCTGATATTCGTGGAATTGATCCTCTCTTCTGCACACACAAAATTCTCATGGAGGACGACTTTAAGCCCACAATTCAAAACCAACAAAGGGTGAATCCAAAAATACATGAAGTCATCAAAACAGAGGTTATCAAACTTCTTGATGCGGGTATGATTTACCCTATTTCGGATTCACCTTGGGTTAGTCCAATCCATTGTGTGCCCAAGAAGGGCGGAATAACCGTTGTTCCCAATGAACACAACGAGTTGATTTCCACTCGTCTCGTTACTGGGTGGAGAGTTTGTATAGACTACCGCAAACTCAATGATGCCACGAGAAAGGATCATTTCCCTCTACCTTTTATGGACCAAATGCTTGAACGTTTAGCGGGTAATGAATATTACTGCTTTCTTGATGGTTTCTCGGGTTATTTCCAAATACCCATCGATCCCCAAGATCAAGAGAAGACTACATTCACTTGTCCCTATGGCACATTTGCGTATAAAAGAATGCCTTTTGGCTTATGTAATGCACCCGGGACATTCCAAAGGTGCATGTTAGCTATCTTCCATGACATGGTTGAACAAACCATGGAAGTCTTCATGGATGATTTCTCGGTCTTCGGGGATTCCTTCTCTTCTTGCCTTGCCAATTTGGAACGTATGCTTAAGCGGTGCGAAGACACTCGCCTTGTTCTGAATTGGGAAAAATGCCATTTTATGGTAAAAGAAGGCATCGTGCTAGGACACAAGATCTCGAAAGCCGGTCTTGAAGTAGACCGTGCTAAAGTCGATGTTATCGCCAAGTTGCCTCCACCTTCAACCGTGAAGGGTGTGAGAAGTTTTCTGGGTCATGCGGGCTTCTACCGTCGATTCATTAAAGATTTTTCTCAAATCGCTCGCCCGATGACCCACCTCTTGGAGAAAGATACTCCTTTTATCTTTTCCAAAGAGTGCCTTGAAGCCTTCAACTCGCTTAAGGATAAGCTAACTAAGGCACCCGTCTTGGTTACCCCTAATTGGGAGCTTCCCTTTGAGTTGATGTGCGATGCTAGTGACTTTGCTATTGGTGCGGTTCTGGGCCAAAGAGTGAACAAACACTTCCAACCAATCCATTACGCTAGCAAGACAATGACCGGGGCACAATTGCATTATACGACAACCGAAAAAGAGCTTTTAGCTGTTGTCTATGCCTTTGAAACATTTCGCCCCTATCTTGTCCTTTCTACCACAATCGTGTATACCGATCATTCCGCGTTGAAGTACTTGTTGACAAAGCAAGATTCCAAACCAAGACTTCTTCGCTGGGTTTTGCTAATCCAGGAATTTAAAATCGAAATTCGCGATAAAAAAGGAGCTGAAAACCTAGCCGCGGATCATCTCAGCAGACTTGAGGATCCTTACCAGGGGGATCATCCGAACAAAGAAATCAATGATTCTTTTCCCCTGGAGACCTTAATGTCTATAAATTCGAATTCTGATGAAACCCCGTGGTTTGCGGACTTTGCAAACTACTTGGCGGGTGGAATTCTCAAGGAAGGGTTGACGTCTCAACAAAAGAAAAAGTTCTTCACCGACATTAAGACTTACTTTTGGGATGACCCTTACCTATTCAAACAATGTGCCAACTTGATTATTCGCCGATGTGTTGATGGACCGACAGCTTTAAAAATCCTTGACGCTTGCCACAAAGGACCCACCGGTGGTCACTTTGGTCCCAACTACACCGCCAAAAAAGTGTTTGACTCGGGATTTTATTGGCCCACCATCTATCGTGATGCTCATGAGATGGTTAAACGATGTGATGTTTGCCAAAAACAAGGCACGATCACACATAAAGACGAGATACCTCAAAATTTCATTCAAGAGTATGAAATCTTTGATGTTTGGGGTATCGACTTTATGGGGCCATTCCCTTCTTCTAAAGGAAACAAATACATCCTTGTAGCCGTTGACTATGTTTCAAAGTGGGTTGAAGCCAAAGCTTTACCCACTAATGACGCAAGGGTGGTTTGTAACTTTTTGAAAGCTCTTTTCGCTAGATTCGATGTACCTCGTGCCATTATTAGTGATCGTGGGACTCATTTTTGCAATGACCAATTCGCAAGAGTCATGGCTAAGTATGGTGTAAATCATCGTCTTTCCACAGCCTACCACCCACAAACTAATGGCCAGGCTGAAATATCCAACCGAGGACTTAAGCGAATTCTTGAAAGAACCGTGGGAGAGCATCGTGCCTCTTGGGCTGATAAACTTGATGATGCTTTGTGGGCTTTCCGTACTGCTTACAAGACCCCGATCGGCTGTACACCCTATCATCTTATGTACGGGAAAGCATGCCACCTCCCCATTCTTTGATCTATAAGGAACGAACTAAGCTCATTCACGACTCCAAGATCAAAAACCGAGAGTTCCATATTGAAGAAAAAGTTTTACTCTTTAACTCTCGGTTGAAAATCTTCTTGGGAAAGCTCAAATCTCGTTGGTCCGGCCCATTCACCATTGCCTAAATTTTTCCATATGGTACTCTCGAGCTCGCTCAACCTAATGGACCTAATTTTAAGGTGAATGGCCAACGAGTGAAGTTGTACTTTGGTGAGGACATCTCTCAGGAGATGATTCCATCCCTCACCACGTTCCCCATGAACTAATTTTGGGTCGAGTCAGGCTCGTGACTCGGTTATAAAAAACAAGCGCTCCTCGGGAGGCAGCCCGAGTATCTATCCTTTTATGTTTTAACCTCCTAAGTGTAGGGGGGCCTACATAGGTGTTTGTATTTGTGTGGTGATGTGATTACAGGGATGAATGCACTTTTGGAACCTTTGAAGAACCGTGCCCCCATGTTATCCGAAATCCGGTTCTATCTCTCAATTATCGTGATTCAATTTTCTTCATATTCACATTTGAAATTGATCACGTTAGTCGTCTCTTCCTTAACTTGAGTTAACCAACGTGCACAATGTCATAAGTGTAGGGGAGACTTTTCCCACATGCTTAAACATTGAGGACAATGTTTATCTTAAGTGTAGGGGGGACTTCTATCGAAGTTTTAAGTGGATTTTTCCATGAAAATGCCTTCGTTTAACCGGAAAATCATATTTTTCAACATTTTTCAAATTTTTTTATTAACTTTGGCCATTTAGTCGTAATTTTTAAATTTTTATCGTTGCTTTCATATGTATATATCCCGCAATAAAGTCAAAAATATTAATAAAGTGGTGTATCTAGTTAGAAATCTTTGACATATTAGGCCCGTTGCGTTTATTTTGACTCAACCCAAATAGACTTATCCAAGTTTATTCTAGCTAGTATCCTTAACCATGTAGACCTTAATTGGTTTATTAGGCTAAGTATCCACGAGTCTCATTACTTGAGATTTTAAATTGTGGAGGACGAGAAATGATAGAGTCAATTATAAGTCGGTATTCTTGCACAAGCTCACTTGGTGTAATTATTTGCCTATTCTCCCATCACTTGCTAATAATTTATCTGCAATAAGTAAGGTCGTACGATTTGAAAGGTTACTTAGCTTCTAGCCCAAGATCGTTTAAAAGTTGCTCGATAATGATAAGAGTTCATAGCCAAGGCATAACTTATGAAGCGGGGCGCGAAGATTGGCGAGTCCAAAAAGGCCCTAACAAGGCATGAGGATTCCATTTTATTGCTAAAGATCCAAGTGATGTGAAAAGCATTATTCCCAAAGTCAATATGAAGGATCAAGACTCACGACGAAAAGCAACCAACTCCCATAAAGATGATGGAGAAGTCTATCCGAAAAGACCCTAACAAGGTATGAGGATAAATAGATCCAAGTCCGAAAAGGAGGCGGATCATTGTATCTCAAAATCCCAATTAGAGATTGAAGAATAATCATGAAGTCGTGGTCAACAAAGTTGGAGTACCTCTCAAAAGTCTCCAAATGAAGAAACTCTATGAACGATGAGAAGACCATTATCTCAAGCACGTCTCTCAAGATAGGAAGTATGAAGTACATGCCAAATATCGGCCCGAGAAAGGTCTTAAATCGTGAACCAAGTTATGCCAAGATATGAACTTTTTGATATCCCGAGAAGCAGTTTTAAGAGATTTTGTCCTTTAGCTAACTATTGATCAAATCGTCCTACTTTGCTTTCTGCCTAAATAAACTATCAAAATAAGTCCAAAAATGCATCTTCATGATCATTCTAAGACCAAAAATAAAATATAAGAGATACACCTAGAAATAAGGGAGTTTAAGCATTTAATTAAGCCATGTGTGTAAGTGTTTGATTTACTAACTTATAATAACAATGATCTCGTTTTTAAGCTTAGTTTGGGGAACGTGAAACTTGAGGGTGATAAATCTTCGCAGCACCAAAGCCCTAATGTAAGTCCTTGATTTCTTTGCAAGTTATTTCCATCCTTTTGTTTATTTTAAAGTTTTATTTTCTCTTAGTATTTTAATTTTTATTTAGTAGTATTTGAATAAGGCCAAGGTTGATTGATTATGAGAAAAGTGTAAAATTGCTTTATCACTAAGCATTGCATGAGGGCATGGCAATGGTTAAGTGTAGGGGATTTGATAGGTGTGTAAACACCCATCCTTTTTCCACTTAATTCTGGCTAAAACGAGACCAAAACACGTATTTAATGTCATTTGTTTGGAATTATGCGTGGTTTTGTGTTTATTGTGTTTTCAGAGCCAACCGGATGAATATTGAAGAAGACATGGGATTGCACGGGTTTTATGGAAGAAAAAGACTCAAAACGAAGTCTATTGTCCAAGAGATGCAAAAGATTTGAAGTCACTGGGCCTATTTGACGATTTATCGAAGAAAAGGACCAAAGATGGAAGATTTACATAAGTCGAAGAAACTCAAGTCTATTAAAGGAAGAAATTAAAAAACGAGTTGAATTTAATCGTCGACAAATCCCGAATCAGAATCGAAAACGTCAACTTTTCTGAAAAGACGAGAAGACAAGAAGAAAGGGAGAAATCCCACTCACCAACCAACCACTCAGCCTATATAAAGGGATCACCCTCACAATTTTTGGAATAGAGTTTTAGTTTCAGTTTCATTTTCTCCTATTTCGTAGGAAAACCATCTCCCTTAAGGAGTGGTTCTTCACCTTCTTGATTTCTTCTTTTAATCTTGTAAGTTTGATCTTTTCCTTTTGTTTTACTGAATCTTAATCATCAATACAAGCTATCCTTTAATCTTTTCATTCATCTTGTTCTTCATCATCATTTTATTTAAAAAGTTCTTAAGTTTTTATTTAGTTCAACTTTGATCTTAAAAAGTTGTTGAATTTGTGTTTTTATGATTGGGATTTGATCCTTGTAGTCAGTAGATGATTTGTGGTTAATTTGGTAAAACCTTCTTGTTTATTTAGCTTGATTTAGTTCAAAATCGTTCTTCCCTGTTTTCTACTATTTCTGTTACTGTTCTTCGTTTCCAGCTTTATTCCGAATTGTTCATCTGATTTGTCCCTTATTCGGAATGTTCTAACATTCCGAATAGCCTATCTATTTTATCTATTACTCGGAATTTTATATATTCCGGGTAGCCCCCTTAATTTATTCCTTATTCGGAACTTTTTTATTATTCCGCATAGTCTTCTTTCTTTCTCTTTTATTCGTAATTTTCATTTATTCCGCGTAGTGTACTTATATTCCGCATGGTCTTCTTTATTCCGCATAAACAAAATATTCCGAGTAGAAGGTTTATATTCCGAATAGCCTTGTTTTTCCGAATAGCCTCAGTTTTTCCGCGTAGACATTTATTCCGCGTGGTTGATTATTCCGGATAGCACTACTTATTCCGGGTAGGAATATTATTCCGAATAGAGCTATTTTCCGTAAGTTTATTTTATTGCTTTCTCATTTAATTGTTTAATTTTAATTCAAGTTTTATTTAAGTAATTGTTTTGGTCTTTGTTTACTTCATGCATTTATCCTTTTAATAGAATAGGAAACCAAACCCACTTTTTGTCACCAAGAACAAATCATTCCACTTTTAACTGTGATCAATTCGAGGAGATTCCGAGAATCGAACTTTCAAACGAGTAAAAATATCTTTTATCATGCACAATGTCCTAAGTGTAGGGGAGGTTACTTCCACATGCTTAAACATTGAGGAGAATGTTTATATCAATTGTAGAGGGGACTTCTATCGAAGTTAAGTGGGTTTTTCCTTGTATTTGTCCTCATTTTAACTGGAAAAATTGATTTTTTTGACATTTTTCAAAATTTTTGATCTATTTTGGCCTATTAGTATTTTCCTTTGTATTGTCATTTTCTTTCTTTGTTAGAATAAATTTTAATAAAGTGGTTTTAATTTTTAAACGTTGTGAATCTTTTGACTCAACCCGAGTTTACTTATCCAAGTTTACTCTAGCTAGTATCCTTAACGTGTTTAAGTCAAGTTTTGCTAGGCTTTTATATATGGAACTTTAAAACGCGAAAGTCTTAACTCTTACGACTTAAGAACAAGAACTTTTCGCAAGTTCCTATAATTGATCCTAGAAAGTCATTTATCAAGGGAACTTTAAAACGCGAATTCTAAACTTGAAAAAGTCTAAGAAGTTGCAAGATCCTATAGACGACTTGAAAACCCAAAACTTTGATTTAATAGGCTAAGCATCCACGAGTTGCATTCCTTGAGATTTTAAATTGTGGAGAACGAGAGATGATAGAGTCAATTATAAGTTTGGTATTCTTTCATGAATTTATGTGAGTTAATTATAAGCTTTTTCTCCCATCGCTGGTTAATAAATTTAATTGCATTAAATAAGGTCGTACGATTTGAAAAGTTACTTAGCTTCTAGCACAAGATCATTTAAAAGTTGCTCGGTATTAATTAGAGTTCATAGCCAAGGAATAACTTGTTGAAGCGGGATGCGAAGATTGGCGAGTCCGAAAAGGTCCTAACAAGACATGAGGGCTACATTTTGTTGCTAAAGATCCCGAGTGATGTGAAGAATCATTTATCAAAATTCAATATGACGGATCCAGACACACGACGAAAAGCAATTACTCCCGTAAAGATCATGGAGAAGTCTATCCAAAAAGGCCCTAACAAGGTATGAGGATAAATAGATCCAAGTCCTAAAGGAGGCGGATCGTTGTATATCAAAAATCCCAAATAAAGATTGGAGAAAAATGAAGAAGTCGTGGTCCAAATATGAAGAATCTCTCAAAAAGTTCAAGTGAAGAAATTCCTATTATGAAGAGAAGACCATTATTTCATGAACGTCTCTCAAGATTTGAAGTATGAAGTCACTGCCAAATATCGGTCCGAGAAAGGTCTCAAATCGTGAAGCGAGTTATTCCAAGTATGAACTTTATGAGGTCACGAGAAGCAGTTTTAAAAGATTTTTTCCTTTAGCTAACTATTGATTAAATCGTCCCACTTTATTTTCGGCCTAAATAAACTATCGAAATAAGTCAAACAATGCATCTTCGTGATCATTCAAGACAATAGTAAAATATAATAGATACACTTAGGAATAAGGGAGTCTAAGTGAATAACTGGCCCACATGAGTTTGTGTTAATTTGCTAACTTATAATAACAATGATCTCGTTTTTAAGCTTGGTATGGGGAACATGTAACTTGAAGATGATGAACATTCATGACATTTCCGAAACCCTAAGGTAAGTTTTTGATATTTTTACTTGTTTTCTTCCTTTAAATATTTTATCTCTTTAATAAAGGCCAAATGTGGATTGATTGTGATGGAAAATGTAAATCTTGCTTTGTAATTAATGCATTGCATGAGGACATTGCAATGGTCAAGTGTAGGGGATTTAATAAGTGTGAAAACACTTATCCTTTTACCACTTAATTATAATAATAACCAAGCCAAAACGTGTATTTTATGTCATAAATGTCGGAATTATGCGTGGTTTGTGTTTTTGTTGTGATTTAGGATCAAAATGTGAAAAGGGAAGAAAACATGGACTTTCACGGGCTTTTATCGAAGAAAAAGACAAAAGACAAAGTCAAAAGATCAAGAGTGCAAAAAGAACGGAAGTCCAAGGCCTATTCTGAAGATTTATCGAAGAAAAAGTCTAAAGACGGAAGTTTAATAAAGCCGAAGAACTCAATTCTAATTAATGAAGAAATTACAAGACGAGTTTAATTAATCCTGAGACAAAGTCGAAAAAGTCAAAGAATTTAGAAGACGAAAAGACGAGAAAGAAAGAAAGAAAGAAGGAAGCTTCCAACACATGCTTACCTCCCTAATTACTATAAATACCCTCCTAATGACACATTAGGGGGTGTTGGCTATTTTGACAAACTAGTCTTCCATTTAATTACTTGTACTTTTCTTAATGTCATTTACTTAATTGCACCTTTAATTTCTTGTCTTGCACCTTAAATTTGTAAGCTCTTAATTCTTGTTTTTACTTTAATTGTTGCATCTTAATTTTAGTCAAGTTTTAATTAATCTCTCATTCTACCTTTCTTGTCTTGATTTAATCTTTATGTTCACGCGCTTATTGTTATGCTTATTTGATTGTTTGTTATGTTTTTATGTGATTGATTGTGTTAGCTTATTGGTTTTATAGTTTATTTTGTGCTTTTCTTAAATTTAATTAAGTGTTTTTAAAAGTTATTTTATTAAAAGTTGATTTTAAATATTTAGATTATTTAGTGTTTTCAAAAGTTTTTAAATTTTGGTTTAATAGCTTTTTCTTAAAAAGTGTTTTGGTTAAGCTTTTAGATTAGTGCTTATTAGACTTTTGCTTATTTCTAGTTTTTAGCTTATTTGCACTTTTGTTTCTCCAATTTTCGGATTAGAAACCCTCTTTCTCCGGATAAGGTTTCAAAGCTTTTTCCGGATAAGCTCCACTTGTGAATTCCGGATAAGGGCTCTAAACCCTTTTTCCGGATAAGCCTATAAAGACACATTCTGGATAAGAGTTTTTAGTACGCATTCCGGATAAGCCTTAGGACCTCTTTTCCGAATAAGGCTTCGATATACGTTTTCTATATAAGGGAGAGAACAAGTGATTCCTGATAGTTTTTTAGAGTAATTATTCCGGATAAGGACCCGGAAAACATTCCAGATTGTGACATCAGAAGGGAATTCCGGATAAGGAGTTAAACCGAATTCCGGATAAGCTGAAGAAGGACTATTCCGGATAACATGCTGAAGTAACATTCCGGATAAGAGTGACAGTTTTATTCCTGATAAGCAGCAGGTTTGTTATTCAGGATAAGAGTAAGATTGGATTCCGGATAGTGACAATATTTTGGATCCCGGCTCAGGTTCTTTTTACTTCCTTTTTATTTTCAACCATTTATTTTCCCGCCATTTTTCTTAAGTGTTATTTTAATTGTCTTTCTTTATTTTAAATTTCAAGTCGCATTTTTAATTCATTGTCAAATTTATTTTTCGTTGAGCTTTAAGTTTTTGTCATTTAATTAATTAGATTTAAAAGTTTTAATATTGTACCATTTACATTTTAATTAGTTTTAAGGAGTGAGAGAGAAGCTCTCGTTCGACTTTAGAAAAGAAGGGATTATCCTTTCCGAGGTTCAATAAGTAATATCCACAAGAAAGTATAGTATATGTAAGTAATACTTGGGTGCAAGACCCCTAATCAAGCTTTCCTTCTTAAAATACTCACTAGTGAACCGGGGGTTAGGTGGCGCGAAGGACTTAAGTCCCTATTAACCCTTAGACGGCATTTTATAGCACGTCATCTTTCTATTCACTTTGTAGTTTGTATTCTTCGAATTCTTGCCTATTGGAAGTATTTATCTATTCTTGCTTTAATTAAATTTAATCGATACACGTGTCAAGGACCAGAACGCTGCCGAACACGGTGTATTGCAAAATCAATACTTATGGAAGTATGTGTATTGAGTGTTCGTATACGCATACGTATCTACATATAATAATATATCAAAAATATTTTTGTATTTATTGGGTTTTTTTAAGAAAAATACTATATGTACGTAAAAACGATGAAAACTGATATAATATATATTTATGGGTGTAATCTTTTAGGAAAAAGATTACTTTTTGGATTTTTTATTTTTTTTGGTTCAATTCATTAGGAAAAGAATTGATTTTGTTATTTTTTACTTCTCATATTTTTATATATTTGATTTTTTTATCTTGTGTATTTATAATACGTAAAAATAACGTCCACACGGGGAATGGTTCCCAAAATCCAATCAAAACCGTCAATCAATAAGTCTCTCGTAATGCCATGAACCGGCAGCGGCGCCATTTAATATTGAGTATTTGCAAGTTCGTTTTTTCTCGACTCAAGAAAAATTTAAAGGCCTACTAATATCAAGCTTAAAATTGTTTTTGGTTGTTAAAAGTTTATTTGGATTCTAGTTCTAATTCGAACAAACACGTAAAAAGAGAAAATATTTTTTGTAATTATTTAACCGTAAAACAAATTTCAGTTACCAATTAATATTCACAAAGTACAAGTATTTAATGCATAAAAGTAAAAGTGCTTGAAATGTAAAGGAAATGAAATTATAGGGACTAAAATGCAAAATCAGAAACTATAAGGACCAAATATGAAAATATAACAAACTAATCAAACAAACTTAACAAACTTCAAAACTGACTAACCAATTATGTAACAATCAGAATTTTAGGGACCAAGTTTTGCAAAACCTAAAAAGAATGAACTTTTAAAGATGATTACAAACATTTAGAAAAGATAAGGACCAAATTGCAATTAAAGTGTAAACTTTTCACAAAACGGGCTATGGAACTCGAATAAGCTAGACTGAGCTTATTTCCCAACCAATTTGAATCTGGTTTTTTCTAAAGTGCTTAAAACTCAATTTTAGCTAGTCTTGCAAAAGGAATCTGATTAAAAGCTGTTAAATCTCAATTTAGCTTATCTCAATAAGCTCACAATAAGCTCAAAAGAAATCCAGACATCCACTATTCGATTTTCTTCCAAAAACTGATTAACCAAGTCTCACAAAGCTTGGAATGTCTTTTAGTTTTGAAAATAAGCAACAGAATAAGCTGGAATCTTCAATAAGCCAAAAACAACTTATGTTGACCAAGGTTGACCAAAAATATCAAAAAGCTCAAAATTTCAGGAACTACTCATGACATTTTTGTAAATGGTTTTGTGAAAGAAAATGGAGTGATTGATGAAGTAGATTGTGAGATCTAGGAAAACAGTTAGCTACTTATCACAGACACTGCAATATGGTCTAAAGCTTATTAATAAGCTGAAATCTCACTCAAATATTAACACTGTAGAACTTCCTATTAAAGACTGAAAGTTTGGATGTTAAGCTACAAGTAGAAACAAATTTCAGTAAAAATCATCAAGAAATAAAGAAATGCAATGGAATCAAAATGAGCAAGTTTTACTGATGAATTTTATAAAGGACTTGACCCAAACTTTTTATGTGCAATTTGCCTTTTTGACCTTTATTTTGACTACAAAGCTTAACCAAAGTGCTCACACTAACTGACTATGTAAAACCCGCATGCTTTTACCATGAATAGTACCCTTATGATCGTACGTACATGATTAGAACTTTCCTTTTATAGCACGTTTACGTTTCACGAACAAGAATTACAAGTATTACATACGTGTTATAACACGATAAGTAATTATTACGTATTAAGACACGATAGTTATTTCAATAATAATTACAAGCACGAACATACGAACATAAAATCATGAACGTAAATAATCACGAGCTTAGTATTACGTATGTATGTATATTTATTACGATCATGAATAAATATAATAATACACGAACGATAACTATTTTAATCACGTAAAACACGAACACGAGAACACACTAAATATTAGACACGGAAAAACATTCGGGATACCCCATGTGGGCCCCCTTACCCGCGGACAAGACAAGAAAAAGGGCCAAGCCCATGCAATTTTACTAAAACAAGGATTTGGGAAAAGATATGTTTCATTATAACAAAAATTAGAAAACAAGAAAACCCTAAAATCTTTTCTCTCCTTCTTGTTCCTCTTTGGCCGCCGGGTACAAGCACACACCAAGGGTGTGTTGGTTGATTTTGGTGATTGATTTATTGCAAGGGTGTTAGTGTGTTCGTTCTCCTTTGATTCACATAATCGGTAAACCCTAAAACCCTTTTATTTTACTGTTTTGATTAATTGATCACATGAAATCATGAGTTATTTAATAAAAAGTTAATAATCATGTAATTAAACATGGGGGGTAAAATAAATCATGGTTAAGGGGTGTTTGTTTTGGCCGACGCAAGAAACCGAGCCCTAAGGAGGGTCTCGACTTGTTTTGATTCGCAGCAACCGAGACCTCAAGGTCTCGGTGTGGTGTCTTGTGTCTCGGCAGCAGGAGAAAAGGGAACCCCGACCTCGGTCAGGGTATGTTTTGGCTCGGGTGGGTCTCGGCTTGCACAAGAACCACCACCGGCTTATGTCGGTGGCTAAATAAGGAAAGCAGGGGAAACCCCATGCCGCGGAAGCAAGGGGAACCACCGGCTAGCCGGTGGGAACTTTTGTTAGCCGGCGGCTAGTCTTGACCAAGGGTGCGTTTGTGACTGGTTCACGGGTCCGGTTCACGGGGTTCATAAATACGGTTCACGGCATGTTCAGATTAAAACACGGGTTCGGTTCATGGGTTGTTTTTACAAGGTTAATTATTTTTTTTACAAGTTTATTTTTACCAGAATTAAATTAAATTAATTAAAACATGTACAAGATTAATCTAATTTATACATGACTTAGGTTATTAATATTAGTATTAATACATGAATTTTAACCTAAGTAATTATCATTCTAATTAGACTATATAATTAATTAATTATTAAAATCATGACTTATAATTAATTAATTTACACGACTTAGGTTATATTATTAATAGATAATAATACATGTTTAACCTAAGTATTTTTTTATTTAATTAAATCATGTTATATTTAATTAAATACTTTAACCTATAGTTTATTTAATTCACATGAAATAACTAATAAACTATACTATTTAATTACATGACTTAGTATATTAATCAGTAAACACTTAAGCTTATATAATTAGCTTAATAATCCAGCTTATATCTAATTATGGAAACTTTCTATTTATAGAAACTTATTTAATTAAGGCAGCTAATCTATTTATGGAAACTTTCTATTTTTAGAAACTTATCTATTTTAAGCAGTAAATCTATTTTTGGAAACTTTCTGTTTTTGGTAACTTTCTATTTTTGGAAACTTTCTATTTTTGGAAACTTTCTATTTTAGGAAACTTTCTATTTTAGGAAACCTGCTATTTTAAGAAAGTTACTTATTATTACGCAACAAGTATAATAATACATGAAATACATGAAATACTTAAGCAAAATAGATAGAATACATGATAAACACAATATAAAGCCTTAGTCAGTAAAATATGACATGAACATATAAAACAAGCTAAGACATGATATAAAACCAGTTACGTACTCAGTAATCAGATACTTATACACGTATGTATTTATGTAGCATTAGTGATACCGAAGTAGGACTCTCTTCCGTTCGTCTTCTTCGTTCACTGGACACAAGGTACGGATTCTCCGTCCTTTCAGTATGGACATTCTTCCTTATTAGGATTTCCCGTATGCAGCCAACTGTTTTCCCAAGTATATGTTTTATTTGTTTTTGAATTGCTTATGTTTAATTAGATACCTAAAGCCATATACATGCATGACTAGTTTCACCTAGTTCTGGAGGTACCATAACCATAACACTGGAGTCACCAGTGTTTTGACTCCACCACGACGGAGTGATAGCTCGCGGCGTCCCTTCAGCTTTTGGCCATATTATTATTATCAGGTGACACGTATGGGTGCATCCTAGTTTACATGTTTTCAGCAGATTATTCAGGTGAATATGGTGTGTGCCTTGCATCTTTCACAAGGAGCTGATCCCTCCTACCCAAACCTGTATATTAAATTAGAGGCAACCCCTCTAATTGGCATGACGAGGTCACCCCTCCAAGTATTCATGCACGTGGATAATTCATGACCTATATTGGCTAATGGTAAATATGTTAAACAGTTTTTACAAGATAAACATAAGGCTTTTCAAACTATAAAACCAATTTTAATAAGATATAACCAGGTTATCCAGGACTTAGTCTTTTCCGCTACTTCATGCTTATATGCTTATATTATTCATGCTTTACTTGTATATCCGTGCATTGAGCGTTATGCTCAGTCGTTTTCCTTTTCATGTTCCCAAAACGGCAGGTACTCAGGGACGCTCGTAGACTTTAAGCGTACGTGCATATGGATTGGAAGCTTCCTAGCCTTCTTTACTTTATGCATTTCTTTATACTTTGATACTCATTTCCATGGACATTGTTTAGTCCTTTCATTTACAGTACTTATGTTTGTGTGTGATGAGTTCTACTTTTGGGGTACCGATGTTTGATTTCGGTATTTCCTTTATGGTCATGTAATGTTTTATACATTTATCCTTGTATGATTTGATGATACGCCATAATCACGCGTGACATTCCATTTATCAAAATAGGGTGTTACAATTATGGTATCAGAGCTAAGGCTTCGACCTGTAGGCTCTCAAAACACGACCTATGATTAGTGGGTAGTCACTATGGTCTTCCTAGAACTGACAGTCGCTTTTCATGCATTCATCATTTTCATGCATACATATATATGTCATTGTCATAGGTTTATGACTAAGTAATGGTTGGTACAGGACTGGCCCTATTTAGTCGCATGTGTTTTATCGAAACCTTTAAATTTGGGACCGACCCATTGGCGTCCCCTCGCCATGTCTTTTATTTTGAGTGAACTGACCATAGGCGTTCACTCTCACGCATACAAAAGTTTTCATAAAACTGCATCATGCTTCATGTACTATTTTTTCCTACATAAATTTTTTCTCATGATTTATTGGTATAATTTTTTTACATGTATATAGTTTATGTTTTAATCAGTTTAATCATGTATTTTGTGTTAAACTGTCAGATGGTTCTCACACACGAGCAGGAACAACTCAATGCAGCAATCCAAGTTGCAATGCAATCTATGCTTCCTCAGCTGAGGAACGAAATCAGGGCTGAGGTTCAGGCTGCCAACAACCAGCAGCAACACCCAGTACCTCCTCCTCCTCCTCCAGCAACATTGGTCACATGGCTGGAGAGATTCAATAAGCTCCGCCCTCGAGCTTTCGAGTGAACAGATAGCCCAAGTGAAGTTGAAAGCTGGTTGGCTCACATTGATAAGATCTTTGATGCTATGGGTTGTGACCCCGTCTTCAAGTCGAGGTTGGCGTGCTACCGATTCGAAGGTGATGTACTATCATGGTGGATGGCACTGAAGCAGTCTAAGGGAGGTGATAATTGGGTGACTGGTTTGACTTTGGATCAGTTCAGGGATTTAGTGATGGGACAGTTCTTTCCCAAGACCGAGCAAGACAAGCTGAAGCGGGAGTACCATGGAGTCCGACAGAGAGCTAAGGAGAACAGCAACGAGTTCATGCAGCGCTTTCTTCGCTTAGCTGGTTTCCTTGGTGCAGCAGCAGGTACTCCTAAAGAGCAAGCACACCACTTCAGGTGGGCTCTTCGTACATCGGTTGCAAACAAATTGGTGTGTGCTAGGTTCAACACGGTAGCACAAGTGGCCGATGCAGCACGTAAGCTGGAGATGCTGCAGGAAAGAGATGAGTTCGGGGAAGCAGAGAGACCCGATAAGAGGTGAACATTCGTATTCAAACGGTGACCAATCCGTATTATTTCAGTATATGTCAATATTTCATCTCTTTAAATTGTATCTTCCAGGCAGAAGATTGGGGACCGGTCTCAGCCGGCTACTCAGCAACATCCTAATCAGCCTAAGGGAAACGGTCAGACTCATGACCGTTCTGCTATGAATAGGCGTGCCGGTAATGATAATTACCGTAACAACGCTGGACACTCCAACAGCAGCAGGTCCTTATACTTACTCATGTTCTTATGATTACATGTTATAATTCTTAATTCTGACACATTAGCAAATCTTCTACCAGGAATCATGGTAACGGGAGGAACCAGAACTAGAGAGGTTCACAGCCTAACCGTCCAGCTATCACTGGTATTCAATCTTACGATTATCCACATTGTCCTTTGTACCTATTATCATGTCTCATGTATATTGTTTTATCAGGCTCTCAGCCAGTCAGGACACCTGCTGGAGGATATACTCATCCTCTTTGCTCTACTTGCCACTGTAGGCACCCAGGGCCATGTCGCTGTGACAACGACACATGCTACAAGTGTGGTCTTCCTGGCCATCGCATGAAGGATTGCCGCAAGGGTGAGATGGAGGGTACATCGGGACATGCTGATACCAAGCCACCTCCTACTAGTGGACGCGTTTACACGACATCTCGCGATCAGGCCAACAAGTCTATAGGTACCATCACTGGAATCTTGTATATGTATGGTCAAGATGCATGTGTTCTGTTTGATATGGGTGCTACTCACTCGATCGTTTCTACTGCTTATGCCAAGAATGTTAGGATACTCCCCATGCCACTAGAGAATATACTGAGTATTTCCACGCCTTTGAGAGACTCTGTACGCATAACCCATGTGTACAAGAGCCTTCCCCTAGAGTTTGACGACAAGGTTCTTCCTGTTGACGCACTTCCGCTGGACATGAATGATTTTGACATGATTTTGGGCATGGATTAGCTATCCAAGCATCATGCTACCATAGACTGCCATTCATATCGAGTCATCTTCGGTGATGTTAATGCGCCAGAGTACATTCACAACGGGTTCGTACCCGATAGGTCTGTACAAATCATATCAACCCTGCAAGCACGTGCATTACTTTCACATGGCTGTGAGGGTTATCTAGCTACTGTTCATGACATAGACGCTGAATCCCCATCAATTCAGGATCAGCCGATAGTGTCAGAATTTCTAGATGTATTTCCAGAAGAACTTCCGGGCATACCACCCGCGCGTGAAGTAGAATTTAATATCGAGCTCATCCCAGGAGCTGAGCCGGTTTCCAAGGCTCCTTATCGCATGGCTCCCATAGAGTTGAAGGAGCTGAAGGATCAATTGCAAGAACTTCTGGAACGAGGCTTTATTCGACCGAGCGCATCTCCATGGGGCGCACCGGTCTTATTCGTTAAGAAGAAGGACGACAGTATGCGTCTTTGCATAGACTATCGCGAGCTCAACAAGATTACCATCAGGAATAGGTATTCACTACCACGTATAGATGATCTGTTTGACCAACTCTAAGGGGCCAAAAATTTCACCAAGATTGATCTAAGGTCGGGCTATCATCAGTTACGGGTTAAGGAGCAGGACATCGCCAAGACTGCTTTCTGTACACGCTATGACCACTACGAATTTGTAGTCATGCCATTTGGCCTTACCAATGCTCTAGCAGTGTTCATGGATTTGACGAACAAAATCTTCCATGAATTTCTGGACAAGTTCGTCATTGTCTTCATTGACGACATCCTGATTTTTCTCTAAGTCCAAAGAGGAACACGAAGACCATCTTCGTACAGTACTACAAATTCTTCGCTAGAAGCAGCTGTATGCTAAATTCTCCAAGTGTGAGTTCTGGTTAGACAAGGTGGCATTCTTAGGTCACATTGTATCAGCAGAAGGAATCACGATGGATCCAACGAAGGTTGAGGCTATTACCAAGTGGTCAAGGCCGACATCAGCGACTGAAGTCCCCAGTTTCCTAGGCTTAGCTGGTTATTACCGTAGGTTCGTAGAGAACTTTTCCCGCTTAGCACTACCATTGACCAAACTGATGCGGAAAGGGGACAAGTTTGTCTGGACTGAAGAACGAGAGAAGAGCTTTGAAGACCTAAAGCAGAAGTTAGTATCTGCACCGATTCTTACTCTCCCATCTGGTACAGGTGGATTTCAGATCTACAGTGATGCATCGAGGAAGGGACTTGGCTGTGTTCTTATACAACATGGGAAAGTGATCGCGTACGCTTCACGGCAGCTTAAGCATTATGAGGAAAATTACCCTACGCATGACTTGGAACTTGCAGCAGTCGTGTTTGCATTGAAGATACAGAGGCACTACTTGTATGGAGAATCATGTGACATTTTCACGGACCACAAGAGCTTGAAGTATATCTTCACTCAGCGTGAATTGAACATGAGACAGAGGAGATGGTTAGAGCTATTGAAGGATTATGACATTAATCTGCAGTATCATCCCGACAAGGCGAATGTAGTGGTAGATTCACTTAGCAGAAAGTCCGGAATGATAAACGACATTAAAATTGAGGAGGAAATTATAAGAGACTTGGAGAGACTAGACATAGAGATCATGGTACGTGGACATCATGGTTACTGGGCTAATCTTAGAGTGGAACCCGAGTTACTCTCTAAGATCAAGGAAGCTCAGAAAGATGATGGAGAAATCTGGGCGATAATTCAGAATTTGGAGAAGCAGACATAATTTCGAGTAGATGCAGATGGTATCTTATGGCAGGGCACGAGACTTTTTGTTCCTGATGACCAAGAACTCCGAGAAGCATTTTTAGCAGAGGCTCATAGCTCCCTGATAGGTGTGAAAACACCCATCTTTTCTACCACTTAATTACATTAAAACTGGACCTAAACGTATATTTTATGTCGTAACTGGCGGAATTATGCGTGGTTTGTGTTTTTATTGTGTTTCAGGGTCAAAATATGAAAAGGAAAGAAAACACGGTCTTTCACGGGCGTTTATTGAAGAAAAAGACAAAAGATGAAGTCGAAAGATCAAGAGTGGAAAAAGAACGGAAGTCCAAGACCAATTCTGAAGATTTATCAAAGAAAAAGTCAAAAGACGGAAGTTTACCAAAAGCCAAAGAACTCAAGTCTAATTTATTGAAGAATTACAAGACGAGTTCAAAGAAATCCCGAGCCAAAGTCATTATAGTCCAAGATTTAAGAAGATTAAAGAAAGGAGGAACCTAATGACGCAATTAAGAAAAAGAGGAAAGAGGGGAGGAAGCTTCCTTCCACTAATCCCTTCCTCCCCTATAAATACACATATTTAGCCATTTGTTTAAGTTGTTGGAGGCTTGACAAGCCTCTCTTCCCAATTTTCATTTTTCTTGTTCCTTAATTTTATACACTTTAATTTTCATGTAACGCACCCTTGATTCTCTTTTAATTCCAAGTAAGTTTACCTTTAATTGTTGTTAATCTTTATCTTATTGCTAATCTCCTTCTACCTTTCTTGTTTGATTTGTTCTTTATCTTCATTGTTCATGTTCTTGAATTTTTATGATTTTGATCAAGTGGGTTTTGATTGATTTGGTTATGCTTGTTAGTTTTGATGATTTGTTTTGATTGATTATTGTTAGTTGATATTTAGTGGTTATTTTGGGATAATCTTTTAGTTGAACTTGATGAATTTTGGCTAAAATTCGTGTTCCCCTGTTTCTTCCATTACGTACTGTTCTTATTTTTTCCAGGTTCCGAATGAGTTCATTTTAAAGTTCCGAATCAATTTGTATTAAAAAGTTCCGAATCAATTTATTTTAAAAAGTTCCGAATGAATGTTTTTTTTTCAAAGTTCCGAATGAATTTTCCTTTCAAAAGTTCCGAATGAATGATTTTTAAAAAGTTCCGAATGAATGATTTTTAAAAAGTTCCGAATGAATGATTTTTAAAAAGTTCCGAATGAATGATTTTTTAAAACTTCCGAATGAATGATTTTTAAAAGTTCCGAATGAATAGTTATTAAAAAGTTCCGAATGAATGATTTTTAAAAGTTCCGAATGAATGATTTTTTAAAAAACTTCCGAATGAAAGGCAAGAAAAACTTCCGAATCAAGCTAAACAAAAACTTCCGAATGAAAATTACAAAAAAGTTCCGAATCGGAACTTGTTAAGTTCCGAATGAAAGTAGTAATAATTCACGTGCTAGCTTGCATGCTTAGCCATGTTTCCCGCCAAAAACAAGCAGCTAGGCTGGCTGCTTCCAGCAGCTAGCCTGCCTGCTTGCTTGTTTATTAGTATTGTTCCGTAATTGTCTAGTTTTATCTGAAAGTTGTTCCGATTTTATTTCTGAAAGTTACATATTTTTAGTTGAATTTTTCGTCTAATTTTAAAATTAATATTTTTTCGTAAAGTTCAAGTTTTATCTTTTATTTAGTACCCGCTTTAGGTTTTGCCTCGTTTAGCTTTAAAGTACCATTTTAGTTTTATTCTCTCCTTTTTCATTTAGTAAACTTTATTTTCGAGTCGATAGTTAATTTATTCGTTTAGTTTTATTTTTATTAATTGTTTCGCTTTAAATTACGTTTTATTATTTGTTTTAATATACGTTTTAATATCGTTTTAACTTTTAGTTTTTAATATTCACCTTGTTTTACTTTTATTATTTGAACTTGTCTTTAATTTGTTTTTAAATACTTTTCTCATTTAATTTTAAATTAGTTTTAGATAATCAACTTCCCTTTTTCTTAACCAAAAACGACTGAGTCGCACTTTGAACCGGAAATCAATTAGATTAGACACCGAGAATAACGAACTTTTTCAACTAGTAAAAACCTTATACATTAAAATGGCGCCGCTGCCGGCTCTTTTCGTGAAGATCGAAGGTTTTTTGTGAGAGACGCGTTGGATTTTGGGATCCGTTCACTTGTGAACGTTATTTTGGATTTTGGATTTTGTTTTAATGAGTGCTTTGATCCGGGAGGTGACATTGATTATGATATGCTTGATACCATTACGGCTTTGCCGTTTGCTCAGCATCCATTGTCTTTGGGGGAGGACAATGTGCTTACTATACCCAACCCACCTCCCGTGGATCTTGAATTCACATACTTCTCGTATGTTGAAAGGACCTTTCTCTTATTCAAGACTTATCCCCCCGCCTCTCCTTTGTTAATGTCCACCGGGAACGAGGACAAGGTCTTTGATCCCGGTATCACATTCGAGGCTTCCCCATGGACTATTTAATTCGGGGACGAGTCAGGCTCGTGACTCAGTTAATATAAACATGCGCTTTTTGGGAGGCAACCCAATTATCTATCTATTCTCATCATAAGTGTAGGGGGAGCCCCGTTGGTGTTTCTTGTTATCTTTCTTATCACGTGCAGAGATTAGAGCTTCAAAGACACACTCTTGATGACTTTTGACGAACCGTGATTCCGTGTTCCCTTCTTCCCGGTTCTATCCTAAACTCTTTTCGATTCACTATTTTATATTTCTCAATATTAAAATAGGAATCTCTTTAGTTGTCTTTTCCTTAACGAGATTTAAACAAAGTGCACAATGTCCTAAGTGTAGGGGAGTTTACTCCCACATGCTTAAACATTGAGGACAATGTTTATATTAAGTGTAGGGGGACTTCTATCGAAGTTAAGTGGTCTTTTCCTTTTATTTGCCCTCATTTTAACCGGAAAATCGATTTTTCTACATTTTTCAAAATTTTTAATCTATTTTGGCCTAGTTGTAGTTCCCTTTATTTTTGCTATTTTTCTCTTATTTTAATAAAATGGTTTTAACAAGTTTAGTTATCTTAGATATATTAGGCCCGTTGTGAATATTTTGACTCAACCCGAGTTTACTTATCCAAGTTCACTCTAGCTAGTATCCTTAACTATGTAAACCTTAATTGGTTTATTAGGCTAAGCATCCACGAGTCTCATTCCTTGAAATTTTAAATTGTGGAGGACGAGAAATGATAGAGTTGGTTACAAGTTTGGTATTCTTTCATTAACTTATGTGAGTTAATTATGATCTTTTTCTCCCATCACTTGCTAATAAATTATCTGCAATAAGTAAGGTCGTACGATTTGAAAAGTTACTTAGCTTCTAGCCCAAGATCGTTTAAAAGTTGCTCGGTAATGATAAGAGTTCATAGCCAAGGCATAACTTATGAAGCGGGGCGCGAAGATTGGCGAGTCCGAAAAGGCCCTAACAAGGCATGAGGATTCAAATTTTATTGCTGAAGATCCAAAGTGATGTAAAAAGCATTATTCCCAAAGTCAATATGAAGGATCAAGACTCACGACGAAAAGCAATCAACTCCCATAAAGATGATGGAGAAGTCTATCCGAAAAGACCCTAACAAGGTATGAGGATAAATAGATCCAAGTCCGAAAAGGAGGCGGATCGTTGTATCTCAAAATCCCAAATAGAGATTGAAGAAATAATCATGAAGTCGTGGTCAACAAAGTTGGAGTACCTCTCAAAAGTCTCCAAGTGAAGAAACTCTATAACGATGAGAAGACCATTATCTCAAGCACGTCTCTCAAGATATGAAGTATGAAGTACATGCCAAATATCGGCCCGAGAAAGGTCTCAAATCGTGAACCGAGTTATGCCAAGATATGAACTTTTTGATATCCCGAGAAGCAGTTTTAAGAGATTTTGTCCTTTAGCTAACTATTGATCAAATCGTCCTACTTTGCTTTCAGCCTAAATAAATTATCGAAATAAGTCAACAATGCATCCTCGTGATCATTCAAGACATCGATAAAATATAAGAGATACCCATAGGAATAAGGGAGTTTAAGTGATTAATTGAACCGCATGAGTAAATGTTTGTTATGCTAACTTGTACTAACAATGATCTTGTTTTTAAGCTTGGCATGGGGAACGTGAAACTTGAGGGTGATGAACATTCATGACACACAAGCCCTAATGTAAGTCTTAGATTTCTTTACAAGTTTCTTCCTTGTTGCATCTTGTTATTTTCTATCTTTTTGATTTTCCTTAGTTGTTTAACAAAGGCCAAGGTAGGTTGATTATGATGGAAAGTGTAAACCTTGCTTTATTGCTAAGCATTGCATGAGGGCATTGCAATGGTTAAGTGTAGGGGATTTGATAGGTGTGAAAACACCCATCTTTTCTACCACTTAATTACATTAAAACTGGACCTAAACGTATATTTTATGTCGTAACTGGCGGAATTATGCGTGGTTTGTGTTTTTATTGTGTTTCAGGGTCAAAATATGAAAAGGAAAGAAAACACGGTCTTTCACGGGCGTTTATTGAAGAAAGAGACAAAAGATGAAGTCGAAAGATCAAGAGTGGAAAAAGAACGGAAGTCCAAGACCAATTCTGAAGATTTATCAAAGAAAAAGTCAAAAGACGGAAGTTTACCAAAAGCCAAAGAACTCAAGTCTAAATTATTGAAGAATTACAAGACGAGTTCAAAGAAATCCCGAGCCAAAGTCATTATAGTCCAAGATTTAAGAAGATTAAAGAAAGGAGGGACCTAATGACGCAATTAAGAAAAAGAGGAAAGAGGGGAGGAAGCTTCCTTCCACTAATCCCTTCCTCCCCTATAAATACACATATTTAGCCATTTGTTTAAGTTGTTGGAGGCTTGACAAACCTCTCTTCCCAATTTTCATTTTTCTTGTTCCTTAATTTTATACACTTTAATTTTCATGTAACGCACCCTTGATTCTCTTTTAATTCCAAGTAAGTTTACCTTTAATTGTTGTTAATCTTTATCTTATTGCTAATCTCCTTCTACCTTTCTTGTTTGATTTGTTCTTTATCTTCATTGTTCATGTTCTTGAATTTTTATGATTTTGATCAAGTGGGTTTTGATTGATTTGGTTATGCTTGTTAGTTTTGATGATTTGTTTTGATTGATTATTGTTAGTTGATATTTAGTGGTTATTTTGGGATAATCTTTTAGTTGAACTTGATGAATTTTGGCTAAAATTCGTGTTCCCCTGTTTCTTCCATTACGTACTGTTCTTATTTTTTCCAGGTTCCGAATGAGTTCATTTTAAAGTTCCGAATCAATTTGTATTAAAAAGTTCCGAATCAATTTATTTTAAAAAGTTCCGAATGAATGTTTTTTTTTTCAAAGTTCCGAATGAATTTTCCTTTCAAAAGTTCCGAATGAATGATTTTTAAAAAGTTCCGAATGAATGATTTTTAAAAAGTTCCGAATGAATGATTTTTAAAAAGTTCCGAATGAATGATTTTTTAAAACTTCCGAATGAATGATTTTTAAAAATTCCGAATGAAGAGTTATTAAAAAGTTCCGAATGAATGATTTTTAAAAGTTCCGAATGAATGATTTTTTAAAAAACTTCCGAATGAAAGGCAAGAAAAACTTCCGAATCAAGCTAAACAAAAACTTCCGAATGAAAATTACAAAAAAGTTCCGAATCGGAACTTGTTAAGTTCCGAATGAAAGTAGTAATAATTCACGTGCTAGCTTGCATGCTTAGCCATGTTTCCCGCCAAAAACAAGCAGCTAGGCTGGCTGCTTCCAGCAGCTAGCCTGCCTGCTTGCTTGTTTATTAGTATTGTTCCGTAATTGTCTAGTTTTATCTGACAGTTGTTCCGATTTTATTTCTGAAAGTTACATATTTTTAGTTGAATTTTTCGTCTAATTTTAAAATTAATATTTTTTCGTAAAGTTCAAGTTTTATCTTTTATTTAGTACCCGCTTTAGGTTTTGCCTCGTTTAGCTTTAAAGTACCATTTTAGTTTTATTCTCTCCTTTTTCATTTAGTAAACTTTATTTTCGAGTCGATAGTTAATTTCTTCGTTTAGTTTTATTTTTATTAATTGTTTCGCTTTAAATTACGTTTTATTATTTGTTTTAATATACGTTTTAATATCGTTTTAACTTTTAGTTTTTAATATTCACCTTGTTTTACTTTTATTATTTGAACTTGTCTTTAATTTGTTTTTAAATACTTTTCTCATTTAATTTTAAATTAGTTTTAGATAATCAACTTCCCTTTTTCTTAACCAAAAACGACTGAGTCGCACTTTGAACCGGAAATTAATTCGATTAGACACCGAGAATAACGAACTTTTTCAACTAGTAAAAACCTTATACATTACTCCCCATTCTCTATCCATCCTGGTTTGACCAAGATGTACCATGACATCAATCAGTACTTTTGGTGGAGTGGTATGAAACAGGATGTTGCTACTTATGTCTCCAAATATCTTACCTGCCAGCAGGTTAAGATCGAGCATCAGCGGTCTGGCGGTCTTCTTCAACCGTTAGATATTCCAGAGTGGAAGTGGGACAAAATCACCATGGATTTTGTTACTGTTCTTCCGGCGACAAAGAAGAAGCACGATGCAATTTGGGTTATCGTTGATCGACTTACCAAATTAGGTCATTTCTTACCGATCCGCAAGGAATATTCGGTCAGTAAACTCGCCGATACTTATAGAAGGGAGATCATGAGACATCACGGTGCTCCATTCAGCATCGTCTCAGACAGAGATCCTCGTTTCAGTTCGCGATTCTGGAGAAGTCTGCAGAAAGCTTGGGGTACACAACTTAAGCTTAGCACGACTTTTCATCCTCAAACAGACGGGCAGTCGGCGCGAACGATCCAGACATTGGAAGACATGTTGAGGTCACGTGCGTTGGAATGGATGGGTGATTGGGACGATTATATCTGTTTGATGGAGTTTGCATACAACAATAGTTGGCACACAAGTATCAAGTGTGCTCCTTTCGAGATGTTGTATGGCAGAAAGTATTACGCCCCAATCTGCTGGGATCAGGTTGGTGAGCGATCACTTGAAGGACCAAAAATGATAGAGCTGACTAATGAGAAGGTCGTAGTAGCTAAGCAGAAACTGCAAGAAGCACGGTCATGTCAGAAGAGTTACGCAGACAAGCATCGTAGGGACTTACATTTTAACGTAGTAGATCACGTTTTCCTTAAGGTTTCGCCGGCACGTGGTGTTAGTCGTTTTGGAATAAAAAGGAAGCCCAGTCCTCGATTTATCGGACCGTTTGATGTCATTGAACTAGTCGGTGAAGTATCTTACCGTTTAGCGTTACCTCCACAGCTTTCTCATGTACACGATGTGTTTCATGTGTCCTTACTCAGAGGGTACAAGTATTATCCCTTCACATGGTTCAGTATCCACTGGAACAGATTAGTGAAGATCTCACTTTCATAGAAGAACCCGAACGAGTTCTTGACAGACAAGAACGAGTCATGAGAAGGAAGACGATTCCATTCGTCAAAATCCTTTGGAGGGATCATACCGAGCGGGAAGCCACTTGGGAAACAGAGGAGTCTATCCGGGCTTCTTACCCTCATTTCATATTTTGGATTCGGTTATGTTCTACTTTTCCTGTTTACTTTATCTATAATTTCGGTACGAATTATTCTTTTTAGGGGGGAAGAGTTGTAAAACCCGCATGCTTTTACCAAGAATAGTACCCTTATGATAGTACGTACATGATTAGAACTTTCCTTTTATAGCACGTTTACGTTTCACGAACAAGAATTACAAGTATTACGTACGTGTTATAACACGATAAGTAATTATTACGTATTAAGACACGATAATTATTTCAATAATAATTATAAGCACGAACATACGAACATGAAATCATGAACGTAAATAATCACGAGCTTAGTATTACGTATGTATGTATATTTATTACGATCATGAATATATATAATAATACACGAACGATAACTATTTTAATCATGTAAAACACGAACACGAGAACACACTAAATATTAGACACAGAAAAACATTCGGGTTACCCCATGTGGGCCCCCTTACTCGCGGATAAGACAAGTAAAAGGGCCAAGCCCATGCAATTTTACTAAAACAAGGATTTGGGAAAATATATGTTTCATTATAACAAAAATTAGAAAACAAGAAACCCTAAAAATTTTTCTCTCCTTCTTGTTCCTCTTTGGCCGCCGGGTACAAGCACACACCAAGGGTGTGTTGGTTGATTTTCATGATTGATTTATTGCAAGGGTGTTAGTGTGTTCGTTCTCCTTTGATTCACGTAATCGGTAAACCCTAAAACCCTTTTCTTTTATTGTTTTGATTAATTGATCACATGAAATCATGAGTTATTTAATAACAAGTTAATAATCATGTAACTAAACATGGGGGTAAAATAAATCATGGTTAAGGGGTGTTTGTTTTGGCCGACTCAAGAAACCGAGCCCCAAGGGAGGTCTCGGCTTGTTTCGATTCGCACCAACCGAGACCTCAAGGTCTCGGTGTGGTGTCTTGTGTCTCGGCAGCAGGAGAAAAGGGAACCCCGACCTCGGTCGGGGTATGTTTTGGCTCGGGTGGGTCTCGGCTAGAACAAGAACCACCACTGGCTTATGCCGGTGGCTAAATAAGGAAAGCAGGGGGAACCCCTAGCCGCGACAGCAAGGGGAACCACCGGTTAGCCGGTGGGAAATTTTTCTAGCCGGCGGCTAGTCTTGACCAAGGGTGCATTTGTGACCGGTTCACGGGGTTCATAAATACGGTTCACGGCATGTTTAGATCAAAACACGGGTTCGGTTCATGGGTTGTTTTTACAAGGTTAATTATTTTTTTACAAGTTTATTTTTACAAGAATTAAATTAAATTAATTAAAACATGCACATGATTAATTTAATTTATACATGACTTAGGTTATTAATATTAGTATTAATACATGAATTTTAACTTAGGTAATTATCATTCTAATTAGACTATATAATTAATTAATTATTAAAATCATGAGTTATAATTAATTAATTTACATGACTTAGGTTATATTATTAATAGATAATAATACATAATTTAACCTAAGTATTTTTACCTTTATTTAATTAAATCATGTTATATTTAATTAAATACTTTAGCCTATAGTTTATTTAATTCACATGAAATAATTAATAAACTATACTATTTAATTACATGACTTAGTATATTAATCAGTAAACACTTAAGCTTATATAATTAGCTTAATAATCCAGCTTATATCTACTTAAGGAAACTTTCTATTTTTAGAAACTTATTCAATTAAGGCAGCTAATCTATTTATGGAAACTTTCTATTTTTAGAAACTTATCTATTTTAAGTAGTAAATCTATTTTTGGAAACTTTCTATTTTTGGAAACTTTCTATTTTTGGAAAATTTCTATTTTTGGAAACTTTCTATTTTTGGAAACCTTCTATTTTAGGAAACCTACTATTTTTAGAAAGTTACTTATTATTACACAACAGGTATAATAATACATGAAATACAAGACATACTTAAGCAAAATAGACAGGATACATGATAAACACAATATAAAGCCTTAGTCTATAAAATATGACATGAACATATAAAACAAGCTAAGACATGATATAAAACAAGTTACGTACTCAGTAATCAGATACATATACACGTATGTATTTATGTAGCATTAGTGATACCAAAGTAGGACTCTCTTCCGTTCGTCTTCTTCGTTTACTGGACACAAGGTATGGATTCTCCGTCCTTTCAGTATGGACATTCTTCCTTATAGGATTTTCCGTATGCAGCCAACTGATTTCCCTAGTATATGTTTTATACGTTTTTGAATTGCTTATGTTTAATTAGATACCTAAAGCCATATACATGCATGACCAGTTTCATCTAGTTATGGAGGTACCATAACCATAACACTGGAGGCACCAGTGTTATGACTCCACTACGACGGAGTGATAGCTCGTGGCGTCCCTTCAGCTTTTGGCCATATTATTATTATCAGGTGGGGCGTATGGGTGCATCCTAGTTTACATGTTTTCAGCAGATTATTCAGGTGA
Source organism: Glebionis coronaria (assembly GCA_025667525.1). Classification (NCBI taxonomy): domain Eukaryota; kingdom Viridiplantae; phylum Streptophyta; class Magnoliopsida; order Asterales; family Asteraceae; genus Glebionis; species Glebionis coronaria. Next base: position 202,527 of record JANFOE010001134.1, on the reverse strand, counting down.
ATGTGGTGTGTGACTTGCATCCTTCACAAGGAGCTGATCCTTCCTACCCAAACCAGTATATTAATTTAGAGGCAGCCCCTCTAATTGGCATGACGAGGTCACCCCTCCAAGTATTCATGCACGTGGATAATTCATGACCTATATTGGCTAATGGTAAATATGTTAATCAGTTTTTACAAGATAAACGTAAGGCTTTTCAAACTATAAAACCAGTTTTAATAAGATATAACCAGGTTATCCATGACTTAGTCTTTTCCGCTGCTTCATGCTTATATGCTTATATTATTCATGCTTTACTTGTATATCCGTGCACTGAGCGTTATGCTCAGCCGTTTTCCTTTTCATGTTCCCAAAACGGTAGGTACTCAGGGACGCTCGTAGACTTTAAGCGTGCGTGCATATGGATTGGAAGCTTCCTAGCCTTCTTTACTTTATGCATTTCTTTATACTTAGATACTCATTTCCATGGACATTGTTTAGTCGTTTCATTTACAGTACTTATGTTTGTGTGTGTTGAGTTCTACTTTTGGGGTACCGATGTTTGATTTTGGTATTTCCTATATGGTCATGTAATGTTTTATACATTTATCCTTGTATGCTTTGATGACACGCCACAATCACGCGTGACATTCCATTTATCAAAATGGGGTGTTACAGACTAAGTGACAATGAGCTAAAAGCAACAGGTTTAACAAGCTTATTCACCAAACTTGATCCAAAACCAAACACCACTTTAAAATCTTAATACTGAACTTTATCAAAGACTTTTTGAGCAATTGGCTAAGACAGGTAAAGGCTTTTATTAAGACTTGTTCAAATGATGATATGAAATGGTTTAGAGTCAAAATCAAACAGGTCTACTTGTTAAACAAGAAAATGAGTAGCTAATGAAAAATGACTGATGAAAGATCAAATTTTAACCAAGTAAACTTAATGAAAAGCTGTTAAACTACAAGTAAGCTATCTATCCAAAAATATTACACTACAATCAAGCTAATCACACTCTTAGTTCAACATTTAAGAGTTACACTAAGTATTTAGCATGTAGAGACAGTTTAGGGGAATTTAAAACAAGAGAATGATTTCCTTTTAGCTATGTGCCTCCTTTGATGGAGTAGAGAGGCGCTGAGCCTTGTAAGGACAACTAAACCACCATGAATCATCCACTAATCACCATCATATCATCACCATAATCTACTACAATCATCACCCTGCTACACTGCTTCAAATGGACTGAAAATGAACTGCAAAGTAATTCTGAACCAGCTACAAGTCTTCAAAACATCAATCAACTTACATTGATCATGGATGATCAATAGAAACACACAGTAACACTAGGATTATAGTAATGCATGTTTAAGGAAGATATTTGAGTGAAAATGAAGGATAAATTTCATTAATGGTGGGAAAATATGTTACAAAGTTGTTACTAACTGACTAACTAACTCTTAGGTGGTTGTCAAACATCTAAGAGTAGTAGATAACTACTTTGATAAACTGGAAATGAGAGAGAATTGAAAAGTGTGTGTTTACACACCTACAAAGCTAAACCTTATAAATGAAGACTACTGGGTGTATTTATAGACTGAATTGAGAGTGTGTTGGGGATGGTTCACGTGTCCAAGCCAATAAGAATCCTCCACGTGTACTAATTTGGCGAATTGCAAATTCCAGCTCATGAACACATTTGGGGATTTTTGAATGAATGAATTTTAGTCCAATTAAGTTGTTGGGTTAAATTCCTTGTTTGATTCCGAGCATCTTCCATGTTTATATCTTCACTTGATATGCATTGTAGCAAAATCCCGGTCCTGGACTTGAATGAGTTTGAAGATGATACGTGGCATGTTGTGATTTGTCTTTATCAGCTCACACGGATCATTATCCACTTTGGATATATTAAATATTTCATGGCAAGTTTATATTGGCTAAAATAAAGCTGAGTGGGTTTTACTGTGAAGATTCGGTCATTTATGACTGGCGGCTGCTAGTGGGGCTAGGTGGAAATCCGTGTCACACTCTTTCTTTGTTCTCATTGGTCCATTCCATCCTCACACAGATCAAACCCAAACTATAGCCAAATTTTGTCACTTTTAACCTTTGTAGTTTAGACAGAATAGAAAGTAGGCCCCAAGCTTTATTTCTTTGGCAATTTTGATCCTTTGACTTTCATCTTGAACATTTGAAGCCCTTTGACTTGTTTGACTTAAAGGTTGACCAGAATTGACTATGATCTTGACTTTCTCAAAATTGCACTTTAGTCCTTCATCTTTTGAATGTTGTCAAGATAGGTCCTTTTCTTTGCAAGGCTTGTCACTTTTGATCTTTCTCTTGTCTTTTCTTCATCTTTTTAGCTTGATTTCACTTGTTTGTTCCAAATTTGTATCATTGTTACCTAAACAAGCACAAACACAAAACATACCCCATAATACTTATTTTATGTATAAAAGTTAGGTATTTGCTATGTGTTTTAGGGTGATTTGTGATATTATTGATATGAGATTTCACTCATATCAAATCCCCTACACTTGATCATTGCCATAACCTCATGCAATGCCACATTTTAAAGCACCAATTTACACTTTTCTCATAATTAACCCACCTTGGCCAATATGAAATGCTTTTACACTACTCTACACTATATGATGCATGGTTTTTATTTTATACAATGCAATGCAAAGGAAAGAAATTCTATATATATATATTTGGATTTTCTTGAAATGGTTTGATGGAAATAACTCATAAAGAAATCAATGACTTAGATTAGGGCTTTTGGTACCATGAACACTTATCACCCTCAAGTTTCACTTTCCCCATACCAAGTTTGAAAACAAAATCATTGTTATCCACAAGTGAAAATTCATCAACTTATTCATATAGATTAATTGTGTTACTCTCATACCCCACTTATTATGCCTCTAAGACCGGTTATTATTTGAGCAAATTGCTTGAAAGCAAATTTGTCATTATTTAAAGCGTGAAATATAAGAAATGTAAAATCTCAAAATAAGGAAGCACGGTTTTAATCCTAAGTAATCTTCTCATCCATTACTCGAAAAACTGATATAAGTCCGACTCAAGTGTAATAAGTCATTAGCCTTATGTGTAAGATCCTTATGTCATGCATTAATAAGTAGCTACACACTCGCTAAGGAAAGAAAAATAAAACTCACGCAATAATTTATATCCGCCGCCTTTTTGAGACCTTGGATCTTCAATCCCGCAATCCGTCAAGGTAATATTGGATTCGAGCAACTATCAAATCCCCGCAACCCGTCAAGGTAATATTGGAATTCAATAGTTACTATAATTAACACTTCACTGCCCCTCTTGGGATTCTTGTATAATTATTTTTTTCTTTCTTTTTCTTTTTTTTAGCCACTCATTTTTTTATAAGCCGCTCTTATATTTCTTTATTCCTCACAAAGAAAGTTGAAAAGAATAAAAGGAAAAACACCCGCTAAGTATTAAGCATGACATAAGTCTAGTACACATAAAACGTTCTAACTTAGAACCTTAAGATGTACTTATACCAACCACGAATGATTAGTCAAAAATGCATAAGAGACTACAAACCAATTAAAACCATTCTTGATTATTTATTAACATATATACATGCGTTGACAAGAAAGTAAAGGTTACGAAATGGGATATAAAAGCCACAATTAATGAATATGAGGTTTATTTAGCCTTAACACTTACTTCAAACTCTATCATCTCTTGTTCTCCATAGTTTAAAATCTCAAATAGCGAGACTAGTGGAAGCTTAGCCTAATAAACCAATAAAGGTCTACATGGTTATGGATACTAGCTAGAGAATGCTTAGATAAGCAAACTCGGGTTGAGTCAAAGTATCCATGGCGGGCCTAATATGTCAAAGAGATCTAAACTTGTTAAACCATATCCTTTATTATATTTTTTCCTTTTTATATATTTTTGATGAAAAATAAAAATATATACAATGCAAATGTGTTATGCTAATGAAAAATGATTAATGCAAAAATTATGAATGCATATTTTTTGTGGCTAAAGTAGATCAAGAATTTGAAAAATGTTTGAAAAATTAATTTCCAAGTTATCATGAAGGTCAATAACAAAGTTCTAGGTAAGGTCGCTTCGATAGAAAACCCCCCTACACTTAAGATAAACATTGTCCTCAATGTTTAAGAGCATTGGAGTAAACTCCCCTACACTTATGACATTGATAACTTTGTTTAACTCGAGCTAAGGAAAGATCAACTATAGTGAATTCATTTTTAAGCACAATGTGGTTATGAAAAATCACAATAGTAACAAAGTGAACCGGATACAAGGGTCTCCTCCATAAGCTCCAATGCACGTGATGAGAGAGAGCAACCCTACAAACAACATGAAGACAAAAGTAAGGTCTCCCCCTACACTTAACCTCAACTCTATACCCTTATTTCTATCCTACCACACTCTAAGTCTAAAAAATCTAAGCCTAGTTATTCAAGCTTGATTTATGGAGTCCCTAGCTCGACTCTTCCCACAATAAATTAATTCATGGGGAAAATAGGGATCTCTTGGACCATTTCCATAGAAATGTCCTCCCCAAAATAGTGCTTAACACGGTGACCATTCACTTTGAAATTTGGACCATTTTGTTGTGACAACTCAATAGTTCCATATGGATATACTTGAGCAATAGTGAATGGACCAGACCATCTTGACTTAAGCTTGCCCGTAAAGAGTTTCAACCTTGAGTTAAAGAGGAGAATCGGCTATCCATCTTTGAACTAATGGTTCTTGATCTTATCATCATGCAATTGCTTAGTCTTTTTCTTGTAAAGCAACGAGTTCTCATAAGCATTGGCTCTCAATTCATCCATTTCATTGAGTTGGTCTTTTCTATGTGAAACGGCTTGGTTTAAATCAAAATTTGCCCATTTGAGAGACCATGAAGCCTTATGCTCTAACTCGAATGGGAGGTGGCATGCTTTTCCATAGACAAGCCTATATGGAGTACAACCAATTGGTGTCTTAAAAGCCGTCCTAAAAGCCCACAAAGCATCATCAAGCTTATCCGACCAAGAAGCTCGATGCTCTCCCACCATTCTCTCCAAAATTCTCTTTAAACCACGATTTGTGACCTCAGTTTGCCCATTGGTTTGAGGGTGATACGCGGTAGAAAGTCTATGGTTAACACCATACGTCTTCATAACTCTTGTAAATTGATCATTACAAAAACGAGTCCCACGATCATTTATGATAGCCCGAGGTACACCAAATCTAGCAAATAATTGCTTCAAGAATTTCACTACAACTCGAGCATCATTAGTAGGAAAGGCTTTAGCCTCAACCCAATCTGAAACATAATCCATGGCTAAGAGTATGTACTTATTTCCCTTAGATGATGGAAAAGGTCCCATGAAATCTATTCCCCATACATCAAAAATCTCACACTCTTGTATGAAGTTTTATGGCATCTCATCTCGTTGATTAATTTTTTCTTGTCTTTGACATACATCACAAAATTTCACCATCTCTTGGGCATCTTTGTATATGGAAGGCTAATAGTAACCCGAATCAAAGACTTTCTTGGCGGTGTAGTTGGGCCCAAAATGGCCACCCATGGGTCCCTTATGACAAGCTTCAAAGATTTTAAATGCTTCGGGCCCATCTACACACCATCTAATGATTTGGTCCGCACATTACCTAAAGAGTTAAGGGTCATCCCAAAAGTAGTATTTTACTTCCTTAAGAATCTTTTTCTTTTGTTGTGAAGTGAGACCATCTATTAGCACATCTCCCACAAGATAGTTTGCAATATCCACAAACCAAGGGGTGGCATCCTCTTGTGAAGAGATAGACATGATCTCCTCTAATAGAAAGGATTCATTAATTTCCTTATGAGGCAATTCACCTTGAAAAGGATGCTCAAGTCTACTCAAGTGATCCGCCGCTAAATTCTCGGCTCCTTTCTTGTCACATATCTCAATGGAAAACTCTTATAGCAATAAAACCCATATCAAAAGTCTAGGCTTAGCATCTTGCTTAGTCATGAGGTACTTGAGAGCGGAATGATCCGTATACACTATGGTCTTCGAAAGCACAATATAAGGTCTAAATTTCTCAAAGGCATAGACTATAGCAAGCAACTCTTTTCACGTGGTGGTATAATGAAGTTGAGCACCCGTCATTGTCTTACTCGCATAGTGTATAGGTTGAAAATGCTTATTCACTCTTTGTCTAACACGACCCCCACGGCATAATCACTAGCGTTACACATGAGCTCAAAAGGCAAATCCCAATTTAGAGAAACCAAAACGGGAGCCTTAGTCAACTTTTCCTTAAGTATCTCAAAAGAGTCTAAACACTCTTGGGTGAAGATAAAAGGAGCCTCTTTTTCCAAGAGGTGGGTCATCGGTCTTTCAATCTTGGAAAAATATTTTATAAAACTTCTATAGAAACCCGTATGACCCAAAAAACTTCTAACTCCTTTCACCGTGATAGGTGGGGGAATTTTAGCAATAACATCAATTTTAGCACGATCCACTTCTAAACCCTTATTGGATATCTTATGTCCCAAGACTATCCCCTCTTTGACCATGAAATGGCACTTCTCCCAATTAAGAACAAGACGTGTTTCTTCACACCTCTTAAGCATACGTTCCAAATAGGAGAGACAAGAAGTGAATGAATCTCCAAAGACCGAGAAATCATCCATGAAAACTTCCATAGTGTGCTCAATCATGTCATGATATATTGCCATCATACACCTTTGGAATGTCCCCGGTGCATTGGATAAGCCAAAAGGCATTCTCTTATAAGAAAATGTACCATAGGGATAAGTGAATGTGGTCTTTTCTTGATCCTTTGGATCAACGGGTATTTGGAAATAACCCGAGAATGCATCTAGAAATCAATAGTACTCATTTCCCGCTAAGCGTTCAAGCATTTGGTCCATAAAAGGCAATGGGAAATGATCTTTCCTAGTAGCATCATTGAGCTTCCTATAATCGATACAAACTCTCCAACCCGTAACAAGTCTAGTAGGAATGAGCTCATTGTTTTTATTAGGCACTACGGTGATTCCACCCTTCTTAGGAACACAATGTACCGGGCTAACCCATGGAGAGTCAGAAATATGGTAGATCATACCCGCATCAAGGAGTTTGATAACTCCCTTTTTAATGACCTCATGGATTTTAGGGTTAACCCTTCTTTGGCTTTAAATGGCGGGTTTATAATCATCCTCCCTAAAGATTTTGTGTGTGCAAAAATTTGGATCAATTCCCCTTATATCGGATATTTTCCATGCTATGGCTTGCTTATGTTTCTCAAGCACCTCTATGAGTTTTTCCTTCTCATCATCTTTCAAGTCTTTTGCTATGATCACGCATAATTGGTCTTTTCCCTCTAAGAAAGCATATTCAAGGTGTGATGGAAGATCCTTAAGTTCAAGGGAAGGTGGACTCTCAATGGAAGGTTTCACTATGGATGGATCATCAATGGTAACTTCTTGGGGAATAGGTGAAGGAATGGGATCCTCACTGAGAAACTTTTGGGTAGTGAGAATGTCTTCTTCCCAATTAATGGGAGAATCATCATTACCAAGGAATTTGGACTTAAATTCCTCCAATAGGAAATCACTCTCTCCAAATGGTGTTAAGGAAGGAGAAATTGAGGCAACGGTCTCTACATAAGGCATGTTTTCACTATCAATCTTACAAGCTTCATGAAAATGCTCATCACACACCTCATCAAGAACATCCACTATGTTAATTGTTTCACAACTTTGAGACTTCTTAGTGGCTTTCCCTAGCTTAAACACCACATTCTCATCCTCAACTCTCATAATCAGTTCTCCTTCCGCCACGTCTATAGGAGTACGACCCATCCTCAAAAATGGTCTACCAACAATAAGAGGAACTCTCGGGTCTATATCACAATCAAACCACTACAAAATCCGCGGGAAAGGTAAACTTATCAACCCCTACAAACACATCCTCCGCAATGCCTACCGGATAAGCTGTGGTACAGTTAGCTAACTTAAGGGTCATCGTAGTAGGAGTGAGCTCGGGAAGAGAGAGTTTTTGCCAAACTGATAAAGGCATGAGATTAATGCTTGCCCTAAGATCCGCTAGTGCCATGCAATTTTCCACCCCAGGAAAATTACAAGGGATCAAAAACCGCCCGGGATCTCCAAGTTTTGTAGGTAAGGTTTTGAGCAACACGGCGGAGCAATTCTCATTAAGTGATGTGCTAGGAAAATGCACCAACTTTTCCTTATTGGAGAGGGGATCTTTGAACATTTTAGAAAACTTTGGAATATATGCAAGAGCTTTCGCAAAGGATATGTTTATGTTAAGTTGCTTGAATATCCTCAAAAAGTTTGAGACTTGAATATCATCCTTGTTTTAAGTTTCTCCTTTCTCCATCTTGATGGGTAAGGAAGGCTTGGTTTTGGTATAGGTTGAGTAGTTGTTGTTGTGGAAGGTTTCTCTTTGTTGGTTTCTTCATTGGTAGGTGTGGAAGGTAAAGGAGTAGTGGGTGTAGAATGAGAAGGTGTAGGTGTTGAAGTTGTAGAGTTTGAAGGTGGTGAGTTTGATGTTGAAGGTTTATCACAAGGTGGAACCATAGTAGGATTAACCATAGAAGTTGTAGGAGGTGAATGATCATTAGTTGTCTTTCCACTTCTTGTTGTTATAGCATTGACATTAGCCCTTGGATTTTGATAGTTGTAAAATTACCCCTTTAGGAAGAGGAAGGTAATTAGGGCAAGTAAGCACGACGATTTAGGAAAACCGTGTGTAAATGACCCTAAAATGAGTTCGTTCTCAAGGAGGCTAGTGTGTTATGTGTGTAATGATATGGATTAGATTTGTGATTATATTTTTGAGAAAGAAAAATAGAAAGGAGATTAGAAGAGAATGACGGTTATGAAGACAGATTAAACTAAGTCGAAAAAGGTATACACGTAAAATCGTAAAAAGTGCTAAAATTAAAATTTTACCCTAAAAATTCCTAAAAATTACCAAAAATCCATAATAATATTCTAAGAGTTTACAAAAAATCCAAACTTGCTAAAACCTTTTAATTAATTAGATAATGACTTTTTAATGCTAATTAAAGCCCTAAAAATCAAAATTAATTATTAAAAAGCCCTAAACAAGATTTTAAAGTTTGTAAACCTCAAAAATACTCTAATTAAGCTAAAAAGTATTTTTCAAAATTTTAAAACCACTAAAAACTATTTTTAAACAATTAAAAACTACTAAAATCAATTAAAACTTAAATTAATCCTAGAAAATAATTAAAAGACCTAAAAAATATTTAGAAAGTTGCAAAATTCCTAATTAAGTGTTTAGAACCTAGGAAAAATATAAAAACTTAGAAAATCAGACTTTTAATTTTTAATAATAATAAAATAATATTAAAAATCCAAAAATCATAAAAAATTCTAAAAACTTTCAAACTAGCTTAATTTAACCTAAGTAACTCAGAAATGAAAGTGAAATTACCTAAATACCCCTATTGGGCCTAGAAAATGGGCTAAACCCAGAACAGTACACTATTGGGCCAAATTTGGGCCCAATAACAAAAATTGCTCAAAATAAGCCCAAAAAGCACAGGTTGACTCAAAATATGATTTTAAACAACTTTTTCCAAAGGCCCAAAAGCTGAAAATGTGAAATAAGCTAGCTTATAACAAGCAGCTTATTCTTAATGGGCTTTTTGGCCCATTAAGCTATAAGCCAATGCCATAAGCTAAAATTTGATACACAAGCTTATTTTGACCTAACAAAGACTTCTGCAAAAAGAAATTTGAAATAAGCCCAAGGAATAAGCCTGAAAATGCAATAAGCAATCTACACAAAACGACAAAATAGTCGTTTTTGAGTTCTAGGCCACCCCAAGTGCTGATTCAAGTTCCAAAAGCTTTTAAATGACTTAATTAAGCAAAATCAACAAAGAGTTTTCAGATAAGCACACTCAATAAGCTGGAAAATCAAATAAGCACTTATGTAAAAAGTCAAAGTAGTTGGTTTTCTAGTAAAAAGTCAAAGTCAAAGTCCAATAAGCTCCAGTCTACTTAAATGGGTCAAATAATGAAGGCCTATTACAAAAAATAAGTTCTTACAAGTCTGGATAAGCTAGAATAGCTTATTGATAAGCTGATGACAAAATTGCACTAGCAGGGGCTAGTTTTGGATGTTGAGCAGTGGAAACTTTTTCCACTGCTTGACTTTTTTGACTTTTTGTCTTTAGTGACTTTTTTGGAGATTCAGATTACACAAAGGCACCCAAATGATCTTTGGATCTAAAGGAGTCAATCATAATCAAAATAACACAATCACTAACACCCAATTGATACAGTTTAATCAATCAATCATCAGACATTGCACAGACATGAAACAATAAGCAGTTTAGGTTCAAAAAGCAATTTAAGCACAATTCAGCCAGCCAAATTCAACCAAATGCATACACAAGCTATATTAAACTTAAATAAGCAAATCTAAACAAGTTTCATGCACTGATTCAAAGAATTAAGCAAGATTAAAGCCCTTAAAGTTACTGATGAACACTAACCAAAACTGATTTTTACTTTTGCTGATGTATTTGACACACAAGCCAAAAGTCAACACTTCAAATCTATCAAATAGGTTATATTGATGATGTTTTAATAACTTTTATCCCTAAACATGCATAAACTCTAGGTTTTCCTGAAATTCTAGGTCAAAAAACAGTCAACTCAACAAGATATAGCAATTTGTTTGATTCAAGGTTTCAAACTCAGAAACTTGCAGCAAAATACTCTCAAACAAAGGTATAACAGATACCAAGCATAAACAACAACTTCCCTTAACACAATAACAAGTTATAAGCATAAACCAGTAGACCCAAACACCCCTTAATCTTTTCAAAATCAAAATTTTCAAAGGCAAAGTGAGATTTAAGGCTACCTAAGCATCAATTAACACTAAAACAAGTAAGATAAACAGATTCAAGCAAGATCAAGCCACAAAATTCACAAGAACACAAGTTTCATACAAATATCACCAAAAATCAAGTTTTAAGCAGATTTTAGGATTAAGTATGCAAACCTCATGGATGTACATCCACACCCACGAATTTTGAGCTTATGTGCTAGCAAGAACAAGCACAAGCTTCCACAATAAGCCTGCTAAGATTGAACAAGGTTAAAGCACAAGAACATAAAAATCAGAAACTTAGAAAATCTTGATTGATGAAAACTTGTTACCCCACACTTGATTATCCCCGAGTTATAAGCCTCACAACACCTTAACTAACTCAGTTAGGATGCTATGATCAGCCCTATAACCCAAGAATTCCAAGATTGGAACAATACTTAGCAAAATATCAAGAATGAGGAAAATTGCAAACTTTTGCAACCTCCAAGTGAAAACAGGTTTTAACTTCTAAAACTAACAAGCATATAACAATAACAAGCAGTAAATAAGATTGGCCATTGACTTTTCTTCAATGCTTCAAACACAATTTCATTAAAACTGAAATGGGATTTACAGAAGTTGAACAAGGGAAAAATCAAAAGCAAGCGTCTCAATGAGACCTAATGGCTTTATATATAGCCTTACATGTGACTAAGGAAGCTGAAAAAATACATAAACCCTAGTTGTGAAGTCCCAAAATTGCCCTTGTGGATTTGAACTCATTGGCTTCATGTGACTGATTCTTGGACGTTTGTGAAGTAGATGGCTGTTGGAATTTGATCTAAGGGCTCAAACAAAGCTTAAAATGTAAGCTTGTATCTGGATGGTTGATTCTCTGGCTGGTTTTGGAAGTATCCCTTTGTGTGTAGCAGGGGAATTATGTGTGGCCCTTGGGGGTGATGTGGCAAGTGATTTAAAAGTTGGGTTATGATTAGAAGACTACTAATCATAATTTTGGAGGTGATGGAAGCTTAATTGTTGCTTAATCAATAATACCCAATTTGTGTTCTTTAGTAAATAGTAACACGTTTTATCTGATTTGGGTTTTAAAAGTGATGTTAAGCGCCAAAAGATTAAACTAATCCAAGATTAGTTATAACAGGTTTTGAGTGGAGGATGACATGGAGAAATGGTGGATCTTCATTGGTTGAGAGAGTGAGTGGGGCACGTGTCACCCCACCACTGGTCTAGGTTTCTATGTTGTCTGCCAGCTTCACACCCCCATCTTTCATAAACTTGTCAAATGCATTCCAAACTTCTATCAACGCCATAATCAGCTTTGTCAACTTTTGCCTTTTTACATTTTTGGCCCAAAAACTTTAACAAAGTGAATTCAGGGGTAATTCTTGCCAATTTGTGATTTTTGAGGTACTGTTTTGGCAATTTATTGATGGATAATGGTCTTGACTTGTATGTTGAGCATTTTGGAGGACTGAAATTGCCAAGTCTTGTTTGATGAGGGACCATTTTTGCCAAATGTTGAAAGTTGAGGGTCCTTTTTGTAATTTTGGGATTTTCAAAGGACCAAACTTGTAATTTCTTGTACTTTGAAGGACTTCATGATATATTTGACTTTGTGGATGATATTGGTTGACAATTTAGCTTTGTTGATGGGCTAAACTTGCCAAATCTTCAAAGTGGAGGGTCCTTTTTGTAATTTTGACAAACTTTAGGGACCAAACTTGTAATTATGAGGATACAAGGGTATAAAGTGTCAATTCTTCCATATTGGAGGACCCTTCTTCATAGTTCTTCAAATCTTCAAGGGTTGATCTTGGGAAAGTCTTCAATAGGGCTTGGTTCATTGTGCGGCTTCGTTTCCCGTGTTCGTTTTTGCATGATTCTTGTGATCTTTTGTCATTTTCTCAATATCCGTACCTAAAATACACAAGCAACAAACACAAGCATATATATGGGTATTTTGATGATATTAATGCATTTTAAGCCCTATTTGGAAGATGAGACTATGTATAAAAGCAGTCTCATCACTCCCCCACACTAAACCATTGCCGTGCCCTCACGCAATGCTAGAATAAAGTATCGTAGCATCTCCAAAAATCATTTTATTCACTTTATTGAACGATAAACTAGCTACACTACTACTATTGCTACTACTACTTGCGTTTTAGACATAATGTATGATTTTCATCGCAGAATGGGACGTTTAGGTTCATAGAATAAGAACACGTGAATGCTTCGTTAGAAATAATTTCATCGTCCTCGATTTTCACCCCAATTTCATGCCAAGCGTGCAACGAGATCATTGTCATTATAAGTTAGTAATGCTAACACTACTCATATGCCCTAATCACGTACTTATCCTCCCATTATTCCTAAGTTGTATCTCTTATATTTTATATTGTCTTGAATGTTTCACGAGGATACATTGTTTGACTTATGCGATAATAGATATTTAGGTCTAAAAATAGAGTCCTAATGGTGTAACTAAGACCATCAAATCAATAACCCCTCCTAATAGACAACGATGTCAAAAAATTAAGTCAACAAGAAGGATCGATAGACACGGTTTTATAACGGTTTTGAACATGAGACTTATTACCAAGATTTTTATACGCCCCCTAACGGAAGGGCCTTATTATCTTTGGTTTACCTCCATCTTTTATTCAACTTCGCCATGAAGCTTTTATTATGACTTCGGTCTTGCCTTGCCTTTTATTATCCACCTCATCAGTAGTTTTATTAGCCAAAGACGTATATCCTCACGCTAAGGCGAATTTTGGATCTTTAAAGCTTCGAAGATTAAGGCTTGATTCACTTTCAATTATGCATAGATTTTTCGGCCTTGTGGGGCTTCAAATTGTTTGCTTGATTTAGGTGAGCACTTGAAATCTTATTATTGGGTGAAGCTTTTGATTATTGGGGTGCCAATACTTCAAAACCGTGACGCTGGCGATACCTTAATGTCTTCCCAATTTAATTACACGGAAGCTACTAGAAAAGACTAGAAACCCAACAATCCTAACTAAACCGCTAAGTCAATATTTATTAAGAAAAAAGTATTTACATGCGAAGGGAGAATAAGCAAACAACGAGAACACATGAGTTTTTGAAAGAATACGAGTACTCTATGTTTAGCATAGTAACTTATAATTAACCCTATCATTTCTCGTCCTCATTTAAGAGACTTAGCCTAATGTGTAGTTAAGGAACCAAAGCTAAGTGCTCAACACGCACGGTCGAGTCAAAAATTACTCTTATTCTCGCCATCGGAAAACCTACATTCGTGTCTTCAAATACTTATAAAACATGAGAAAAATTTAAAATTTGGCCATTTTTAGCCTTATTTTGCAAAAAAAATGATAAACAAAAAGATACACTTTGGAAAGCGTGAAGGTTTGGCAAGACAGGTATCTATTCACCCCCCCATACTAAAGTTAAACATTGTCCTCAATGTTTCGAGTCTAGGGGTGCAAACACCCCCATACTAGAGACGTAGTCGAATGCCTAATCTATCATGGAAAGGGTGTAACCAATAAATTAATAGCCGTTTATGAAGTGTGCTAATAACCTAAGGTTAGAACAATCAAGGATATATCATGGATATTGAGAAAGTCTTCAAAGCAAACGATCGAGTGCTCCCATAAAATGAACACGAGAGGCTCCAATCGTGAAGATCATGATCATCTAAAGTCCACAATTCACAAACAACCACGGAACAAAGGTTGGAAGGGCACAAATCCCCACACGTTAACTACATTAGAAAGCGATAATATGTACATAGGATAAGCATGGGACTCCCCCACGAGGCTCCTCGTTTTTGATTACCGAGTCATGAGCTCGACTCGATCCCCTCAATACTAATTATCATTGGGGAAGGTGACTTGGTCGAGGTAGTTCAAGGATGGAACTTCCCCGCCAAAGTAGTGCTTCAACCTATGTCCATTCACCTTGAAGTTAGGACCATCATCTTGAGCTAGCTCGATGGTCCCATACGGAAACACTTGAGTCACGGTGAATGGACCGGACCAACGGGATTTCAACTTACCCGAAAAGATTTTTAATCTTGAATTAAAAAGCAAAACTTGATCCCCAATGTTAAAAACCCGGTTTTTAATTTTAGAATCATGCAACTTTTTAGTCTTTTCTTTATAAATCAATGAATTTTCATAAGCAATATCCCTCAATTCATCTAATTCATTCAATTGCATTTTCTGGTGTTTTCCCGCGGTCTCCATATCATCATTACAATGCTTTAGAGCCCAATAAGCCTTGTGTTCTAATTCGATAGGAAAATGACAATTCTTTCCATACACAAGCTTATAGGGAGTGCACCCAATGGGCGTTTTATAAGCGGTCCTAAAGGCCCATAAAGCATCGTCCAACTTATCCGACCACAATTGTCGGTTTCCCCAACGGATCTCTCCAAGATCCTCTTCAACGCTCGGTTTGAAACCTCGACTTGCCCACTCGTTTGTGGGTGATAAGCCGTAGAAAGCCGATGTGTAACCCCATATTTCCTTAGGACCCTTTCGAATTGGTCGTTACAAAAATGGGTTCCACGATCGCTTATGATAGCACGAGGGGTTCCAAACCGAGAAAACAAGCTTTTCAAAAACTTGACTACCACACGAGCATCATTAGTGGGCAAAGCCTTAGCTTCCACCCACTTAGATAGGTAGTCAACCGCAACGAGAATTTACTTATTACCACGAGATGATGGGAACGGCCCCATAAAGTCTATACCCCAAACGTCAAAGATCTCACACACTTGGATGATATTTTGTGGCATTTCATCTTTTTGTGAGGCTTTTCCTTGTCGTTGGCATGAATCACATGACTTCACAAGATCTTGTGCATCTCGGTAAATAGTAGGCCAAAAGAAGCCGGCATCAAACACCTTCTTAGCCGTGAGATTAGCACCGTGGTGACCACCCGTGGGTCCCTCATGGCAAGCTCTAAGGATGTTAGAAGCTTCGGTGCCAAATACACAACGTCGGATGATTTGATCCGCACAAGTTCGAAACAAGTAAGGGTCGTTCAAAAAGTAGAACTTGACGTCACGAAAGAATTTTCGTTTTTCTTGAGTCGTCATACCCTTAATGATGAAGTTGCCCGCATGGTAATTTGCAAAATCCACAAACCATGGGTGGAAGGATCAAGCTTAGAATTCACTACACCAAGTGTCTCGAGCGGAAATGTTTCGGTGATTTCCTTGGGCTCGTAAACACTTTGGTGAGGATCTTCCAAACGAGAAAGATGATCGACCGCTAGATTCTCGGCTCCTTTTTTGTCAACGATGGTGTGATCAAATTCTTGAAGGAGGAGAATCCAACGAAGTAATCTAGGCTTAGCATCTTGCTTTGCCATGAGATACTTGATAGCCGAATGGTCCGTATACACTATGCATTTAGCTAAGACGAGGTAAGGTCGGAATTTCTCAAATGCATACACCACGGCAAGGAACTCCTTTTCCGTTGTAGTGTATTTTAGTTGAGCCTCGGTCATCGTCTTGCTAGCATAGTGAATAGGCAAGAAGTGCTTATCATGACGTTGCCCCAAAACGGCCCCAATAGCGTAATCACTAGCATCACACATGAGCTCAAAGGGGAGGTTCCAATTGGGAGCAACAAGAATGGGAGCTTCGGTAAGTTTCCTCTTAAGGATTTCAAAGGCTCGTACACAATATTCATCAAAGACAAAACGTGCCTCTTTTTCAAGAAGATGTGTAATGGGTCGAGAAATCTTCGAAAAATACTTGATGAATCGACGATAAAAGCCCGCGTGGCCTAGGAAACTCCTAACTCCCTTAACGGTTTTGGGATGAGGTAATTTGGCGATGACGTCTACCTTAGCTTGATCTACCTCAATCCCCGCTTTCGAGACCTTGTGCCCTAAGACGATTCCACTTCTAACCATAAAATGACATTTCTCCCAATTGAGCACAAGGTTGGTTTCCTCACAACGCTTCAACATTCTCTCAAGGTTCGACAAACACGAAGTGAACGAATTACCAAACACGGAAAAGTCATCCATGAAGACTTCCATCGTCTTCTCGATCATGTCATGAAAAATAGCCATCATGCACCTTTGAAAGGTTCCCGGTGCATTGCAAAGTCCGAATGGCATTCTACGATAGGCAAACGTTCCATATGGACACGTAAACGTAGTTTTTTCTTGATCACGAGGATCGATGGGAATTTGGAAGTAACCGGAAAACCCATCTAAAAAGCAATAGAAATCATTTCCCGCAAGACGCTCCAACATTTGGTCCATGAAGGGCAAGGGAAAATGGTCTTTTCGAGTGGCTTCATTCAACTTTCGATAGTCAATGCACACTCTCCATCTGGTGACGAGTCTAGTGGGAATCAACTCGTTGGCATCGTTTGGCACAACGGTCATCCCTCCCTTTTTAGGGACACAATGAATAGGACTCACCCAAGGGCTATCGGAAATAGGGTAAATAATTCCCGCGTCTAGGAGTTTAAGGACCTCCTTTTTGATGACGTCGTGAATTTTGAGGTTCACCCTTCTTTGACTTTGGATTGTGGGCTTGAAATCCTCCTCCATTAAGATTTTGTGGGTACAAAACTTGGGATCGATTCCCTTAACGTCGGATAACTTCCACGCAATTGCCCTCTTGTGGTCCTTTAGAACATCGACAAGTGCGGTTTTTTCATCATTCGAAAGTTCCTTCGCTATAATAACCGACAACTTGTCGTCCTCCTCCAAATAGACATATTCTAGGTGAGGAGGTAAATCTTTCAACTCGAGAATAGGTGGTTCCTCAAGTGAAGATTTGGGCTCGATACTCATAACCTCCTCGGGTGGAGGAAATGGGAAATCGTTAAGAAAATCCTTGATAATCGAGAAGTCCTCATCATTGTCGAGGTCTTCGTCACAAGTACGTGGAACATTGCATTCTTCCAACGTAAAACCACCACCTTCAAATGGAGTGAAGGTTGGTGTCGAATTATCAAGAATTGGATCTAACATAGTGGGATTGCCACTAGTCTCTTCATCACCAAAACCTAGAACTTCTTGTGAAAATTCCTCGCAAACCACGTCGATCATATCAACGAGGTTTATGGTTGCAACAGAATAAACATGAGAAATTTGAGAGTTTTGAGTCGCGTTTATAACAAGTTCCTCGTCGTTGAAACGTAAGGTGATCTTTCTAGCATGAACATCGATCAAAGTCATAGACATATCTAAAAACGAACGACCTAAAATGAGAGGAACTTGAGGATCCGTGGGGATATCAACAACGATAAAGTCTACGGGATAGTAGAACTTTCCCACTTTCACAAAAACGTCTTCCGCCAAACCACATGCGAGAATCGTGGAATGGTCGGCAAACTCGATAGACATTAGTGAAGGAGTAAGATTAGGAAGATTGAGCGACTTGAAGATTGCAAGTGGCATCAAGTTAATGCTAGCACCAAGATCGGCCAAGGCGAAGCATTCCTCCATATCTTGGATTGCACAAGGAATCAAGAATTTACCGAGATCACCGACTTTTTGAGGTATGCGATTAAGATAAACTGACGAACAACTAGACAATTGGTGCAATTTCTCCTTGTTGTTCAACATACTCTTAAAGTTAGCGGCAAATCGAGGCATCATGACCAAAGCATCGGCGAAACTCACATTAAGGTGCAAATCACGAAACATTTTCATAAAAAGCTCAAATTGATAATTGTCGCGCTCTTGACGTTTCTCCTTCCTAAGTCTCGGTGGATAGGGCAAAGGTGGTGTGGGTTGAGGCATAGTAGGCATAGCCTTTGGAATCTCGGTTTCCAATGATGGTAATGGGTCAACCGTAGGTGTGGCATGAGCGGTACTTCGTGGGATTGGGACATGCTCCTTTTGGACCACCACCTCGGGTTCTTTCTCAATTGCTTTCTCCGTAGGAGCAATTGGTTGAGGAGTTGGTTCCTTAAGTGTCTTACCACTACGGGTGGTAATCACTTTCATCTCACCCTTAGGGTTGGATATGGTGTTGCTAGGAAGACTACTCGAAGACGGTTTACATATTATTGCCTCAAACATAGATGAGATTTTATCTTCAAAATTGGATTGCCTCAATACGGCCTCGGTTTGCCTTTTCTCGGCCTTAATCATCTCTTGTTTAATCTCATGTTGCCCTTGTTCCATTTTTTGTTGGTTTTGTTGCAACCTAGTGACATTTCCTTCCATCTTGTTGGTGTGGATTTTTAGTTCATTAGCTAACTCATTTTTCAACTCTTTCTTCAAGTCGTTCTTAAACTCGGATCTTAGGCTAATGATTTCTCTTTGAATATTGTCAAACCTAGCATCATTCCCACTAGCATATTCAACAAACTCACTTGGAAGATCTTTCAATGTTTGCAAACTTTTGTTGTTGTTTTGAAAATCATTTTGATTCTTGTTTGAAACTTGATTATTAGCCCCTTGATTCCTATAGTTTCCCTTGTTGTAATTGTTTTTGAAACCAACTTGATTGTTGCGATAGTTGTTGTTAGCATTTTGATTTGAACCAAAACCCGGTGGAGTCATTTGATTAGAGCGGGAAACTTGACCGTTTTGGTTGTAATTTCCCGTGGCCGCGAAGGCACTCGAAGTGTTACCACCGTTGGTAATGCACTCGGAGAAATCATGACCTCCACCACAATACATGCAAGAAACCTCAACCGCTTTAGCCGTAGCGGGAGCACTTTGTTCACCAACTTTAAACTCAATCAAAAGTCCTTTCAACTTATCAAAAATCTTGTTTTCCAAGTTCGCCTCAATTTGGAAAGCATCGATGGTAGTAGACAAAGAAGGTGAAGCCGAAGACGAAGCCTTACGAACACTAGACGTGCTACGAGGACTATACACCTTAGATCTATTTTCAATTATCACCAAAGCTTCCTCAACCGTTTTACACAAAAAAGTACCACCCGCGGCGGCATTCA
Organism: Glebionis coronaria; assembly: GCA_025667525.1. Taxonomy (NCBI): domain Eukaryota; kingdom Viridiplantae; phylum Streptophyta; class Magnoliopsida; order Asterales; family Asteraceae; genus Glebionis; species Glebionis coronaria. The sequence goes on along the minus strand of JANFOE010001134.1, from coordinate 182,696 downwards.
AATAATCCCTTTCATGATCATTAAGTCCATTGTAAAACGTGTCAATTTGATGCAAATCGGAAAAACCGTGATGAGGACATTCATGTAACATTTCCTTAAACCTATTCCAAGCCGTTGAAAAACTTTCATTAAATTCTTGTGAAAACTTTGAAATCTCGTTTTTCAAATGCGTAGTCTTAGAGGGCGGAAAAAATTGGTTCACAAATTTAGACACGAGATCCTTCCACGTCAATAGAGAATTGGGTGGCTCTTTCTCTAACCAAATTTTAGCGGGCCCCGCTAAGGAATACGGAAAAAGCATCATCTTAATCGAGTCATTCGAGACATCCTTAAATTTGCAAGTGGCGGTAAGACGATTGAATTGGCGGATATGGTTGTGTGGATTGTCTTTCTAGTCACCACGAAATTCGTTGTTTTGGATCATCGACAACAAACCCGTTTTCACCTCAAAATTCTCCGCAAGGATAGCGGGAATCACAATAGCCTCTCCATAACCCTCGGTGGGTGCTTGAAGTAACTCCATCATAGTTCGATTCACCATGGTTGGTGCTTCTCTTACAATGGGTTCGTCAATAGGGGACTCCTCACTAGAATTGTTTGGAGTGGGAGTTGTGTTCTTTCGTTTACGTGCACGTCTTGCTTGATTACGAGTTAGCATAAACGTCACGTACAACGAGGGGACGAGCAAAGAAGATTCTTTTTGGTGTTTTGTATTTTTTCAATTTTTTGGTGGTTTTTGACTGTATTAACCTTTTTGGATCTTGTGGAATGTATTAAGTAGACACAAATCTACAAATCTCCTCCTTAATCAAATCTCTTGATTAAAGAAGCCTCAAGGAATGAAAACGATCACGTGAAGTGAACGCCTTCGATGACTTTAGAACGTTGGTGGAACACCAAAACGTTCAAGAGGGTTTAATCAATGAAAACCAAGAAAATATATATGATATGTAATAATACTTTGGGCGGCAAAACCCTCGATTAGCTCTCAAAATCAAATACTCACAAGCAAGCGGGGAAACGAGGCGGCGCGAAGCACTTAAGAGCCTTTTTCCTTAGGATATATTTTATAATATCCGCCTTATACCCACCTTATAGTTTGTATTTTCAAGATTAAGCTTCACGAAAGTATTTATCTATTTTTGCCTTTTTCTTCGGTTTGAGATTCGAATACAATGATTGGGTAATGACCTCCCAAGTCAAGGTTGTGATTTCTCACGTATTTGGAGTACTTGTGAATTTATTGTTCTACGTATACACTATAGTAATAGTATTCACACAAAAACCAAAAACCGATAATACGTATTAGTAGAGTGCTACTAATACAAATACTAATTATGGTTAGTATATAAAAACAACAATTCCAATCAAAACACAACACGCCTCCCCGGCAGCGGCGCCAAAATGATAGTTGTAAAATTACCCCTTTAGGAAGAGGAAGGTAATTAGGGCAAGTAAGCACGACGATTTAGGAAAACCGTGTGTAAATGACCCTAAAATGAGTTCGTTCTCAAGGAGGCTAGTGTGTTATGTGTGTAATGATATGGATTAGATTTGTGATTATATTTTTTAGAAAGAAAAATAGAAAGGGGATTAGAAGAGAATGACGGTTATGAAGACGGATTAAACTAAGTCGAAAAAGGTATACACGTAAAACCGTAAAAAGTGCTAAAATTAAAATTTTACCCTAAAAATTCCTAAAAATTACCAAAAATCCACAATAATATTCTAAGAGTTTACAAAAAATCCAAACTTGCTAAAACCTTTTAATTAATTAGATAATGACTTTTTAATGCTAATTAAAGCCCTAAAAATCAAAATTAATTATTAAAAAGCCCTAAACAAGATTTTAAAGTTTGTAAACCTCCAAAATACTCTAATTAAGCTAAAAAGTATTTTTCAAAATTTTAAAACCACTAAAAACTATTTTTAAACAATTAAAAACTACTAAAATCAATTAAAACTTAAATTAATCCTAGAAAATATAAAGACCTAAAAAATATTTAGAAAGTCGCAAAATTCCTAATTAAGTGTTTAGAACCTAGGAAAAATATAAAAACCTAGAAAATCAGACTTTTAATTTTTAATAATAAAATAATATTAAAATAATATTAAAATAATATTAAAAATCCAAAAATCATAAAAAATTCTAAAAACTTGCAAACTAGCTTAATTTAACCTAAATAACTCAGAAATGAAAGTGAAATTACTTAAATACCCCTATTGGGCCTATAAAATGGGCTAAACCCAAAACAGTACACTATTGGGCCAAATTTGGGCCCAATAACAAAAATTGCTCAAAATAATCCCAAAAAGCACAGCTTGACTCAAAATTTGATTTTAAACAAATTTTTCCAAAGGTCCAAAAGCTGAAAATGTGAAATAAGCTAGCTTATAACAAGCAGCTTATTCTTAATGGGCTTTTTGGCCCATTAAGCTATAAGCCAATGCCATAAGCTAAAATTTGACACACAAGCTTCTTTTGACCTAACAAAGACTTCTGTAAAAAGAAATTTGAAATAATCCCAAGGAATAAGCCTGAAAATGCAATAAGCAATCTACACAAAACGACAAAATAGTCGTTTTTGAGTTCTATGCCACCCCAAGTGCTGATTCAAGTTCCAAAAGCTTTTAAATGACTTAATTAAGCAAAATAAACAAAGAGTTTTCAGATAAGCACACTCAATAAGCTGGAAAATCAAATAAGCACTTATGTAAAAAGTCAAAGTAGTTGGTTTTCTAGTAAAAAGTCAAAGTCAAAGTCCAATAAGCTCCAGTCTACTTAAATGGGTCAAATAATGAAGACCTATTACAAAAAATAAGTTGTTGCAAGTCTGGATAAGCTAGAATAGCTTATTGATAAGCTGATGACAAAATTGCACAAGCAGGGGCTAGTTTTGGATGTTGAGCAGTGGAAACTTTTTCCACTACTTGACTTTTTTGACTTTTTGTCTTTAGTGACTTTTTTGGAGATTCAGATTACACAAAGGCACCCAAATGATCTTTGGATCAAAAGGAGTCAATCACAATCAAAATAACACAATCACTAACACCCAATTGATACAGTTTAATCAATCAATCATCAGACATTGCACAGACATGAAACAATAAGCAGTTTAGGTTCAAAAAGCAATTTAAGCACAATTCAGCCAGCCAAATTCAACCAAATGCATACACAAGCTATATTAAACTTAAATAAGCAAATCTAAACAAGTTTCATGCACTGATTCAAAGAATTAAGCAAGATTAAAGCCCTTAAAGTTACTGATGAACACTAACCAAAACTGATTTTTACTTTTGCTGATGTATTTGACACACAAGCCAAATTCAACACTTCAAATCTATCAGATAGGTTATATTGATGATGTTTTAACTGCTTTTATCCCTAAACATGCATAAACTCTAGGTTTTCCCAAAATTCTAGGTCAAAAAACAGTCAATTCAACAAGATATAGCAATTTGTTTGATTCAAGGTTTCAAACTCAGAAACTTGCAGCAAAACACTCTCAAACAAAGGTATAACAGATACCAAGCATAAACAACAACTTCCCTTAACACAATAACAAGTTATAAGCATAAACCAGTAGACCCAAACACCCCTTAATCTTTTCAAAATCAAATTTTTCAAAGGCAAAGTGAGATTTAAGGCTACCCAAGCATCAATTAACACTAAAACAAGTAAGATAAACAGATTCAAGCAAGATCAAGCCACAAAATTCACAAGAACACAAGTTTCATACAAATATCACCAAAAATCAAGTTTTAAGCAGATTTTAGGATTAAGTATGCAAATCTCATGGATGTACATCCACACCCACGAATTTTGAGCTTATGTGCTAGCAAGAACAAGCACAAGCTTCCACAATAAGCCTGCTAGGATTGAACAAGGTTAAAGCACAAGAACATAAAAATCAGAAACTTAGAAAATCTTGATTGATGCAAACTTGTTACCCCACACTTGATTATCCCCAAGTTATAAGCCTCATAACACCTTAACTAACTCAGTTAGGATGCTATGATCAGCCCTATAACCCAAGAATTCCAAGATTGGAACAAGACTTAGCAAAATATCAAGAATGAGGAAAATTGCAAACTTTTGCAACCTCCAAGTGAAAACAGGTTTTAACTTCTAAAACTAACAAGCATATAACAATAACAAGCAGTAAATAAGATTGGCCAATGACTTTTCTTCAATGCTTCAAACACAATTTCATTAAAACTGAAATGGGATTTACAGAAGTTGAACAAGGGAAAAATCAAAAGCAAGCGTCTCAATGAGACCTAATGGCTTTATATATAGCCTTACATGTGACTAAGGAAGCTGAAAAAATACATAAACCCTAGTTGTGAAGTCCCAAAATTGCCCTTGTGGATTTGAACTCATTGGCTTCATGTGACTGATTCTTGGACGTTTGTGAAGTAGATAGCTGTTGGAATTTGATCTAAGGGCTCAAACAAAGCTTAAAATGTAAGCTTGTATCTGGATGGTTGATTCTCTGGCTGGTTTCGGCAGTATCCCCTTTGTGTGTAGCAGGGGAATCATGTTTGGCCCTTGGGGGTGATGTGGCAAGTGATTTAAAAGTTGGGTTATGATTAGAAGACTACTAATCATAATTCTGGAGGTGATGGAAGCTTAATTGTTGCTTAATCAATAATCCCCAATTTGTGTTCTTGAGTAAATAGTAACACGTTTGATCTGATTTGGGTTTTAAAAGTGATGTTAAGCGCCAAAAGATTAAACTAATCCAAGATTAGTTATAACAGGTTTTGAGTGGAGGATGACATGGAGAAATGGTGGATCTTCATTGGTGGAGAGAGTGAGTGGGGCACGTGTCACCCCACCACTGGTCTAGGTTTCTATGTTGTCTGCCAGCTTCACACCCCCATCTTTCATAAACTTGTCAAATGCATTCCAAACTTCTATCAACGCCATAATAAGCTTTGTCAACTTTTGCCTTTTTACATTTTTGGCCCAAAAACTTTAACAAAGTGAATTCAGGGGTAATTCTTGCCAATTTGTGATTTTTGAGTGACTGTTTTGGCAATTTATTGATGGATAATGGTCTTGAATTGTATGTTGAGCATTTTGGGGACTGAAATTGCCAAGTCTTGTTTGATGAGGGACCATTTTTGCCAAATGTTGAAAGTTGAGAGTCCTTTTTGTAATTTTGGTATTTTCAAAGGACCAAACTTGTAATTTCTTGTACTTTGAAGGAATTCATGATATATTTGACTTTGTGGATGATATTGGTTGACAATTTAGCTTTGTTGAGGGGCTAAACTTGCCAAATCTTCAAAGTGGAGGGTCCTTTTTGTAATTTTGACAAACTTTAGGGACCAAACTTGTAATTATGAGGATACAAGGGTATAAAGTGTCAATTCTTCCATATTGGAGGACCCTTCTTCATAGTTCTTCAAATCTTCAAGGGTTGATATTGGGGAAGTCTTCATTAGGGCTTGGTTCATTGTGCGGCTTCGTTTCCCGTGTTCGTTTTTGCATGATTCTTGTGATCTTTTGTCATTTTCTCAATATCCGTACCTAAAATACACAAGCAACAAACACAAGCATATATATGGGTATTTTGATGATATTAATGCATTTTAAGCCCTATTTAGAAGATGAGACTATGTATAAAAGCAGTCTCATCAGATTTGTTTAAGAAGCATCATAAATTTCTTGTTAGTCTCCTCATTCATAGCTCTTATTTGATCTTGTGTTCTCTTTTCATTTTCACGAATTCTTCTTTCGGTTTCTTGGTTCATCTTTTGGAGTAACTCAAAGGGATCATCTTTCCCATATCCTTGATTTTGACCTTGATGGTATCCTTGATTTTGAAAGGGTGGAGGAGGTTGGTTAAATCCTTGATTGTTTGCATGAAAGTTATTTCCTTGATGTTGAAAGTTGTTGGGTGCTCTATAGTTGTTTCCTTGGTAGTTTGGCCAAGGCCCTTAATTTCTTTGAAGCAATTGAGGAGGGTTGGGTTGATTTTGGGTGGTTGGATGGGGTGGAAAGCCGGGTGGAGCAAGGTAGTTATTTGACTTGTAAGAGAGATTGTTTGGGTTGATGTTAAGTTTGAAGTGCTCTCTATGTTCATCTTGATAAGCATAACATTCACCTTGGAAATTTTGAAACTTATCACATTGTAGGTAAGAATGAGGACCTCCACAAGTCTCACATAATGTAGCAATTGCATTCACATTATTGGTGGAAGATTTGTTCAAGGTGATTTCACAAAGTTTCAAGAGTGTATCATTCATAGTATCAAACTTTTGATAGAAAATCTTATCAAATTATGGAGTAACACCCTCTTGGACCACATGGACCCTCTTATCAATTTGGTTATTTGTTTGCACCATAGATTTAGTCTCAATAATGTCCATGTCTCTTGAATGGATTTGGAAAGAATATTTCCACCCGCGGAGGAGTTGAGGGAATCTTGATGATGTGGTCTTAATCCATTGTACAAGGTATTGATTTGGTGAACTTCATTAAATCCATGATTGGGGAATTTTCTCAATAACTCCTTGTACTCTTCCCAAGCATCACTAAAGGTTTGGCTAGGTTTTTGTTGAAATCCAATAATTTGGTTTCTCAAAGTCGTGGTCTTAGATGGAGGAAAGAACTTGTTCAAAAACTTCTTAGTAAAGTCATCCCAAGTGGTAATTCTCTTAGGTGGTTGTTTATCTAGCCAATACTTAGCATTGCCCTCTAAGGAGAATGGAACTAGGATCAACTTAATGGCATCATAGGGAACTCCATTCTACTTAAGGGTATTGCAAATGGATAGAAACTTCTTGATATAATCATGGATGTCTTAAGCTCAAAGGTGTTTGCGGGTATCTCGGGTATAACAATAGCATCGGCATATCCTTCCACATTTGATTAAAGGTGATCCATCAAAGGTCTATTGTCAACGGCGGCCATGGCTTCTTGTGTGTTGATCAAAGCACGATTCTCGGGATCGGCTTGATGGACGGTGATGTTCTGACTCTTTCTCTTTTTCTTCCTTTTGGGAGGAAGGGTTGTACACCAAAAGGTATTTGTGCACGCCCGCGGGTGAGCATGCAACTCAAATCAAGGAGTGAGAGAGAGGATCTCGTTCGACTTTAGAAAAGAAGGGATTATACTTTATGAGGGTTCAATAAGTAATATCCATAAGAAAGTATAGTATATGTAAGTAATACATTGGTGCAAGACCCCCAATAAAGCTTTCCTTCTTAGAATACTCACTAGTGAACGGGGGGTTAGGTGGCGCGAAGCACTTAAGTACCTATTAACCCTTAGACAACATTTTGTATCACGTCGCCTTTCTAATCACTTTGTATTTTGTATTCTTCGAATTCTTGCCTATTGGAATATTTATCTATTCTTTCTTTTATTAAATTTGATCGATACACGTGTCAAGGACCGGAACGCTCCCGAACACGGTGTATTGCAAAAGCAATACATATGAAAGTATGTGTATTGAGTGTTCGTATACGTATACGTATCTACATATAATAATATATCAAAAATATTTTTGTAGTTATTGGGTTTTTTAAGAAAAATACTATATGTATGTAAAAACGATGAAAACCGAAATAATATATATTTTTTACTGTAATCTTTTAGGGAAAAGATTACTTTTTGGATTTTTTATTTTTTTGGTTCAATTCTTTAGGAAAAGAATTGATTTTGTTATTTTTTATTTTTTATATTTTTATATTTTTATATTTTTGATTTTTTTTATCTTTTGGATTTATAATACGTAAAAATAACGTCCACTCGGAGAACGGATCCCAAAATCCAATCGAAACCGTTAATCAATAGTCTCTCGTAATGTAATGAACCGGCAGCGGCGCCATTTAATATTGAGTATTTGCAAGTTCGTTTTTTCTCGACTCAAGAAAAATTGAAAGGCCTACTAATATCAAGCTTAAAATTATTTTTGATTGTTAAAAGTTTATTTGGATTCTAGGTCTAATTCGAACAAACACGTAAAAAGAGAAAATATTTTTTATAACTATTTAACCATAAAACAAAGTGCAATTACCAATTAATATTCACAAACTACAAGTATTTAATGCATGTAAGTAAAAGTGCTTGAAATGTAAAGGAAATGAAATTATAGGACTAAAAATGCAAAATCAGAAACAATAGGGACCAAATATGAAAATATAAAAACTAATCAAACAAACTTAACAAACTTCAAAACTGACTAACCAATTATGTAACAATCAGATGTTTAGGGACCAAGTTTTGCAAAACCTAAAAAGAATGAACATTTAAAGCTGATTACAAAGGTTTAGAAAAGCTAGGGACCAAATTGCAATTAAAGTGTAAACTTTTCACAAAACGGGCTATGGAACTCGAATAAGCTAGATTGAGTTTATTTTGCCAACCAATTTGAATCTGGTTTTTTCTAAAGTGCTTAAAACTTAATTTTAGCTAGTCTTGCAAAAGGAATCTGATTAAAAGCTGTTAAATCTCGATTTAGCTTATCACAATAAGCTCAAAAGAAATATAGACATCCACTATTCGATTTTCTTGCAAAAACTGATTAATCAAGTCTCACAAAGCTTGGAATGTCTTTTAGTTTTAAAAATAAGCAACAGAATAAGTTGGAATCTTCAATAAGCCAAAAACAGCTTATGTTGACCAAGGTTGACCTAAATTATCAAAAAGCTCAAAATTTCAGGAACTACTTGATGAGATGGCATTTATACATGATCTCATCGTTCTTTTCGGGCTTTAAATGTATAAAAATGTCATAAAATACCATATATATGCTTGTGTTTGTCTACTTGTGTATTTTAGGTATGGATATCGTGAAAAAGACAAAAGATCACAAGAAACAAGGAAAAACTGACACGAGAAACGAAGCCGTACAAAGAACCGGGCCCTAATTCATGAATTATCCAAGATTAAACCTTGAAGACTTGAAAATATGCAAGATTGATCCTCAAACAATGAAGAAATGACACTTAAAACCCTTGTGAATTCATAATTACAAGTTTGGTCCCTTAAGTTTGTCAAAATTATAAAACGATCCTTAAACTTTGAAGAAATGGCAAGATTAGTCCCTCATCAATTCTAATTTGTCAATTATGGTCCCTCATGGAGTCAGAGATACATTGAAGACCTTTGAAGATCAAGAAAGTCCAAATTCAGTCCCTCAAGAATGGAGAAATGGCAAAAATAACCCTTGATATCTTTTTGGAAAAGTTTTGTGCCAAAAGTGTGAAGATGAAAACTTATTTTTTGGGGATGAAGTTTTGTTGGCAGAAAACATGTTATAAACCTTTTGCCAAAGAACAAGGACCAAAGCTGCCTATTTAGAAGTTTAAACTCCTAAACAATAACCCTCCCCTAAAAACGGATCAAAAGAACTTACTGTAGCACGTATGAACCCAGATTTTACTTTTTACCAACAAAGGGTAAAATGAAATTGGGAGTTCCCCCGTGTGATTCACACATGCAGAAACCCATCCCAACATTAATCCCTCTTCTCCACTCACCAATGGACCCCACACCCCAAACCGTTACCCCATCACATCACACCCTCCTCTCCAAGTAAGGACATGTGTCAAGATCAACAGCCTAGACTCTCTGCTTAAATAGCAAGCTAAAATGAACGGTTTTGATCATTTTGGACAGCTCACCAACAACAAACAGCATCAAGCACTCAAGGATAATTTGGGAAATTCACATCTAGGGTTTATGAATAGTTTTATGTTAGCATTTGCCTATAAAAGGAGACCTCAACCTGTGAGAGTCCCTTTGTTCCAGATTTTGGCTATCAATCTTTGTCATTCCTTTTTAGTTAAATAAAATTTGAATTTCTTAAAATTTCTGAAATCTCTTTTGTGTTTATTAAAAGTTGGTGTTAGAATAGCTGAAATCTGAGTTCCATTTGATCTTTTAGACCTTCCTTAATCTTGTGGTTAATGCACGTCTATGTTTATAAGGTTTTCAAAGGTTCAAAAACCTTGAAATCCTTGTTACTGTTTTGGTTATTCTCTTGTACTAACCCTTAGCCAAAAGCCTTAATCTCATTCAAGATTGTTGACACCAAGCCTGAGAAGAGTTTTAAGCTCTTGGTTGAGTTGTTTGCTCATTTGTGTTGAAGAAATATCATAATCAAAACCTTGTTCTACTTTGAACATCAACAGGTTTTGATCTTCCTTTTTGAAGAACCTTGGTCTTGTTCTAGTTGTTGAACAAGGTCCAAGGAGCATAACTGGTCCTCCTAAGATGTTGTGGAGGACAGGTATAATCCCTTGTTTAAGTTTCCCCTTAAAATTTCATGTTATTGCCTGTTTTTGATTTTGAGCTTTGATTTTGTGTTCTTGTGTTTGAGGTTGTGATTTTTGTGTTTGAATCTGTTAGTTGTCACCTAGGAAGTGTTTTTGATTCATAAAATCAGTAGGTTATTAGTTAAAATCACAAGTTGCTTTGTGTTATTTTGAGTTGATGCTTTGTGGTGCTTTGTGTTGGAACATATCTCATAAGTGCTAAGTGATATTTATCTGCAAGCTTTGTGCATATAAACACCTAGATCCTAAAATAGGCTCTAAAATCTTGTATACTTGTTGAAATTGGCTGTGGTTTAAAGGACACCTAGTTATAATCATAGACTAGGGTTAACAAGTGATTAAACCTAGTTAGTTACACCAGAGAAGTAGGATTTGAGTGTTGAAATTGGATCTTTGGTCATTTATATCAGCAAAGTGTGCTTTTGTTCTTGAAGTTCATATCAGCAAGTGTAATCTGCTTTGATCTTGTTACATACCTTGTTTCAGTGATTGATTTAAGTTTGTTGGTGCTTAATCATAGTTTATATAGCTTGTGTATGCATCTGGCTGAATTTGGAGTGCTTATTCTAGCTTAAAACTGCTTAAGTGTTCATAACTGCGTAAAATCCATGTCTGTGCTAGATCTGAGCATTGTTTGATTTTTCTATGCTAATTGGTGATTCTGAAGTGTGTTTTTGTGCTTGATTGTGACTCCTTGTGATTAACTGATCACTTGGGTGCCCTTGTCTTCCAATAAAACATACATAATCTCTCTAAAAGCAAAGGTCAAATAGTCAAGGCAGTGGGAACCAGTTCCTACTGAAAGTTCCCCCTGCTAGTGTTAATTGGACATCAGCTTATCAATAAGCTATTTTAGCTTATTTTAACCAGCAACAACTTGGATTTTATAATAGGTGCTCATTATTTGACCCTTTGTTCATACTGGAGCAATTGGTGGGTTGACTTTAGGGTTTGACTAGAAAACCAACTTAATTGACTTTTTCATAAGTGCTTATTGGCTTATTCCAGCTTATTAGTTTTGCTTATTGGATTTTGGTTGATTGTTTTCGCTTATTGAAGTCATTTGTAACATTTTGCAAGTTGAATCAAGTCCTGAGGTGCCCTAGAACTGAAACCTGACTATTTTGTCTTTTAGTGGATTTGTACTTTGCTTATTTCTGGCTTATTGAGTGTGTTTTTTCAAAATTTCTTTTTGCAGATCTCTTTAGTATCCCAAAAGAAGATTGTGTGTCAAATTAGAGCTCATGGCATTAGCTTATTGCTTAATGGGCTTAATAGCCCAATAAGGATAAGCTGTTTGTTCATTAAGCTGTGATAAGCTCACTTTCAGCTTTTGGGCCTTCAGAGTTTTGTGTTTAAAATTGAATTTTGAGTCAGATAGTGCTTTTCCAAGTCATTTGGGCTTATTTTGACTTTTTGGGCTAAAAAGCCCATTAAGGTGGACTGTTTTTGCTTTTAGCCCATTTGGGGCCCAATAGGGGTATTCTGGTCATTTCACTTTCATTTTCTGATTATTTAGGTTAAAATAAACTAGTTTGCAAGTTTTTAGAATTTTTTATAATTTTTGGATTTTTAATATTATTTTATTATTATTTTATTACTATTTTTCAAATTTCACATTTTTGCACTTTTTATATTTTTCTTAGCTTAAATACATTAAAATAGGATTTTTGCAACTCTTAGATTAATTTTATAAGCTTTAGATTAATTTTTATAATTATTTTAAGTTTTAATAGTTTTAAATCATTTTAAATCGTTTTTCTTAGTTTAAAAATTTATAAAAAAAATAGTTTTTAATCTTTTTAGGTTATTTCAGAGGTTTACCAATTGAAAATCTTTATTTGGGCTTTTTGATAATTAATTTGATTTTTAGGGCTTTAATTAGCATTTAAAAATTAATTATTTAATTAATTAAAAGGTTTGAAAAAGTTTTAATCATTGGTAAACTCTTAGTTTATTTATTTTGATTTTTGGTGAATTTTTGGTAATTTTTAGAGTTAATTTTTATTTTTGTACTTTTTACGGTTTTACGTGTAGTCTTAGTAGTAATTAATTTCGCGTCTTCGTCATCCTCTTTTCTCATCCCCTTCTAACCAATATTAATCTCAAACATTGCTACATCTTAATCACACACATATACCTCCTTGGGAAACGAACTTTCACCTTAGGGTCATTAGTGCTTGATTTTCCTAAATCATCACTTAATACTTACCGCTCATATACGCTCTTTTTCCTAAAAGACGTATTTTACTACAATCATTTTGGCGCCGCTGCCGGGGAGGTGTGTCATGATTAATTTGTCTTGTTGTTTTTAATATTAACCACAAATAGTATTTGTATTAGTAGAAATCTACTAATACGTATTATCGGTTTTTTGGTTTTTCTTGTGAAATTATTATCACTATATTGTATTAAGTATCACAATCAATACAAAATATCTCCAAAAGTGTGAAAACACAATCTTAATTGGGATTTGATCTCCTAATTATTGTATTCGAATCTCAAACAAAAAGAAAAAAGGCAAAAATAGATAAATACTTTCGTGAAGCTCGATTTTGAAAAATACCAACTATAAGGTGGGTATAAGGCGGGTATTATAAAATATACCCTAAGGAAAAAGGCTCTTAAGTGCTTTGCACCGCCTCGTTTCCCCGCTTGCTTGTGAGTATTTTGAGATTGAAGGCTAATCGAGGGTTTTGCCGCCCAAAGTATTATTACGTATAATATATTTGCTTGGTTTTCTTTGTGATTAAACCCTCTTGAACAATTTGGTTTTCACCAAAGTTTTAAAGTCATTCGAAGGCGTTCACTCCACGTGATCGTTTTCATTCCTTTGATGCTTCTTTAATCAAGAGTTTGATTCGAGGAGAGATTTGGTAGATTGTTGTCTACGAAGATACACCAAAATCCAAAAAAAAAAAACAATCAAAAACACAAAAAAATTGAAAATTCACAAAACACCCAAAAAGAATCTTCTTTGCTCACCTCCCATTCTTCGTGAAGTTTATGATCACTCGTAATCAAGCAAAACGAGCTCGTAAACGTCTTCAAAAGCAAGCAAATCAAGAGACGTTGATTGAAGAACAAACTCCAATTGTTGAACCTATTGTAGAACAAGAAGTCGTCATGGCTAATCGTACTATGATGGAGTTGCTACAAGCACCCACCGAGGGTTTTGGAGAGGCCATTGTGATTCCCGCTATCCTTGCGGAGAATTTCGAGATTAAGACGGGTTTAATGTCTATGTTGCAAGCTAATAAGTTTAGAGGTCATGAGAAAGACAACCCGCATTACCACATAAGGAATTTTAATCGTCTCACCGCAACTAGCAAGTTTAAGGATGTTCCACATGACGCCATTAAGATGATGTTGTTTCCATACTCATTAGATGGACCCGCTAAAATTTGGTTTGAGAAAGAACCGCCAAATTCAATTTTGACATGGGGTGATCTCGTTTCTAAGTTTGTGAACAAATTTTTTCCACCATCTAAAACAACACATTTGAAAAGTGAGATTTCAAGATTTGTGCAAAGAAATAATTAAAGTTTTTCAATGGCATGAGAACGCTTTAAAGAAATGTTACATGAATGTCCACACCATGATTTTTCGGAATTGCATCAAATTGACACTTTTTATAATGGGCTTAATGATCATGAACGAGATTACTTGAATGCCGCCGCGGGTGGTAATTTTTTGTGCAAAACGACCGAAGAAGCTTTAAAGATTATCGAGAATAGATCTAAGGTTTATAGCCCTCGTAACACACCGAATGTTGCCAATTTGGGTTCGTCATCGTCGTCATCGTCTCGTAGCATTAATGCCTTACATGATGAAGCTAATGAGTAAAATCGGTTTTTCGATAGGTTTTCAAATCTTATGACTCATTGGAAAGCACAAGAGGCTTTGAATTCCGCTTCGGTTAAAGCGGTTGAAAAGAGTTGTTTGTCTTGTAGTGGAGCTCATGATCTTTCCGAGTGCATTACCGCCGGTGGTAACACTTCGAGTGCTTATGTAGCAACGGGAACTTACAACCAAAATGGCCAAGGTTCCCGCCCAAATCAAGCTCCACCAGATCAAAATGCTAATAACTATCGAAACAACAACCATGGTGGTAATTATCAAGGCAATTCATGTAACTACAACAAGGGGAATTATCAAAGTGGGAATGGACAAGTCACTAATCAAAACCAAAACCGTGATTTTTAAAACACTACACAAGGTTTTCAAAATGCTCACACTAAAAATCTTCAAGGAGAATTTTTGGATTATGCTAAAGCAAATGATGCTAAGTTTGATAACATGCAACGTGAGATGAATAGCTTAAGATCCGAGTTGATAAACGAGCTTAAAACGAACTTGCTAATGAACTTAAAACTCATGTTAATAAAATGGAGGGAAATGTTCAACGTCTTCAACAAAACCAACAAAAGATGGAACAAGGACAACATGAGATTAAGCAAGAATTGTTAAAAGCGGATGCTAGGCAATCAAAATTTGAAGACCGAATGGCAAAAATGTTTGAAGCAATCATGTGTAAAACCTCTTCCTCGGGTGGTCTTCCTAGTGATACCATTGCAAACCCGAATGGAGAAATGAAGGTTATTACTACACGAAGTGGTAAAACTTTCAAGGAACCAATCTTTCGTCCAAGTACTTCTACGAAGAAGGAAATCGAGAAAGAGCCCGAGGTGATGGTCAAAAAGGAGCATATTACAAGCCCACGAAGTACCGCTCATACCACACCTACGGTTGAACCAATACCAATTATGGAACCCGAGATTCCAAGGCCATTGCCTAATGTCCAACCTACACCACCCTTACCTTACCCTTCGAGACGAAATAAGGAGAAATTGCAAGAACGTAACAAACAACAAATCGAGCTTTTTATAAAAATGTTTCAAAAAGTGCATTTTGATGTGAGTTTAGCCGACACGTTGTTATATATGCCTCGTTTCGCTTCCACTTTTAAAAGTATGATGAGCGATAAGGAAAAGCTTTCAAAGCTTGCTAATTATTCTTCGGTTTATCTTAACCGCATACCGGAAAAAGTTGGTGACCCCGGAAAGTTTCTCATTCCTTGTGACATACAAGATATGAAAGAATGCCTCTCCTTGGCCAATCTTGGTGCGAGCATTAATTTGATGCCATTTTCCATTTGGAAATCGCTTTCGCTTCCGGCTCTTACTCCTTCGAACATGTCTATCGAGATGGCCGATCATTCTACGATTTTAGCATGTGGAGTAGCCGAAGATGTTTTCGTTAAAGTGGGGAAGTTCTACTATCCCGTTGATTTTATAGTAGTTGACATCCCCGTGGATCCTCAAGTTCCTCTAATTTTAGGTCGTCCATTTTTAAACACCCCGAGATCGCTTATCGATGTTCATGCAAGAACTATCACTTTGAGATTCAACGAAGAGGAACTTGTTATAAACGCTACCCAAAACTCAAAACCTTCTCATGTTTATGGAATCGCTACCATCAATCACATTGACTTAGTCGATGTGGTTTGCGATGAGTTTTCACAAGAAGTGTTAGGTTTTTCCGATAGCTCGTCAAGTGGCAATCCCACTATTCTTGATCCGATTCTTGCTAATTCTACACCAAATCTCACTCCATTCCAAAGAGGCGATTTTACTTCAAATGAAATCGACAATGAAGATGAGGTGTTTATTAGTGATGATACTTCTATTCCACCATTTCTTCCACCGATGGAAGTTATGAGTGTTGAACCAAAATCTTCAATCGAGGAACCACCTATCCTTGAATTGAAAGATCTTCCTTCTCACTTTGAATACACATTCTTGGAAGGTGATGACAAGTTGCCGGTTATTATTGCAAGAGGTCTTGCTAATGATGAAAAAACCGAGCTCTTGAAAGTTCTTAAAGCTCATAAAGGGGCAATTGCGTGGAAAATTTCTGACATTAAGGGTATTGACCCAAAATTTTGTACTCACAAGATTTTAATGGAGGAGGACTACAAACCCGCAATTCAAAGTCAAAGAAGGGTGAATCCCAAAATTTACGATGTCATAAAAAAGGAAGTTTTAAAACTCCTTGACGCGGGAATGATTTATCCTATCTCTGATAGCCCATGGGTGAGCCCAATCCATTGTGTCCCTAAAAAGGGAGGAATGACCGATGTGCCTAATGAAAACAACGAGTTAATTCCCACCCGTGTTGTGACCGGTTGGAGGGTGTGTATTGACTATCGAAAGTTAAATGACGCCACTCATAAAGACCACTTTCCTTTGCCCTTCATGGATCAAATGTTGGAGCGACTCGCGGGAAATGAATTCTATTGCTTTTTAGATGGTTTTTCCGGTTACTTTCAAATCCCTATCGAACCTCGTGATCAAGAGAAGACTACGTTTACGTGTCCTTATGGAACGTTTGCTTATCGTAGGATGCCTTTCAGACTTTGTAATGCACCGGGTACGTTTCAACGGTGTATGATGGCCATTTTTCACGATATGATCGAGAAGTCGATGGAAGTGTTTATGGATGACTTTTCGGTGTATGGAAATTCGTTCACGTCGTGTTTATCTAATCTCGAGCAAATATTAAAACGTTGTGTAGAAACCAATCTTGTGCTTAATTGGGAAAAATGTCATTTTATGTGTAAACAAGGAATCGTCTTAGGACATAAGGTCTCGAAAGCAGGGATTGAGGTCGATAAAGCTAAGTTAGACGTCATCGCCAAGTTACCTCATCCCAAAACCGTTAAGGGAGTTAGGAGTTTCCTAGGCCACGCGGGCTTTTATCATCGTTTCATCAAAGACTTTTCAAAAATCTCTCGACCTATGACATACCTTCTCGAGAAGGATGCTCCTTTTAATTTCAATGAGGATTGTGTTAGAGCTTTCGAAACTCTTAAAAGGAAACTTACCGCAGCTCCCATTCTTGTTGCTCCTAATTGGGAATTACCCTTTGAAATCATGTGCGATGCAAGTGATTATGCTATAGGGGCCGTCTTAGGGCAACGTTATGAAAAGCATTTCCGTCCTATCCATTATGCTAGTAAGACGATGACCGTGGCTCAATTAAAGTACACCACAACGAAAAAGGAATTCCTTGCCGTGGTCTATGCTTTTGAGAAATTCCGACCTTATCTCGTCTTAACTAAAAGCATCGTGTATACCGACCATTCGGCTATCAAGTATCTCTTAGCAAAGCAAGATGCTAAGCCGAGATTGCTTCGTTGGATGCTCCTCCTCCAAGAATTTGATGTCACCGTGCTTGACAAAAAAGGAGCCGAGAATCTAGCGGCCGATCATCTCTCTCGTCTAGAAGATCCTCACAAAGATGTTTTCGAGAACAAGGAAATCACCAAAACATTTCCTCTCGAGACTCTCGGTGTAGTAAATTCTAAAGACACCACCCCATGGTTTGCCGACATTGCAAATTACCATGCGGGGAATTTCATAATCAAGGGTATGAAGACACAACAAAAGCGAAAATTCTTTCGTGACGTCAAGTTCTATTTTTGGGACGACCCTTATCTCTTTCGGGTTTGTGCGGATCAACTCGTTCGACGTTGTGTTTTTGGTGCCGAAGCTTCTAATATCCTTAGAGCTTGTCACGAGGGACCCACGGGTGGTCACCACGGTGCTAATCTCACGGTTAAGAAAGTGTTCGATGCCGGATTCTTTTGGCCTTCTATCTATCTGATGCACACGCACTTGTGAAGTCGTGTGATTCGTGCCAACGTCAAGGAAAATCGTCTCAACGTGATGAAATGCCACAAAACATAATTCAAGTGCGTGAGATTTTCGACATTTGGGGCATAGACTTTATGGGGCCATTCCCATCGTCTCATGGTAACAAGTATATCCTCGTCATGGTGGACTACCTTTCTAAGTGGGTGGAAGCTAAGGCTTTACCTACTAATGATGCTCGTGTGGTAGTGAAGTTTTTAAAACAACTATTCTCTCGGTTCGGAACCCCTCGTGCTATTATAAGCGATCGTGGAACCCATTTCTGTAATGACCAATTCGAGAAGTTCTTAAAGAAATATGGAGTTACTCATCGTCTTTCTACGGCTTATCACCCGCAAACGAGTGGGCAAGTCGAGGTTTCGAACCGAGCTTTGAAAAGGATTTTAGAGAGGTCGATTGGAGAAAACCGTGCTTCATGGTCCGACAAACTCGATGAAGCTTTATGCGCCTTTAGGACCGCTTATAAGACACCTATCGGTTGTACTCCTTATAAGTTAGTCTATGGGAAGAATTGTCATTTGCCCATTAAATTGGAGCACAAGGCATATTGGGCCCTTAAGCATGCAAACTTTGACTTAAAGACCGCGGGAGATCACCGGAAAATACAATTGAATGAATTGGATGAACTAAGAGACAATGCTTATGAAAATTCATTGATTTTCAAAGAAAAGACTAAAAATTTTCATGATGCAAAGATTAAAACCCGGGTTTTTTAACGTTGGTGATCAAGTGTTACTTTTTAACTCTAGACTTAAGATATTTTCCGGGAAATTGAAATTTCGTTGGTCGGGTCCTTTCACCGTTACACAAGTGTTTCCTTATGGGACCATCGAGCTAGCTCAAGATGATGGTCCTAACTTCAAGGTGAATGGACATAGGCTTAAGCACTACTTTGGTGGGGAAATTCCTTCAATGGTTGACCTCGACCAAGTCACCTTCCCCAATGATAATTAGCATTGAGGGGATCGAGTCGAGCTCATGACTTAGTAATAAAAAACGAGGTGCCTCGTGGGGGAGATCCCATGCTTATCCTTTTATGCTTACTAATAACTAATAAGAGGGGATTTGTGCCCTTCCAACTCGTTGTCTCGTGGTTGTTTGTGATTTTGTTATCTAGATCATCATTTACGATTGAAGACTCTCGTGTTCGTTTACGTGAGCCTCCATCGTTTGCTTGAAGAAGTTTTTCACGAATCCATTGACATATCCTTTATTGTTCTAACAATTATCTTTTAGCATAATTAATAAACGGCTTTAGATATATTGTTGATCACCCTTTCCATGCTAGATCCTAAGCATTTGATTCTTCGTCTCTAGTATGGGGGTGCTCCACCTTTAGACTCGAAACATTGAGGACAATGTTTACTTTTAGTATGGGGGGGGGGGGGGTGTGAATAGATACTTGCTTTGCTACGCCCTCACATTTTCCAACTTTCAATGTTTTGTTTTGTTGCTAAATAAGGCTAAAAATGGCCAAATTTTAAATTTTTTCTTAAGTTTTCATAAGTGTTTTTAAGACACGAATGTATATTTTCCGATAGGTAGAATAAGAGCTAATTTTCGACTTGAAGGGCATTTGGAGCAATTTACATTCCTTAACCCGCTCAATTCAAGTTTTGCTAGACTTTTATATAGGTAACTTTAAAACGCGAAAGTCTTAGCTCATTTGGGTTAAGAACAAGAACTTTTCGTAAGTTCCTATAATTGATCTTAGAAAGTCACTTATCAAGGGAACTATAAAATGCATTCTCTAAACTTGAAAAAGTCCAAGAAAGTGCAAGATCCTATAGGTGGCTTGAAAACCCAAAACTTTGATTTGATATAGTATTAATGAAAGCTAATCCAAATTTGGCTTAATTTTGACTCGCATGGCTAAGTATTCACGAGTCTATTTAATTAGAGGTCTTTATATAGTGAAGAACGAGAAGTGATAGAGTTAGACAAGTGATCATGCTAAACGTAGAACATGAAAATGTTCTTTCAAAAACTCATATGTTTTTAATTGTGGCTTTTTCTTCCCATAAGATCAATGCATTAGGAATAAAAATAATTGCAATAAGTAAGGTCGTACGATTTAAAAGGTTACTTAGTCTCTAGCACAAGATCGTTTAAAAGTTGCTCGGGGTTGAATAGAGTTCATAGCCAAGGCATAACTTATTGAAGCGGGACGCGAAGATTGGTGAAGATCCAAAAAGGCCCTAACAAGGCATGAGGAGCTCTATTTTGTTGCTAAAGATCCAAGATGATGTGAAGTATCATTATTCCTAAATCAATATGAAGGATCGAGACACATGACGAAAAGCAATTACTCCCCAAAAGATCATGGAGAAAGTCTATCCAAAAAGACCCTAACAAGGTATGAGGATAAATATATCCAAGTCCGAAAAGGAGGCGGATCGTTGTATATCAAAGTCCAATATAGAGATTGAAGAAAAATGATGAAGTCGTGGTCCAAATATGAAGAATCTCTCAAAAACGTCAAGTGAAGAAATTCCATATATATGAAGAGAAGACCATAATTTCAAGAACGTCTTCCCAAGATTTGAAGTATGAAGTACATGCCAAATATCCCTCCGAGAAAAGTCTCAAATCGTGAAACGAGTTATGCCAAGATATGAACTTAAGGAGATACACGAGAAGCCGTTTTAAAAGATTTTGTCCTTCGGCTAACTATCGATTAAATCGTGCTACTTTGCTTTCGGAGTAATAACTACTCAAATAAGTCAATATGAATCACTTGTGATCCATGACAAATAGTTAAAAAAATGCTACTAACCCATTTCCTTTTATAATAACTAGGATTGTGGGGAGAAAAAGTATTACACAATTTGGACGTATGAGTAGTGTTAGCATTGTGACTTGTACAAACAATGATCTCGTTTTTGCACTTAGCATGGAATGTATGACAATCAAGGATGACGAAATTTACTCTAAGGGACATTTACTTGTTTATATTCTTTGACCGTAAAAGTCACATTCATGATGAAAATCATACATAATGTCTTTACACATCTTCATAGTTATAATGCAAGTCTTTTACTCTTCAATAAAGGTTAATAACATTTGATGCTTAGATACTTTATTCTAGCATTGCGTGAGGGCACGGCAATGACTTAGTATGGGGGAGTGATGAGATGGCATTTATACATGATCTCATCGTTCTTTTCGGGCTTTAAATGCATAAAAATGTCATAAAATACCATATATATGCTTGCGTTTGTCTACTTGTGTATTTTAGGTATGGATATCGTGAAAAAGACAAAAGATCAAAAGAAACAAGGAAAAACGGACACGAGAAACGAAGCCGTACAAAGAACCGGGCCCTAATTCATGAATTATCCAAGATTAAACCTTGAAGACTTGAAAATATGCAAGATTGATCCTCAAACAATGAAGAAATGACACTTAAAACCCTTGTGAATTCATAATTACAAGTTTGGTCCCTTAAGTTTGTCAAAATTACAAAATGGTCCTTCAACTTTGAAGAAATGGCAAGATTAGTCCCTCATCAATTCAAATTTGTCAATTATGATCCCTCATGGAGTCAAAGATACATTGAAGACCTTTGAAGATCAAGAAAGTCCAAATTCAGTCCCTCAAGAATGGAGAAATGGCAAAAATAACCCTTGATATCTTTTTGGAAAAGTTTTGTGCCAAAAGTGTGAAGATGAAAACTTATTTAAAGGGGATGAAGTTTTGTTGGCAGTAAACATGTTATACACCTTTTGCCAAAGAACAAGGACCAAAGATGCCTATTTAGAAGTTTAAACTCCTAAACACGCACCAAACAATAACCCTCCCCTAAAAACGGATCTAAAGAACTTACTGTAGCACGTATGAACCCATATTTTACTTTTTACCAACAAAGGGTAAAATGAAATTGGGAGTTCCCCCGTGTGATTCACACATGCAGAAACCCATCCCAACATTAAATCCCTCTTCTCCACTCACCAATGGACCCCACACCCCAAACCGTTACCCCATCACATCACACCCTCCTCTCCAAGTAAGGATACGTGTCAAGATCAACAGCCTAGACTCTCTGCTTAACTAGTAAGCTAAAATGAACGGTGTTGATCATTTTGGACAGCTCACCAACAACAAACGGCATCAAGCACTCAAGGATAATTTGGAAAATTCACATCTAAGGTTTATGAATAGTTTTATGTTAGCATTTGCCTATAAAAGGAGACCTCAACCAGTGAGAGTCCCTTTGTTCCAGATTTTGGCTATCAGTCTTTGTAATTCCTTTTTAGTTAAATAAAATTTAAATTTCTTAAAATTTCTGAAATCTCTTTTGTGTTTATTAAAAGTTGGTGTTAGAATAGCTGAAATCTGAGTTCCATTTGATCTTTTAGACCTTCCTTAATCTTGTGGTTAAGGCACGTCTATGTTTATAAGGTTTTCAAAGGTTCAAAAACCTTGAAATCCTTGTTACTGTTTTGGTTATTCTCTTGTACTAACCCTTAGCCAAAAGCCTTAAGCTCCTTCAAGCTTGTTGACACCAAGCCTGAGAAGAGTTTTAAGCTCTTGGTTGAGTTGTTTGCTCATTTGTGTTGAAGAAATATCATAATCAAAACCTTGTTCTACTTTGAACATCAGCAGGTTTTGATCTTTCTTTTTGAAGAACCTTGGTCTTGTTCTAGTTGTTGAACAAGGTCCAAGGAGCATAGCTGGTCCTCCTAGGATGTTATGGAGGACAGGTATAATCCCTTGTTTAAGTTTCCCCTAAAAATTTCATGTTATTGCCTGTTTTTGATTTTGAGCTTTGATTTTGTGTTCTTGTGTTTGAGGTTGTGATTTTTGTGTTTGAATCTGTTAGTTGTCACATAGGAAGTGTTTTTGATTCATAAAATCAGTAGGTTATTAGTTAAAATCACAAGTTGCTTTGAAAAATGGTAGATTAAGGGTTGTTTGGGATAACAGCCTGTTTTAAATTTGTGTTATTTTGAGTTGATGCTTTGTGGTGCTTTGTGTTGGAACATATCTCATAAGTGCTAAGTGATATTTATCTGCAAGCTTTGTGCATATAAACACCTAAATCCTAAAATAGGCTCTAAAATCTTGTATACTTGTTGAAATTGGCTGTGGTTTAAGGGACATCTAGTTCTAATGATAGACTAGGGTTAACAAGTGATTAAACCTAGTTAGTTACACCAGGGAAGTAGGATTTGAGTGTTGAAATTGGATCTTTGGTCATTTATATCAGCAAAGTGTGCTTTTGTTCTTGAAGTTCATATCAGCAAGTGTAATATGCTTTGATCTTGTTCCATACCTTGTTTCAGTGATTGATTTAAGTTTGTTGGTGCTTAATCATAGTTTATATAGCTTGTGTATGCCTCTGGCTGAATTTGGAGTGCTTATTCTAGCTTAAAACTACTTAAGTGTTCATAACTGCTTAAAATCCATGTCTGTGCTAGATCTGAGCATTGTTTGATTTTTCTGTGCTAATTGGTGATACTGAAGTGTGTTTTTGTGCTTGGTTGTGACTCCTTGTGATTAACTGATCACTTGGGTGCCCTTGTCTTCCAATAAAACATACAGAATCTCTCTAAAAGCAAAGGTCAAATAGTCAAGGCAGTGGAAACCAGTTCCTACTGAAAGTTCCCCCTGCTAGTGTTAATTGGACATCAGCTTATCAATAAGCTATTTTAGCTTATTTTAACCAGCAACAACTTGGATTTTGTAATAGGTGCTCATTTAACCCATTTGTTCATACTGGAGTAATTGGTGGGTTGACTTTAGGGTTTGACTAGAAAACTAACTTAATTGACTTTTTCATAAGTGCTTATTGGCTTATTCCAGCTTATTGGTTTTGCTTATTGGATTTTGGTTGATTGTTTTGGCTTATTGAAGTCATTTGTAACATTTTGCAAGTTGAATCAAGTCCTGAGGTTCCCTAGAACTGAAACCCGACTATTTTGTCTTTTAGTGGATTTGTACTTTGCTTATTTCTGGCTTATTGAGTGTGCTTTTTCAAAATTTCTTTTTACAGATCTCTTTAGTATCCCAAAAGAAGGTTGTGTGTCAAATTAGAACTTATGGCATTAGCTTATTGCTTAATGGGCTTAATAGCCCAATAAGGATAAGCTGTTTGTTCATTTAGCTGTGATAAGCTCACTTTTAGCTTTTGGGCCTTTAGAGTTTTGTGTTTAAAATTGAATTTTGAATCAGATAGTGCTTTTCTAAGTCATTTGGGCTTATTTTGACTTTTTGGGCTAAAAAGCCCATTAAGGTGGACTGTTTTTGCTTTTAGCCCATTTGGGGGCCCAATAGGGGTATTCTGGTCATTTCACTTTCATTTTCTGATTATTTAGGTTAAAATAAACTAGTTTGCAAGTTTTTAGAATTTTTATAGTTTTTGGATTTTTAATTTTATTTTATTATTATTTTTCAAATTTCACATTTTTGCACTTTTTATATTTTTCTTAGCTTAAATACATTAAAATAGGATTTTTGCAACTCTTAGATTAATTTTATAAGCTTTAGATTAATTTTTATAATTATTTTAAGATTTAATAGTTTTTAAATCATTTTAAATAGTTTTTCTTAGTTTAAAAATTTATAAAAAATAGTTTTTAATCTTTTTAGGTCATTTTAGAGGTTTACCAATTGAAAATTTTTTATTTGAGCTTTTTGATAATTAATTTGATTTTTAGGGCTTTAATTAGCATTTAAAAATTAAATATTTAATTAATTAAAAGGTTTGAAAAAGTTTTGATCATTGGTAAACTCTTAGTTTATTTATTTTGATTTTTGGTGAATTTTTGGTTATTTTTAGAATTAATTTTTTTTTTGTACTTTTTACGGTTTTACGTGTAGTCGTAGTACTAATTAATTTCACGTCTTCGTCATCCTCTTTTCTCATCCCCTTCTAACCAATATTAATCTCAAACCTTGCTACATCTTAATCACACACATATACTTCATTGGGAAACAAACTTTCACCTTAGGGTCATTAGTGCTTGATTTTCCTAAATCATCACTTAATACTTACCGCTCATATACGCTCTTTTTCCTAAAAGACGTATTTTACTACAATCATTACTCATGACATGTTTGTAAATGGTTTTGTGAAAGAAAATGGAGTGAGTGATGAAGAATATTGTGAGATCTTGGAAAACTGTTAGCTACTTATCACAGAAACTGCAATATGGTCTAAGGCTTATTAATAAGCTGAAATCTCACTCAAATCTTAATACTGTAGAATTTCCTATTAAAGACTGAAAGTTTGGATGTTAAGCTACAAGTACAAACAGATTTCATTCAAAATCATCAATAAATAAAGAAAAGCCGTGGAATCAAAATGAGCAAGTTTTACTGATGAATTTTATAAAGCACTTGACCCAAACTTTTTAAGTGCAATTTGCCTTTTTGACCTTTATTTGGACTACAAAGCTTAACCAAAGTGCTCACACTAACTGAGTAAGTGACAATGAGCTAAAAGTAACAGGTTTAACAAGCTTATTCACCAAACTTGATCCAAAACCAAACACCACTTTAAAATCTTAATATTGAACTTTATCAAAGACTTTTTGAGCAATTGGCTAAGACAACTAAAGGCTTTTATTAAGACTTGTTCAAATGATGATATGAAATGGTTTAGAGTCAAAATCTAACAGGTTTACTTGTTAAACAACAAAATGAGTAGCTAATGAAAAATGACTGATGAAAGATCGAATTTTAACCAAGTAAACTTAATGAAAAGCTGTTAAACTACAAGTAAGCTATCAATCCAACAATATTACACTACAATCAAGCTAATTACACTCTCAGTTCAACATTTAAGAGTTACACTAAGTATTTAGCATGCATGGACAATTTAGGGGAATTTAAAATAAGAGAATGATTTCCTTTTAGCTATGTGCCTCCTTTAATAGAGTAGAGAGGCGCTGAGTCTTCTAAGGACAACTAAATCATCATGAATCATCCACTAATCACCATCATATCATCACCATAATCTGCTACAATCATCACCCTGCTACACTGCTTCAAATGGACTGAAAATGAATTGCAAAGTAATTCTGAACCAGCTGCAAGTCTTTAAAACATCAATCAACTTCCATTGATCATGGATGATCAATAGAAACACACAGTAACACTAGGATTATAGTAATGTAGGTTTAAGGAAGAGATTTGAGTGAAAATGAAGGGTAAATTTTATTAATGGTGGGAAAATCTGTTACAAAGTTGTTACTAACTGACTAACTAACTCTTAGAGGTTGTCAAACACCTAAGAGTAGTAGCTAACTACTTTGATAAACTGGAAATGAGAGAGAATTGAAAAGTGTGTGTTTTGACACCTACAAGCTACACCTTACAAATGAAGACTACTGGGTGTATTTATAGACTGAATTGAGAGTGTGTTGGGGATGGTTGACGTGTCCAAGCAAATAAGAATCCTCGACATGTACTAATTT
Organism: Glebionis coronaria; assembly: GCA_025667525.1. Lineage (NCBI taxonomy): Eukaryota > Viridiplantae > Streptophyta > Magnoliopsida > Asterales > Asteraceae > Glebionis > Glebionis coronaria. The sequence goes on along the minus strand of JANFOE010001134.1, from coordinate 156,265 downwards.
GGCCAATTGCAAATTCCACCTCATGAACACATTTAGAGATTTTTGAATGAATGAACTTCAGTCCAATTAAGTTGTTGGGTTGAATTCCTTGTTTGATTCCGAGCATCTTTCATGTTTATATCTTCACTTGATATGGATTGTAGTGAAATCTCATTCCTGGACTTGAATGAGTTTGAAGATGATACGTGGCATGTTGTGATTCGTCTTTATCAGCTCACACGGATCATTATGCACCTTGGATATATTAAATATTGCATGGAAGTTCCTATTGGCTGAAATAAAGATGAGTGGGTTTTACTGTGAAGATTCAGTCATTTATGACTGGCGGCTGCTAGTGGGGCTAGGTGGCAATCCATGTCACACTCTTTCTTTGTTCTCATTGGTCCGTTCCATCCTCACACGGATCAAACCCACACTTTAGCCACATTTTGTCACTTTTAACCCTTGTAGTTTAGACAGAATAGAAAGTAGGCCCCAAGCTTTATTTCTTTGGCAATTTTGATCCTTTGACTTTCATCTTGAACATTTGAAGCTCTTTGACTTGTTTGACTTGAAGGTTGACCAGATTTGACTATGATCTTGAGTTTCTCAAATTTGCACTTTAGTCCTTCATCTTTTGAATGTTGTCAAGATAGGTCCTTTTCTTTGCAAGGCTTGTCACTTTTAATCCTTCTCTTGTCTTTTATTTATATTTTTAGCTTGATTTCACTTGTTTGTTCCAAATTTGTATCCTTGTTACCTAAACAAGCACAAACACAAAACATACCCCATAATACTGCTTTTATGTATAAAAGTTAGGTATTTGCTATGTGTTTTAGGGTGATTTGTGATATTAATGATATGAGATTTCACTCATATCAGCCACCGTATTGAAGGTAGCACACACCAAGTTGTTGGCGACCGATGTACGAAGAGCCCACCGGAAGTGGTATGCTTGCTCTTCGGCAGTACCTACTACTTTGCCAAGAAAACCAGCCAAACGAAGAAAGCATTGCATGAACTCGTTGCTGTTATCCCCAGCTCTCTGCCTGATTCCGTGGTACTCTCTCTTCAGCTTGTCATGCTCAGCCTTTGGGAAAAACTGTCCCATCACTAACTCCCTGAACTGAGCCCAAGTCAAACCAGCCACCCAATTGTCACCTCCCTCAGACTGCTTGACTGCCTTCCACCATCCCAGTACATCACCTTCGAACTTGTAACAGGCCAACCTCGACTTGAAGACGTGGTCACAACCCATTTCATCGAATATATTCTCGATCTTAGCCAACCAGCTTTCAGCTTAACTGGGGCTATCAGTTCTCTCGAAGGATCAAGGACATTGCTTGTTGAATCTCTCCAGCCATATGACCAATGTTGCTGGAGGAGGAGGAGGTACTGGGTGCTGTTGCTGATTGTTGGCAGCCTGCACCTCAGCCCTGATTTCGTTCCTCAGCTGAGGAAGCAAAGCTTGCATCGCAGCTTGGACTGCGACATTGAGTTGTTCCTGCTCACGTGTGAGAACCATCTGACAGTATAAAAAAAATTACATGATTAAACTGATCAAACATAAAATATATACATAAAAAAATTTTATTCCAATAAATCATGAGAAAATTTTATGTAGGAAAACTAGTACATGAATGCATGATGCAATTTAATGAAAACTTTTATATGCGCTAGAGTGAACGCCTATGGTCAGTTCACTCAAAACAAAAGACATGGCGAGGGGACGCCAATGGGTCGGTCCCAAGGTTAAAAGTTTCGATAAAAGCACATGCGACTAAATAGGGTCAGTCCTGTACCAATCATTACTTAGTCATAAACCTGCGACAATGAAATATACATGAATGCATGAAAACAATGAATTCATGAAAACCGACTGTCAGTTCTAGGAAGACCATAGTGAGTACCCACTAATCACAGGCCGTGTTTTTAGAGCCTACAGGTCGAAGCCTTGGTTTTGATACCATAATTGTAACACCCTATTTTGGTAAATGGAATGTCACGCGTGATTATGGCGTGTCATAAAAGCATACAAGGAAAATGTCGTAATACAATACATGACCATAAAAGGAAATACCAGAAACAAACATCGGTACCCCAAAGTATAAGCTCATCACACGCAAACATAAGTACTTTAAAGGAAAAGGACAAAACAATGTCCATAGAAATAAGTAGCAAAATGTATGATGAAATGCATAAAGTAGAGAAGGCTAGAAAGCTTCCATGCACGTACGCTTAAAGTCTACGAGTGCCCTTGAGTACCTGCCGTTTGGGAACATGAAAGGAAAACGGCTGAGCATAACGCTCAGTGCATGGATATACAAGTATGACATGGAATAACATAAGCATATAAGACTACTAGCAGCGGAATAACATAATTTCTAAGTAATCTGGATTCATGTTCATAAAACTGGTTTTATAGTTTGAAAAGACTTATGTTTCTATGAAAATCTGTTTTAATTAGCCAATTAGCCCATATATGTCATGAGGTTCCACCGTGCGTGAATACTTGGACGAGAGACCTCGTCATGCAATTAGAGGGGTAGCCTATAATTAAATAGTTTGGGTAGGAGGGATCAACTCCTAGTGAAGGATGCAAGGCACACACCGCATTCACTCTGGTAATACTGCTAAACATGTAACTAGGATGCACCCATACGCCTCACATGATAATATAATATAATTGCCAAAACTAAAAAGGGACGCCACGAGCAAACACTTTGCCGTGGGGAAGTCATAACACTGGTGCCTCCAGTGTTATGGTTATGGTACCTCCATAACTAGGTGACACTGGTCATGCATGTATATGGCTTAGGCTCTTAATCTAACATAAGTATCAAACATATAAAACAAATACTGGGAAAATAGTTGGCTGCAGAGGGGAAATCCGTACCTTAAGTCTAGTGAACGAAGAAGACGAACGGAAGAGAGTCCTACTTCGATCTTACTAATGCTACATAAATAGTATACGTGTATAAGTATTCTGATTACTGAGTACGTAACTGACTTTATATCATGTTCTAGCTTGTTTTATATGTTCATGTCTTGTTTTACTGATTTTAACGTTATGTTGTGTTTATCATGTATTATGTATATTCTGATTAAGTATTACTTGTATGCCTTGTATTATTATACTTGTTGTGTAATAATAAGTAACTTTCTAAAAATATAAGGTTTCCTAAAATATAAATTTCCAAAAATAGAAAGTTTCCGAAAATAGAAAGTTTCCAAAAATATATTAACTGCTTAAAATAGATCAGTTTCTAAAAATTGAAAGTTTCCAAAAAATAGTAAGTTTCCTGAATTAGAAAGTTTCCATATTTAGAATTAAGCTGAATTAATATCATAAGTCATGTAGTTATATATGATAGTTTATTAATATTATTCTGTTAATTGAATAAACTATAGGTTATACGATTTAATTAAATATAAGCATGATTTAATTAAATTAAAGTGAATAAAAATACTTAGGTTAAAACATGTATTAATACTATATTAATATAACCTAAGTCATGATTATTAATTAATTATATATCATGTTTAATAATTAATTAATACTATAGTGTAAAATAAATAACTAAATACTTAGGTTAAAACATGTATTATTTAATAATAATAATAACCTAAGTTTCATGTTTAATTAAATTAATTATAAGTCATGTATTAATTAATTTAATTATCTTGTAAAAATAATATACTTGTAAAACTAATTAGACTTGTAAAAATAAATCATGAACCGAACCCGTGTGTTATCTAAATAAAACATGTCATGAACCGGACTCGTGAAACCCGTGAACCGGTCTGAACCAAACACCCCCCAAAACAATGGCAAACCGGCTGAGCCGGTTGCCCCTAATTTCGGTAAACTTCCACCGGCTTAAGCCGGTGGTCTTGACCCTCTCGACTATCCGCTGTCACCAAGGTTCCCACCGGTTGTAGCCGGGGGTCTCCCCTGCGCTGCGCTGCGTTCCCCCTGATAGACCAACCTAGCCACCAGTTGGGCCGGTGGTGTTGGTTTGATTGCTGCCGAGACCCATAAACCACAAGGACACCCCCGACGTATGTCGGGGTGCCTTGTCCCTTCTGTCGACTGAACCCCACCACACCGAGACATGTGTCTCGGTTTGTGTGCGAACCAACGACGCCGAGAACCCTTGGCTCTCGGTTTGTGTGGCGACCGAAACAAACAAACCCGAAACACCCTTAATTATTTACCCACCATGATTTTAACATGTTATTTAATCTTGTTTTAATACCCATGATCATATGTTCATCATAAAACAAAATAATTAAAAAGAAAAGGTTTTTACGGATTACCAAACACGTGGAATAATTAAAGAATGATCACACGAACACACTCTTGAATTCTTGAGCAAAAATCAAACCAAACACCTCCTTGTGGTGTTGTAGCTACTGGCCAAGAGAGAGAGAGAGAGAGAGAGAGAGAGAGAGAGAGAGAGAGAGAGAGAGAGAGAGAGAGAGAGAGAGAGAGAGAGAGAGAGAGAGAGAGAGAGAGAGAGAGAGATTTAGGGTTTTTGATTTTCTGTAAAATTCTGTAAAGTGAAAAATAATGTTTCCCTTATATGTTGTTTAGTAAAATCAAATGGGTTGGGCCCCTCTCTTCTTCTTGTGCCGCGACATGTAGGGCCCACCAAGGGAAACCCGAAACCTTTTCTCGTGTCTAATTGTTACGTGTTCGTGTGTTCGTGTTTACGTGTTACGTTTAATTATTCGTGTTATTATAATTACTTCTACGTAACGATATTTATCGTATTAATAATATACGTAAATACATAATTATATGTTCGTGATACTTACGTTCATGATTTCATGTTCGTGATTATAATTATTATTGATAATAATTATCGTGTAATAACACATACTTAATGCTTATCGTGTAATTATACGTACGTAACTTCTGAAATTTCTAATCGTGACACATGTTCATGCTATAAAAAGAAAGTTTTAATATGTACGTATGTTTACTAAGGGTACTATTCATGGTAAAAGTATGCGGGTTTTACACGTACTATTCTAAAAAAAACACGTTGCATTTTCAACATTTAAATGCACGAAATGAAAATTAAAAATTTAATCTACAATTGAAAATTAACAACTAACTAGTAACAAATTACAAAAAAAAAATACAAAATACAAGTTTAATAAAACTAAAATCAATCTTGCAAAACAGAAAATACAATTTCAAATATTTAAAGGAAACTAACGAATTAAATGCTACACGTTCAATTTGCTAAATGAATTGAAATCGAAAAATAGTCACGCCATGTAAAGACTGAAACTAGCCCAATAAGCATTGATAAAGCCCAACAATTAAAGTTTAAAGACACAAATAAAATCTATTAACAGAAAAGGTATACAGTTCTAGAGAACTCTAACAAAGGACTAACGGACTGTTAACTAATGTACCTACTAAACAATACAGGACTGTGGTTGAAATGGAGACTTACAACATAAGAGTTCAAAATTGTCTTTTCCCTAAAGCTTCTGTAGTTCAAAGTCCAAACACTTTGCTAGTATGATTCTAAGCTCCTACCATTTTTAATTAACCATTGATTAATTGTGAAATCTTTTACCTATCTTGTCTATCCTTCCAATTCTAAATTATACTTCAAGTACTCCATCAGCAGATCGAGCTCAAATATCAAAAGCTGTCCATGTCAAACTGTAAACTGGATTGCCAAACACAAGTTCTGGGATTATGACAGAAATCTACTAAGCTATATGAAAACTTAATGATCAAAACCTGAAAACCGAACACTACCAACAGATTTATCAAAGGCAATATCTTGTCCTATTATCCAAACAGTAGCTCACTGAAATTATACGTTATACACATGAAACTCAATTAAGCTACACAAAGTTATCAAATCCAAACTCATTAACAGTCCTATGCATGAACTCTTTTAACTATTGAATAAAACGAAGGTGTAGGACTTAAGCTATATATCAGATATGTATACAACTAAAAATTAAAGCAAGAAGCACTTAAATTCTCACCATAATTAAGCTCATATTAGGATTAAACTAACAAAGTAGAAAAATGAAATAAGCGCTTAACCATTTCATATGAAGATCAGTCCTTTGATGAGAAGTTTAGCGCTGAGCTAACTTATCCATCTAATACTGCTTATCTCGAACACCGATTTAAAACTAAGCTCGACTTATTGAAAACAGGAACCTGCAAATCTGTTATCCTGCAAAACTGAACAAAATTGAACACTTGGATTCTAATAACAGTAGGTTAGTTCTAAAATTATACCTAAACAATCTCAACTACACGAAACCATCATGAGCTTACCGAACTCACATCAAAATAACAGTTTACTACGTATTACCATCAATCAACTGCTGTACTAAAATCTGGCATAAAACTGAACCTATGCGATCTTAACGAATCAACCGTAACTATTTCACTCAAAAGAAAACGTTATAGTTTATTAGCTAAATCCTACTCTATTCAAATGTGACACCCTAGAATCGAGGTCATTAACGATACCCTAAATTACGCTAATTTTTGAAATTTTTGATAAATTTTAATTTCTATAATTATAAGTATTTTGGTTAGAGCCGATGTTCGAGGTTATAATTTTTACGTTTGACGTTTTGAGAAGGACGATGACGATTACGATCCCGAGGGATGCCCAATTTTATATAATTTTTGACGATTTATCGATAATGTAATTTCTCGAGAATTTTATTTACGGTTCGTGTTAAGTTGAGTCGTGTGAGTTTTATAGCCTTCCAAGTACATTTAAAGTATCCCAAAAATATTTTGGAGCATTCGGGAAGATTTCCGACTCCCGTAAAATTTTCAAAATTGACAATTGAGTCAAACCCGCAAAGTTTTGAGGTTGTTTTCTATTTAAGGACAAAAGAAACTAGAAATTGCAACAAGGTCCCTCCTAACTAACAAAAGGGGGCAAAGTGGACAAACACACAAACACACACAAACATTTACAAGAAAAATCAAACACTCCCTCCCCTTGTCTCTCTCAAAACTCACGGCACACCTCAAACACACAAAAATCCACCAAAAATCTTTTCTACTTGATTTTTCAAAAATCTAAGGTTAGACCACGCTTAGTTTGGTCATTACCCACCTATTCATGTAATCAAATCCAACATGCATTGATAAAAATTTTTCAAGATTTTTCATATGATCCAAAATTCGTTTTTGTGGCAAATTGAGCTAATGCATGTTTATTTTGAGTGTTATGGAAGTATAAACACCATGAAAACCCACCAAAATTAATTTGGTTGTGGTGATTTGGTCACCCAAACCCCACGGCAAAGGGGTGTTTGGGGGAGCCATGGTGGTTGATGAGTATGCATGTTATTATTGTGTTTGGTTAGTTGTTTTATGATGATTTACATAGGTGTTACTACTTGCATGTGTATTTTTCTTTGATTTTGATATTGAGATTGGTTGATCAATAGGGGTAGGATGGAAGTTTGATGTTAGGATATGTTTGGGAAGTCTTAGGATGATGTTTAGTGTTGGTTAGAAGTCTTGGAATCGAGTCTAAGCGTGTTTTTGGTATAGTCATTTTTAGGCAGAAACATTTGGTCTATTTTGGAAAAATGATTTTTGTTCCAAGTCTTGAAAACTAAATATAGTGATAGAGGGTTTTTCTAGCTTTAATTTGGTATAAGGTAGAGCCCGTGACTCAAAACGAGCTAAAAGTTATGACATTTTAAAGATCGGGTACCGGGAGACGAGGACTTTCACAATCCGGATTTGTGTAAAGTTTTAGTCAAATCCCGAGGGTCACAAGTATAATTTGGTGAATGATCAAGGGTCAAAACTTGGTCCCTAACCTGTACAAATGAGTCTATATGTTGACTTATGAGTCAAGGAAGTCAAAGGTATTTTTCATATAAGTCAAAGTGGTCAAAATTGGTCGAAGCGCAATTTCAGCCCGTAAAATGTAGTCGTGGAAATGAGTTGCGTGACGGGTCGTAAAAGTGAAAACTTTTGTTGGACTTAAAAACATGTTATCTACAGGTCATATAGGATTTTTGGAAATTTTTTCAAATTTTATAAGTGCGGTTTAATAAGGTAAAACAGCCCGTACTTTAGTCAAGTACCGGCGAGAACGTGTAAAAATGGACGACGTAGGTTATAAGAATGAATGGAATAAAATGAATGATACTTGTTGTTTTTGTTTTTGGCGTGAGTTATATTGGTCATAAGTGACTTATATATATGTATTTTATACAGTACCGTAAGTATTTAAATGAGATTACTCATTACGCGTTATTTGTGATAGGTGTTGATTTACCCGGGCATCCGTTTCATCGTCAGTGAACACTCCTCGAACTACCGACTACTTAATATCTAAGGTGTGAATTTATAGCCTCGCTTATATTATTTCAAATTGTTTTACCCGCGAGGGAAATGCATGCTAGTTTTTAAAAGGAACGTATATCATGAATGATTGTTAGACCCGAAAGTTGCCTTAGAAATTGTGTTGAGTACCAAAGTTGCAAAAGTCCCTAAATTCATGAACTATTAACTATTGTCTTGCCCTTGCGAAGGGGGAAATAGCCGCTTATGCAATTTGTAGTACTACGGGGTTGACGACCCAATGCTAGCCGAGAAGCTGTACTTATAGTAAGTTCTGCGGTAGATTATTTTGTATGAGAAATAAGGTATAATTGCAACTGATGCCTTTAGAGGGGCACTGGTTTCATCTGAATCATGCCGGTATATTTACGCGGGTGATTGAGTTAACGGATTAGTGTCATGAGCTTAAACACAATTGTCAGTATCCTGATTATAGTTTGTTTGATCGACAAGACTATAAATGATCACGAATGGTTTTTACTATATATACGTTCAAATGGATTGAAAAACCTATGAATTCCACTCAACGTTTTCGTTGACCAAATTTTGGCATGTATTTCAGGTAACCGCTGAGCAGTAGGATGGAGCATGCATGGGATGGATGTTGTGTGATCGGCTTGGTGTCCGCTTGTTTTTCCCTCCTTTTCTACTTAAACAATTTCTATGTTTAATGTCATGTGGTTGTAAAACTGAAGTTTTTGGGGTTGAGATTCATGGGGACCGAAACGCTAAACTCTGTGCACTATTTGGGGTTGGGAAAACTGTGGACATGTATTATTTAACAATTTTAAATGTTGAATTTTTAAGATGACGTCTTTTTAGCGTCGTTTGATATCTCTTGTGTGCAATGAATACTGTGTAGCACCCATTGTTGTAGTTCCGCTGCGCATAACAATTGTGGGGGTGTTACATCAAACAATAAGTAAACTGTAAACAGTTAATCTAATACCTGAAAGAACTAAACCTCTAAAAGTACCTCGCACTACTTTTTTAGAACAGTAGATAAGAAGTAACAGAATTCAACAAGTACTTATGCTACATAAAACTGTGGTGTTATCAAGAACTAGAGAAACAGTTAAAGTCCAAATTGAACAACATTTAAACTTCACAAACAAACTACCACAGTTGGCTCAACGTCATTGCTAAAACAGCCTAATAAGCTGTTCGAATGAACAGTAACTCCTCAAAAACATTCTCTCCAATGAACAATATTACGGCAATCTCAACTAAAAACAAACTCTTAACCAACTATATCAATCGCCTTTGATAGAAAGTAACAGAATTTAAAAGATTTAACAGAAAGCTTTAGAAAGCTTTGGGAAATTTCATTAATGGAGGTAAAATACGAATAGGTTACAGAATTAACAGAAAGACTCAACAAATTTTTTAACTAATGAGAAAACATTTAACTAATCTACTCCTACTAACTAATCTAACTAACTGTGTGAAAATTACACATCTATTCTAACCTATCTAAATGAAGTGATCTTCTTGGTATTTATAGAGGTTGAGAGGAGGTGAGATGACGTGTTCAATCCAATCAACTCGTGCCACGTGTAAATACGAGATTAGGGTTCTTCCATCTTCATTCCAGAATTTGGGCGTTTCTCCAATTCTTGATGTTGATCAAATTAAGTATCATCATCTTGTACAGGATAAAATGTAGATCAACTTTGCTATTTAAATCTTCTCTTGATTCCTTGTAAAACTCTCTCTATGAATTGTCTTTAAGAACTGAGAAGGATGATAAACTTGTTCTTTTCTCAAGTATTTTCTCTCTCTTGTTTTGGGTATGAAGATGACCCAGGGTGTGTCTTTAACCAGATTAAGTTAAACAAATATTTTTGCTCTTAAGTCCCTTCATTATTATCTTTTATCAAAAGTGTTAAAAGCTTTTAAGCAAATCTCTTTTTCATCCTGTGTCTCTATGAAAGTTACAACTTAATCCCTCCATCTTTGTAATTATGTCATGATTGGTCCTTGAAGCATCTTTCGTCTTTTTCTTCGTCTTTTGTCATATAAATCCCTTGAAAACGCACGTTTGCTTTATAATGTATCTTTTTACCTGAAAACACATAAACACAAAATACCCACGCAATTCTGATAATTTACAGTTAAATATAATGTATTTGGCTGTGTTTTAAGTGGTTTTTAGGTCATAACTGATGAGTGTTTTTACACTTATCAGATGTATTGCACAACCCATCACAGATAACTCAAATATCTCTAAAAAGATATTTGTTTAGATCACACAGAGATCAACATGTTATCTATCAATTTATTCACTCTGAGTAAATTGGTATTGAATTGGTGGCACTCCTCTACAGCCTCCGATCACTAATATCCAAAATGCACAATCGAGTCTAGAGCCATTTGAGATCGTCAAATATCTCATTAGGACACACTTCCATATTTACTTGCTTCTTCACACACTGTGAAAAGTAAGAAAGGTATTAAGAGTCCAACGCAAAATCTTCATGATCTTGCCTGAACATCCGAGTAATACACAAGTATTTACAATGAAGATGGAAACCCTTCTTGAGGGAACATAAAAAATTTCATGGTAGGTGACTTGTGCGATTCTTTATGAATCAAACTTGTGATAACTGGAAAGCAACAATGGTTTAATTCTTAATTGAATTTAAACATGTTCCAGGCCTCTACGTAATATCTTAATGATCTTTCCAGAACACTCAGAGTGACACTCTTAAGTGTTCACGGTGATGAGTGGAAATCCTTCTAGTGTTAACGTCAAACAACACTTGGTAGGTAACTTTCAAGTTTCTATATGAATCGAGCTAGTGAAAACTGGAAAGCAAAGATGCTGCGATTCTTTAATGAATCAAACTTGTTACAGGAATCGGAATTGACGGCTTCAATCATGAGGATAACATTATCCAAATGACTCACTCTTTACGTTCGCAGTCGGATTTGGACGATCGAGTAAAGAGAACGGGTTTACCCACAAAATCTTGTCAAGGAGGTTCTTAATTGAAACTACATATCACAAGTACGATATTTTATATCGTCCAACGGTCTTCAACGACCGGAGGTAAAATGCTACCTAATTAGAATTTAATGTTCAAAGCCATTTCGTTCGTGTCTACTTATGTTGCGACATTTGAAGACGGTGGCGTTGCGGTGTCCAAGAAGAAGTCGTCCCCACATGATTATATTTTCAACATTATATACTTCAACAAATTCAAGAAATCTTAAAAGTCAAGTCTTCCGTTGTATCAAACTCTGAAGCTTTCAAGAATTACAAAGGTATAATTATGTGGATGAAGTCACGAAGAGGAGAATATCACAAGTGATGAACAAGATCATGGCAAGAGATACATGTTCAAGATTGATATCAAATATCACATCAACATATTCACCAGAAAAGAAAAAGAAAAGAAAGACGAAGACTACGAGCTCAAGACAAGCATAGTATGCTAGGTTCATTTTGATTGTATTGTAGCTCGGATAACCCCCTTTTACTTTGGAGTGACCTCCCTTAGGGGGAGATTGTTTAAATACGTTTTTACGTATTAGAAAGGATCGGTCACTCCAACAATATATTTAGTTAGTAGCTCGTAGTCATTGTTAAGTTTATTAAACAAACAAGGCCAATCCCGGTCCATCATATGTAAACCGGGGGCCTAACATGTAAGCCCAAGCCCATTACAAGGCTTGGGTATATAAACCCTCTCCTTTGATGGAGAGGGTATGGTTTTACTCATAATTTACACATAGTAAATGTGTGTTTCTATACATTCTCTGTCTAATGTGTGTGTGATTCTACCATCTCTCTACTCTCTCTATAATATAAGCAAGATTTACAACATCCTAACAACATTAACATTCAAAACTGCTGCATCATAATGTAAATTTAGTGCATCACACATACAAACTCTAATTGAGACATTTCGTCGAACACTTTGTATGCAAGTTTCCTAAACACGTAATCAATACATTTTTTGTACATATTGTTCCAGGTCAAGAACAAACATCCTTTAACCAAATCATGTTTACATACGATCACTATACCCTAGTAAAGAATCGATATAGAAACAATCGATGTAGTAACAAATGATGCAGTTACCAAATCAATCTAGTAACAACTCGATGTAGTAATAATTTTTTATTGCGTAACCTTTTTAATAGAGATTCCGATCTTGAAAAGTTGATATGGTAAGAATATACATGTGATTAGGATGCGTCGTCGTGAATTACACATTTATGGTTAGGATAATGGATTGAAAGGTTTAAGCTTTATGTGTGTCGATGAATATATTTTTAAGAGAGAGAAAATGAATCTGAGAAGTTATTCGTGGGTAGAAGAATGGCTATATGCTAAATACATGTTATGAAATTGCCCTTGATGTTTATAGTATTTACAATATTGCCATCTCCCTTTTTGATCTAGATTTTTTTTATCCAATGGTTGAGAGGGCTTCCTACCCTTTTTATTATAAGACTTTTTTTTATTATAACCCTACCCAAACTTATTATTATTAATTAATAATATTATTCCATGTTTATCATAAGTTATTATTAATTAATAATATTACATATTTCATGTATTAAACTTTACCTTAAAATGACATTAATTAATTAACCCAAGTTTTAATTAATTAAATTAATGAACATGAATAATTAAATTAATAATATTTTAACATAACATGGTTTATTTAAATAAACATTATAACCTAAGTCATATTTTAATAAAACCATAAAATAATCAATAAAAACAATTAATAAAATGATAACATAAAGTATTTTTCATATAATGGTTTAATTACATGTTCTTGTAAAAATGTCAAGTACCCGAGCCCTAAAACCCGAGACCGACAACCGAGCACCACAGCCTAAAGGCTGAAGCCTCTCGTTGTCGTGCCTCTTCCGAGCCAACAGCCCCACACCGAGAGCCAAGGCTCTCGGTTTGCCACTGCTGCCCGAACAAACACCCCTGCTGCGACAACCTTGCCACCGAGACCAACTTTGACTCGGTTTCCCATTGATAGGCCAAGTTCCCCTCTGTGAGGTTCTTGGTCCTTGCGGCTGACAGCATAACACCACCACCGTCAACCCTATGGTTGCGGCTGGTGGTAAAAAACCCACGCCGACTCCCACTTGGGGTTGCGGCTGTTGGAAAAACCACACCATCAAGACCTTGGTGGGTCTCGGTTGGCTGCTATTGGGCCAAGACCCGAACCCCCGACCCTTGTTTTGATTAATTCTTGCTTGATATATGATTATTACATGTTTTCCGAGATTTGTTTTTAATTATCATACGTAATTAAATAAAAAACAAAGAAAAGGATTCGAGTGATACCGAATGCGTGTGAATAAAAAGGAATGAACGAACACGATACCGTTGTTTAAACAACGATAAAAAAACAATAATCCTCCTTGTGCTCTTGTTGATCGTCGCGGCCAAGAAAATAAAAGGAAGAGAGAAAAGTGTTTTAGGGTTTTTGTAAATCTCTGTGTTTTGATGTTTATGAATCCTTATTAGTTTACATAAGGATTATTATTGGATTGGGCCTTTGGGCCCCTCTTTCTTGCTTGTTTGGACGCGGACACACACACACACATATGTACACATTCATTTATTTTTGTGACTTAATTTGTTATCGTATGTGTTTGTTTAATGTTCTTGTATTTATGTCTTGCATATTTTAAGTATTATACATGAATACTTATCGTGCACTTACATGCATGTTTACATACGTAATACTTAATATAATTAATTAATATACTTAATGTTCGCATTTAATACTCATGATTCATGGCATATATTAATTAATTTGAAAGTTCAAATTTAACCGTTGCATTTAATGATCTTAGGGTTTTTAAAGCGGGTTTTACACCTCCACCCAGACTTATATAATTAGAGGTCACCCCTCTAATTGCATGACGAGATTACCCCTCTATGTATTCATGCACGTTGATACCTATCATGACCTATATGAGCTCTTTAGAATGTAAATTACATTTCATGTATTAAATTAAGACTTTTCAACTATAAATTAGTATATAAAACATGTTTCAGGTTTTCCAGGATTTACACATAGTCCGCTGCATTTCATATAATTTGCTTATATTTCAGTCATTCTATTTCATGTCATTATATCCGTTCGCTGAGCGTATTGCTCAGCCTATTTTCTTTCCATGTCCCATACGGTTGGTAGACAGGGAGGAACTTGAGAAACTGAGAGTACGTGCATAGGATGAAAGCTACCTTAGACTTCTTTTCCTTTTGCATTTCATATACTTATGCTTGGTTGGACAATGTTTAGTCCTTTTCTACATTCTTTATTTTATGCATGTGTGAGCTTATGTTTGGGGACCGATGTTTGATTCTGATTTTCCTTTATGGTCATTTATGTTTTAAGACCTATTACCTTGCATGTTTTGATGACACGCCATAATTATCATGTAACAGTCTACTTATCAAAGTGGGGTGTTACATTTGGTCTCCTTTAACACAACTCGTTGTAACACGAAAACCTTATACTAGGCGCATGATATCTTGGTTATATACATTGTATACTATGCATCATTCATTTTCACCACATATCATTCTTGTACAAACCATACTCATAAAGACCTTGTACTAAGTTCTAGCCCATACCATGGGAAGCATATACAAATCGAATACCATCTTAATCTTGTTAGCTTAATATAAGTTCATTTGACTAGTTTATAATACTTAACACACTCTCACATTTACAAGCTAACACTATATCCATCCTTCTTCTTTCTCTTTTACCAACGAGAGTATCAACACCCAAAACCAAGTCTTTTTCTCATTCACTTGTAATCTAAACATATAAAACCTAGAACTCCCTCACGTTTGACTTAAGGCACGAACTACTCACGTCTGCAAAAAGAACAAGAACAGGGGAGAAGCATTTGGGTTTAAGGACGAGTGAGCTAGGGTTTGCATTCAAGGAAGGGTTTTGAGGTCGTTTTATAAACATAGCATAGTGCTAAGGACCTTAGTAAGTCTACATTCTTTATTTTCACCTATTTTTATGACTAGTAACATTACACGAGTTGGTTTTAATCAAGATGAACATGTAAAAAGAGCTAACTTAACCATTGTTTACATTTGAACTAAGTCTATATATATCTCCACATATATACGTCTAGATGTACAAATAAACTCGATGTATAGACTAGGGTTATGTTATATATACGAATGACTAAGTTGCATGTTGAACTCGACGTAAAAACAAGACATATTCGACCCTTAAACCATGCGAATACACATGAAAACATTTATAGTAACACTTGGGGTTTTGTTGGGCTTATGACCTAATAATATCTAAGAACCATATCCCATTCACGAGACCCTTGACCCATAAGCCCAAATAGCCAACGACTATTTATTTAAGTGGTGGAAGAAACATATAAGCTCATAAGAGCACATGGAACCCGTTTTGTATTTTCGAAAAACTTATAAACACTTAAATGTTATCGGGCCCTAAAACTTTACTATTCGGCCAATTAGCAAAATATTATCGAGAGTCCAAAGACTAAAACATTTTACCCATAAGCTATTAATAAGCCGACGGTTTAACATTTGGTTTAAAAAAATCATTAAGCTCGTAAGAGCTTATTGAGAGCTTATCATGTTTTAAAATCACTTTTGGACCATTCAATTCACAAACGAGCCTTAACCATATGTTTACTAGGCTCAATAAGCCGGTTAATCGCATTTAAGCTAAACTGAGACTTAAAATAATCCTTACGGTTTATTTAACTTATTTAAACGTGTTTAGAACTTAATTAGAACTTAATAATACTACTAAAACATGTTTGGACTTAAATCGATTATTTGGAAGTTCGAGGGACAATGTTTCCATATTTGAAACTTACTCTGAGCCCTAACAATGAAACCGAGGGTTTTATAAAACCCTAGAGACTAAATGTGACTTTTCTAAACTAGTTTCAATCCCTAGTTTGAAACCGAGGGTTTTACAAACCCTATGGACCTAATATGAGATTTTCGAGACTTAAAGGGGGTTGTGGAAACTTACAAGAACTAAACGTGACATGTTACACAATAAAGGTACCATACGTGGCGTGTTCCATAATAGAGGGACTAAACGTGACATTGCAAAAACTTAAAGGGTTGTTATGAACAATGGGATCCATAAATGACATGTTACCAAAATGGAAGGACTAACTATGTACAATTCGAATCTATGGGTTTAAAAGTGTAAATATTATATTATTTAAATTAAAAGGACTGTTTTTGCACAAATTGAAACTTAAGGTTTATTATTAAATTTAAGTGAATTATAAACTAAATTAAATACGTTTTATTTAATTTAAACGCGACTAATAAAATATGTATATTATTTTCCCGAAATCCATCGAGGGTACAAGTTTATATTAAATTAATAAACAAGTGCGTACATATTTTAAGTCATAACAGTGTACATATAAATTGTGCATATAATAACAATTTATTTAAAGTGAACTAGAGCGTGCAAACAATTAAGTGAATCGGATATACATATATATATATATATATATATATATATATATATATATATATATATATATATATATATATATATATATATATATATATATATATATATATATATATATATATATATATATATATATATATATATATATATATATATATATATATATATATATATATATATATATATATATATATATATATTCATAGGATGAGACTTATCCATTTACTTAGGTAACTGAAGTATCATGTGCACTATGTTTTAGACATTATTGACTATTCCCGGATACTACTATTCAAGGTGAGTTCATAGCCTCACGTTTTTACTTTATTAAATGATTTCTATAACTTTAGGGGAGAAAACATGCAGTACATATTTAAAAGGACGAAACGGAACTTGAGTACATTTATTATTACATTTTACCTATGGTATGATACCCGTGACCCCGGACCGTGAACTGTTAATTGTGTGATAACGTGAATGTTATAAATAGATCTATTAGGAGTGACAATCCCCATTTAGTTGAGTAGCGCTCATCGTGTCTAGGCCAAGACGAACAAACGTATACCATGTTAGATATTTTGAGGGCGTACATTGGGTGGTCCCCATTACTTGTGGACACCTACGGTCTAGCTTCAGTTCACGTGCATTAGGGAAATATAATTGCTTTGTAGTGTTTTCTTTGTGCATTACTACATGGAACATCTTGCCGTCCTGAACATTGATTTTACTAAACCTATGAATTCACCAACTTTATCTTGACTTTAGCATGTTTTTCTCAAGTAACTAAGATGGACTATTTGTGCATGGATTGGGCATCATTTAGGAGCATAATAATGAATGGGGGATTTGTTTTAATCAAAATTAATGTAACAAAGTAATGTTTTCCATTTCAAACTACTTTGTAATAAGATTCACAAGACAATATTTGTAATGTTTTTCTAAAAGACATTTTCTATGATCTATGCTTTGTATGCCATTTTTTCTTAGATCCACGACGTGAAACCCAAGTTCGTTTCACTGTATGTCTAGTTTGGGGGTGTCACAGTCCTAAACACCCTTATAAACATGCAGATCTAGATTTATGCTAGGCTAAATGTAACAGATAACTTAAACTAGCAAGAGAACTAATCAAGATCAACAATAAGATTGAAATAAGCAATCTAAGCTAAACAAATAAGTGAAATAAGCACATGAAAATTATAGCATACAATAAGCAGTCACAAATAAAGGGAATTCAAAGAAATACCATCACTTGACCTTGTTCAGGCCAAGTAAGAACTTCTGATGCCACCAGCTGATATTATGAGTGTTATGCGTAGTGTTGATACAAAAGTTGGATGGACCGAGCTTGACTCAAATTAGGCTTAATTCGGGGTCTTGTGGAATCTGGCTCTTGCACCAAGTGAAACTTGCTTTGAGAACCCTACGCACTATACAGACACCGTTAGGCTTACCGTGGGTTTGTGACCCACGATTAGACTCCAGCGTGAGAGTAAGTAATTTATTTGAGTGTATAGTGTTTAGGGTATTGTGTGTATCATACCTTTGTGGAACCTAGGGGGTTCCTTTTACACCCGAGAGAGTACAGGCTGGGCTCCCTGTTCTTGCGGCCTAAGGAAGAGATAATGACTTAAAATAGCTTGATCCTTATTGCATAGCTAAGGTAAGTGTATATCTATTTCCCTTAGGTGAATATATCTATATGATAGATTATATTTTTGCTTGATCCTGTAGCAGTGCGACGAGGACACGGTTTAAGCACTGCACCGTATGTGCGACAGTGACTGACCGGGCCTCCTGGGTTGTGCGCATATCGCATAAGTATCAATTCATCCCTGATGGATACGGGTAGTACCCGTGAGCCAGACTATCCAGCCCGACTAGGGACTATACGTCATCAAGTAGCTTATGAGTGAGCTTATGTGGTTCTTTGTTGGTGGTTCAACAGTTGAACCAAAGAACAAGGAAAGGTTTGGAATATCTTCTAAATGAGACATATAAATTATAATACAAACAAAGCAAATTGAAGAACAAGAAACTAACTATAAGCTCAAATGTCAAGTGAGCTTAATGTACAGTAAGTGATAAGCTAAAAAAATGTAAAATGACTTTTCTCAAAATATGGACATCAAATTGTGAAGAAAAGAACAAACATGATAAGTAAACAAGTCCTTATGCCTTACTTGTCTTAAATTGTCAAGTTAAACGCATATAATCAGTTTACAAGGGCTTGGATCTTCAAACTATTTAACAAAATAAATTTGAAAAACAATTTGAATAAACTGAAAATAAATTGCAATTAAATTAAATGAGACGAATTTAGATTACACAAATGGAACTCAGAATTTTTTCATTGATTTAAAATCTTCACTACGTTAATTTAGAAAATATAAATTGACCAAATTCTGGAACAAAAGAAAATGAAAACTGCTTTATCCTATTTATAATACAAGGAGACTATTCTAGAATACATCAAACCCTAGCAAGTGCTATTCCTAAATTTCCCTTGGAGATTTGGATGAAGATACTTGATGCTTTTCTTGTTTGAATTTTGAAATGAGTCAAAATGGCCACATGTGGTTTCTGCCAAGGTCTTGTGATACTCAGTTGTACTTGGTTAATCCTAAATGTCCAAATGGGAGTAAGGAGCAAGTAAATGATCCCAGCCATCGATTCACTGGTGAGGTTTTATCTTCAAGCTAAGAAGATGGGCTTTTGGTCAGGGAAACCTCATGGTGGGGTCTTGGTGGGTGATGTGGCATTTATAATCACGTGGCTAGGTATACAAAATGTAGAATTGAGTATTTGGAAGTAGTTAACTAGAAACCCTTTTATGAGTTAGGGTATTGGGGATTAGGGTTTCTGGAATGGGGGTGAGGTAAACAGTGGTGTTTGATATGCTTATGGGTTAAAAGTTGTGTTTAGCGCCATTTAAAATATTAATTAACTCTATTTGAAAATTAAGTTAATTAATAAACCGGGTTAATCGTTGGGCCGAGTTATTTGATGGTTTGGGGTTTTGGGTAAATGTACGGGTAGCAATGGATATGGGTTATGGACTTGGCTGAATTAATACCTAAACTTTGCACAATGTTGCAAAACACCTCTTGTGAATTTAGCTAAAATTTTGTAGTTTTCCCTTTGATAAATAACTTTCCAATTAACAAATATTAGTCCTTGTATTTTGTGACTAAAATCTTAAGGGCTTAATTTGCAACTCTTTCAATCTTTAAAGGTCTTTCTTGTATAAACTCCGAACTTTAGGGATTATTTTTGTACAAAGTGATTCTTCAAGGGCCATTTGTGATAATATGCCATGTTGAATGACCAAACATGTACATCTTCAAAACTTCAAGGGTAATTTTGGAAATTCCATATCTGGGTCCAGTTCTTTTGTGCGGATTCGTTTCCCGTGTTCGTTTTTTATTGATTCTTGTGATCTTTTGGTAAATTCATGATATCCGAGCCTGCAATCACAAAATGAAGAAAACAAGGGTAATTTGCATGCTTTTATGACATTCTTCCATATTTTAAGCACGATTTAGGGGATGAGACTATGTATAATTAGAGTCTCATCTATTCCCTCATATTAAACCATTGCCATTCCCTCACGCAATGCTAGAATTAAGTATCATAGCACTTCTAAAATTCATTTTTATTCTACATATTGAAAATAAAATTAATTAAACTTAACCAGATGCGTTTTAGACATAATGTATTGTTTTCATCACGTAAATGTGACTTTTAGGATCATAGAATAAGAACACGTGGATGCTTCATAGAAATAATTTTGTCGTCCCCCATTTTCACTCAATTCTATGCTAAGCGTGAAATAATATCATTGTCGTTTATAAAATAGTAAAGCTAACACTACGCATATACCTTAATCATGTACTTAGACTACCTTATTCCTAGGGGTATCTCTTATATTTACTTTTGTCTTAATGATCACGAGGATACATTTTTTACTTATGCGTGAATAAATATTAAGGTCCACAGATAGATTCGAAACGGTGTAAACAAAATCATCAAATTAGTAACCTTTCCTAATAGATAGCGATATTAAAAAAATTAAGTCAACAAGTAAGATTCGATAAACACGGTTTTACAACGGATTTGAACATTTGGCTTATTACCAAGACTTTTATATGCCCTCTAACGGATGGGCTTTATTATCTTTGGTTTACCTTGGTCTTTTTTCAACTCCGCCATGGAGCTTTTATTATGACTCTTGTCTTGCCTTGCCTTTTATTTAATCTCTCCATGAGGTGTTTATTATGGCCAAAGACGTATATCCTCAACGTCAAAACATAATTTTGGATCTTTAAAGCTTTGAGGTTTATGACATTCACTTTGATTTTGCATAGATTTTTCGGCTTTGTGAGCTTCAAATGTTTGCTTAATTTAGGGTGATATGAACTTAAAAGTTATTATTGGGGAAGCTTTCGATTATTCGGTTTGCCAATACTTCAAATCCGTAACGCTAGCGAATCCTAAATTTTTTCCCAATTTAATTAAATGGAAACTACTAGAATTAGTTAAAAACCAACAATAAAGATTAAACCGCAAAAAAATATTGATTAACAATTTATTTATCAAGCGATGGGAGAATTAGCAAATAATTAAAAGACATGAGTCTTTTGAAAGAATATGAATACTCTACGTTTAGCATACTAACTTTTAATTGACTTTATCATTTCTCGTCATCAATTTGATGAGACTTAGCCTAATATAGTTAAGGAACGAAGATAAGTGCTCAACACGCACGGTCGAGTAAAAAATTACTCTTATTCTCACCAACGGGAAAACCTACATTCGTGTCTTAAACACTTATGAAAAACAAGAATGTTTTTTATAATTTGGCCATATTTGGCACTTATTAGCAACAAAACGATGAAAATTAGTGTAACGCCCCCACTTTGACATGTAGACTGTTACATGATAATTATGGAGTGTAATCAAAGCATGCAAGATAAATGTCTTAAAAACATAAATGACTATAAAGAAAAACCGGAATCAAACATTGGTCCCCAAACATAAGCTCACACATGCCTAAAGTAAAGAATGTAGAAAAGGACTAAATATTGTCAAAACAAGCATAAGTATATGAAATGCAAAAGGAAAAGAAGTCTAAGGTAGCTTCTATCCTATGCACGTACTCTCAGTTAC
Organism: Glebionis coronaria; assembly: GCA_025667525.1. Lineage (NCBI taxonomy): Eukaryota > Viridiplantae > Streptophyta > Magnoliopsida > Asterales > Asteraceae > Glebionis > Glebionis coronaria. The sequence continues at coordinate 134,251 of JANFOE010001134.1, read as the reverse complement.
TCAAGTTTGTCCCTGTGTACCTACCGTATGGGACATGGAATGAAAATATGGCTGATCATTACGCTCAATGAACGGATATAATGACATGATAAGAATAACTGAAACATAAGTAAAATATGAAATGCAGCGGAATATGTGTAAGTCCTGGAAAACATGGAACATGCTTTATAAACTGGTTTATATCTGAAAAGTCTTATGTTTATACATGAAAATGTAATTTATACCAAAGAGCTCATATAGGTCATGAATGGTATCAACGTGCATGAATACATAGAGGGGTGACCTCGTTATGCAATTAGAGGGGTGACCTCTAATTATATTAGTCTGGGTGGAGGGATCAACTCCAATGTGACGGATGTAGAGCACACACCACAGTCACCTTGTAAATCTGCAAAACATGTACCAGAATGCACCCATACTTCCCACATGATAATAATAGTAATGGCCAATGTAAACTGAAGGGACGCCGCGAGAAATCACTCTCTTCATGGAAGAGTTATAACGCCGGTGCCTCAAGTGTCATGGTTATGGAACCTCCATAACTAGGTGGACATGGTCATGCATGTATATAGCTCAAGAAATTTAACATGATAGCATGGCAAACAATGAAAATATTTTGTGAACGGAAAACTGGGGAAAACAGATGGCAGGAAACGGGGAATCCTAATCATGCATAGAAAGAGAATGTCCTTACTGAAGGACGAAATATTTGTACCTTATGTCCAGTAACTAGGGGTGTAAACGAGTCGAGTCGAGCCGAGTACTTTCAAGCTCGAGCTCGACTCGAATACAAAAACTCGAGCTCGAAACTCGGCTCGAGCTCGACCGAGCTTTATATTTCAAGCTCGAGCTCGGTTCGTCATATAAAAATCGAGCTCAAAACTCGACTCAAGCTCGATTATTTTCACATGTCATGCTCGAACTCGATAAATACCTCGGCATATCAAGCTCGACTCGACTCGATTAATCTATATAAAAGGGTAACAAAATAAGCTCGATAAGGCTCGCGAGCTTCTCGAGCCAAGTATATTGGAGCTCGAGCTCGACTCGAATATATACTCGAGTAGCTCGAACTCGAGCTCGACTCGTTTAGATCGAGTCGATTTCGAGTAGTTAATGAGTCGATCTCGAGTAACTCACGAGTTGTCTCGGCTCGTTAACACCCCTACCAGTAACGAATGAAGATGAAAGGCGGAAGATACTACTCCGACTTCACGAGTGCTACATAATAAAGGACGTGTATGAGTTGTATGTTTATGTATAACTTACTGATTCTTAGTTTACTTTACTTATTCTTGACTAGTTTTACTTGTTCTTGACTTGTTTTACGTGTTCCTGACTTGTTTTACTGTTTCATATTTTATCATGTATTTCTTAGTGTTTCATGTGTTCTTGATTAACGTATTTCATGTGTTATTATACTTGATGTTTCCATAATGAGTAACTTTCTAAAAATAGCAGGTTTCTATATATAGTAACTTTACTAAAATAGCAGGTTTCCATATATAGCAACTTTCCAAAAATAGTAAGTTTCCGTAAATAGTAAGTTTCCAAAAATAGAAAGTTTCCATAACTAGTAAGTTTCCAAAAATAGAAATTTCCAAAATTAGTATATTTCCTTGAATAGTAATAAGCTTGCTTAATAAGCATATAATATAAGCTAAGGCTTAATGAATATATTTATAAGTCATGATTAATTAAATGTCACAATAATAAAGTTTATTAATAAATAAATACTTTAGTCTAACATAATAATTATTAATTAATAATATAATACATGATTTATAAGTGATTATTAATTAATAATATAACATGATTTTATATTAATAAAACTTCATTATAACTTGATAATAGTATAATTAAATTAAAGTCAATATTAATTTAATTAAACCATAGTTAACATGTATTTAATTAAAATAAGGTAAGTCTAAATTTAATTAAACTAAATATGCCATGTTATATATCATGAATAATTATATAAAATAGTTATTAAGTCATTAATTAATTTAATTAATGAGGCCATGTTAATTTCATGATTAGTTAATTATATTAATTATCCTAGGTCTCAATTTTAATTAAGCAAAATTATAACAAAACACTCCCTTGTGTTCAGTTTACCCGAGCCCTAATCATAGCCTACCGAGACTTCCAAGTCTTGATCGCACAAAAAACCAAACACCACAGCCCCCGCGGCTGTGGCTTCTTGCCACTGGTCAGCCAAAACAACCACTGGTTGTTGGCCGGTTCCCACTGCTTCACCACAGTTCCCACCGAGACCTTATAGGTCTCTGTTTGCCACTGTTTGAACCAAACACCCCTGTTAGCCCTATATTTTATATAGTCAAACAAGAATGTAATAGGTCATCTTAGTCGTTAATGATCTTGTATTGTAATAGGTTAGTCGGGTTAACCAGGCTTGGTCTTTAAGCTAATATTGTATAAGTAAGGGGCTCTAAGTCCAACGAAGCAAGCCCGGCCCAAGAAACAAGCCCATGAGTCCACCAAGCTCATGGGTATATATACCCTCTTCCATGTGTGGAAGAGGGTGTTGATTAATATTCACTTTCTCTCTCTAGAAAAGATTAACCTTCCATTCTCTCTACTTTCTCTATCTACCTTCATCTATTTCTCTCTCTAAATATCATCTTAATATTGTGTTATGGATTGAAGTGGGATTAACAGTTGGTATCAGAGCCTATAGTGGATAGGTGACTAAAGATTCGTGGTTATTGTTCTTATTGATTTCGTGAGGTATTTGATCTAAAATCCTTGATCCAAATTTTTTATTTTTTTTGTGCTTTTATGGTTTAATCTTCATAGAAATCTCCTACATAGTTGTGGTAGGGATCTGGGTTAGTTATTTTGGCTAAAATCATAAAATTTTTGGGTGTTTGGATCAATTTTTGGCTCAAAATCACGTTTTGGGATTGTTAGATCCGAGAACAGTGGAAGTTGGCCAACAATATTCTTATCTTCGGAATAGTTTTGTGGATTATTGCGAAGTACCTCCTAGGGTTTTATTTTTCGAAGACAATTTTTGTATTATTGCGAAGTGTGCTTTTTAAATTATTCCGAAGTGCTTTATTTTGGGAGTATTTCGAAGATAGCATTTTGTTATATTCCGAAGATAAGTCTTTGGGTATTCTGAAGATAATACATTGTGGATTCCGAAGTCATTTCTTGAAATATTCCGAAGACAATTTTTGATATTCCGAAGTACAAATCTGGCACATTCCGAAGTTCGCCTGTGTTTATTATTCCGAAGTAGAAATAGGACACATTCCGAAATAGAAATATTCCGAAGTGAAGATAACTATATATTCTGAAGTTCTCTCGTATTCCGAAGTTCGCTCATTTCAAGATTCCGAAGTTGAACAATCTTGGATTCCAAAGTTGTTTTCCGAAGATCCAAAGAACCATTCAATTATTCCGAAGTTATACAGTTTGGGGATTCTGAAGTGAACATTTAGAATATTCCGAAGTTCATCAGACAAATATTCTGAAGTGCATATGCCAACTATTCCGAAGTTACTTTGCTTGACATATTCCGAAGATAGTTTTTTCGAAGATAAAAGATCCCAAATATTGCGAAGATAATAATCATTATCATTCCGAAGATGAACATGCAGATTATTCGGAATATAATTTGCAAATGATTCCGAAAATACGGGTAAACATTCCAAAAATCATTTTTTTAGCATTTTTAGACTTAGCCACTCTAGACTAGTCCCGTTACATAGTTTACCAAAAAAAATAAAAAAATTCATGGACCGTTTTTAGGCCATTTAAGCTTCAATTTCATATTTTGGCGAAACGAAAATTTTTTCGACCCATTTAAATTTTTGGACAAAAATTTAAATTTTTTCGTCAAAAATTTTCGTCAAAATTTTTCATTTTTCAAATTTTTTCCCTACTAGTTTTAGGCTATTTCTAACTCAATTTTAAAATTTGGTTATTCAAATTTTCGGTTTACCATTATTGTTAGACTAGGGAATTTATTGTCTGACTAAGAAAAAATCAGAATTTTCGGAATTTCAACCACGATCGAATCACAACACATCTACTAAAGATCCATAATCCATACACATCATATCCTCTTCGTGACATCCGTTCAATGGAAACTAAGATGAATAAAGAGGAGATGCAGAATCCAGAGGTTCAGACAAATACTGAAACTCAAATCAGTAAACCTTCTAACAAGGATTCTACCACCAAAACCGTTCATGCAACCAAACACAAGATATCGAAAGCAAAAGAAAGATGCATGGAACACTTAAAGTTTCTTCAGTCACACCTTCTTGTTCTATCAAGAGAAGACCTAAAAGGCACTCGTCTTGAAATTGGATTCAAACGGATATTCATTCTACTATTTGGTCAAGATGTTGAGACATTCACCAGATCGATGCTACATAATGTGGACCATCTTCAATACGAACTTTATAGAGATGATTTTCACGAGATTCTATGCATGGAGATCTTTTTAGCTCTCAACATTCAGTTCCAACAATTCATTGACTCAAGTGGCTTATCCAACAACGATCGAGAGTTCGCAAGTATATACTTTACCAAATATACTCTCGTTGATCTTCAAGCGTTCAAAGAGACACTCCTTCAACATATGATTAATATAAAGAAGTCAATTGATGAAATAACACGCCATCAAAGGCAATTTGAACTAAGGGTGAATGAAAGACTGATGTAGACGAAAGATAGCAAAGTCGATAAAGGTCAAGCATTGGATGCTTGATCGGTTGATACAGAAAGCAGCAGGGCAGAATCAGAAACTCATCATACCAGCACAAGCTCAGGGAACGGTACAGAATCCGTTGTTACAGATATCAGACCCAAATGTGACAATGAGCCAATGGCTGAGGTACAATTAAATATTGATTCTAAAATTCACGAGCTCGAAACTTTGTTAGCTCAAAAGACAAAAGATTTTGAGGACGCCAAACTCGATTTTTCAATGAAAAATAAAAAATTTGAGGCTTATTTTGAAAAACTTGAAAAAGCAAATGTTATTTTTGAACAAAAATTAGATCGTAAGATTCAAGATTTCAACGCGGAAAAAGAACATTTTGTGAAATACATAAATTTGTTAGAATCAAAGTTGGCTTCTCAAAATCCAAGTCCTTCGCCTGCTTCATTAAGTGAAATATCCGTGCAACCCATCGACACTATAGAAAGTAATGACGCAGATGCTGATAACGACATATTTGATAATATGAACATTAAGTTAGAACAACGTGTCGATCAATTACTTATACAAAATGAACAATTAAAGGCTCAGATTCAGGAAAAGGTTTTTGCACTTACAGCTGTGAAAATGAATTAAGGAAGTTAAAAGGAAATATTGTGGATACTAAGTTTGCAAAACAGTCTGTCTTGGGGAAACCTCCTTCTCAACCAATCAGACCACGCTCAGTTGCTAGACATCGAATGCATTTAAGTCTGAACGGCCTAAAACGTTGAACACGAGTTTTGCCTCCCAAGCTGACATGCATAGCAATTTATCAAAACCAGTCACTCCACAACCAAAACACTCCTTAAGACAAACTGCATCTGCGAAACCCGATCACATGAGTGCCTCTAGAAACTCTAGATCTAGCTCCAAGAACATGCCTAGGCGTCGTTCAAATGACACGGGTCATAAAAGCTATCTAGAGGATGCTAAGAACAAGACACACGCAAGAGATAGGATCAAACCACAACCTAGGAGCGATAATCACACATCTAGGAATTCTAGACCCTTCTATGATGTGCCCGAATCATCCTACCCTAGAAACTCTAGAGCCTTCTCAGATGCTAAGAACTTTGTTTGCACGAAATGTAAAAAATGCGTGTTTAATGTCATTCATGATGATTGTATCACTAAAGTCCTGAACTAGGTGAATCAAAACGCTAGAGCACCTCAAAGACGGAACCCTAAAGGAAATTGGCTTTCTCAAATTAAGTCTTCCGTTGTGCATCAGAAACCTATATCCCCTATGTTGGGAATAAAATGAGCTAAGTCACTCAGACGCTGACAAGAGTAAATTGGACGCTGACAAGAAGAAATCAAGTGCTGACAGATCAAGCATTGACAAGAGATATCCAAGCGTTGACAAGAGAATTTTAACCACTGATAGGAAAACTTAGTCAGCACGTTTGTTATTTGAAGTAAAGATATACTCAATATTGTATTTTCTATATTTATGTTTACCTAGAATAGTTGATAGGTTATTGATATGAGCAAAATCTCATTTCAATAAGTCAACAAATCATCCAAAAACACATAGCAAACACCTAACTTTTTTGTCATAAAGCAGTATTATGTGGTATGTTTTGTGTTTGTGCTTATTTAGGTAACAAGGATACAAATTTGAAGCAAACAAGTGAAACCAAGCTCATTTATGAAGAAAAGAAAAGAAGGATGCTATATGACAAGCCATTTTAAGAAAAGGACCTATCTTGACAACATTCAAAAGTTGAGGGACAAACGTGCAATTTTGGAAAAGTCAAGATCAAAGTCAAACCTGTTCAACTGTCAAGTCAACCATGTCTAAGGGCTCAAATAATCAAGACTGAAGGTCAAAGGACTAATTTTGCCAAAGAAATGAAGTCTTAAGCCTAAAACTTGAATCTCCCAAAGTTTAGGGGCTGAAAGTGACAATTTTACACCAAGTTTGGTTCAATCCGTGTGAAGTGGCCAAGCACCAATGAGAATCAAGGAAAAATAGGTCAAGGATCACCAAATAAGCTGCGAGCTCATCCACTAGCCGCCTCTCACATTTAATATGAAATCTGAACAGTGGAGCGCACTTTCTCTCTTTCATCCAATCACAACTCGCCATGCAATAATACTTATATCAAAAATAGATTATGATCCGTGTGAAACACTTTCCACCAATAAAATTCTTCCACGTTGCATATTCAAACAAGTAACGAGCCCAGGTTGGGGATTTAGCTAGAGTGAATTTCAAATCAAGTGCCATATATGAAAAAGACTCGGAATCAAGCAGGGAGTCCATTCCACTCACTTAATTTGATTGAAAAACATTGGATCAAAAACCCCTGAATGTGTTCTTGAGCCGAATTATACAATCAACAAGAAGAGGCCACGTGGAGCGTAGAGATTTGACATAACACGTCACCAACCCCAACTAATCTTCATCCTCACTCTATAAATAGATCATTGATAGCTTATTTATGAAATTAGACTTTAGGTGTGATAAACACACACTTTATTTTTCTCTCTTAATTCTAGTACTTCTCTTTCAGTTAGAACTACTCTTAGGTGCTTGACACACACCTAAGAGTTAGTTAGTTAGTTAACAACTACTTGTAACTACTTTTCCCTCCAATAAATAAAGTTTAAAATTCAGTTTCACTTAATCTCCTTGTTATCTCTTCATTACTTTGATCCTAGTGATATAGTGTTGTCTCTGTTGATCTTCTATGATCAGTGGAAGCTTGTTGATGATTTGGAGCATTGTAGCTATTCAGAATTCTAGTTGTAGTCCATTTTCATCCATTTGCAGAACTTGTAGCAGGGTGATTGATTTTAGCTGATCATGATGATGATGGTTAATATTGGTTGATTAATGGTGGTTTAGAGTTTGTTAGAAGGCTCAACGCCTCTCTACTCCTACAACAGAGGCATCAAGCTAAAAAGTTCCAATTTCCTTATTTTTGTTCCTCTAAATCGTATATGCATGATCAATTCCTAGTGTAGCTTCTATCTGCTGAGCTGAATATGTGTTTAGATTAATTGTAGCTTAATTGAGTTAGTTTGATAGTGTGTTAGTGATCTTACAGCTTTACATTTAGTTTTACTTGACTTCATTTGGTATTTCATCAGTAAAAACTCACTAGTATCCATTTTGAGTTTTAATCAGTGAAATTGCTTGAATTTGCTTTTGAACCATTTCAATACTTCAGTTAACCAAGTTCTGATAGGTGTTATAAACAGTCATTTACTAATTCTCAAAAAGTCTTTGTAAAATCTCTTGTTCAGATTTTAAGGCAGTGTTTGGTTTAAGTGATTTTTTGTTATTTAAGTTGTAGAAAATTGTTGTTTTGTGTTCATTTACACTAAGTATAGTAGTGTAAGCATTTTGGTTCAAATTTATGGTCAAATAAGTTTTCAAACAGGCAATTGGTAGAAAAAAGTTTGGGTCAAGAATTTTCAACAAGTTCATCAGTTAAACTATCTCACTTTGATTCCTTATCAATTCTTCATTAATGGATCATTTTGCCTCAAACCTTTTCACATTTGTAGCTTAACATCCATTCTATAAGTGTTCATTTGGAAATTATACAGTTTAAGCTTTTCAGTGAGTTTTTGGCTTTTTAGTCAGCTTATGAGCAAAATCAAGTTTCTGTGATAATACTCAATCTGTTCTACCGGTTCTCCGAATCTACTTCATAAATCTACTCATTTTCTTTTACAAAATCACTTGCAAACATATCTTGAACAATTTCTGAAAGTTTGAGTTTTTACAGTTTTTTGGTCAAACTTGGTCAAATAAGCCAATTTTAGCTTATTGAAGATTCTGGCTTATTCAGTTGATCATTTTCAGTTCTAAAAGACATTCCAATTATTTTGATAGTTGATTTATCAGTTTGTGCAAGAAAATCGAATTGTGGATGTTCATATTTCAAATAGGCTTATTCTTGGCTTATTGATATAAGCTAACTTGAGATTTACAAGCTTTTAAGCAATTTCCTGTTACCAGCCTATCTTATTTTCGATTTTAAGCAGTTTAAAACAAACTAGAGTAAATTTGGTTCACTAATAAGCTCTCACCAGCTTATTCAATTTGGCTTACCAGTTTTCTCAAAAGTTATAGTTTTATTTGCAAAATAGTCCTTTGTTTTTGTTAGTAGTTAATCAGAGCTAAACTTCATAATTCTTAGGGTTTCCAAAAGTTTAGTCCCACCAATTTCAGTTTGTTGCAAATTCAGTTAGTTAGTTTTGGAAATTTGTTAAGGTGGTTAACTAGTTTGTTACATTTTCATTTTTGGTCCTTTTAGTTTCTGACTTTACACTTTCAGTCCTTACACTTTCATTTAGTTTACATTTCAAGCAATTTACCTTTCATGCATTAAATTCTTATGCTTTTTGAATTTAATTGGCACTTGCACTTTGTTTTACGGATACGTAGCCTTAATATTTTCATCTTCTTACGTGTTGGTTTGAATTAGACATAGAATCGAAATAACCCTTAACAACCAAGAACAATTTAAATCTCGATATTAGTAGGCCTTTCAGTTTGTCTAGAATCGAGAATAAACGAACTTACAATACTCAATTTCAAATGGCGCCGCTGCTGGTTCATGACATTACGAGAGACTATTGATTGACGGTTCCGATTGGATTTTGGGATCCGTTCCCCGAGTGGATGTTATTTTTACGTATCATAAATCAAAAATATAAAAATATAAAAACTAAAAAATAACAAAATCAATTATTTTCCTAAAGAATTGAACCAAAAATTAAAAAAATCCAAAAAGCAATCTTTTTCCTAAGAGATTGCACCCAAATATATATATTATTGGTCTTCATCGGTTTTTACGTACATATAGTATTTTCTTTAAAAACCCAATAAATACAAAAATATTTTTGATATATTATTATATGTAGACACGTATACTATACGAACACTCAATACACATACTTTCATAAGTATTGCTTTTGCAATACACCGTGTTCGGGAGCGTTCCGGTCCTTGACACGTATATCGATCAAATTTAATTAAACCAAGAATAGATAAATACTTCCAATAGGCAGGAATTCGAAGAATACAAACTACAAAGTGAGTAGAAAGGCAACGTGCTATAAAATGTCGTCTAAGGGTTAATAGGTACTTAAGTGATTCGCGCCACCTAACCCCCCTTTCACTAGTGCGTATTCTAAGAAGGAAAGCTTGATTGGGGGTCTTGCACCCAAGTATTACTTACATATACTATACTTTCTTATGGATATTACTTATTGAACCTCGGATGGATAATCCCTTCTTTTCCAAAGTCGAACGAGAGCTTCACTCTCACTCCTTAATTTTAGTTGCATGCTCACACACGGGCGTGCACAAATATCATTTGGTGTACAACCCCTTCCTCCGAAAAGGAAGAAAATGAGAAAGAGTAAAAACAACACCGTCCATCAAGCCGATCCCGAGAATCGTGCTTTCAACAACACACAAGAAGCCATGGCCGCCGTTGACAATCGACCTTTGATGGAACACCTTCAATCCAATGTGCAAGGATATGCCGATGCTATTGTTATACCCGAGATACCCGAAAATACCTTTGAGCTTAAGACATCTATGATTACCTTGGTTTCAAACACACCATTTTTGGGAGACCTAGTGAAAATCCACACGATTATATCAAGAAGTTTCTATCCATTTGCAATAACATTAAGTACAATGGAGTTCCCCATGATGCCATTAAGTTGATCTTGATCCAATTCTCCTTTGAGGGCAATGCTAAATATTGGCTAGATGCACCACCACCTAAGAGCATTACCACTTGGGATGACTTTACTAAGAAGTTTTTGAACAAGTTCTTTCCTCCTTCTAAGACCACGGCTTTGAGAAACCTAATTATTAGATTTCAACAAAAACCTAGCCAAACCTTTAGTGATGCTTGGGAAGAGTTCAAGGAGTTATTGAGAAAATGCCCCAATCATGGATTCAATGAAGTTCACCAAATCAATACCTTTTACAATGGATTAAGACCACATCATCAAGATTCCCTCAACTCCTCTACGGGTGGGAATATTCTTTCCAAATCCATTCAAGAGGCATGGGACATTATTGAAACTAAATCCATGGTGCAAACAAACACACAAATTGATGAGAGGGTTCATGTGGTGCAAGAGAGTGCTACTCCACAATTTGATAAGATTATCTCTCAAAAGTTTTATACTATGAATGATACACTCTTGAAACTTTGTGAAATCACCTTGAACAAAAATTCTACCAATGATGTGAATGTCATTGCTATTTCATGTGAGACTTGTGGAGGTCCTCATTCTTACCAACAATGTGATAAGGTTCAAAATTACCAAGTTGAGTGTTATTCTTATCAAGATGAACATAGAGAGCATTTCAAACCTAACACCAACCCAAAAAATCTATCTTACAAATCAAATAACTACCTTGCTCCACCCGGCTTTCCACCCCAACTACCCACCCAAAATCAACCCAATCCTCCTCAATTGCTTCAAAGAAATCAAGGTCCTAGGCCAAATTACTAGGGACAAAACAACTTTAGAGCACCCAATACCTTTCACAATCAAGGAAATCACTTTCAAGGCAACAACCAAGGGTTTTACAATCAACCTCCACCTTTCCAAACCCAAGGTTTTCAAGGGAATGGGCTACATAATTTTAACACCATTGAGCTTCTTCACAAAATGAATCAAGAGAATGAAAGGAGGTTCCAAGCTAATGAGAAAAGAATGAGGGAAACGCATGAGGAAACAAACAAAAAGTTTATGATGCTTCTCAATCAAAGGCCGCAAGGGTCTCTACCTTCAAACACACAAACAAATCTGATAGGTGTGAAAACACCCATCCTTTTACCACTTAAATCGGGCTAAAACGAGACCAAAACACGTATTTAATATCATTTGTTTGGAATTATGCGTGGTTTTTGTGTTTATTGTGTTTTCAGAGGCAACCGGATGAATATTGAAGAAAACATGGGATTGCACGGGTTTTATCAAGGAAAAAGACTAAAGACGAAGTCTATTGTCCAAGAGATGCAGAAGATTTGAAGTCATTGTGCCTATTTGAAGATTTATCGAAGAATAGAGCCAAAGATGGAAGATTCATATATGTCGAAGAACTCGAGTCTATAAAACAATAGATTATAAGACGAGTTGGAATAATTCACCGACACTTCTTAAATCCAAAGTGGAAACGTTATTTAAAGATGCGTGAAGACTTAAGAAGAAAGAAGAAAAAGAAGCCCAAATCAAAGCCCAATCAAAAGCCCATCACCACCATACACATGCCTATATAAAGCCCTTACTTCACAAATTTTCACACACTTAGTTTTTAGGTAGTTTCTAGTTTTAGAGAGAGAAAGTTCTAAACTTTCTCTCACTACTTTTCATCTTTTTCTCTTTCAAGATCAACATTTGTATTAATTTTTCATTAATCAAGTTCAAATTTTAATCTTTAATCTCATCCTTCCTTTCTTTTACTTTTATTGATTTTGGTACAAATCTCGTATGATCCGTGTTGTTCATCTATGATTTGTGCTTAAAAAGTTGTTAACTTTTTATGTTTCCTTAAGTTTTTACATAAATAAGCTTTGAGATCCTTGTTCTTATTGGCTTATTTGTTGATTTAGCTTATTTACTTTTTGAAGTTTTTATGAAAAGTTCATCTTTTTATTGATTTGATTTAAAAGTTGTTTATTTTAATCTTAGATAAAGTGTTTTTAGTGCTTATTTGATCAGTATTTCATTGGATTCGAGTTTGTTTTGGGAGTTAGCTTATTCCATAAGCTCATTTCCCTTGCTAAGATTCGAACTAGCACCATTTTCGGAAAGGGCAAAACCCCTTTCCGATCGTTCATTCCGACCAACAGCTTCCAACCCTTTCCGATTGAGTCCAATCGGAAAAGGGTTTTGTTTTCCGATTGGTTCCATTTTGAACATTCCGACGGTGAGCATTTATAGTATTCCGATTGTTGTTTGTGTCCCACATTCCGATTGTGTGCCCTTTACACATATTCCGATTGTGCAAGTTTTCAAGCATTCCGATTGTGACCCATTTTGGTTATTCCGATTGTTCTAAGGCTCACATTCCGATCACCCCCAATCGGAATACATTCCGATTGGTGCACTTTTTCCCATTATTCCGATTGAGTTGTTTTGCTTTACTCGGTTCTTACTTTCTTTTAGTAAATTCCAATTTAGTTCTTATTTTTCAAAAAGTTTCAAAGTGTTAGTTTTTATTAAGTGTTCATTTATTTTCCTCACATAATCTTTAAAGTTTTCAAACATTTAATTTTAAAATCGTCTTTTCACTTTAATCATTTAAGTCTTTAATTTTACTCTTCGACACTTAATTTCTTGTCATTAGTTTAAAATAGATAAACAAACCAACCACTTTTTATTAACCAAGAACAAATCATTCCACTTAGAGCCGAGATCAATTCGAAGAGATATCGAGAGAATTATTTTGAACCGATTGAAAACGCTTGTATCAAATGGCGCCGCTGCCGGCTCTTCTCGTTAAGATCAAAAGTTTTTTGTGAGAACTTGGATTTTGGGATCCGTTCCCCGTGAACGTTACTTTTTCATCAAAAATTTTCAAAAATCCTAAAAAAAAAAATATAAAATTTTCAAAAATACAAAAAATTAAAAAACATAAAAACCAAAAATATTTTTGCTTTGTTTTTCTTTGTTCGTTCTTTTGCAGGTGTATGCGCACTCGATCCACGTCATATCAAGAGCCCGAGCCTCTCGATCCCTTAGACATGGCTGGTGTACCACCTCCAAACAATAATAACAACAACAACATGAACAATAACAACAACAATGAGCCCCTTCCGGATAATCGCCCGATGATTGAATTGCTGCAAGCTCATGTCGATGGCAACACAGATCCAATTGTTATACCACCAATTGCCGCCAACAACTTTGAGCTAAAATCAGGCTTTATCCAGATGGTCTCCGCTCAACCATTCTTGGGACGAACCATTGATGACCCACACGACCACATCAAGAGATTCTTGCAACTCACCAACACGGTCAAATTCAATGGTGTTCCACAAGAGGTTATAAGGTTACAACTTTTTCCTTTTTCTTTAGAGGGACAAGCCCGACATTGGCTTGCTAAGGAACCGCCACAAAGTATTCTCTCGTGGACGGATTTGGAAACAAAGTTTATCAACTACTTTTTTCCACCCTCTCGTACTACCGCTTTGCGGAATGAGATCATAAATTTTGAACAAAAGTACGATGAGTCATTCAGTGAATCTTGGGATCGTTTTAAAGATCTTTTAAGAAAATGCCCACAACATGGTTTTACCAAAGTACATCAAATTAATACTTTTTACAATGGTTTAAGCATGAGTGACCAAGATTCACTGAACAGTGCCTCGGGGGGTAATCTATTGGCTAAGACTTCCAATGCTGCTTGGGACATCATTGAGAATAAATCTCGTGTGCAAACCAAGAGTATTCGGACCAATGTTGCTAGTGCTAGCACTAATGACAGCGACAAGCGATTGGACAAAATCACTACGCTTCTTGAATCGCTTGTCACCCACACCGTCAGCAACAACAACAGCAACAACGCCAAAAACGCACAAGTGAACGCTGTCAGCCAACCTTGTGAGATATGCGGTGGTCCTCATTCTTACACCACTTGTACCGCCACCCAAGATTACCCTGCAGAGAATGTGAATGCAGCATATGGCACCTATACTCAACCTGCTTATCAAGCAAAACCTCAAGGTGACCGCAACTTGCTTAGCTACCGTTCCAACAACTATCTCTCACCACCTGGTTTTAATCCTAACAACCAAAACCAACAACAAAACCTCAACCGCCCTCCTCAACAACAACAAACTCGTACACCATACATCCCTCCTCACAAGCAACAACAACCACAACAACGAAACACCCAAGTTTACCAGCAACCTGCTTATCAACCACCCGCATACACTGCTCCTTCCAACCAAACCCCCGCATCACATCAAGACATTGGAACCTACATGAGGACTAACGATGTGATTATGGATAATCTCCAACAGGAAGTGCGCAACTTGAAAGCAGACCTGATGAAACAAGGGAACGATCTGAGAGCTGATATGAGAAACACTATGGATAGTCAAACGAATGACTTAAGAAACATGATGGCTAGTTTCTTCCACGGTAATCAACCCTCTTCTTCGGGTACTCTTCCGAGTAACACCGTTGCGAATCCAAGAGGGGAGATGAAAGCAATCACCACTCGCAGTGGCAAAGGTACCAAGGAACCCGAGCTTCCTATACCTCCACCGGTGGTTGTGACTAAGGAGAACGAGTCACCTGCTCCTATTCCCCAACATTCGACTTCCCCAATTTCTCCACCTCTTACTTCTACCCCTCCTCCACCCAAGGATGTGAGTGATCCTATTCTACCAAAGCCTTCCTCTTCTTCCAATATACCTTATCCATCTAGGTTGAGGAAAGAGAAGCTCAAAAGCAAGGACGATATTCAGGTTTCGAATTTCCTTAAAATGTTCAAACAACTGAATTTCAATATCTCCTTCGCTGAGGCTCTCGCTCACATGCCTAAATATGAGAAAATGTTTAAAGATCTTCTGAGCGACAAGGAAAAGCTCCTCGATCTCGCCAACACCCAACTTAATGAGAATTGCTCTGCAGTACTCTTAAGGAAATTGCCAATCAAGCTTGGTGATCCGGGTCGTTTTCTTATCCCTTGCAATTTCCCGGGAGTAGAGAATTGCATGGCCCTAGCCGATCTAGGTGCCAGTATTAATCTCATGCCTCTAAGTGTTTGGAAGCAATTATCTCTCCCAGAGCTAGTCCCCACCAAAATGACTTTGGAATTGGCCAACCGTACGGTTGCTTATCCAGTGGGGATAGCCGAAGACGTCATTGTAGGAGTCGACAAATTCACCTTTCCTGCCGATTTTGTTGTCGTCGACTACGAGATGGACCCCCGTGTGCCACTTATTGTTGGTCGTCCATTCTTGAGGACCGGTCGCACTCTCATCGATGTTGAAGCCGATGAGCTTATCATGAGAGTGGGTGACGATAAAGTAGTCTTCAACCTGGGAAAGTTATATAAACAGCCTTATTCATATGAGAGTGTTAACTGCATTGACGTTCTTGATGAGGCTTGTGAAGAACATTTTCATGATGCTTGCAAAAGTATTCCTACCTCTCTTCCCAATGTTGAGACCGTGTCCTCTATTAATTCATCGTTGTCTCTATTTGGAGATAGTGATTTATTTTGGAACAATCTTGAAGATACCATGGGAGATGCGAATTTAGCTACTAATGATTCTCCCACCGAGGGGGATGAAGACATGAATTTCTTTGACAATCTTCTCACTGAAGACAATCCTTCTCCATCTCCCACGGTCATTGCTATCGATGCCACGACTTTGAAAACGCCTCCCGCCAAAAATCCTCCGGATTTAGAACTTAAGGAGTTGCCGCCTCATCTCGAGTATGCGTTCCTTGAAGAAGAGAAGCAGTCACCCGTCATCATCGCTAAGGACTTGCAAGAAGAAGAGAAAACTCGTCTCATCGATGTGCTTAAAGCTCATAAGAAGGCAATTGCTTGGAAAATTTCCGATATCCGCGGAATTGATCCGAACTTTTGTACTCACAAGATTCTCATGGAAGATGACTTCAAACCCACAATCCAGAGCCAAAGAAGGGTTAATCCTAAAATTCATGACGTCATCAAACAAGAGGTTATCAAACTTCTAGATGCCGGCTTGATCTACCCTATTTCGGATTCACCATGGGTTAGTCCAATCCATTGTGTGCCCAAGAAGGGCGGAATAACCGTTGTTCCCAATGAACACAACGAGTTGATTCCCACTCGTCTCGTTACTGGGTGGAGAGTTTGTATAGACTACCGCAAACTCAATGATGCCACGAGAAAGGATCATTTCCCTCTACCTTTCATGGACCAAATGCTTGAACGTTTAGCCGGTAATGAATATTACTGCTTTCTTGATGGTTTCTCGGGTTATTTCCAAATACCCATCGATCCCCAAGATCAAGAGAAGACTACATTCACTTGTCCCTATGGCACTTTCGCTTACAAAAGAATACCTTTTGGCTTATGTAATGCGCCCGGGACTTTCCAAAGGTGCATGTTAGCTATCTTCCATGACATGGTTGAACAAACCATGGAAGTCTTCATGGATGATTTCTCGGTCTTCGGGGATTCCTTCTCTTCTTGCCTTGCCAATTTGGAACGTATGCTACAGCGGTGCGAAGACACTCGACTTGTTCTGAATTGGGAAAAATGCCATTTCATGGTAAAAGAAGGCATCGTCCTAGGACACAAGATCTCGAAATCCGGTCTTGAAGTAGTCCGTGCTAAAGTCGATGTTATTGCTAAGTTGCCTCCACCTTCAACCGTGAAGGGTGTGAGAAGTTTTCTGTGTCATGCGAGCTTCTACCGTCGATTTATCAAAGATTTTTCTCAAATCGCTCGCCCGATGACCCACCTCTTGGAAAAAGATACTCCTTTTATCTTTTCCAAAGAGTGTCTTGAAGCCTTTGACTCGCTTAAGGATAAGCTTACTAAGGCACCCGTCTTGGTTACCCCTAATTGGGAGCTACCCTTTGAGTTGATGTGCGATGCTAGTGATTTTGCTATTGGAGCGGTTCTTGGACAAAGAGTGAACAAACACTTCCAACCGATCCATTACGCTAGCAAGACAATGACAGGGGCACAATTGCATTATACGACAACCGAAAAAGAGCTTTTAGCTGTTGTCTATGCCTTTGAAAAATTTCGCCCCTATCTTGTCCTTTCCACCACAATTGTGTATACCGATCATTCCGCGTTGAAGTACTTGTTGACAAAGCAAGATTCCAAACCAAGACTTCTTCGTTGGGTTTTGCTGCTCCAGGAATTTAAAATCGAAATTCGCGATAAAAAAGGAGCAGAAAACCTAGCCGCGGATCATCTCAGCAGACTTGAGGATCCTTACCAGGGGGATCATCCGAACAAAGAAATCAATGATTCTTTTCCCTTGGAGACCTTAATGTCTATCCACTCGACTGCTGACGAAACCCCGTGGTTTGCAGACATTGCAAACTACTTAGCGGGTGGAATCCTCGTTGACGGGTTAACATCCCAGTAAAAGAAGAAGTTCTTCAAAGACATAAAGACTTACTTCTGGGATGACCCGTATCTTTTCAAACAATGTGCCGACTTGATTATTCGCCGATGTGTTGATGGACCGGCAGCTTTCGAAATCCTTGATGCTTGCCACAAAGGACCCACTGGTGGTCACTTTGGTCCCAACTACACAGCCAAAAAAGTGTTTAATTCAGGATTTTATTGGCCCACCATCTACCGTGATGCTCACGAGATGGTTAAACGATGTGATGCTTGCCAAAAACAAGGCACGATCACACATAAAGACGAGATGCCTCAGAATTTCATTCAAGAGTGTGAAATCTTTGATGTTTGGGGTATCGACTTTATGGGGCCATTCCCTTCATCTAAAGGAAACAAATACATCCTTGTTGCCGTTGACTACGTCTCCAAGTGGGTTGAAGCCAAAGCTTTACCTACTAATGATGCAAGGGTGGTTTGTAACTTTTTGAAATCGCTGTTCGCTCGATTCGGCGTTCCTCGTGCTATTATCAGTGACCGCGGGACTCATTTTTGCAACGATCAATTTGCAAGAGTCATGGCTAAGTATGGTGTCAATCACCGTCTTTCCACCGCCTATCATCCCCAAACCAATGGGCAAGCCGAGATATCCAATCGTGGATTGAAGCGAATTTTGGAGCGTACTGTGGGAGAGCATCGTGCCGCATGGACCGATAAGTTAGATGATGCTCTGTGGGCTTTCCGTACTGCTTACAAGACCCCGATCAGTTGTACACCTTATCGTCTTGTGTACGGGAAAGCATGCCACCTTCCCATCGAGCTGGAGCATAAGGCGCACTGGGCCTTGAAGTGGGCTAACTTCGACATCAACAAAGCCGGTGATCATCGCAAGATTCAACTCAACGAGCTCAACGAACTGAGGAATGAAGCTTATGAGAACTCGCTGATCTACAAAGAGAAGACGAAGATCCTTCATGACGTAAAAATCAAGAACCGAGAGTTCCACGTTGGTGATCAAGTCTTACTTTTTAACTCTCGGTTGAAGATCGTCTCTGGCAAGTTGAAGAGCCGCTGGTCTGGTCCATTCACCGTCGCCAATGTCCTTCCGTATGGGACCATTGAGCTTTCTCAGCCAAATGGACCCAATTTCAAGGTGAATGACCAGCGTCTGAAACTGTACTTTGGTGAGGACATCTCTCAGGAGATGATTCCATCCCTCATCACGTTCCCCATGAACTGAATTTGGGTCGAGTCAGGCTCGTGACTTGGTTATAAAAAACAAGCGCTCCTCGGGAGGCAGCCCGAGTATCTATCTTTTTATGTGTTAACCTCCTAAGTGTAGGGGGACCTACATAGGTGTTTGTATTTGTGTGGTGATGTGATTACAGGGATAAGTGCACTCATGGAAACTTTGAAGAACCGTGCTCCCGTGTTATCCGAAATCCGGTTCTATCTCTCAACTATCGTGATTCAATTTTCTTCATACTCACATTTGAAATTGATCACTTTAGTCGTCTCTTCCTTAACTTGAGTTAACCAACGTGCACAATGTCATAAGTGTAGGGGAGACTTTTCCCACATGCTTAAACATTGAGGACAATGTTTATCTTAAGTGTAGGGGGGACTTCTATCGAAGTTTTAAGTGGACTTTTCCATGAAAATGCCTTCATTTAACCAGAAAATCATCTTTTCAACATTTTTCAAATTTTTAATTAACTTTGGCCATTTAGTCGTAATTTTTAAATTTTTATCGTTGCTTTCATATGTATATATCCCGCAATAAAGTCAAAAATTTTAATAAAGTGGTGTAGCTAGTTTTGAAATCTTTGACATATTAGGCCCGTTGCATTTATTTTGACTCAACCCGAATAGACTTATCCAAGTTTATTCTAGCTAGTATCCTTAACCATGTAGACCTTAATTGGTTTATTAGGCTAAGTATCCACGAGTCTCATTACTTGAGATTTTAAATTGTGGAGGATGAGAAATGATAGAGTCAATTATAAGTCGGTATTCTTGCACAAGCCCACTTGGTGTAATTATTTGCCTATTCTCCCATCACTTGCTAATAATTTATCTGCAATAAGTAAGGTCGTACGATTTGAAAAGTTACTTAGCTTCTAGCCCAAGATCGTTTAAAAGTTGCTCGGTAATGATAAGAGTTCATAGCCAAGGCATAACTTATGAAGCGGGGCGCGAAGATTGGCGAGTCCGAAAAGGCCCTAACAAGGCATGAGGATTCAATTTTATTGCTGAAGATCCAAAGTGATGTGAAAAGCATTATTCCTAAAATCAATATGAAGGATCAAGACTCACGACGAAAAGCAATCAACTCCCATAAAGATCATGGAGAAGTCTATCTGAAAAGACCCTAACAAGGTATGAGGATAAATAGATCCAAGTCCGAAAAGGAGGCGGATCGTTGTATCTCAAAATCCCAATTAGAGAATGAAGAAATAATCATGAAGTCGTGGTCAACAAAGTTGGAGTACCCCTCAAAAGTCTCCAAGTGAAGAAACTCTATTATGATGAGAAGACCATTATCTCAAGAACGTCTCTCGATGATATGAAGTACATGCCAAATATCGGCCCGAGAAAGGTCTCAAATCGTGAACCAAGTTATGCCAAGATATGAACTTTTTGATATCCCGAGAAGCAGTTTTAAGAGATTTTGTCCTTTAGCTAACTATTGATCAAATCGTCCTACTTTGCTTTCAGCCTAAATAAACTATCGAAATAAGTCCAAAAATGCATCTTCATGATCATTCTAAGACAAAAATAAAATATAAGAGATACACCTAGGAATAAGGGAGTTTAAGCATTTAATTAAGCCATGTGTGTAAGTGTTTGAATTGCTAACTTATAATAACAATGATCTCGTTTTTAAGCTTAGTTTGGGGAACGTGAAACTTGAGGGTGATAAATCTTCGCAGCACCGAAGCCCTAATGTAAGTCCTCGATCTCTTTGCAAGTTATTTCCACATAGCTATTTTCTATTTCTCTTAGTACTTTAATTTTTGTTTAGTAATATTTTAGTAAGGCCAAGGTTGATTGATCATGAGAAAAGTGTAAATGTGCTTTGTCACTAAGCATTGCATGAGGGCATGGCAATGGTTAAGTGTAGGAGATTTGATAGGTGTGAAAACACCCATCCTTTTACCACTTAAATCGGGCTAAAACGAGACCAAAACACGTATTTAATATCATTTGTTTGGAATTATGCGTGGTTTTTGTGTTTATTGTGTTTTCAGAGGCAACCGGATGAATATTGAAGAAAACATGGGATTGCACGGGTTTTATCAAGGAAAAAGACTAAAGACGAAGTCTATTGTCCAAGAGATGCATAAGATTTGAAGTCATTGTGCCTATTTGAAGATTTATCGAAGAATAGAGCCAAAGATGGAAGATTCATATATGTCGAAGAACTCGAGTCTATAAAACAATAGATTATAAGACGAGTTGGAATAATTCACCGACACTTCTTAAATCCAAAGTGGAAACGTTATTTAAAGATGCGTGAAGACTTAAGAAGAAAGAAGAAAAAGAAGCCCAAATCAAAGCCCAATCAAAAGCCCATCACCACCATACACACGCCTATATAAAGCCCTTACTTCACAAATTTTCACACACTTAGTTTTTAGGTAGTTTCTAGTTTTAGAGAGAGAAAGTTCTAAACTTTCTCTCACTACTTTTCATCTTTTTCTCTTTCAAGATCAACATTTGTATTAATTTTTCATTAATCAAGTTCAAATTTTAATCTTTAATCTCATCCTTCCTTTCTTTTACTTTTATTGATTTTGGTACAAATCTCGTATGATCCGTGTTGTTGATCTATGATTTGTGCTTAAAAAGTTGTTAACGTTTTATGTTTCCTTAAGTTTTTACATAAATAAGCTTTGAGATCCTTGTTCTTATTGGCTTATTTGTTGATTTAGCTTATTTACTTTTTGAAGTTTTTATGAAAAGTTCATCTTTTTATTGATTTGATTTAAAAGTTGTTTATTTTAATCTTAGATAAAGTGTTTTTAGTGCTTATTTGATCAGTATTTCGTTGGATTCGAGTTTGTTTTGGGAGTTAGCTTATTCCATAAGCTCATTTCCCTTGCTAAGATTCGAACTAGCACCATTTTCGGAAAGGGCAAAACCCCTTTCCGATCGTTCATTCCGACCAGAAGCTTCCAACCCTTTCCGATTGAGTCTAATCGGAAAAGGGTTTTGTTTTCCGATTGGTTCCATTTTGAACATTCTGACGGTGAGCATTTATAGTATTCCGATTGTTGTTTGTGTCCCACATTCCGATTGTGTGCCCTTTACACATATTCCGATTGTGCAAGTTTTCAAGCATTCCGATTGTGGCCCATTTTGGTTATTCCGATTGTTCTAAGGCTCACATTCCGATCACCCCCAATCGGAATACATTCCGATTGGTGCACTTTTTCCCATTATTCCGATTGAGTTGTTTTGCTTTACTCGGTTCTTACTTTCTTTTAGTAAATTCCAATTTAGTTCTTATTTTTCAAAAAGTTTCAAAGTGTTAGTTTTTATTAAGTGTTCATTTATTTTCCTCACATAATCTTTAAAGTTTTCAAACATTTAATTTTAAAATCGTCTTTTCACTTTAATCATTTAAGTCTTTAATTTTACTCTTCGACACTTAATTTCTTGTCATTAGTTTAAAATAGATAAACAAACCAACCACTTTTTATTAACCAAGAAGAAATCATTCCACTTAGAGCCGAGATCAATTCGAGAAGATATCGAGAGAATTATTTTGAACCGATTGAAAACGCTTGTATCAAAATCCAAGGGCTAATGGAAATGATACCACAACAAGGAGTGGAAAGACAACTAATGATCCTTCACCTCCTACACCTTCTATGGTTAAGCCTAATATGGTTCCACCTTGTGATAAGCCTTCTACATCGTACTCACCACCTTCAAGCTCTATCACTTCAACACCTACACCTTCTCATCCTACACCTTCTAATCCTTTACTTTCTGCACCTAATAATGAAGCAACCAACAAAGAAAGTCCTTCACGAAAACCAAGTCTCCCATACACATCAAGAATGAGAAAGGAAAAGCTTAAGAATAAAGATGATATTCAAGTCTCAAATTTTTTGAGGATGTTCAAGCAACTTAATATAAACATATCCTTTGCGGAAGCCTTATACAATATGCCTAAATTTGCCAGATGATCAAGGACCTTCTTTCAAACAAGGAGAAATTGGTGGATTTGCCTAATGCTTCCTTAAATGAAAATTGCTCCGCGGTTTTGCTTAAGAAGTTGCCTACTAAGCTTGGAGATCCGGGGAGGTTTTTTATTCCTTGCAATTTCATGGGGGTGGAAAATTGCATGGCATTAGCGGATTTAGGGTCAAGCATAAATCTCATGCCATTATCGGTTTGGAAAAGACTTTCACTTCCCGATCTCACTCCTACTAGGATGACTCTTGAGTTGGCCAACCGTACCATAGCTTATCCGGTGGGAATTGCGGAGGATGTTTTTGTTGGGGTGGATGGATTTACCTTTCCTGCGGATTTTGTGGTGGTTGATTATGATATGGATCCGAGAGTTCCTCTAATTGTTGGTAGGCCATTTTTGAGAACGGTTCGTACTCTTATAGATGTGGCGGAAGGTGAACTAACAATGAGGGTAGGAGATGAAAGAGTTGTGTTTAACATGGTAAAGTTGTCAAAGAAATCTAATGAGCCCGAAACAGTGAAGCATATTGATGTTGTTAATGAGGAGGAAATTCAAGATGATATCCTTGATGAAGTTTGTGATGAATTTTTTTATGAAGCTTGCACAAGTGAAGATTATGATCTACCTTATGTTGAGACCATTGCCTCCATTACCTCATCCTTGGATTTTCATGAACCTCAAGAGCTTAACTTTGGTGTTTTTGTGATTCATTCCAATCCTCTCTTTGAAACATCATTTGATAACCCACTTTTCCACCATGATGAAGAAACCAATGAGGATTTTAGTGATGATGAACCTCTTCTTTGTGATACACCAATATATGATGATTCTAGTGATGATGAGTTCTCCACTTGTGACTCTTCATTCTTTGATGATCACACTTCCTTAAGTTTTGAGGAGTCACCAATCTTTGATATACCAATTTATGATGTTTATGATGATGAGGAGGATTCTATCATGGATGAGAGTGATGAGTTTTTAGAGGTTGATATACCTTTTGAGTACACTTTTGGATATGTTGATGAGGAGGGAGACATACTCTTTCTAGATTCTCTATTGCATGAAGATCCTTTACCTTCTCTCCTTTCCACCCCAACCTATCAAAGTGACAAAGCAAAACAAGTCATGATGTGTCTTCAAAGAGGTTGTTGTTACCCATTACTCGACAACCTTTCTCTCAACATGTGACCTATAAGGGGGAATCTTCTAAGGCAACCACCATTTGTTGTTTTCCCATCAAGGAATGGATTTTTGATCCTGGTATAGAGCTTGCTAAACCATCTCAGTATCCGCCTGATGCAATAAAAGGAAAACTTGTGAGAGATTTAAGAGCATCACCTTATCACCTTTTGAAGAACATATGGGCAACCATTTTGGAGAACAACACATCACTCTTTTCATCATTGCTTGAGAAGTTAGTTGTTTGATTGTGTTATAAGTGGGATGGTAATTATGTATTTGATCCGGGGGTGAAATTTATGGAGTCTTGATAAGTGAAAACTTGCTTTACCTCATCATGGAGCTTTTTCTTAAAAAGGGTAAAACTATTGTTCTCCATGATAGGTTTTAGACACTTTTAAATGTGGGAAGAGTCGAGCTAGAGACTCCATAAATCAAGCTTGAGTACCTAGGTTTAGAGTTTTTAGACTTAGAGTGTGGTAGGATAGGAATAAGGATATAGAGTTGAGGAGAAGTGTAGGGGGAGACCTTCCTTTTGTCTTCATGTTGTTTGTAGGGTTGCTCTCTCATCACATGCATTGGAGCTTATGGATGAGGCCTTTGTATCCGGTTCACTTCGTTACTATTGTGATTTTTCATATACAAATTATGCTTAAAAATGAATTCACTATAGTTGATCTTCCTTAGCTTGGGTTAAGCAAAGTCTATTCATTGTCATAAGTGTAGGGGAGTTTATACCCCCATGCTCTTAAACATTAAGGACAATGTTTATCTTAAGTGTACGAGGGTTTTCTATCGAAGTGACCTTACCTAGACTTTGTCATTGACCTTCATGATAACTTGGAAATTAATTTTTCAACATTTTTCAAATTTTTGATCTACTTTGGCCACCAAAAATATGCATTCATAATTTTTGCATTAAACATTTTTCATTTTCATAACACATTTGCATTGTATATATTTCTTCTTTTATTTTTCATAAAAAATATATAAAAAGAAAAAAATATAATAAAGTACATGGTTTAACA
Source organism: Glebionis coronaria (assembly GCA_025667525.1). Classification (NCBI taxonomy): domain Eukaryota; kingdom Viridiplantae; phylum Streptophyta; class Magnoliopsida; order Asterales; family Asteraceae; genus Glebionis; species Glebionis coronaria. Next base: position 109,013 of record JANFOE010001134.1, on the reverse strand, counting down.
AATTTAGATCTCTTTGTCATATTAGGCCCGCCTTGGATACTTTGACTCAACCCGAGTTTGCTTATCCAAGCATTCTCTAGCTAGTATCCTTAACCATGTAGTCCTTCATTGGTCTATTAGGCTAAGCATCCACGAGTCTCGTTATTTAAGATTTTAAATTTGTGGAGAATGGGAGATGGTAGAGTTGAAGCAAGTATTAAAGATCTAGATAAACTTCATGACAATTTCTTGTGGCTAAACCCTTCTTTTTCTTTGCCTCTATTTTCTTCGCATATATATATGTTAATAAATAATCAAGAACAGTTTTAATCGGTTGTAGTCTCTTATGCATTTTTGACTAATCATTCATGGTTAGTATAAGTACGTCTTAAGATTATAAGTTAGAACGTTTTATGTGTACTAGACTTATGTCATGCTTAATACTTAGCGGGTGTTTTTCCTTTTATTCTTTTCAACCTTCTTTGTGTGGAATAAAGAAAAATAAGAGCGGCTTGAAAAAAATGAGTGTCTAGAAAAAAAAAGAAAAAAAAAGAAAAAAATAATTATACAAGACTCCCACGAGGGGCAGTGAAGTGTTAATTATAGTGACTATTGAATTCCAATATTAATCTCACAAGGGTTGCAGGGATTTGATAGTTGCTCCAATCCAATATTACCTTGACGGGTTGCAGGATTGAAGATCCAAAGTCTCAAAAAGATGGAGGATATAAATTATTGCGTGAGTTTTATTTTTCTTTCTTTAGCAAGTGTGTAGCTACTTATTAATGAATGACATAAGGATCTTACACATAAAACGAATGACTTATTATTCTTGTGTCGAACTTATATTAACTATGGGCGGTTTTTCAAGTAATGGATGAGATGACTACTTAGGGTTAAAATCGTGCTTCCTTATTTTTGGATTTTACATTTCTTATATTTGACGCTTCAAATAATGACAAATTTGCTTCCAAGAAATTTGCTCAAATAATAACTGGTTCCACATTTAATTGTTATGAATAAGTTGATGCACTTTTTACTTGTGAATGCAATGATCCCATTTTTAAGCTTGGTATGGGGAAAGTGAAACTTGAGAAGTGTTCATGGTACCAAAAGCCCTAATCCAAGTCATTGATTTCTTTATGAGTTATTTCCATCAAAACCATTTCAAAAAAATCCAAAAATATATAAATAGAATTGTTCTCCTTTGCATTGCATTGTATAAAATCAAAATCTTGCATCATATAGTGTAGTGTAGTATAAATGCATTCCATATTGGCCAAGGTGGGTTAATTATGAGAAAAGTGTAAATTTGTGCTTTAAAATATGGCATTGCATGAGGTCATGGCAATGATCAAGTGTAGGGGACTTGATATGAGCAAAATCTCATATAAATAAGTCAATAAATCACCCTAAAACACATAGCAAATACCCAACTTTTATGCCATAAAGCAGTATTATGTGGTATGTTTTGTGTTTGTGCTTATTTAGGTAACAAGGATACAAATTTGAAGCAAACAAGTGAAATCAAGCTCATTTATGAAGAAAAGACAAGAAGGATACTATATGATAAGCCATTTGAAGATAAAGGACCTATCTTGACAACATTCAAAAGTTGAGGGACTAAAGTGCAATTTTGGAAAAGTCAAGATAAAAGTCAAACCTGGTCAACTCGTAAGTCAACCAAGTCAAAGGGGTCAAATAATCAAGAATGAAGGTCAAAGGACTAATTTTTCCAAAGAAATGAAGTCTTAATCCTAAAACATGAATCTGCCAAAGTTTAGGGGCTGAAAGTGACAATTTTACACCAAGTTTGGTTCAATCCATGTGAAGTGGCTAAGCACCAATGAGAATCAAGGAAAATGGGTCAAGAATCACCAAATAAGCTGCCAGCTCATCCACTAGCCGCCTCTCACATTTAATATGAAATCTGAACTATGGAGCGCACTTTCTCTCTTTCATCCAATCACAACTCGCCATACAATATAACTTATATCCAAAATAGATTACGATCCGTGTGAAACACTTTCCACCAATAAAATTCTTCCACGTTGCATATTCAAACAAGTAACAAGCCCAGGTTGGGGATTTAGCTAGAGTGAATTTCAGATCAAGTGCCATATATGAAAAAGACTCGGAATCAAGCAAGGAGTCTATTCCACTCACTTAATTGGATTGAAATCATTGGATCAAAAACCACTAAATGTTTTCTTGAGCCAAATTATACAATCAACAAGAAGAGGCCACATGGAGCGCAGAGATTGGACATAACACGTCACCAACCCCAACTAATCTTCATCCTCACTCTATAAATAGATCATTGATAGCTCATTTATGAAAGTAGACTTTAGGTGTGATAAACACACACTTTATTTTTCTCTCTCAATTCCAGTACTTCTCTTTCAGTTAGAACTACCCTTAGGTGCTTGACACACACCTAAGAGTTAGTTAGTTAGTTAACAACTACTTGTAACCACTTTTCCCTCCAATAAATAATGTTCAAAATTCAATTTCACTTAATCTCCTTTTTATCCCTTCATTACTTTGATCCTAGTGATATAGTCTTGTTTCAGTTGATGTTCTATGATCAATGGAACCTTGTTGATGATTTGGAGCATTGTAGCTATTCAGATTTCTAGTTGCAATCCATTTTCATCCATTTGCAGAACTTGTAGCAGGGTGATTGATTTTAGCTGATCATGATGATGATGATGGTTAATATTGGTTGATTAATGGTGGTTTAGAGTTTGTTAGAAGGCTTAGCGCCTCTCTACTCCTATGTTATAAGTATTTAAAGTGATGGTCAAAGAAGTGAAGTCACATATTATATGACCACCCCTTAGGGGGAGATTGTTAGAAGTATTTAAAGTGTTCATACAATATACCGTTGCGAAGCTCGTGGAAAATTCTACGTAATGGTGGCGAGAGTTCTATGTTATTGTTATGTATGTAACAGGAATTAGTCCTGAACACACAAATGAGGAAGGCCTCCTAAACTTGTAAGCCTTAGTATAAAAGGCCAATCCATCCTCATTTGTGTGTGTGTCTCCCATAGTATTTTCCTTCTTGTTTTAGAGAGAGAAACTCTCCTTAGTTTCTCTCACTAGAAACACCAACTTTGTATCTTTCTTCTTTCTTCTTCATCTAATCTAATATTCTATTCTTAGTTTTAATCTTGTTCTTCATCATCTCTATTTCTTGTTCTATAAGTCGTGTGCGTAAGTCCTACAAGTGGTAAAGGATTCGTGGTTAGCTCTTTGGTGTTGTCCTTGTTTTCTTGAAATTCGTGAGCTTTTCATCAAATTTTTTCGTGTTTTTGTTATTCCAAGTGATCCATATATCTTCTACATAGTCGTGGTAGAAATTTGGGTGCTTTGGGTTGGTTAAAATCACGGATTTCTTGTAAAAAATATCATCTTTTTACCTATTGTCTCGAAACAGTGCAGTTATTCTGACAGAATCCATCGGAATAGGGTTTATATATTCCGACAGAATCCATCGGAAAAGGGTTTATACATTCCGACACAGATTCCGATAACTATTCCGATAGGTGTTGCAAGCTTTTATTCCGATACATATTCTGATACGGATTCCGATAGGTGTTGAACTCAGTTATTCTGACGGTTATCTCGACAGTTATTCCGACGGATATTCCGATATCATTCTGATAGAACATTCTGATGACACATTCCGATAGAACATTCCGATGCTATTCCGATGGATATTTTGTTCGAGTACTTTTCAGACTTAGCCACTATCTAGACTTGTCCCGGAACATAATTTACACAAAGATTATAAAAAAGAGTTTTTTGGCGGGAAAACCCAAGTAAAATTTATTTTTTTCCTAGACCATTTTTAGGCCATTTAAGCTTCAATTTCAAATTTTGGCGATGCGAAAAATTTTTCGACAAAAAATTCAAATTTTCTGACCAAAATTCAAATTTTTAGGGCATTTTTCGGTTTTATTTTTGTCAAAATTTTTCGTTTTTCAAAATTTTTCCCTACTAGTTATTGGCTATTTCTAACTTGAATTCAACATTTGGTAATTCAAAATTTTTTTTCGGTTTATTTTATATCGGACTGAGGTATTTTTTGTCAGGCTGGATAATTTCGGCAAAGTTTGATTTTGTTGAGACTCCAAAACACGCTTTCTACAAATTGAGATCCTGTCTTTCACACGACTTCTACTATGACGTATCAACAAGATAGTGATGTTGTGGGTATTGGGCATCGTGCTAGCCATGCAAGAAAGAAGAGGAATGTTGCCCATCTCCAGTCTCAGCTTCTTATAACACAAAAGGAAAAAGCGGGAATTCCACTTCTAGCTGAAGAGTTTGATCTCATGGCATTTGCAGCAGCATATGATGAAGAAGAAGAGGTGGCTACGGTGATGGCTAATTCGCAGCAATCATCAACATCGGTAATTCAACCTGACAAAGCTCCTGTGTATGATTCAGACGGTTCATCTGAGGTACACCCACATCTCAATGATAATGAGTTATATAATATGTCTAATCAGGAGGAAGAGTATACTGAGTCACTTGAGCCTTCCACTGAGAGACACGGGGATCAAACGAATAATAGCAATATTATTTCTAATGCGCCCAGTGTGGACCTTAGTGGAGATCAAGTAGCCCAACCTACAACCCTTCTTGACGAGACACACACATATTATAAATCATTATTTGATAAGCTTGCCAAGGATGTTGCTCATGTGAATGTGGTAAATAATAAGTTTAGAGAAACTAATGTCAAACTGACCACTGAGCTTGCGGGGTATAAGGAAAGTGAGAAAAGCTTTGAAATCCATCATGCTAAAATCAAGGAACTTGAATAAGCTCATGCTACATCGGTTTATCACGAAAAATGCACAACTCGGAAATTAAATGCCTTACATTTAAGTAGTGCTAAAAATATAAGAGAATTGAATGATGAAATCACCTCTCTTAATAAACAGCTTTCAACTGAAAAATCTATTATTTTGGATTTAAAAGAAGAACGAAAACAGCTTAAACATGATTTCAAAATTCGAGAAGATGGGCTTCTTGAGGATTTTTGGAAAGCTCAGGATAGGATTAGGGAATTAGACAACCTTTTGGTAAAACATGGCCAATCTATGTAGACGATAAATATGCTCGCACCAAAAGTGAATGAGATAAATTACACTCGATACAAATTGGCCTTAGGTTGTCCTCTTCCTCCTAATCCCGGTTATCTTAAACAAGTTCAAGCCACAAATGAAACTCTATATAATGGTAGTGTGCTCTTGTCTGATGAGCATGATCCTCCTAGTGTGCATGATTCTGAGGAAACTACCGAACTTGCTATAGAGAATCGTTTAAAAATGCAAAAGCTTAATAAAGAAGTGACACCCGTTTATTATCCGAAAGTTAATCCTCCAACTGTTTTTGTTCGGTCTAAAACGAGTACTGAAATGCTTTTGCTACCAATTGAGGAATTGTCTGATGACCCTCCGAAACCGAGTATCACACGAAGGTATCTAAACGAGCTCAAAGATAATTTAGTCATTCTCAAACGGGTTGTTAACGCCAAAATGACTGGAGGAAACTTTACTTCACCCGTTGACACTGAAGTTCGAAAAATTCTTCATAACGAGATTAATCCGCTTATTAATCAAGTTGATGCTAGGATGAGCAATCTTGAAAATGATTTTCTAAAAGAATTAGCCAAATTTGTTAAAGACTTTAAATCTTTGGCGAAGGAGGCTGATGAATCTCTTGATAGAATTAATGTTTTGGAAAGCGATCTTGTACGTCTCTCGAAAGCAAGTGACAGTGGTGATTGTGATGAGAGTAATCCCGTTGCGGTAAACATCTCTGTGTCGGATAATGAAACCCTCCAAAATGAACTTGATCGTACGAAAGAGAAACTGGAGTCTTATGTCATCAAAATGGACAACGAATTCACCGATCATTGGAATAAATATGTGAAAAAATGTGATGAACGTAAGGATGACAAACTTTCGTATGATAAAGATTACAATGAGATGCAACAAACAATCGAACAGCTGCAAGCTCAGTTAGGAGGTGAATGTCGTGACAGTGAGCCTTCAAAAAATGTTAATCAAAAAGAGTTCACGATTCTTCAACACCGATATGATTTTCTTCATAAACATCGTCATTCTATTGAACTTGCTTTGCAAAACAAACTTGGAAAAGTTCCAGATGACAGTAATTTACATGTAAAACTCTCTAAATCATTTCGCGAATTAAATGAAAAGAGAGTGGAAATTTCTGATTTGAAAGCTCAGCTGCAAGACAAAGACATCACGATTGTTGAGTTGAAGAAACTTGTTGGAAAGATGGTTGGAAAAACTGTGGAACCTAAGGTTGTAAAATCAGTTGTTAGACAACCCAATGCGTACAAAGTACCAAAGCCATCTATCTTAGGAAAACCGCCTTCTAATGTTTCTAGGTTACCTCCTAATACCGATGTGCAATCAACTATTCCAAAACTAGCCATATCACCCTATGTTCCTCCATTCAGAAACCCACTTTTGCTAAACACAATAATGTGAATGCACCTTGTACTACTCCTAAGAGTACTCCCAACTGTGTGAATCTTACGTTCACAAAGGAATCCAAAGGTTCAAATGACGTTGTTCAAAACAACAATCTAGGGAAGGTTATGCGAAAAGGGAATACTCATAAAGTAAACCCTATGTATTCACCACCTAGTAACCCAACAACTGCTAGAGTTCAACACACTCCTAATGGTAGTCAACCAAATCCTAGGATCCTTTCCAATCAACCGAGGAATTGGCAACGACCAATGAGTAGTCGTGTATCGAACAAGGTGCCTGAACGGTCAGCAAAACCTAGGTACACAAGGACTTTCGAGAATCCCAAACTCCCTGTATGCCCCACGTGAAAAAACGGTATTGACAATGGAAACCATGCTAATTTCATTCTGCAATACCTCTGATACAAGATTTTATTAGGTTGAAAGTTCGTTTCTCGGTATCTTCTCGAATTGATCACGGCTCAAAGTGGAATTATCTTTCTTGGTTACTAAAAAAAGGGTTGGTTTTCTATTCTATTAAAAAGGATTAAATGCGTGCATTAGAGAAAATAAGCCAAAAACAACTAATAAAAAATAAAGCTTGAATTAAACTTGAACACTTAAACAGTAAAACAGTAAAACAGTGAAATAACTTAACTTGGAAAATTTGCTGATTCGGAATAATTAAAGTTCATGCGGAATAATCCAATAAATCACTCATCCGGAATAATACCTTCATCCGGAATATATGGCTCATTCGGAATAACTTGGCCAAAAACCTTCATGCGGAATACAAACCTTCATTCGGAATAATCTAAAACAAAAGCTTCGTTCGGAATGTCACTTGGTTCTGAATATTTGCTCATTCGGAATACCTTCATTCGGAATAAAATACCCTCGTTCGGAATATGTGTTGATCCGGAATAATTTGAAGAAATGCTTGATTCGGAATAGTTTCTTGATCTGGAATAAAATACTAAAAAGCTTGATTCGGAATAATTGGTTTACTCGGAATAAAAACTTGACTCGAAATAACTTAAACAAGAACCTTCATTCGGAATAAAAAACTGATTCGGAATATTTTGAAAAACCTTGATTCGGAATATAACTACTTATCCGGAATATTGATTATTCCGGATGAACACACTGATTCGGAATAACTGAATGAGAACTGCTGATCCGGAATATTGCTTGACCCAGAATAAGGACTGATCCGGAATAAACTTGCTTACTCGAAATAAATGATAAAATGCTTCGTTCGGAATAAATTAGCAACACCCTTGGTTCGGAATATTACTTCATTTGGAATCTGGGGAATGTTGAAGACGCGAAGAACGGGGAAACCAATAAAGCTACGAATTTAACCAAAATTAACAAAGTTTTTACCAAAGATTCAACCAAACTAACCACCAATCATCTACTAATCATAAACATCAAACCAAAACAATAAAAACACAAAACCCACATACTTTTGAAGATCTAACTCAACAAAATAAAAACTTAAAACTTTGAATCAAAAAGAGAAAGATGAACAAGATTAAAGGAAAGATTATATTGAAAGATTAAGGTTCAACAAACAAAGGAAAGATTAAAACTTACAAGAGTTGTGAATTTAACAAAGATGAAAAATCACCAACACCTTAATGGTGTTGGTTACCTACGAAAATAAAGGAAAGAAAAAAAGCTGGAAATGAAAAACTAGTCTAATGTGTGGGAAGGGATCCTCTATTTATAGGCCATGGACTTGGTTGGTGAGTGGGCTTTCTTCCTTTCTTTTTGTCTTCTCGTCTTTTCAGTAAAATTGACGTTTTCGATTCTGATTCGGGATTTGTCGATGAATAAGTTCAACTCGTCTTTTAATTTCTTCGTTTAATAGACTTGAGTTCTTCGACATATGTAAATCTTCCATCGTTGGTCCTTTTCTTCGATAAATCTTCAAATAGGCCCATTGACTTCAAATCTTTTGCATCTCTTGGACAATAGACTTCGTCTTGAGTCTTTTTCTTTGATAAAACCCGTGCAATCCCATGTTTTCTTCAATATTTATCCGGTTGGCTCTGAAAACACAACAAACACACAAACCACGCATAATTCCAAACAAAAGATATTAAATACGCGTTTTGGTCTCGTTTTAGCAAGAAATAAGTGGTAAAAGGATGGGTGTTTTCACACCTATCAAATCCCCTACACTTGACCATTGCAATGCCCTCATGCAATGCATTAATTTTAAAGCACGGTTTACATTTCTCATCATAAATAACCCACCTTGGCATTTATTCAATTCTAAACACTAAGGAAATCAAAAGAACAAAACAAGTAAAGAATTCAACGACTTATATTGGGGTTTTAGGTTGTCATGAATGTTCATCATTCTCAAGTTTCACGTTCCCCATACGAAGCTTAAAAACGAGATCATTGTTATTATAAGTTAGCAAACTAACACGAACTCATGTGGCCCAATTATTCACTTAGACTCCTTTATTCCTAGGTGTATCTCTTATATTTTAATATTGTCTTAAATGATCACGAGGATGCATTGTTTGACTTATTTCGATAGTTATTTAGGCTGAAAATAAAGTGGGACGATTTAATCAATAGTTAGCTAAAGGACAAAATCTTTTAAAACTGATTCTCGGGACCTCATAAAGTTCATATCTTGGCATAACTTGCTTCACGATTTGAGACCTTTCTCGGACCGATATTTGGCAGCGACTTCATAATTCAAAACTTTGAGAGACGTTCTTGAAATTATGGTCTTCTCTTCATAATAGGAATTTCTTCACTTGAAGTTTTTGAGAGATTCTTCATTCTTGGACCACGACTTCTTCATTTTTCTCCAATCTTTATTTTGGACTTTGATATACAACGATCCGCCTCCTTTTAGGACTTGGATCTATTTATCCTCATACCTAGCTAGGGTCTTTTCGGATAGACTTCTCCATGATCTTTTTGGGAGTTCTTGCTTTTCGTCGTGTGTCTCGATCCTTCATATTGATCTTTGATAAATGATTCTTCACATCACTTTTGGATCTTTAGCAACAAAATGTAGCCCTCTTGCCTTGTTAGGGCCTTTTCGGACTCGCCAATCTTCACATCCCGCTTCAATAAGTTATGCCTTGGCTATGAACTCTAATTAATACCGAGCAACTTTTAAACGATCTTGGGCTAGAAGCTAAGTAACTTTTCAAATCGTACAACCTTATTTATTGCAGATAAATTTATTAGCAAGCGATGGGAGAATAGGCTTATAATCAACTCACATAAATTCACGAAAGAATACCAAACTTATAATTGGCTCTATCATCTCTCGTTCTCCACAATTTAAAATCTCAAGGAATGAGACTCGTGGATGCTTAGCCAATTAAATCACAGCTTTGGGTTTTCGAGTCATCTATAGGATCTTGCAAACTCTTAGACTTTTTCAAGTTTTAGATCGCATTTTAATGTTCCCTTGATAAACGAATCTCTAGGATCAATTATAGGAACTTGCGAAAAGTTCTTGTTCTTAACCCGTGAGAGTTAAGACTTTCGCGTTTTAAAGTTCCCTATATAAAAGCTTAGCAAAACTTGACTTAAACATGTTAAGGATACTAGCTAGAGTAAACTTAGATAAGTAAACTCGGGTTGAGTCAAAATATTCACGACTTTGAAAAATTTAAAACCACTTTATTGAAAATTTATTCTAGCAAGGAAAGAAAATAAACATAACAAAGGAAAATACAACTATACAACTAGGCCAAAATAGATTAAAAATTTTGAAAAATGTCGAAAAATCAAATTTTCCGGTTAAAATGAGGACAAATTCATGGAAATGCCCACTTAATTCGATAGAAGTCCCCCCTACACTTGATATAAACATTGTCCTCAATGTTTAAGCATGTGGGAAAAGTCTCCCCTACACTTATGCCATTGTGCACGTTGTTTAAATCTTGCTAAGGAGAGGACAACTATAGTGATCAATTTCAAATGAGAGTATGAAGAAAATTGAATCACGATAGTTGAGAGATAGAACCAGATTGCGGATAACACGGGAGCACGGTTCTTCAAAGATTCCAAAAGTGCATGCATCCTTGTAATCACATCACCACACAAACACAAACAACCTATATAGGTCCCCCTACACTTAGGAGGTAAAACGGAAAGGGATAGATACTCGGGTTGCCTCCCGAGGAGCGCTTGTTTTTGATAACCGAGTCACGAGCCTGACTCGGTCCCGAACTAATTCAAAGGAAAAGTGGAGGGGGATGGAATCATCTCAGGAGAGATGTCCTCTCTAAAGTACAACTTCACTCGTTGGCCATTCACCTTAAAATTAGGTCCATTAGGTTGAGCGAGCTCGAGAGTACCATATTGAAAAATTTGGGCAATGGTGAATGGGCCGGACCAACGAGATTTCAGCTTGCCCGAAAAGATTTTCAACCGAGAGTTGAAGAGTAAAACTTTGTCTCTAACTTGGAACTCTCGGTTTTTAATCTTAGAGTCATGAATGAGCTTAGTCTTTTCCTTATAGATCAAGGAATTTTCATAAGCTTTATTCCGGAGTTCATTGAGCTCATTGAGTTGGATTTTGTGTAGGTCACCGGCTTTGTTGATGTCGAAGTTAGCCCACTTCAAGGCCCAGTAAGCCGTGTGCTCCAACTCAATGGGGAGGTGGCATGCTTTCCCGTACACGAGACGATATGGTGTACAACCAATCGGAGTCTTGTATGCGGTACGAAAAGCCCACAGAGCATCATCAAGTTTATCGGCCCATGAGGCACGATGCTCTCCCTCGGTTCGTTCAAGAATTCGCTTTAACCCTCGGTTAGAGATTTCAGCCTGGCCATTAGTTTATGGGTGGTATGCAGTGGAAAGATGATGATTTACACCATACTTAGCCATGACTCTTGCGAATTGATCATTTCAAAAATGAGTCCCGCGATCACTAATAATGGCACGAGGCACACTGAATCTAGCGAATAGCTGCTTCAAAAAGTTACAAACCACCCTTGCATCGTTAGTGGGTAAAGCTTTGGCTTCAACCTATTTAGAAACGTAGTCAACGGCTACAAGGATGTATTTGTTTCCTTTAGATGAAGGGAAGGGCCCCATAAAGTCGATACCCCATTCATCAAAGATTTCATATTCTTGTATGAAATTTTGAGGCATCTCATCTCTATGTATGATCTTGCCTTGTCGTTGGCAAGAATCACAATTTTTCACCATTTCGTGAGCGTCACGATAAATGGAGGGCCAATAAAATCCGGAGTCAAACACTTTCTTTGCAGTGAAGTTGGGACCAAAGTGACCACCGGTGGGTCCTTTGTGGCAAGCTTCGAGAATGTCTAAAGTTGCCGGTCCATCAACACATCGACGAATAATCAAATCAGTGAATTGTTTGAAGAGATACGGGTCATCCCAAAAGTAAGTCTTAATATCTTTAAAGAACTTTTTCTTTGGTTGGGATGTTAACCCGTCAATGAGAATTCCACCCGCCAAGTAGTTTGTAATGTCCGCAAACCACGGGGTGTCATCAAAATTCGAGTTGATAGACATTAAAGTCTCAAGGGGAAAAGAGTCATTGATCTCTTTGTTCGGATGGTCCCCTTGATAAGGATCCTCAAGTCTACTGAGATGATCCTCGGCTAGGTTTTCAGCTCCCTTCTTATCACGAATTTCGATTTTAAATTCTTGAAGTAGCAAAACCCAGCGAAGAAGTCTTGGTTTAGAATCTTGTTTAGTTAACAAGTAGTTCAACGCGGAATGGTCCGTGTACACGATGGTAGTGGAAAGGAAAAGATAGGGGCGAAATTTTTCAAAAGCATAGACAACAGCTAAAAGCTCTTTTTCGGTTGTCGTGTAATGCAATTGAGCCCCTGTCATTGTCTTGCTAGCGTAATGGATCGGTTGGAAGTGTTTATTCACTCTTTGGCCCAAAACCGCTCCAATAGCAAAGTCGCTAGCATCGTACATCAATTCGAAAGGTAGCTCCTAATTAGGGGTACCCAAGACTGGTGCCTTAGTTAGCTTATCCTTAAGAAGGTTGAAGGCTTCAATACACTCTTTGGAAAAGATAAAAGGAGTATCTTTTTCCAAGAGGTGGGTCATCGGACGAGCGATTTTAGAAAAGTCTTTGATAAATCGACGGTAGAAGCCCGCATGACCAAGAAAACTTCTCACACCCTTCACGGTTGAAGGTGGAGGCAATTTTGCAATAACATCGACTTTAGCACGGTCCACTTCAAGACCAGCTTTGGAGATTTTGTGTCCTAGCACGATGCCCTCTTTTACCATGAAATGGCATTTTTCCCAATTTAGAACAAGGCGAGTGTCTTCACACCGCTTAAGCATATGTTCCAAATTGGCAAGGCAAGCAGAGAAAGAATCGCCATAAACCGAGAAATCATCCATGAAGACTTCCATAGTTTCTTCAACCATGTCATGGAAGATAGCCATCATACACCTTTGGAACGTCCCAGGAGCATTGCATAAACCGAAAGGCATGCGTTTGTAAGAAAATGTTCCGTAGGGACAAGTGAATGTGGTTTTCTCTTGGTCTTTTGGATCGATGGGAATTTGAAAATACCTGGAGAAACCGTCTAAGAAGCAATAGTAATCATTACCCTCTAGACGCTCGAGCATTTGATCCATGAAAGGAAGAGGAAAATGATCTTTTCTCGTGGCATCATTGAGTTTGCGATAGACGATACAAACTCTCCACCCAGTAACGAGACGAGTAGGAATAAACTCGTTGTGTTCACTGGGAACAACGGTTATTCCGCCTTTCTTTGGCACACAATGGACGGGACTTACCCATGGCGAATCCGAAATAGGGTAAATCATTCCGGCATCTAGAAGTTTGATAACCTCTTGTTTGATGACGTCATGAATTCGAGGATTAACCCTTCTTTGGCTTTGGATTGCGGGTTTAAAGTCATCTTCCATGAGAATTTTGTGAGTACAAAAGTTTGGATCAATTCCGCGGATATCGGAGATTTTCCAAGCAATTGCCTTCTTATGATCTTTAAGCACGGCGATAAGGCGATATTTTTCTTCTTCTTTCAAGTCCTTAGCGATGAAGACGGGCGACTTCTTCTTGTCTTCAAGAAATACGTACTCGAGATGGGACGGTAATTCCTTAAGCTCTAAATCCGGAGGATTTTCGATGGAAGGTGTATTCAAATCCGGTTCATCGATAGCAATATCCTTGGGAGATGGTTGAGAAATATGGTACTCATGGAGAAGTTTCTCAATGGTACGAATGTCTTCATCCCAATCGGTGGGAGAATCGTCATATTGTAAGTTCAAATCTCCCAAAGTTGCTTCAAATTCAGCAGAAGGAAATCACTTCTCCAAATGGAGTTAGTGATGGAGCAATAGAGGCAACGGTCTCAACATTGGTAAGAGAGGTAAGACTACTTTTACAAGCATCTTTAAAGTGTTCTTCACAGCCTCATCAAGAACGTCGATACAATTAACACTCTCGGATGAATAAGGCTGTTTAGAAATCTTACCCATGTTGAAGAAAATTTCATCGTCACCAACTCTCATGATAAGCTCACCCGCTTCTACATTTATGAGAGTGCGACCGGTCGTCAAGAATGGATGTCCAACGATTAATGGAACACGAGGGTCCATCTCGTAGTCAACGACAACAAAATCCGCCGGGAAGGTGAATTTGTCAACGCCAACAAAAACGTCTTCGGCTATCCCCACTGGATAAGCAACTGTACGGTTAGCTAATTCCAAAGTCATTTTGGTGGGGACTAGCTCAGGGAGAGATAATTGCTTCCAAACGCTTAGAGGCATTAAGTTGATACTAGCACCTAGATCGGCTAGGGCCATGCAATTATCTACTCCCGGGAAGTTGCAAGGGATTAAGAAGCGACCCAGATCACCAAGTTTGGTTGGCAATTTCCTTAAGAAAACCGCGGAGCAATTCTCATTAAGTTGGGTTTAGCAATATCAAGAAGCTTTTCCTTGTCACTAAGAAGATCTTTAAACATCTTCGCATATTTAGGCATGTGAACGAGAGCCTCAACAAAGGAGATGTTGAAATTCAATTGTTTAAACATTTTGAGAAAGTTTGAAACTCGAATATCGTCCTTGCTTTTGAGCTTCTCTTTCCTCAACCTTGAGGGATAAGGTATATCGGAAGAAGAGGAAGGCTTTGGAATCGTAGGATCACTCACATCCTTGGGTGGTGGAGGGGTGGAAGTAAGAGGTGGAGGAATAGGAATAGTGGACTCGTTTTCCTTTGTCACAATCACCGGTGTAGGTGTAGGAAGCTCGGGTTCCTTGGTACCTTTTCCACTGCGAGTGGTGATTTCTTTCATCTCCCCTCTTGGATTAGCAACGGTGATACTCGGAAGAGTACCCGAAGAAGAGGGTTGATTACCTTAGAAGAAACCAGCCATCATGTCCCTTAGGTCATTCGTTTGACTACTCAAAGAGTTTCGTATATCGGCTCTAAGATCATTCCCTTGTTTCACTATGTCGCCCTTCAAATTAATAACTTGGGTCTGCAGATTCTTCACCAACACATCATTCGTCCGCATGTACATTTCGACCTCGTGGTTGAAAACAGTGGGTTGGGTAGGAGGAAGTGCTTGATAAGCAGGTGGTTGGTAAGGAGCGGGTTGGTAAACTTGAGTAGGATTTTGAGGTGGATATGGTTGTCTTTGAGGTGGTTGGTATGGTGCTCGAGGTTGGTTTTTATTGGTTCGGTTAAGGTTTTGTTGTTGGTTTTGATTGGTAGGAGGAAAACCGGGCGGGGAAAGAAAGTTGGTGGAACGATAACTTAGCAAGTTACGGTCTCCTTGAGGGCGGGCTGGATAGCCTTCCGGAGGATGGGTACCGTATGATGCGTTAACATTCTCACAAAGATAGTCTTGGGTGGAGGTACAAGTAGTGTAAGAGTGAGGACCCCCGCATATTTCACATGGTTGGCTGACAGCATTGACCTGAGCGTTTTGAGCGTTGATGCTTTTGGTATTGTTAGCGGTGTGGACAGCAAGCGATTCAATAAGGGAAGTAAGTTTGTCAATTCTCTTGTCGTTGTCACGAGTGCTAGCACTAGCGGCATTGGTCCGAACACTCTTGGTTTGCACTCTAGACTTATTCTCAATAATATCCCAAGCGGCATTAGAAGAGTTAACCAAAATATTACCCCCCGAGGCACTATTTAGTGAATCTTGGTCATTCATGCTTAAACCATTGCAAAAAGTATTAATTTGGTGCACTTTGGTAAAACCATGTTGTGGGAAATTTCTTAAAAGGTCTTTAAAACGGTCCCAAGATTCACTAAAAGTCTCATCGTAATTTTGTTCAAAATTAATAATTTCATTCCGCAAAGCGGTAGTACGAGAGGGTGGCAAAAAGTAGTTTATGAATTTGGTCTCTAAGTCCGTCCACGTAAGAATACTTTGTGGCGGTTCCTTTGCAAGCCAATGCCGGGCTTGTCCCTCTAAGGAGAAAGGAAAAAGTTGTAAGCGGATTACCTCTTGTGGAACCCCATTGAATTTGACCGTATTCGTGAGTTGAAGGAACCTTTTGATGTGGTAATGAGGATCATCAATGGTACGCCCCAAGAATGGTTGAGCAGAGACCATTTGAATAAAGCCGGATTTGAGCTCAAAGTTGTTGGCTGCAATCGCGGGTATGACAATAGGATCGTTGTTGCCCTCTACATGTGCTTGCAAAAGTTTGATCATAGGACGATTGTCCGGTAGAGGTTCATTGTTGTTATTATTCATGTTGTTTTGAGGTGGATTATTATTGTTGTTGTGTACACCGGCCATGTCTAAGTTATCGAGAGTCTCGGGCTCGGGATAAGACGTTGATCGTGTACTCATGCACCTGCAAAAGAAATAACAAAGCAGAAATATTTTTGGTTTTTTATGTTTTTTAATTTTTTTTGTATTTTTGAAAATTTTATATTTTTTAGGATTTTTGAAATTTTTTATGAAAAAGTAACGTTCACGGCGAACGTATCCCAAAATCCAATTTTCTCACAAAAACCGTTGATCTCTACGAAAAGAGCCGGCAGTGGCGCCATTTGATACAAGATTTTACTAGGTTGAAAGTTCGTTTATCAGTATCTTCTCGAATTGATCACGACTCAAAGTGGAATTATCGTTCTTGGTTACTAAAAAAAGGGTTGGTTTTCTATTCTATTAAAAAGGATTAAATGCGTACAGTAGAGAAAATAAGCCAAAAACAACTAATAAAAAAATAAAGCTTGAATTAAACTTGAACACTTAAATAGTAAAACAGTAAAATAGTGAAATAACTTAACTTGGAAAATTTGCTGATTCGGAATAATTAAAGTTCATGCGGAATAATCCAATAAATCACTCATCCGGAATACTACCTTCATCCGGAATATATGGCTCATTCGGAATAACTTGGCCAAAAACCTTCATGCGGAATACAAACCTTCATTCGGAATAATCTAAAACAAAAGCTTCGTTCGGAATGTCACTTGGTTCGGAATATTTGCTCATTCAGAATAAAATACCCTCGTTCGGAATATGTGTTGATCCGGAATAATAGGAAGAAATGCTTGATTCGGAATAGTTTCTTGATCCGGAATAAAATACTAAAAAGCTTGATTCGGAATAATTGGTTTACTCGGAATAAAAACTTGACTCGGAATAACTTAAACAAGAACCTTCATTCGGAATAAAAAAACTGATTCGCAATATTTTGAAAAACCTTGATTCGGAATATAACTACTCATCCAGAATATTGATTATTCCGGATGAACACACTGATTCGGAATAACTGAATGAGAACTGCTGATCCAGAATATTTTGCTTGACCCGGAATAAGGACTGATCCGGAATAAACTTGCTTACTCGGAATAAATGATAACATACTTCGTTCGGAATAAATTAGCAACACCCTTGGTTCAGAATATTACTTCATTCGGAATCTGGGGAATGTTGAAAACGCGAAGAACAGGGAAACCAATAAAGCTACGAATTTAACCAAAATTAACAAAGTTTTTACCAAAGATTCAACCAAACTAACCACCAATCATCTACTAATCATAAACATCAAACCAAAACAATAAAAACACAAAACCCACATACTTTTGAAGATCAAACTCAACAAAATAAAAACTTAAAACTTTGAATCAAAAAGAGAAAGATGAACAAGATTAAAGGAAAGATTATATTGAAAGATTAAGGTTCAACAAACAAAGGAAATAATAAAACTTACAAGATTTGTGAATTTAACAAAGATGAAAAATCACCAACACCTTAATGGTGTTGGTTACCTACGAAAATAAAGGAAAGAAAAAAAACTGGAAATGAAAAACTAGTCTAATGTGTGGGAAGGGATCCTCTATTTATAGGCCATGGACTTGGTTGGTGAGTGGGCTTTCTTCCTTTCTTTTTGTCTTCTCGTCTTTTCAGTAAAGTTGACGTTTTCGATTCTGATTCGGGATTTGTCGATGAATAAATTCAACTCGTCTTTTAATTTCTTCGTTTAATAGACTTGAGTTCTTCGACATATGTAAATCTTCCATCTTTGGTCCTTTTCTTCGATAAATCTTCAAATAGGCCCATTGACTTCAAATCTTTTGCATCTCTTGGACAATAGACTTCGTCTTGAGTCTTTTTCTTTGATAAAACCTGTGCAATCCCATGTTTTCTTCAATATTTATTCGGTTGGCTCTGAAAACACAACAAACACACTAACCACGCATAATTCCAAACAAATGATATTAAATACGCGTTTTGGTCTCGTTTTAGCAAGAAATAAGTGGTAAAAGGATGGGTGTTTTCACACCTATCAACCTCTATGAGGTAAACTCTCGTGCCTTCACACAAAGAAAGAATGCAAAATCCCATAAGACAACAAGGAGATTCACAACCGTCATAAAGAAAAGCAATGACAAGAAATATTCAAGGCGGATCAATGCAGGAACTAGTTTCTCTCCTAAGAAGTCTTCCGCTGTGCAAGAGAACACTACTCCTAGATCTAGTCTTCTGTGGAAACCAACGGGTATGATCTTCAAGGAATTCGGTCTTAAGTGGATTCCCATCGAGAAGAGCGATGACACCTGCTCCAGCACTAATGCGAGTGTTCTGAATGTAGAAACTGAATTTATTACTCCTAACACTAGTATTTGTGTAAACTCTTATTTTGTCATTGTAGGTAATTCAGAGGATTCTGAATCCACTTCTTCAAAGGGTTCCAACACTGTACATTCGATATCACCTTCTTCTGCTGTACAAAAGTCTATTTTTGATTATTTCTGAAAAACTTGAAAAATCTAAAAATACAATAAAATGTAAATAATCATATAAAAACAAAATACGAAATTAAAAAAATCTTTTGAAAATACCAAAAATATTCTTCTCGACATGTCTTTCAGTGTCGATAATATGGATGCGCCTGGAAATGTCGCTCTTTAACGACACGGGTGTGTACATAAAGCTCAAATGAAAGTTCAGATGTTTTCAAAACATGTCATTTCTTTTTTCTTCGAATGATTAGCAATTACTTCAGATTGTGACTCATGCCTCAAAGAAAGAAAAGTTAATCATGGATGATAACTTATCCTTAACAACACGAAACTTAAAATTTTCTCGGTCATGAGCTTTCAATAAAACCATTCCATGTTTTTAAGCTCATGAAAACGACTTATAGTTAAATGTTAGACTGTAACTCGAACTTCAAATAAAGGAGAGTGTATCTTTAAAGATAACTTATCCTAATAAAGGGTAGAGAAATCTATCACGGGTTGAGCTTGTCACAAAACATTCAAAGTTTTGAGCTCAACATAATGGCTTATAGTCATATGTCAGACTATAACCATGTCCCCAAAGAAAGGAAAGTCTATGACTTATCCTCAACAACGGGAAATTAATTTTTCTCGGTCATGGGCTTATGTTAAAACATTCAAAGTTTTAAGCTCATGAACTCAAGGAAAATGTTCATTTATGTGTGCTCATATACTCCCCTATTTTAATTAGAATTCTTTTCGAGGGGGAGTACAAACTTTCATGCAACATTATTCTCTCCATGTTTCATCACTAATTTCACAAAAATTTCAATCACATGCAATTTTTGAGGGGGAGAATAGTGATTAAAATATGTTCAAAATGTCTCATCTTGGATAAGATCTTTGATATAAGTGCTTTCTCTTCCTAATATGTGCAAAAACCTTTCATTTTATGATGTACATATGTAGGGGGAGCGTTTTGGTGATATAGAAAACTTTCAAGGTGTAAAAATTGATTTCATCAACACCTTGATTGCATTTTCAATTGGTTTTTCTGGTTATGATATTTATACCCTTCAACACATTAATTCACGATGGTATTGATGGTATTGGTGTCAAAAGGTGGTTAGGTTTTCGTCCTATGATCCAACCAGAACCGGATGGATCTTCCCAGGGACAATCCATTAGAATTTAGAAGTCCTTAGGAAAGATGGAGTAGTAGTACGTACGGGAAAAAATGCCACCAAGTACTTAAGCTAGCACTAGAATAATCATAACAAGGTACTAGTTATGACGTATTGGTAAGCATTTAAGGGGTTGAAGAATGAAAAATAAATGTAAGGATAAAGGGTGTAAAGAAAGAAGCCCTCCATGCAACTTAGGTAGAAACCGGGTCAATACATCTACTATTAGAATCACGTTGATGATTTCTGGTATTGAAGATAAAGCATCATGGACCCAGTGATGCAAAGCACAACCCCTGCCAGCCTACTCAAGCTTCTCTCAATAGAAGTTTGTTTTATTGTCACGGAGTTCAACTCATTTTCTATCAAGTCTCTCACTCCGAGATAATAGATATTGAAAAGGTGGCAGTCTGCTCCAGCCTCCGATCACTAAATAAACGTGCACTTATAGAGTCTAGAGCCAACGAGATTCATCAAATATCTCATTAGGATACTTATTCCATATATCAATTGTTGTTCATCATTAGAACATAAGCGATAATTCACAGAGTCCTACACTCTATCCTTGTGGTATTGCTAGAACATTTAGAGTGATACTCTCAAGTATTCACAGTGATGAATGGAAATCCTTCCAGTGTTTACATCAAACAACACTGCGGTAGGTCATATGTAAGATTCACTTGAATTAAACATATGCTAACTGGAAAGCAACAGTAGTTTGATTATTTCTTGATTCAGACTCGTTCTAGGTCTCGACACAATATCTTTATGATCTTGCAAGAACATTGAGAGTAATACTCCTCAGTATTTACAGTGACGAATGGAAATCCTTCCAGTGTCATCATCAAACAACACTGCGGTAGGTGACTTGTGAGATTCCATACGAATCTAACTTGTGTCAACTGGAAAGCAACAATGGTTTGATTCTTAATTGATTCAAACTTGTTCCAGGAAATTAAATTTACGACTTAATCAGCAGAATGGAACTGCATGATTCACTCTTTACTATGATGTATCTTTTGAGATATTCAAGTATTGAGAACGGTTACCACAGGCGGAAACCCTGTCAAGGAAGTTCTTTGAACTTACCTAATAATAGGTACAATATTCGTACTGTATAACGGGAAACCGGAGGAATGCAACCGGTGGCAAAGAGTCGTGATTCAAGACCACATGCTCAAGAAAATGAAGAAAGCTCAAGAACATCTAAAGACAAAGACTTCCGCTACTCTGATGTCCAAGGGAGATTGTTAGTGAGCTTTCAACAATACTGCAAAGAATAAGTATGTGGGGAAAGACACAAAAACACAAGTTGGCAAATTTTAAAGATCAAGTCAAGGAAAAGATCAAAGATCCAAGATAACAAGTCATGAAAGGAACTGTGAAGGAAATCTCAAGACAACGAGCTTTAAAGTCTGCAACAACAAATAAGTGAAGTCAAATGTTACATAACCACCACTTAGGGGAGATTGTTAGAAGTATTTAAAGTGATGGTCAAAGAAGTGAAGTCACATATTATATGACCACCCCTTAGGGGGAGATTGTTAGAAGTATTTAAAGTGTTCATATAATATACCGTTGCGAAACTCGTGGAAAATGCTACGTAATGGTGGCGAGAGTTCTATGTTATTATTATGTATGTAACGAGAATTAGTCTCGAACACACAAATGAGGAAGGCCTCCTAAACTTGTAAGCCTTAGTATAAAAGGCCAATCCATCCTCATTTGTGTGTGTGTCTCCCATTGTATTTTCCTTCCTTCTTGTTTTAGAGAGAGAAACTCTCCTTATTTTCTCTCACTAGAAACACCAACTTTGTATCTTTCTTCTTTCTTCTTCATCTAATCAAATATTCCATTCTTAGTTTTAATCTTGTTCTTCATCATCTCTATTTCATGTTCTATAAGTCGTGTGCATAAGTCCTGCATCCTACAAAGGAGGCTTCAAGCTAAAATGTTCCAATTTCCTTATTTTTGTTCCTCTAAATCGTATCTGCATGCTCAATTCCTAGTGTAGCTTCTATCTGCTGATCTGATTGTATGTTTAGCTTAACTGTAGCTTAATTGAGTTAGTTTGATAGTGTGTTAGTGATCTTAAAACTTTACATTTAGTTTTACTTGACTTCATTTGGTATTTCATCAGTAAAATCTCACTAGTATCCATTTTGAGTTTTAATCAGTGAAATTGCTTGAATTTACACGAAAGCGCCGCTTTCTCTGTAGTATTGTCACACAGCTGCCCGCCTAGAAGAGCCACTCGCTCTGTAGTGTTGTCACACAAGATAAGCACGCCGCCCGCCTGCTGGCCGGGCAAATCTAAGTTCTCTTCCGGTCAACTGTCCACCCAGTCAAGTGCAAAAAAACACAGTAGAATGACGCAACGCACGCTGCTGGTGTGCTTCCTGCTCGCGAGGAAAGAAACAAGAGCGACAAGGTGAAGTTCAGATTTGACTGTTTGCAGCATGGGAGCAGATTACCCAAAAAATACCCGGGAACAATGAAAAAACAAAAAAAAAGATATCTCGGTAACGAAAACTATAGGGGGCTGTATTGGCGAGATCCAACGGTGAACAGCTGCCCAAAAGAAAAACCGCTTGGAAGTCCGAGGACCTTTAGTACTGTACTCTACCCCCGAACCAGCAGCCTTCGCGCCAAGCAAGACCGCCCTTGTCCCTTTCCTTTATCCATTCTGCCTCCTTCTTTGCTTTGTTCCAATAGAGTCTAAGGCAAAGCTAAAGTGGTTCGTATGCCTACTTTACCTACTTGACGAAAGGAAACGAACTTCGTTTCGTTTCCGGGTTTATGGATTGGATTCAGTCAGCCTCACTGCTTCCTTTTTATGTTGTCATGTGTAGTTTAGCCGATTCTAAAATACGACTCTTGCAACTATATAATTCTTTGATAGACTAAAAAACTTTTTCTTTTATTGACATTATTTCTAGTTTATCTGATTTAATAAATTCCATTTGAAACACAAACAGCTTTTGAACCATTTCAATACTTTAGTTAAACATGTTCTGATAGGTGTTATAAACAGTCATTTACTAATTCTCAATAAGTCTTTGTAAAATCTCTTATTCAGATTTTAAGGCAGTGTTTGGTTTAAGTGATTTTTGGTGATTCAAGTTGTAGAAAATTGTTGTTTTGTGTTCATTTACACTAAGTCTAGTAGTTTAAGCATTTTGGTTCAAATTTGTGGTCAAATAAGTTTTCAAACAGGCAACTGGTAGAAAAACGTTTGGGTCAAGAACTTTCAACATGTTCATCAGTTAAACTAGCTCACTTTGATTCCTTGTCATTTCTTCATTACTAGATCATTTTGCCTGAAACATTTTCACATTTGTAGCTTAACATCCATTCTATAAGTGTTCATTTGGAAATTATACAGTTTAAGCTTTTCAGTGAGTTTTTGGCTTTTTAGTGAGCTTATGAGCAAACTCAAGTTTTTGTGATAATACTCAATCTGTTCTACTGGTTCTCCGAATCTACTCATTTTCTTTTACAAAATCACTTGCAAAAATGTCTTGAACAATTTCTGAAAGTTTGAGTTTTTTGAGTTTTTGTTCAAACTTGGTCAAATAAGCCAACTTTAGCTTATTCAAGATTATGGCTTATTCAGTTGATCATTTTCAATTCTATAAGACATTCCAATCTTTTTGATAGTTGATTAATCAGTTTGTGCAAGAAAATCGAATTGTGGATGTTCAGATTTCAAATAGGCTTATTCTTGGCTTATTGATATAAGCTAACTTGAGATTTACAAGCTTTTAAGCAATTTCCTATTACCAGCCTAGCTTGTTTTCGATTTTAAGCAGTTAAAAACAAACTAGAGTGAATTTGGTTCACTAATGAGCTCTCACCAGCTTATTCGATTTGGCTTACCCGTTTTCTCAAAAGTTATAGTTTTATTTGCAAAATAGTTGATGAGACTATAATTATACATAGGCTCATCGTCCAAATCAGGCTTAAAACGCTTAAAATATCATCAAAATACCCAAAAATATGCCTGTGTTTGTTCATTGTGTATTTTAGGTGCGGATATCGTGAAATCAACAAAAAATCAAAGGAATCAAGCAAAAACGAACACGAGAAACGAAGCCGCACAACAAACCGGACCCGAATCATGATTTTCCTATGAAGTCCTTGAAGTTTTGAAGATTAGAAAGATTGGTCCCTCAACTTTTGAAGACTTGTCACTTTTGACCCTTGTAAATCTCAATTATTACAAGATTGGTCCTCAAGTTTCAAGATATTACCATTATGGTCCTTGAAGAATGCAAATATAGCATAAAAAGCCCATGGAATTATTTTACCAAAAGTTTGGTGGCCAAATTGAGAAGATGGAAACTTAATTTACAAAAGAATAGAAGTATGTGGCTGTTTAAACTCATTTGACAACACATGGGAACTTGGGGGCCAAAATGGCTAGACAACCAAACATAATCCCACCAATAACTGCCCTCCACATCACTTTGACCATTTGACCCACCAATCACAATCGCTCCTCCACCCACCTCACCCTACCACCAAAGTATCCACTAACCCAATTTTAATATTTATAAACAGACTTTTGAATCTATTTTATATATTAAATTTAGGCGGTTAACAAACACTATTCCCATTAACCTACTAAAACACCCCTAATCCCTACCAACAAACCCTAATTCAAATCCCCATAAAACCCTATAATCAAAACCCAAATTATCCAGAATACTGATTAACCTAATCCTAAACATAACCCACACCCAAAATACCCATCCCTTTCACTCACATGTACACCCCAACCACCCCTGCATATGTCCCTTTCACCAAAACCCAAAAACTAGACATATCCAATGTCTACAATGCACACCTTGGTCCCCCAATGTTCAACAAACGGCTATGATCATCTCTTCCAGCTGTCAACAAGTACACATGTCACATGAAGCCATATTGACTGATTTTCAAAAGTTTGAAGACCAATGGCAACAAAGGAACTTCAATAGATTAGGGTTTAGTTTTTTTTTTAATCTCTTGTATTATTTTATTCAGTCTCTAGATCCTTCTATCTAGTATTATAAAAGGAGACGAATTGTGTCCCTTTTACTTTGTTCTAGTTTTTGTATAAAACTTTTTATGATTAATGACAATGAAAATTAAAATTTTATATAATACTGAGTTTCATTTTTATTTCATGCTTTAGTGTAATCAGTAATCTTTTTCTTGTTCATTTGCAAAAGTTTGTTAGAAGTTACATTAAGAAAAGACTTTGGGTGAGAGGACACTTAAGCCCAAACTGCTTTTCTTTTTGCAGGATTATAGGAGCTTATTGGCTTATTTGGCTGATACCAAATAAGCTAATAGAGCTTGTATAAGCTTTGTTTTTCATAATTTGTATCAAAAAAAGGTTTCAAAAGGTTTTGAGTTTTCAAAGATTTTTCATAAAAATCTCATTTTTCTTTATTGGTTAACACTTACTGCTTGTATAAGCTAGCCCATAAGCTACTTGACACTAGCTTATGAGCTCAGTTTTTACAAGCTTATAACTTGTTCTTGGTTTGGTGGTGCTTGTGCAGGAACAAGAGATCAACTGCTTCATTCACTTCCATCTCACTTCATCATATTACTTTGAAGACATATACACCCCTGGGTCTTTTTGAGATTCCAACAACGGGGTTTCTCTACATAGCTTCCTAATGAGCATATGATAAAGCCAGAAAAAGAAGGCATTAGCCATGGTATAGGCTTGAACCCTTTTTCTTGTTTTTATGCTTTTTATTTAAGTGATTAAGTGATTTTATGTGTTAGCTGTTTATGTGCCCTGTCTATTGTTTGTTTATGCTGGATTATTGATTATATGCTTGTTTGATTGAGTTTCAATAAGTTTAAGATTGATTTAGAAACATTCTGTTTGTTATTTTTCATAATCAGGAAATTAAAGGGGTGTTTGGGTCTGTGGTTTTAGCTGATATAGGTGACATAAATTTGGCTTAAAACCTGTTAAACACACTTCTTTACTTGTTGATAGGTTACATTGTTAGTTTGCTTCATGTTTGGTATGGTTTTGTAGAAGTTTGCATGCTCACTTTTTGGTAAACTAGTAAGAAATCAGTAGGTCCTTAAATCTGCTTTGTTTTAGTATCTTATATTATCAAATCTTGTAGATTGATAAGGAAATTTGTTAATATAGGTTTGTGTGAGGTATATTTGTGAATTGGTGAAGACTTGAGTGAGTTTTGGCCAACCCAAAACTCACCAAGTTGGTCAAATAGACCAGCAAGTCTCACGGACCCACCATTCTTGTTCACAGTGACTGATTTGGTGATTTTGATTGTGATTTATGTATTTGACTAGTACTTTTTCTTGTTTATATTGACTCCCCACACTCCATTGGGTGTGGGTGCCTTGACTTGCCAAAACAACCAAGAAACGAACAAGTTATAAGCTAAAACATGCTCACATAGCAAAATCATTTCTCTGGTCTGTCAGAGAACGACCCTTGCTTTTTGTATCTCGGACAAAACTTGGTTTTGTCAAATTTGTTACTGTAGCATCTTACATATTTTCTTGTCACATTTTTGCTTATTTTAGGTTTAATTCTGATTATTTTAGGTTTATACTTGTGCTTTTGTGTTGTATTAAGCACCAGGTTGTGCTTTTATATAAAATTTTTTTTTGACAAAAAGTCTTGGCCAGGACTCGAGCCTGCGCCGTTTACACCACACACCAACACCTCACCGCCATGCCCTTGGGTCTTTTACTGACCAAGGTTGCATTCCATTTTTATTTAAGGGGTTTTTTTACTAGCTTAATATTAGTATTCGAGTGTTCATAAGCTGATAACAGCTTATTGGTTAAGCTATTTTGGTTTTTTATATTTTTCTTACATTCTTTATATAATTTAAGACTTTTTAGTGTAAAAGTTTTATTTTTCACATTTGTAGTCTATTTTTATGATTATTTAATACCCGGTTTTTATTAAATAGTTAAAAAAATAGATTAAGTTAGTTTAAAAATTTTTAAAAAATCATTTTAGGTTTTTAAAAGTATTTTTGAGGTTTACATTGAAAAAAGTTTCCATTTTAACTAATTTTTGATTTTATTTAATTTTAGAGTTTTTTATTAACTTTAAAATTTATTATAAAAATATTAAAAAGTTTTTAGATAATTTGGTTTTCAATTTTGATTTATTTATATTTTTCTTGATGTATGTTAATTTTATGGTAATTTTTAGAAGACTTTTTATTTTCGTCACGTTTTACGATTTCGATCGTTTTACGTCGTAGTGTAATTTTTAGCGTACATCGTCTTTAATTTTGTCTTTTTCTCATCTAAAAACGACACTAATCCAAACTTTGATTTTACATATTGACACTTAATCACACACCTCCTTCGAGAACGAACACGCACTTATTCGATTTGTCGGTTTTCCTTAATCGTCGAGTTTAATACTTGCCCATTATACGTTGTTTTCCTAAACACGTATTTTTACCTCAATCATTTTGACGCCGCTGCCGGGGAGGTGTGTTTAGCCATTATTATTATCGTGTTTGTGTGAGTAGTGTGTTTTTTCTTTTCATTTTTGGAAAGCGTATATAACGTACATACTCATTTTTGTTATTTTTCCTTAATATATTATAGTATCCAAATAATCGTGTTTAATTTTCCTAAATTAAATACACAACAATATTTACTATATTTTAGATATCCCATTATCGTTTTCATTTTTCTTGTGAATATTATGAATATATTGTACTACGTATCACAATAAATATACAATATCTCCAAAAGCGTGAAAACGCAACCTTAATTGGGATTTCATCACTCAATTATTGTATTCGAATCTAAAGCAAAAGTTTAAAGGCAAAATAGATAAATACTTTCGTGAGGCTTAATTTTGATTAACACAAACTATAAGGTGGGTATAAGGCGGTTGTATTTCACGACCTAAAGGAAAAAGGCTCTTAATTGCTTAGCGCTGCCACGTTTCCTCCGCTTGCTTGTGCGTGTTTTTAGAAAGAGCGCTAATCAAGGGTTTTCCAACCGAAGTATTATCTACGTATACATATTTTCTTGTTTTCAAGATTAAACCCTCTTGAACGTTTTGGTGTTCCACCAACGGTCTAATGTCATCGAAGGCGTTCACTCCACGTGATCGTTTTCATTCTTTGAGGCTCCTTTAGTCGAGAAATCGATTCGAGGAGAGATTTGTATATTTGAGTCTACGTAATACAACAAAAATCCAAAAAAATTGAAAACAATCAGAAACCAAAAAAATTGAAAAATCAAAAAGCCGCAAAAAAAATCTTCTTTTCTACCACCCATTCTACGCTTAGTGCATGCGCACTCGATCGAAGGATTATTCTAATTCTAGAGACGCTTCGAATCGACGCAATCGTAATCGAAGGAATCGACGACGTAGACGAGATTTAGAAACCGACGTTCCTAATATGGTTGTTGAAAAAACCTTAGACGAGATGGCCGACAATCGTTCGATGATGCAATTACTCCAAGCGCCCATCAAGGGTTATGGAGACGCGATCGTAATTCCCGCTATCGAAGCGGAGAATTTTGAGATTAAGAGCGGAATGCTTTCGTAGTACAAGCTACGAAGTTTCGAGGTCGTGAAGCCGATAATCCTCACGACCATATTCGGGATTTTGATCGTCTTTTAGCCAGAGCAACTTTAAGAACGTCGACACCGATGTCGTCAAGCTTATGCTTTTTCCATACTCTCTCGATGGTGCCACCAAGGATTGGTACGAGAAAGAGCCATCTAATTCGATAATTACGTGGAAGGATCTCGTTTCCAAATTCGTTAATCATTTTTTCCCACCGTCTAAGACGACGTTTTTCAAAAATGGAATTACGAGATTTGAACAAAAACTGAATGAATCTTTTAGAGATGCGTGAGATCATTTTAAGGAATTTCTTAGGCAATGTAGTCACCATGGTTTTTCCGATTTGAACCAAATCGATACGTTTTACAACGGTCTTAGTTTTCAAGAACAAGATTCGTTGAATTCCGCCGCCGGTGGCAACTTTTTGTGTAAGACTCCGAAAGATGCATTAATGATTATCGAGAATCGATCCAAGGTTTACCAACTCCGCAACGCACCGAGTGTTGCCATGTCGCCAATGTTAGTAATTCTAATCGCGACATTGAGAGGGTTGATGCGAAAATCGACAAGCTAACGAATGTGTTTACGTCTTTTCTCGTCGAAATGCAAAAGAAAGACGCTCCCGCTACGGTGAAAGCGGTTGAGACTTCGTGTACATTTTGTGGTGGACCTCATAATTATTAGTTGTGTGAGGCTACGGATGGCCAAACGTCGAATGTGAGTGCGTTAAACAACAATTTTTCTAATCAAAATCAAAATAACGCCGGTCCATCGCAACGAGGCAATTATAACCAAGGCAACAATTTTAATCAAAACCGAAACAATTTTCAAGGAAATAATCAACAAGGAAATTCTTCAAATCAAAATCAAGGTTATAATCAAGGTCGAATTTGAATTGGCAAAAATGAGATAACAACAACAATCAAGGAAACAATTTTTCAAGTGGGAATCAAAACAATTTTCAAAGAAGTAATCAAAACCAAGGGAACTTTAATTCAAATCAAAATAGTTCGTCAAACGATTTTCAAAATTACATGAAAACGAATGAGGCTAATATGAGACGATTAGAGGGAGAAATTGGTACTTTGAAAAACGATTTTTCTAATACTTTGAAACTTCAAAACACGAAGATTGAGCAAGGACAAGTTGACATTAAAAAGATGTTTTCGGATATTATGAACAATGCCTCGGGTGCTACATCGAGTTCGTTACCTAATGACTCCGTTGCAAATCCGAATGAACAATGTAAAGCCGCCTCGTCTCGTGGAAAAAGTCGTGTGATTACCCCTACCCTTGATGGATTTCGTGTTGTTCCTTCTTCTCAACCCTCAACTTCTAAGACGTCTTATTATTCTAAAGTCGATCGGGTGAACGTGGCGACCAAGGAAAAGAGTGCACACCCTCGTGTACCTCAAATTCCATCCACGGTTCAAAAAGAGAGTTTTGTCGACCTTACCAAAGTAACCCTTGAAGAAACTTGTGCATCGATCCTTCTTAAAAACCCCAAAAGGCATATGCCGAGAAAGGAAGAGGATCCAGGCCAATTTCTATTACCTTGTGATTTTTCCGAGATTGAGGGATGTTTAGCCCTTGCCTATTTAGGTGCTAGCATCAATCTCATGCCTCATTCTCTATGGAAATTGATGAGATTGCCTTCACTCACCCCCACGAACATGACAATCGAGCTTGCAAATTGTACACCACTTATACCAATTGGAATAGCCGAGGATGTCTATGTTAAAGTTGGAAAGTTTGTTTTTCCCAAGGATTTCGTCATATCCAATTACGAGTGTGACCCTAATTGTCCCATTATTTTAGGCCGACCATTTTTATCGACGGCTCGAACCGTAATTGACGTCACGAGGGGAGACTTACTATGAGATATGGGGAGGATAAAATGGACTTTTCCACGAGTAAATCCCAAGTGTCTTATGATAATGAAAAAACCGAGGTTTCAAAACCTAATGTTTCAAATTCTAATGATTTCAAAATGTTCACTTTAGCGGAAACTATGAGGCTTAATGAATGTTTTGAAAGAATTAAGAAAAACGGTTTTAAAGATGATGATTTTAACGATAAAGAATACGTGTACCTAATTCAAAAGGGTATGTGTAAATTTATGAATGAAAAATCACTTTAGGGTGTATTCGATGAAACAAGTGAACGACCAATTCCGAATGGCGACGTTAGTGCCATCACGACAATGACAAAAATGGACTCGTCTTCACCACCTTCGAAGGACCACGTCTTTGAGGCTTCAACTTCTAACTCCATCGAAGTGCCTCATTTTCCTATCCCAACAACCGTTGAGGCGAAAGGTTTTATCGACATCGATCCTCTCGTCTTAGAAAAGTCACCTAAGCATAGTCATTCGACTTGTAAGACCATGGTTGTGAGTGCTCACATCGACTCTTTCTTTGATGATGACGATGGTGATTTTGCCGAGATTGATCACGTACTTCAAAATCCACAAGCAATTTTTGATTCTCCTAAAAAGAAATGTGTGAAGTACGATGATTACGAGTTTGATCCCGAGATTGAGGAAATCATTGAACGAGAGCTAGCTCTTTTGCCTCCGCTTCCACCTACAAGTGAGGTCGATCTTTCCAAAATCGAGGATGAACTAAATGATTTGGAACGTATTATTTTGGAAGACGAACCA
Source organism: Glebionis coronaria (assembly GCA_025667525.1). Lineage (NCBI taxonomy): Eukaryota > Viridiplantae > Streptophyta > Magnoliopsida > Asterales > Asteraceae > Glebionis > Glebionis coronaria. The sequence goes on along the minus strand of JANFOE010001134.1, from coordinate 77,852 downwards.
ACTCATGTGACCCGAAATCTAATTCTCGAGGAGTTACCTAATCAACACTCCTCAAATGAGAATTACGTTTACCACATTCGTGAGGATTTAACTTATCAACAATCCCCATAAATGAATGATGGTTTCGTGCTTGATCGTGATCTTTTCGAGAGAGTTTCTAAGATACTCAAGGAGGGGAATGACAAACCTTGGTTTGACAAGCCTATCTTTGATGAAGAAATCGATGAGATCGACGTTCATGAGGATGACGAGTATGTAGACCCCGAGGGAGCGGTGTTCTTTATTGATCGGCGTTTTGAGAACTTATAAAATCCACCACCCCCTCCCACCAATGACTTAAATGTGAGGATTTTTAGCGCGACTGATTTTGAATTTGACACGCAAATATTTTCGACATTATCAAATCGGGTTTTCATAAAGAGTTTTTAAAAGATGAAAAAGGAAAGGATTTTAAATGTGATTTAAAAGAATTTTCTACATGTTTAACTCCGTCATCACATCGTTTTATGAGTGCTACCACCTCGTCTACTCATTTTGACGACAGTTGGTGTGGATCTAGTGTGGGGGAAGCCCCATATGTTCCCTCACATTTCTCAACCGAGGAAGAGATTTACTGATGAGACTGCTTTTATACGTGGTCTCATCGTCCAAATCGGGCTTAAAATGCATAAAATATCATTGATTATACCAAATATATGCTCGTGTTTGTTACTTGTGTATTTTTAGGTACGGATATTGAGGAAATAGCAAAAGATCACAAGAATCATTCAAAAACGAACACGGAAACGAAGCCGCACAATGAACCGGGCCCAAGTTTGGAATTTTGCAAAAAGACCCTTGAAGAATTGAAGATTGGCAACTTTAGTCCCTCATCTTTGAAGAACTTGTCACAAATGACCCTCCAAATGTCAATTGTACAAGAATGGTCCCTAAAGTTTGAAGATATTACAAGATCAGTCCTTAAAGAATCCAAGAAATACATTTAAAACCCTTGGAAAAAGTTTTGAAACAAGTTGTGCCATAAATGACAAGTTTGCAAAAGTTGTCAAGGGGAAAAAAGGCGTTGATGGCTTTTATTACAAAGTGCAAAGAAGAAGGAAGCTTGGGGGCCCTTTCTGCCAACTAACCAAACTCTCACCACCAGTCACATCTTGACACGTCACCACAACCCACCCACTTACCCAAACCCTTACCCATCCACCCATACCCTACCCGTCCAAGCCCATAACCCACAACCCATTACCCAACCGGTTTATTTAAATTAAACTGGTCAAAGACCAGTCAACACCCCCCACTTATTTCCCACCAAAACACTTCATTTAAAATCTTTACCCAAATTAGATTAAACACCCTTTCTAATTACCTATAAACCCTAATCCTACCCAGCTCCAATTACCTTTAATCCAAAGGGTTTTTACCCCAATCACTCCAGATTCTTAATTACCCTTTATCTCACCTTATCCCACCTCACAAAACACCCTCACATGGAATGAGGACCCCACCCCGTACCTCCCCTGCTCACGTCCCTAACCCCAATTCCCAAAAACCCGACCAACTCAACCACCCACATGTGTTCCTTCCTCCCAAAGGATTGTTAAACGGCCAAGATCAAGTAAACACAACTGGCTCTTCACATGGAACTTTTTGACCAAGATTCCAAGTTCAAACACAAAGGGCAAAATCGGATTTTCATTAACTAGGGTTTCTTTCTTGTATTATTTTAATCCTAGTTCTAGAATCATCTTGTTAGTAGTATATAAGGAGCACCAAACCTGTTGGTAGCCCTTGTTCCAGTTTTTAGCTCTCTCATTGTAATCCCTTTTTACAAAATTTATAAAGTTGGTAATTTTTGAGAAAATATAATTCCTTTTATTTGATTTTTAAAAGTTGGTAAGTAATTGAGAAGCTAGACTGAGTTCCATCTTAATTGTGTAAACACATTGTGTGTTTAAGGTTTCAAAAGCTTTTTAAAAAAGGTTTTTCAATTTTCAGAAATTTAAGAACATCAAGAAGTGAAAGTGGATTGTTGATTTTGATTTCTGAGGTGGGTTCCTTGACTAAAACGTGTTAAAGGTTTCAAGATTCATTGGTTTAAAGTTTTTGAAAAGGTTTGAGAAGTTTTCAAAAAATCAGAAAGTGTTATATTATTGCTTGTTTTTCATTTTCTCTTAGCAGGTTTAAGAGCTCTTATTGTTCAAGGTTTCTGCATAGGCCCGGGCCTATAAGGAGGTGGTTTTTCAACCACTAAGGGTCCTGGATGTAGGACCCTTAAGGTAGCACCCTTTTCCCTTTTTAATATTTTCAGTTTTATGTGATATTGCATGATTTTCATGAAAGGTGTTAAGAGTTGTTAAAAGCTGTTAGATATTGCTCATGTTAGGTGAATGATGCATGTTAGAAGCTTTGTAGTCAGTTTGGTTGTGTTTTGCTTTGATTTTGTTTGGAAAATTTGATTTCAGAAATATAAGAGGGTGTTTGGATTTGCATGATTGACTGAACCTCTTGAAGGATTCTTGTATTAAAACCTGTTAGAAATACTCATTAGGTATTAAATAGGTTGTATGCTAGGTTGGATTTCAATTTGGATAAGTTTTGAACATTTGTGCATGACCAAAAATTGAACACATACCAAAAAATCAGAAAACTGCTTATTGTGTAGGATTTTGTTGGAATTTATGCATCATATCTTGTAAGTTGCTAGATTAAAGGTTGTTTTAGGATTGTGAATCACTTGTATGCTATTTGGTGAGCTTATTTTCAAGTTATGAAGGTTTGAAATTCGTTTTTATGCAAGTAATTGTGTTCACTGTTCATCAGATAGTGCTTGCTTAATCAGTAACTTATTTGGCTTAATTGGTGCTTATTTTGTTAAGTGATTGCTTGTTTTTTGTGTATAATCTGACTCCTTATACTCCAAAGAGTATAAGGGTGCCTTTTTGTCCAAAATAAGCTATCAAATAAGCTTTCCTAAGCTTATTGGTCTCCTGACCAAATTATTGCACTAGCAGTGGGAAGAAAGTTTCCCCTGCTAACACATTTGTTTCCCCTGCTAAGCAAAAGGACAAAAGTCCATGACATGTCACTTTCAGAAATCTTGATCTTTTGTCTTTAGTGGGTGATTTTGAGAGTCAGACCTTCAAACCAATTTTGTTATTTTTCTAATTTTATTTTTGATTTTTCTGATTAATTAGATTTTTAGTTACTGTTCATTTTATAATTTTTAGATTAATTAGCATTTTTAATTAACTTTAATATTTCTGTTTTTGTCTTTTAGTGCCAAAACGTAATATTTTTCAGTTTAATCAATTTTCCTGGACTTAGAATATTATTTTAAGATTTTTGGTTAAAAAAAGATTTTACTGTTCATCTTTTTATTATTTTTTAGAATTAATTTAACTTAATTAGGGTTTTAATCAAACTAGTTTTGTCATTTAGTGAAAAATTTAATATTTTTCAATCTTTTTCAATTTTCTACTGTTCATTAGAGTAATTTAGGATTTTTAAAACTGGTAGATTATTTTTAGCATTATTTTATTATTTTTTATAATTATTTTAGTTTTAAAATAGTTTTTAGGAATTTAAAAATAGAAAAATAGTTTTTAAAAATTAGGAAAAATACTTTTTAGTTTTTAGATAATATAAGTAAGTTATTTGTTCAATAAAATCATATTTTGGACATTTTGATTAATTATATTTAATTTTAGGGCTTTAATTAGCATTTAAAATTAAATATTTAATTAATAAAAGTTTTTAAAATATTTTTATTGGATTTTATTTCTTATTTATATTATTTTAGACTTGTTTTAGCTTATATTAATTTTTAGGTTAAAATTTTTAATCTTGGTGGTTTTTACGGTTTTACGTGAACGCGTTTTCGTCTTAGCTCGATCCGTCTTCGTAACCGTCTTTTCTTTCCTTATTTCTATTCTCTTTTCTTCTTGTTAATAAAATCAAACATAAATCAATTCATTACACAACACACGTGCCTCCTCGAGAACGAACTCACTCCCACTTAGGGTCATTTACACACGGTTTTCCTAAACCGTCGTGCTCACTTGCCCTATTTACGCTCTTTTTCCTAAAAGACGTATTTCTACGACTATCATTTTTGGCGCCGCTGCCGGGGAGGCGTGTTGTGTTTTGATTGAACAATTGTTGTTTTTTATATTAGCCATAATAGTATTTGTATTAGTAGCACTCTACTAATACGTATTATCGTTTTTCGGTTTTTGTGTGAATACTATTACTATATTGTATACGTAGAACAATAAATTCACAAGTACTCCAAATACGTGAGAAATCACAACCTTGACTTGGGAGGTCATTACCCAATCATTGTATTCGAATCTCAAACCAAAGAAAAAAGGCAAAAATAGATAAATACTTTCGTGAAGCTTAATCTTGATAATACAAACTATAAGGTGGGTATAAGGCGGTTGTATTTCACGACCTAAAAGAAAAAGGCTCTTAAGTGCTTCGCGCCGCCTCGTTTCCTCCGCTTGCTTGTGCGTATTTGATTTTGAGAGTGAATCGAGGGTTTTGCCGCCCAAAGTATTATTACATATCATATATATTTTCTTGGTTTCTATTGATTAAACCCTCTTGAACGATTTGGTGTCCACCATCGTTCTAAAGTCATCGAAGGCGTTCACTCCACGTGATCGTTTTCATTCCTTGAGGCTTCTTTAATCAAGAGATTTGATTAAGGAGGAGACTTGTATATTTTTGTCTACTTAATACATTTCACCAATTTCCAAAAAGTTAATACCATCAAAAACCACAAAAAAATTGAAAAACACAAAATACCAAAAAGAATCTTCTTTGCTCGTCTCCTCGTTGTACGTGATGTTTATGCTCACTCGTAATCAAGCAAAACGTGCACGTAGACGAAAGAACAAAACTCCCACTCCAACTCATTCTAGTGAGGAGTCTCCTATTGACGAACCCATTGTACGAGAAGCACCTACCATGGCGAATCGAACTATGATGGAGTTACTTCAAGGACCCACCGAGGGTTATGGAGAAGCGATTGTGATTCCCGCTATCCTTGCGGAGAATTTTGAGGTGAAAATGGGTTTGTTGTCGATGATCCAAAACAACAAATTCCATGGTGATGAGAAGGACAATCCCCACAACCATATCCGCCAATTTAATCGTCTCACCGCCACGTGCAAGTTTAAGGATGTCTCGAATGACTCGATTAAGATGATGCTTTTTCCGTATTCCTTAGCGGGGCCCGCTAAAATTTGGTTAGAGAAAGAGCCACCCAATTCTATATTGACGTGGAAGGATCTCGTTTCAAAATTTGTGAACCAATTTTTTCCGCCCTCTAAGACTACGCATTTGAAAAATGAGATTTCTAAATTTTCACAAGAATCAAATGAAAGTTTTTCTACGGCTTGGAATAGGTTTAAGGAGATGTTACATGAATGTCCTCATCACGGTTTTTCCGATTTGTACCAAATCGACACGTTTTACAATGGACTTAATGATCATGAAAAAGATTATTTAAATGCTGCCGCGGGTGGTAATTTTTTGTGTAAAACGGTTGAAGAAGCTTTGGTCATAATTGAGAATAGGTCTAAGGTTTATAGCCCTCGTAACACACCGAGTGTTGCCAAAATGGGCTCATCATCGTCTCGTAGTATCAATGCTTTACATGATGAAGCAAATGAAGAAAATCGATTTTTTGATAGATTTTCTAGCCTTATGTCCCATTGGAAAGCTCAAGAAGCTTCGAATTCCGCTTCGGTTAAAGCGGTTTCTAAGAGTTGTTTGTCGTGTGGGGGAGCTCATGATCTTTCCAAGTGCATTACCGCGGATGGTAACACTTCGAGTGCTTATGTAGCCACGGGAACTTATAACCAAATCGGTCAAGGTTCCCGCCAAAATCAAGCTCCACCAAATCAAAATGCTAATAATTATCGAAACAACAACCAAGGTGGAAATTACCAAGGAAATCAAAGGAATTATAACAAGGGTAATTATCAAAGTGGAAATGGGCAAATTTCAAACCAAAACCAAAACCGTGATTTTCAAAACAATGCCCAAGGTTTTCAAAACGATCACACCAAAAATCTTCAAGGAGAATTTTTGAATTATGCTAAGGCTAATGATGCTAAGTTTGACAACATGCAACGTGAAATGGTTAGCTTAAGGTCCGAGTTGAAAAACGAGCTTAAAAACGAACTTGCTAATGAACTTAAAACTCATGCTAATAAAATGGAAGGAAATGTCACACGTCTCCAACAAAATCAACAAAAAATGGAGCAAGGACAACATGAGATTAAGCAAGAGTTGTTAAAAGCGGATGCTAGGCAATCTAAGTTTGAAGAACGTATGGCTAAGATGTTTGAAGCTATCATGTGTAAGCCCTCTTCTTCAGGTGGTCTTCCTAGTGATACCATCATGAACCCGAAAGGAGAATTGAAGGTTATTACTACTCGTAGTGGTAAAACTTTCAAAGAACCCATTTCTCGTCCAAGTACTTCTATGGAGAAGGAAAAAGAGAAAGAACCCGAGGTGGTGGTTGAAAAGGAGCACATTACAAGCCCACGAAGTACCGCTCAAACCACACCTACGGTTGAACCCACACCAATCATGGAACCCGAGATTCCAAGGCCGATGCCTATGCCTACTATGCCCCAACCCACACCACCTTTACCCTACCCTTCAAGACGAGACAAGGAAAAGGCACAAGAACGAAATAATTATCAATTTGAACTCTTTATGAAAATGTTTCGTGACTTGCATTTTAATATAAGTTTTGCCGACGCCTTAGTCATGATGCCTCGATTTGCCGCGAACTTCAAAAGTATGTTGAATAACAAAGAAAAATTGCAAAAATCGTCTAGTTGTTCATCGGTTTTTCTAAGCCGCATACCTCAAAAAGTCGGTGATCCTGGAAAGTTTTTAATCCCATGTGCTATCCAAGACATGGAAGAATGCTACGCCTTGGCCGATCTTGGTGCTAGTATTAATTTGATGCCTCTTGAGATTTTTAAATCGCTCAATCTTCCCAATCTCACTCCTTCAAGAATGTCAATCGAAATGGCCGATCATTCTACGATTCTAGCTTGTGGAGTTGCCGAGGACGTCTTTGTGAAAGTTGGAAAGTTCTACTATCCTGTAGACTTCATTGTTGTTGATATTCCTATCGATCCTAAAGTTCCGTTAATTTTAGGTCGATCTTTTTTGGATACCTCGAGAGCACTTATCGATGTGCATGCAAGAAAAATCACTCTTCGTTTCAATGAGGAAGAACTAGTCATTAATGCAACCCAAAACTCCACTCTTTCTCATGTATATTCCATCACATCTTTGTACAATGTCAATCCCATCAAAAGCATTTGCAAAAAGATTTCAAATAGAGTTTTAGGAGTTGTTGAGAAAAATGAAGTTCCGTCCCCTCCGCCGGTGGAGGTTAAGAGTGTTAAGCCTACGATTCCAATCTCGAGTGATTCTTCGGATGATGAATACGTTGATCCTGATGGGGAGGTTTTCTTTGTTGACAAAAGATTTGAAAACTTACCACCACCTAAGCCAAAAAGATTTCAAAATGTGAGAATTTTTAGTGTGACTAACATTGCTTTAGTTACACCAAATATTTTTGACATAATCAAATCGGGTTTTCACAAGGAGAGTGTAAAAGATGAAAAAGGAAAAGATTTTGAATTGAATTTAAAAGATTTTTCTACAATTCTAACTCCGTCATCACCGCGTTTATTGGGTACTACAAGCTCGTCTTCTCCTTTTGACGATGCTTTGTGTGGACTTGGTGTGGGGGAATCCCCTTATGTTCCCTCCCCTTTCTCCACCGAGGACGAGATATTTGATCCTGGAATTGATTATAAAGGGAAATCTCGGTCTTCCACCGATGCAATAAATGGAAAATCTTTTTATTTGATTGGTACGAGTCTACCTCAAGTAGCTCATGTTTTTAGAGACTTACCCATTGTCCCACCCTTCTATTTCTTCTCACCTATTTTCTTGAAACTCTTTGAGTTTTTGTTGGCACACCTTGAAGTGGCGTTGATTTGTTTTTCCAATGAAAACGAAAACGCCATCTTCGATCCCGGTATTTTGCACCATCAAAGGAATTAGTCCTTAATACCGGTTGTTTTTTGGCCTTGTTTATCATGTAAGCCCCACCAAAAATTGACCATACCATGATATCCCTAAATGATCACATTTATGGGGATTCGAGTCGAGCTTTTGACTCGGTTATCAAAAACAAGGTGCCTCGTGGGGGAGACCCATGCTTATCCATGTACATATTATTGCTTTCTAATGTAGTTTAATGTGAGGGGATTTGTGCCCTTCCAACCTTTGTTCCGTGGTTGTTTGTGCATTGTGGTTTTTAGATCATGATCTTCACGATTGGAGCCTCTCGTGTTCGTTTTATGGGAGCACTCGATCGTTTGCTTTGGAGACATTTCTCAATATCCAAATGATATATCCTTTGATGTTCTAACCTTAGGTTTTTAGCACACTTCATAAACGGCTATTGATTTAATGGTTACACCCTTTCCATGCTAGATTAGGCATTCGACTTCGTCTCTAGTATGGGGGTGTTTGCACCCCTAGACTCGAAACATTGAGGACAATGTTTAACTTTAGTATGGGGGGGGGGTGAATAGATACTTGCCTTGCCAAACCTTCACGCTTTCGAAAGTTTATCTTTTTGTTTATCGTTTTTGTTGCAAAATAAGGCTAAAAATGGCCAAATTTTAAAATTTTTCTCATATTTTATAAGTGTTTGAAGATACGAATGTAGGTTTTCCGATGGCGAGAATAAGAGTAATTTTTGACTCGACCGTGCGTGTTGAGCACTTAGCTTTGATTCCTTAACTACACATTAGGCTAAGTCTCTTAAATGAGGACGAGAAATGATAGAGTTAATTATAAGTTACTATGCTAAACGTAGAGTACTCGTATTCTTTCAAAAACTCATGTGTTCTCGTTGTTTGCTTATTCTCCCTTCGCTTGTAAATATTTTTTGCTTAATAAATATTGACTTAGCGGTTTAGTTAGGATTGTTGGGTTTCTAGTCTTTTCTAGTAGCTTCCGTGTAATTAAATTGGGAAGACATTAAGGTATCGCCAGCGTCACGGTTTTGAAGTATTGGCACCCAATAATTGAAAGCTTCACCCAATAATAAGATTTCAAGTGCTCACCTAAATCTAGCAAACAATTTGAAGCCCCACAAGGCCTAAAATCTATGCAAAATTGAAAGTGAATCAAGCCTTAATCTTCGAAGCTTTAAAGATCCAAAATTTGCTTTTGCGTGAGGATATACGTCTTTGGCTAATAAAACCACCGATGAGGCGGATAATAAAAGGCAAGGCAAGACCGAAGTCATAATAAAAGCTTCATGGCGAAGTTGAATAAAAGATGGAGGTAAACCAAAGATAATAAGGCCCTTCCGTTAGGGGGCGTATAAAAGTCTTGGTAATAAGTATCATGTTCAAAACCGTTATAAAATCGTGTTTATCGATTCTTCTTGTCAACTTAATTTTTTAACATCGTTGTCTATTAGGAGGGGTTATTGATTTGATGGTCTTAGTTACACCGTTAGGACTCTATTTTTAGACCTAAATCTCTATTATCGCATAAGTCAATGATGTATCCTCGTGATCATTAAGACATAATAAAATATAAGAGATACAACTTAGGAATAATGGGAGAATAAGTACGTGATTAGGGCATATGAGTAGTGTTAGCATTACTAATTTATAATGACAATGATCTCGTTGCACGCTTGGCATGGAATTGAAGTGAAAATCGAGGACGATGAAATTATTTCTAACGAAGCATTCACGTGTTCTTATTCTATGAACCTAAACGTCCCATTTTGCGATGAAAATCATACATTATGTCTAAAACGCAAGTAGTAGTAATAGTAGTAATGTAGCTAGTTTATCTTTCAATAAAATGAATAAAATTGAATTTTGGAGGTGCTACGATACTTTATTCTAGCATTGCGTGATGGCACGGCAATGGTTAGTATGGGGGAGTGATGAGACTGCTTTTATACATGGTCTCGTCGTCTAAATCGGGCTTAAAATGCATAAAATATCATTGATTATACCAAATATATGCTCGTGTTTGTTACTTGTGTATTTTTAGGTACGGATATTGAGGAAATAGCAAAAGATCACAAGAATCATTCAAAAACGAACACGGGAAACGAAGCCGCACAATGAACCGGGCCCAAGTTTGGAATTTTGCAAAAAGACCCTTGAAGAATTGAAGATTGGCAACTTTAGTCCCTCATCTTTGAAGAACTTGTCACAAATGACCCTCCAAATGTCAATTGTACAAGAATGGTCCGTAAAGTTTGAAGATATTACAAGATCAGTCCTTGAAGAATCCAAGAAATACATTTAAAACCCTTGGAAAAAGTTTTGAAACAAGTTGTGCCATAAATGACAAGTTTGCAAAAGTTGTCAAGGGGAAAAAAGGCGTTGGTGGCTTTTATTACAAAGTGCAAAGAAGAAGGAAGCTTGGGGGCCCTTTCTGCCAACTAACCAAACTCTCACCACCAGTCACATCTTGACACGTCACCACAACCCACCCACTTACCCAAACCCTTACCCATCCACCCATACCCTACCCGTCCAAGCCCATAACCCACAACCCATTACCCAACCGGTTTATTTAAATTAAACTGGTCAAAGACCAGTCAACACCCCCCACTTATTTCCCACCAAAACACTTCATTTAAAATCTCTTTTACCCAAAATAGATTAAACACCCTTTCTAATTACCTATAAACCCTAATCCTACCCAACTCCAATTACCTTTAATCCAAAGGGTTTTTACCCCAATCACTCCAGATTCTTAACTACCCTTTATCTCACCTTATCCCACCTCACAAAACACCCTCACATGGGATGAGGACCCCACCCGTACCTCCCCTGCTTACGTCCCTATCCCCAATTCCCAAAAACCCGACCAAATCAACCACCCACATGTGTTCCTTCCTCCCAAAGGATTGTTAAACGGCCAAGATCAAGTAAACACAACTGGCTCTTCACATGGCACCTTTTGACCAAGATTCCAAGTTCAAACACAAAGGGCAAAATCGGATTTTCATTAACTAGGGTTTCTTTCTTGTATTATTTTAATCCTAGTTCTAGAATCATCTTGTTAGTAGTATATAAGGAGCACCAAACCTGTTGGTAGCCCTTGTTCCAGTTTTTAGCTCTCTCATTGTAATCCCTTTTTACAAAATTTATAAAGTTGGTAATTTTTGAGAAAATATAATTCCTTTTATTTGATTTTTAAAAGTTGGTAAGTGATTGAGAAGCTAGACTGAGTTCCATCTTAATTGTGTAAACACATTGTGTGTTTAAGGTTTCAAAAGGTTTTTAAAAAAGGTTTTTCAATTTTCAGAAATTTAAGAACATCAAGAAGTGAAAGTGGATTGTTGATTTTGATTTCTGAGGTTGGTTCCTTGACTAAAACGTGTTAAAGGTTTCAAGATTCATTGGTTTAAAGTTTTTGAAAAGGTTTGAGAAGTTTTCAAAAAATTAGAAAGTGTTATATTATTGCTTGTTTTTCATTTTCTCTTAGCAGGTTTAAGAGCTCTTATTGTTCAAGGTTTCTGCATAGGTCCGGGCCTATAAGGAGGTGGTTTTTCAACCACTAAGGGTCCTGGATGTAGGACCCTTAAGGTAGCACCCTTTTCCCTTTTCAATATTTTCAGTTTTATGTGATATTGCATGATTTGCATGAAAGGTGTTAAGAGTTGTTAAAAGCTGTTAGATATTGCTCATGTTAGGTGAATGATGCATGTTAGAAGCTTTGTAGTCAGTTTGGTTGTGTTTTGCTTTGATTTTGTTTGGAAAATTTGATTTCAGAAATATAAGAGGGTGTTTGGATTTGCATGATTGACTGAACCTCTTGAAGGATTCTTGTATTAAAACCTGTTAGAAATACTCATTAGGTATTAAATAGGTTGTATAGGTTGGATTTCAATTTGGATGAGTTTTGAACATTTGTGCATGACCAAAAATTGAACACATACCAAAAAATCAGAAAACTGCTCATTGTGTAGGATTTTGTTGGAATTTGTGCATCATATCTTGTAAGTTGCTAGATTAAAGGTTGTTTTAGGATTGTGAATCACTTGTATGCTATTTGGTGAGCTTATTTTCAAGTTATGAAGGTTTGAAATTCATTTTTATGCAAGTAATTGTGTTCACTGTTCATCAGATAGTGCTTGCTTAATCAGTAACTTATTTGGCTTAATTGGTGCTTATTTTGTTAAGTGATTGCTTGTTTTTTGTGTATAATCTGACTCCTTATACTCCAAAGAGTATAAGGGTGCCTTTTTGTCCAAAATAAGCTATCAAATAAGCTTTCCTAAGCTTATTGGTCTCCTGACCAAATTATTGCACTAGCAGTGGGAAGAAAGTTTCCCCTGCTAACACATTTGTTTCCCCTGCTAAGCAAAAGGACAAAAGTCCATGACATGTCACTTTCAGAAATCTTGATCTTTTGTCTTTAGTAGGTGATTTTGAGAGTTAGACATTCAAACCAATTTTGTTATTTTTCTAATTTTATTTTTGATTTTTCTGATTAATTAGATTTTTAGTTTCTGTTCATTTTATAATTTTTAGATTAATTAGCATTTTTAATTAACTTTAATATTTCTGTTTTTGTCTTTTAGTGCCAAAACGTAATATTTTTCAGTTTAATCAATTTTCCTTGACTTAGAATATTATTTTAAGATTTTTGGTTAAAAAAAGATTTTACTGTTCATCTTTTTATTATTTTTTAGAATTAATTTAACTTAATTAGGGTTTTAATTAAACTAGTTTTGTCATTTAGTGAAAAATTTAATATTTTTCAATCTTTTTCAATTTTCTACTGTTCATTAGAGTAATTTAGGATTTTTAAAATTGGTAGATTATTTTTAGCATTATTTTATTATTTTTTATAATTATTTTAGTTTTAAAATAGTTTTTAGTAATTTAAAAATAGAAAAATAGTTTTTAAAAATTAGGAAAAATACTTTTTAGTTTTTAGATAATATAAGTAAGTTATTTGTTCAATAAAATCATATTTTGGACATTTTGATTAATTATATTTAATTTTAGGGCTTTAATTAGCATTTAAAATTGAATATTTAATTAATAAAAGTTTTTAAAATATTTTTATTGGATTTTATTTCTTATTTATATTATTTTAGACTTCTTTTAGCTTATAATTAATTTTTAGGTTAAAATTTTTAATCTTGGTAGTTTTTTACGGTTTTACGTGAACGCGTTTTCGTCTTAGCTCGATCCGTCTTCGTAACCGTCTTTTCTTTCCTTATTTCTATTCTCTTTTCTTCTTGTTAATAAAATCAAACATAAATCAATTCATTACACAACACACGTGCCTCCTCGAGAACGAACTCACTCTCACTTAGGGTCATTTACACACGGTTTTCCTAAACCTTCGTGCTCACTTGCCCTATTTACGCTCTTTTTCCTAAAAGACGTATTTCTACGACTATCATTTACCTTCCCGGAATTGCTTGTAAAGGGAAATCTCGGTCTTCCACCGATGCAATAAATGGAAGCTATATTCATTTGCTTGGTGTGAGTCTACCTCAAGTAGCTCATAAGTTTGACTTACCCATTGCCACACCTTTCTATTTCTCATCTGTTTTCTTCTACCCCTTTGGGGTTCGAGCACGTGTTGAAGTGGCGTTGGTTCGTTTATCCCATGAAAACAAGGACGCCATCTACGATTCTGGTATTTTGCATCATCAAAGGACTTAGTCCTTAATACCGGTTGCTTTTGGGCATTGTTTATCCTGTAAGCCCCACCAAAAATGACAATACCATGTTTATCCCTAAATGATCACATTTATGGGGATTCGAGTCGAGCTTTTGACTCGGTTATCAAAAACAAGGCGCCTCGTGGGGGATTCTCATGCTTATCCTTTTAAGATTATCGCTTTCTTAGTTAACCTAACGAGGGGACTTGTGCTCTTCCAACCTTTGTTTCGTGGTTGTTTGTGATTGTGATTTATTAGGTTCATCGTCATCATTGAAGCCTCTCCTGTTCGTTTTACGGATCACTCGAGCTTCGATCGTTGCCTTTGGAGATTCCGATATCTGATGATATCCTTTTATGTTATAACGTTTACCTTATTAGCATAATTCATAAACGGCTTTTAGGTTATTCGTTTTACCATTTCCATGCTCGAGATGAAACATTGAGGACAATGTTTAGTATTAGTATGGGGGTGAGTAGATACTTCACCTTGCCTTACGTCATCACACAATCCAATATTCATCGTTTTTTTATCTTTTTATGCAAAATAAGGCTAAGAATGGCCAAATTTAAAAAAAGATTCTTATTTTTCATAAGTGTTTAAAACATGAATGTAGGTTTTCTGATGGTGAGAATAATAGTAATATTTGACTCGACCGTGCGTGTTGAGTACTTAGCTACGATTCCTTAACTTTTTAGGCTAAGTCTCTTAAATGAGGACGAGAAATGATAGAGTTATTTATAATTCTCGTAATCTTTCACGATCTCATGTGTAGTAATTATTAGCTTATTCTCACTACGCTTTTGTTTAAATAAATGCAATAAGTAAGGTCGTACAACCTTAGCTTCTGGCCCAAGATCGTTTAAAAGTTGCTCGTGTTCGAATAGAGTTCATAGCCAAGGCATAACTTATTGAAACGGGATGCGAAGAATGGCAAGTTCCAAAAAGGCCCTAACAAGGCATGTGGAACTCCATTTTGTTGCTAAAGATCCAAGATGATGTGAAGTATCATTATTCCAAAATCAATATGTAGGATCAAGACACACGACGAGAAGCAATATACTCCCCTAGAGATCATGGAGAAGTCTATCCAAAAAGACCCTAACAAGGTATGAGGATAAATATATCCAAGTCCAAAAAGGAGGCGGATCGTTGTATATCACAAATCCCAAATTACAATTGAAGAAAAATGATGAAGTCGTGGTCTAAAAACGTCAAGTGAAGAAATTCCATATATGAAGACCATTATTTCAAGAGCGTCTTCCAAGATTTGAAGTTCGAAACACATGCCAAATACCGGTCCGAGAAAGGTCTCAAATCGTGAAACGAGTTATGCCAAGATATGAACTTAAGGAGATTACGAGAAGCAGTTTTAAAAGATCGTGTCCTTCGGCTAACTATCAATTAAATCGTGCTACTTTATTTTCGGCCTAAATAAATTATCAAAATAAGTCAAACCTGTATTCTCGTGATCATTAAGACAAAAATAAAATATAAGGGATACCAATTAGGAATAAGGGAGTTTAGGTATATAATTAACACTCATGAGATATGATTATGTTGCTAACTTATAATGACAATGATCTCGTTACACGCTTAGCATAGAATTGGGTGAAAATCAAGGATGACGAACTTATCTCTATGAGGCATTCACGTGTTCTTATTCTTTGACCCTAAAAGTCACTTAATAGTGATGAAAACAATACATTATGTCTAAAAACACGTGTAGTAGTTTATTTAATTTTATGTCTTCAATAAATGTCATCATAAAATGAAATTTAGAAGTGCTATGATACTTAATTCTAGCATTGGGTGAGGGCATGAAAATTGTTTAGTTTGGGGGAGTGATGAGACTGTAATTATACATAGTCTCATCGTCCAAATCAGGCTTAAAACACTTAAAATATCATCAAAATACCCAAAAATATGCCGGTGTTTGTTCATTGTGTATTTTAGGTGCGAATATCATGAAATCAACAAAAAATCAAAGGAATCAATCAAAAACGAACACGGGAAACGAAGCCACACAAAGAACCGGACCCGAATCATGATTTTCCTCTGAAGTCCTTGAAGTTTTGAAGATTGGCAAGATTGGTCCCTCAACTTTTGAAGACTTGTCACTTTTGACCCTTGTAAATCTCAATTATTTCAAGATTGGTCCTCAAATTTCAAAATATTACCATTATGGCCCTTGAAGAATGCAAATATAGCATAAAAAGCCCTTGGAATTATTTTTTTAAAAGTTTGGTGGCCAAATTGAGAAGATGGAAACTTAATTTACAAAGGAATAGAAGTATGTGGTTGTTTAAACTCATTTGACAACACATTGGGAACTTGGGGGCCAAAATGGCCAGACAACCAAACATAATCCCACCAATAACTGCCCTCCACATCACTTTGACCATTTGACCCACCAATCACAATCGCCCCTCCATCCACCTCACCCTACCACCTCAAGTATCCACTAACCCAATTTTAATATTTACAAACAGACTTTTGAATCTGTTTTATATATTAAATTTGGGCGGTTAACAAACAATATTCCCATTAACCTACTAAAACACCCCTAATCCCTACCCACGAACCCTAATTTAAACTCCCCTAAAAACCCTATAATCAAAACCCAAATTATCTAGAATAATGATTAACCTAATCCTAAACATAACCTACACCCAAAATACCCATCCCTTTCACTCACATGTACACCCCGACCACCCCTGCATATGTCCCTTTCACCTAAACCCAAAAACTAGACACATCCAACGTCTACAATGCACACCTTGGTCCCCCAATGTTCAACAAACGGCTATGATCATCTCTTCCAACTGTCAACAAGTACACATGTCACATGAAGCCATATTAACTGATTTTCAAAAGTTTGAAGACCAAGGGAAACAAAGGAACTTCAACAGATAAGGGTTTAGGTTTTTTTAAGCTCTTGTATTATTTTATACAGTCTCTAGATCCTTCTATCTAGTATTATAAAAAGAGACGAATTGTGTCCCTTTTATTTTGTTCCAGTTTTTGTATAAATGTTTTTATGATTAATGACAATGAAAAATTAAATTTTATATAATACTGAGTTCCATTTTTATTTCATGCTTTAGTGTAATCAGTAATATTTTTCCTGTTCATTTGCAAAAGTTTGTTAGAAGTTACATTAAGAAAAGAGTTTGGGTGAGAGGACACTTAAGCCCAAACTGCTTTCCTTTTTACAGGATTATACGATCTTATTGGGTTATTTGGCTGACACCAAATAAGCTAATAGAGCTTGTATAAGCTTTGGTTTTCATAAATTTGTATCAAAAAAAGGTTTCAAAAGTTTTTGAGTTTTCAAAGATTTTTCATAAAAATCTCATTTTTCTTTATTGGTTAACACTTACTGCTTGTATAGGCTAGCCCATAAGCTACTTGACACTAGCTTATGAGCTCAGCTTTTACAAGCTTATAGCTTGTTCTTGGTTTGGTGGTGCTTGTGCAGGAACAAGAGATCAGCTCCTTCATTCACTTCCATCCCACTTCATCATATTACTTTGAAGACATATACACCCCTGGGTCTTTTTGAGATTCCAACAACGGGGTTTCTCTACATAGCTTCCTTATGAGCTTATGATCAAGCCTGAATAGCCAGAAAAAGAAGGCATCAGCCATGGTATAGGCTTGAACCCTTTTTCTTGTTTTTATGATTTTTATTTAAGTGATTAAGTGATTTTATGTGTTAGTTGTTTATGTGCCATGTTTATTGTTTGTTTATGCTGGATTATTGATTATATGCTCGTTAGATTAAGTTTCAATAGTTTTAAGATTGATTTGGAAACATTCTGTTTGTTATTTTTCATAATCAGGAAATTAAAGGGGTGTATGGGTTTGTGGTTTTAGCTGATATAGGTGACATAAATTTGGCTTAAAACCTGTTAAACACACTTCTTTAGTTGTTGATAGGTTACATTGTTAGTTTGCTTCATGTTTGGTATGGTTTTTTAGAAGTTTGCATGCTCACTTTTTGGTAAACTAGTAAGAAATCAGTAGGTCCTTAAATCTGCTTTGTTTTAGTATCTTATATTATCAAATCTTGTAGATTGATAAGGAAATCTGTTAATATAGGTTTGTTTGAGGTATATTTGTGAATTGGTGAAGACTTGAGTGAGTTTTGGCCAACCAAAACTCACCAAGTTGGTCGAATAGACCAACAAGTCTCATAGACCCACCATTCTTGTTCACAGTGAATGATTTGGTGATTTTGATTGTGATTTCTGTATTTGACTAGTACTTTTTCTTGTTTATATTGACTCCCCACACTCCATTGAGTGTGTGGTGCCTTGACGTGCCAAAACAACCAAGAAACGAACAAGTTATAAGCTAAAATAGGCTCACATAGCAAAATCATTTCTCTGGTCTGTCTGAGAACGACCCTTGCTTTTTGTATCTCGGACAAAACTTGGTTTGGTAAAATTTGTTACTGTAGCATCTTACATATTTTCTTGTCACGTTTTTGCTTATTTAGGTTCAATTTTGATTTTATTAGATTTATACTTGTGCTTTTGTGTTGTAATAAGCACCAGGTTGCGTTTTTATAAAAAATAAATAAAAAATTTGACAAAAAGTCTTGGCCAGGACTCAAACTTGTGCCGTTTACACCATACACCAACACCTCACCGCCATGTCCTTGGGTCTTTTACTGACCAAGGTTGCATTCCATTTTTATTTAAGGGGTTTTGTTTTACTAGCTTATTGTTAGTATTCGAGTGTTCATAAGCTGATAACAGCTTATTGGTTAAGCTATTTTGGTTTTTTACATTTTTCTTACATTCTTTATATAATTTAAGACTTTTTAGTGTAAAAATTTTATTTTTCACATTTGTAGTTTATTTTTTATGATTATTTTAATACCTGGTTTTTATTAAATAGTTAAAAAAATAGATTAAGTTAGTTTAAAAAATTTTAAAAATCATTTTAGGTTTTTAAAAGTATTTTTGAGGTTTACATTGAAAAAAGTTTCCATTTTAACTAGCTTTTGTCTTTATTTAATTTTGGAGTTTTTTATTAACTCTAAAAATTATTATAAAATTATTAAAAAGTTTTGGATAATTTGGTTTTCAATTTTATTTTATTTACATTTTTCTTGATTTATGTTAATTTTTTGGTAATTTTTAGAAGACTTTTTATTTTCGTCACGTTTTACGATTTCGATCGTTTTACGTCGTAGTGTAATTTTTAGCGTACATCGTCTTTAATTTTGTCTTTTTCTCATCTAAAAACGACACTAATCCAAACTTTGATTTTACATATTGGCACTTAATCACACACCTCCTTCGAGAACGAACTCGCACTTATTCGATTTGTTGGTTTTCCTTAATCGTCGAGTTTAATACTTGCCCATTATACGTTGTTTTCCTAAACACGTATTTTTACCTCAATCAATAGTCCTTTGTTTTTGTTAGTAGTTGTAATCAGAGCTAAACTTCATAATTCTTAAGGTTTGCAAAAGTTTAGTCCTTCTAATTTCAGTTTGTTGCAAATTCAGTTAGTTAGTTTTTGAAATTTGTTAAGGTGGTTAACTAGTTTGTTACATTTTCATTTTTGGTCCTTTTAGTTTCTGACTTTACACTTTCAGTCCTTACACTTTCATTTAGTTTACATTTTAAGCAATTTACCTTTCATGCATTAAATTCTTATACTTTGTGAATATTAATTGGTACTTGCACTTTGTTTTACGGATACGTAGCCTTAATATTTCCATCGTTTTACGTGTTGGTTTGAATTAGACATAGAATCCAAATAACCCTTACAACCAAGAACAATTTAAAGCTCGATATTAGTAGGCCTTTCAAATTGTCTAGAATCGAGAATAAACGAACTTACAAATTGTAAAACCCGCATGCTTTTACCATGATTAGTACCCTTACGATAGTACGTACATGATTATAACTTTCCTTTTATAGCATGTTTACGTTTCACGAACAAGAAGTACAAGTATTAAATACGTGCTATAACACGATAAGTATTTATTACGTATTAACACACTATAATTATGTCAATAATAATTATAATCACGAACATACGAACATGAAATCATGAACGTAAATTAATCAAGAGCTAATATTACGTAAGTACGTATATTTATTACGATCACGAATAAATATATTAAGTCACGATCGATAACTAATTAAATCACGTAAAAACACAAACACGAGAACACACTTATATTTTAGACACGAAAAATGTTCGGGTTACCCCATGTGGGCCCCAGACCCATGGACACAACAAGGAAAAGGGGCCAAGCCCATTAAATTTTACTAAAAAAGGAATTAAGGAAAAGTTATTTTCATAATAACACATTTATTGAAAACAAGAAAAACCCTAAAAGATTTTCTCCTTTCTCCTTTGTCTTTTCCGCCGGGTTTACATCACCAAAGGGGTGTTTCGGTTTGATTTTGGTGTTTGATTAATTGCAAGGATCGTTAGTGTGTTCATCCTCTTGATTGCACGTGATCGGTATAAACCCTAACTTCTTTTATTTTATGTTTTGATTTATTAAATCACATAAAATCATGAATGTTTTTAATAGCTAATTAAAAACAAAATATAAACATGTTATTTAATCGTGGGGTTAAATCAATTAAGTGTTAAAGGGGTGTTTGTTGTTGGCCGACGCCTAACCGAGCCCCAAGGGGGGTCTCGACTTGGGTTTTTCACACCACCGAGGCCGCATGGTCTCGGTTTGGTGGTGATGGTGTCACGGCAGCAGCAAGGAAGGGAGACCCCGACCTTGGTCGGGGTATGGTGATGTCACGGGTCCGGTTCACGGGTTAAAACACGGGTCTGGTTCACACATGTTAGATTTAAAACACGGTCCGGTTCATGAGTTATTTTTACAAGGTTTAATATTTTTACAAGTTATATTTTTTTTTCAAGACTTAAATTAAATTAATTAAAAGCATGATCATGATTAATTTAATTTACATGATTTAGGTTATTAAATTTATTATTAATACATGAATTTTAACCTAAGTATTTATCTTTTAATTAGATTATATAATTAATTAATTATTAAAACCATGACTTATAATTAATTAATTTACATGACTTAGGTTATATTATTAATAGATAATAATACATGTTTTAACCTAAGTATTTATTTTTTTACCTTTATTTAATTAAATCATGTTATATTTAATTAAATACTTTAACCTATATTTTATTTAATTCACATGAAATAATTAATAAACTATACTATATAATCACATGACTTAGAATATTAATCTGTAAACACTTAAGCTTATAATTAGCTTAATTATCCAGCTTATATCTAATTATCGGAACTTTCTATTTTTAGAAACTTATTTAATTAAGACATCTAATCTATTTATGGAAACTTTCTATTTTTAGAAACTTATCTATTTTAAGCAGTAAATCTATTTTTGGAAACTTTCTATTTTTGGAAACTTTCTATTTTTGGAAACTTTCTATTTTTGGAAACTTTCTATTTTTGGAAACTTTCTATTTTTGGTAACTTTCTATTTTAGGAAACCTGCTATTTTTAGAAAGTTACTTATTATTACACAACAAGTATAATAATACATGAAATACAAGTAATACTTAATCAGAATAGACAGAATATATGATAAACACAGTATAAAGCTTAAATCAGTAAAACACGACATGAACATATAAAACAAGCTAAGACATGATATAAAACCAGTTACGTACTCAGTAATCAGATACTTATACACGTATGTATTTATGTAGAATTAGTGATACCGAAGTAGGACTCTCTTCCTTTCGTCTTCTTCGTTCACTTGACATAAGGTACAGATTCTCCGTCCTTTCAGTATTCTTTATTAGGATTTCCCGTATGCAGCCAACTGTTTTCCGCAGTATATGTTTTATGTGTTTTTAAATTGATTATGTTTAATTAGAATACCTAAAGCCATATACATGCATGACCAGTTTCACCTAGTTATGGAGGTACCATAACCATAACACTGGAGGCACCAGTGTTATGACTTCACCACGACGGAGTGATAGCTCGTGGCGTCCCTTTCAGCTTTTGGTCATATTATTATTATCAGGAGGGGTGTATGGGTGTATCCTAGTTTACATGTTTTCAGCAGATTACTCAGTGTAAATGTGGTGTGTGTCTTGCATCCTTCACAAGGAGCTGATCCCTCCTACCCACAACTAGTATATTAAATTAGAGGCAACCCCTCTAATTTGCATGACGAGATCACCCCTCCAAGTATTCATGCACGTTGATATTTCATGACCTATATTAGCTAACGGTAAAATATGTTAAACAGTTTTTACAAGATAAACATAAGGCTTTTCAAACTATAAAACCAGTTTTACTAAGATATAACCAGGTTATACAGGACTTAGTCTTTTCCGCTGCTTCATGTTTATATGCTTATATTATTCATGCTTTACTTGTATATCCGTGTACTGAGCGTATTGCTCAGCCGTTGTTCCTTTTCATGTTCCCAAAACGGCAGGTACTCAGGGACGTTCGTAGACTTAAAGCGTACGTGCATATGGATGGGAAGCTTCATATACTTCTCCACTTTATGCATTTCTTTATACTTTAATACTCATTTCCATGGACATTGTTTAGTCCTTTCATTTACAGTACTTATGTTTGTGTGTGATGAGTTCTACTTTTGGGATACCGATGTTTGATTCTGGTATTTCCTTTATGGTAATGTAATGTTTAGTAATTTATCCTTGTATGCTTTGATGACACGCCATAATCACGCGCGACATTACATTTATCAAAATGGGGTGTTACAATTATGGTATCAGAGCTAAGGCTTTGACCTGTAGGCTCTCAAAATACGACCTGTGATTAGTAGGTAGTCACTATGGTCTTCCTAGAACTGACAGTCGGTTTTCATGCATTCATCATTTTCATGCATACATATATATGACATTGTCGCAGGTTTATGACTAAGTAATGGTTGGTACATGACTGACCCTATTTAGTCGCATGTGTTTTATCAAAACTTTTAAATTTGGGACCGACCCATAGGCGTCCCCTCGCCAAGTCTTTTGTTTTGGGTGAATGATGTAGCCTTTTTACTACCCTTTAGGAAAAGAGCGTAAAATAGTGGAAAGTGTTAAGTGTCAGTTTAGGAAAACCAAGCACTTATGACCAATGAGAAGTTCGTTTCCCAAGGAGGCAAGTGTGTTGTGTTAATTAAATGATTAACTTTGTGATTATATTGTTATGAGAAAAGAAAATAGAAAGGGGATAAGAAGAGATTGACGGTTACGATGACGGATTACACTAAGACGAAAAGGTCGTACACGTAAAACCGTAAAAGCACCAAATTCAAAATTTTATCCTAAAAATTGCAAACAAATCCTAAATAATGTATAAAGAGTTTACAAAAAATCAAAAATCACCCAAACCTTTTAATTAATTAAATAATGGGGTTTTAATGCTAATTAAAGCCCTAAAAATCAATTTAATTAAAAAATCCCAAAATGAGTTTTATCACTTTGTAAACCTCTAAAACAACCTAGCTTAATTTAAAACTATTTTTGAAAATTTTAAAATTAATAAAAACTATTTTAAAACAATTAAAAACTATTAAAAATTAAAATAATTATTAAAATAAATCTAAGGACAATAAAAATATTCTAAAATTTGCAAACTCCTAACTTTATGTATTTGAACTAGGAAAAATGAAAAAAGCAGAAAAAACTAACTTTTAATTTTTACTAATAAAATAATAATAAAATAATATCAAAAATTCAAAGTTTATAAAAAATTCTAAAAAATTACCAAAAATCTAAAAAAATGTAACTAAGACAAAAATGCAAACAAAAGTTTCCAAAACCTTTTTAATAATTTTATATTAATTTTTAAAGTTGATTAAAAACCCTAAAACCATATAAAATAAAAAATAAGTTAATTTGAAAACTTTAATTGATGTAAACGTCAAAAACACTATTGAAAACTTTAAAACTATTTTTTCAGATTTTTAAAACACTTTTTCCTATTTTATATTTACTTTCTAAAATTAAAACTTAAAATAATCCTAATAAATTAACTACACACGTAAAAAAATAAACTTTTCAAGCCAAAAAGTCTTAAACCTAGTAAAGAACAAAGGAAAATTGCTAACTGGTGAAAAGCTAAAATAGATAAGCTGAAAACAGCTTATTACTAAATTGCTTGCTTAAAAAAGCCAAATAGACAAACACCTTAAGTATTAATTAAACCAAGTGATAACCAGTCAAAGACCCTAGGGCAACTGGTTATCACGTTGGTGTGTGAGAGGAGTGGCGCAGGTTCGAGTCCTGGCCACGTCCTTTTTGTTAAAATATTTTTTTTATTTTCTTTTTATAAAACTTAAATCCAGTAACTTACACTACTCTAATACTTAATTTATACTGAAATAAAGCTAGAATTAAGCTAAATTAAATCAAAAACGTGCCCAGATAACCAACTTGATACAGTATCTGATGAACTCAATAAAAGTGTTTCTTCACAAGTGAAAGAATGAACAAGAGGAGCTTGTTCTTGTTGATTTCTGGTTTTTGATGGACAATGGGGGCACCCCTAAACTCAGTTGAGTGTAGGGAGTCTATTTGAGCAAGAAAAACACAAGTCAAGAACAAATAAGCACCAAATTCAGGCAAGATCAGTCACTGTAATGGACTAAAGGTCTAGTGAGAGTTTTTGCTGATGCAATAGGTCAAATGATGAGATTCAACAGGCCATAGCTTGCACAAAATCTAATCAAGAGCATAAACATCAACTCACAATCCTAACTCTACCTATATCTGATCAAGCTGCCAAGATATGGAGGCAAAATCAACACTAAACAATCAGAAACAATGGATACTAAATTTTAGCTGTTGAAACACACCCAAAGTTTTAAAACCTATCTATTCCAAACACATAAGACTGAAAACACTTAACTTTCAACAATAAGAACATGTCAAGGGTGATTAAAAACCAAAACCTGTCCTATTTTTTAGTTATAATCCCAATCCCAAACACCCCTTATATTTCAGAAATCAGTTTTTTTCAAACCAAATAGGATCAAAACTTAACCAAATTAATTCAAATCACTTCTATCATGCATACAAAACCTAAATGAACATAAACTAATCAACCAACTAGCACTTAACAGTCAACTAGAGCAAATCATCCACAACTCAGAAAAATTCAAAAAACTATTGCAAAAAGGATCAAGCACAACCTTAGTTAGCTGGATGCCATATTTTGTCACTAGTTAAGAACCCACAAGAGTGTAGAGAGGGCCTGTTGCAGGAATCCAAAAAGGACCCTAGGCCATTAATATCTTCTAAACGGGCAATGTATGGCAAATGACCTTGTCTTGTACTCTTCTCCTGCACACAAAACAGCAACCCAAGAGAAAAACTAGGCCAATAAGTTGGTCAATAAGCTCACTGTCAATGAGCTTATTGATGAGATTATGGCCTTAAGTTGTTAATAAACAGGATTGACCAAAGATTTCTCACAAAATCTTGACAACAGAAACTTATACAATCTTAGGATACCAAAAACTTTTGCATATATGAAACTCAAACAAGTTCAATAAATCTTGAAACCATATTAAAAGTATAAGTTTTATAAAAAGACACCCCTTTTCAACAATATGAAAAACGGATTATAACTTTTTCTAAAAACTTGATCTAAAAATCAATAGATGAATAATGGAACACAGATTTTCTTAACTAAAATAGCAGCTTTTAAATAAAGAAAAGGAATTATATTTTTAACAAAACACCAACTTTCATTTAACTTAAAAAGGAATTACAATTAAACTTTAGAAAATCTGGAATAAAAAAGAAAAGGGTCACAAGTCGACTCCTTTTAATACTAAGACTAGGAACTATCTAGAATGATAAATGTGAAAAACCCTAGCTAGTGATCTGCCTAAATTGCCCTTGATGATTCTCTGGATATGCTAAAAAGATGCCACTATTTGAATTCTTGATATTGGTAAAAAACAGGAGCATGTGATCTTGAAGTGTTGCTAGGCTGTGAAGACTTCATCTAAATCGTTCAATGGTGAGTAGGGAGCACGCCAAAGGATCCTAGCCGTCCAATGCCTGGTGCAATCTTGTCTTAGAGCAAAACGTGGGTCAGGGGAGGCTGGGTTCTTCACATGGGCGAAAGTGATGGGGAATCTTGGGGTGGGTTTGGGTTAAGAAAACCCTTAATTAAGGATCTGGAGATTTTAACAAAAAACCCCTTTGGTTTTTGCTTTGATTAAACCTGGGCGTTTTAGTGTTCATGGGGGTGATTAGGGAGTGTTTAATTCATTTTGGGGTGGGTTAAATTTGAAAAAGTGTTTGGGTGGGAAAGAATTTATTAACTGATTAATAATCAGTTTAACAAATGGTGGGGTGTGACGTGTAAGGATGGGAAGGTGTGATTGGTGGGATTGAAGTAGTGGGTGACGTGTCAGCTAGGTATTGGAGGGTATGGGTTTCGTTGTCTGGCTAAATTGGCCCCTCAAATTCTCCCTTGTTTTCACTTGACATCAAACAACTTATACCCCCAATTCCTTTGTAATGAAACTTTCTAGTTTCATACTTTGGCCACAATAACTTTTGAAAAGTTATTCCAAAGACTAGTTATGTCAATTCATGATATTTTAAGGACTGATTTTGGCATCTTCTCCAATCTTCAAGGTCTTGACTTGTTTGTTGACTTCTTGGAGGACTAATATTGACAATTTAGTTTTGTTGAGGGACTAAATTTGTCAATTCTTCAAAGTTAAGGGTCCTTTTTGTAATATTGACAAACTTTAGGGACCAATCTTGTAATTATGAATATACAAGGGTTTAAAGTATCAATCCTTCAATATTGGAGGACCCTTCTTGTTCAATCTTCAATTCTTCAAGGGTCTTTCTTGGAAAATCAATGCTAGGGCTTGGTTCATCGTGCGGCTCCGTTTCCCGTGTTCGTTTTTTATTGATCCTTGTGATCTTTTGTCATTTCCTCAATATCCGTACCTAAAATACACAAGTAACAAACACAAGCATATATTTGGCCATTTTCATGATATTTAATGCAATTAAAGCCCGGTTTGGACGATGAGACTATGTATAATTGCAGTCTCATCACTCCCCCATACTAAACCATTGCCGTGCCCTCACGCAATGCTAGAATAAAGTATCGTAGCACCTCCAAAATTCATATTTATTCACTTTATTGAATGATAAACTAGCTATACTACTACTATTACTACTACTTGCGTTTTAGACATAATGTATGATTTTCATCGTAAAATGGGACGTTTAGGTTCATAGAATAAGAACACGTGAATGCTTCGTTAGAAATAATTTCATCGTCCTTGATTTCCACCCCAATTCCATGCCAAGCGTGCAACGAGATCATTGTCATTATAAATTAGTAATGCTAACACTACTCATATGCCCTAATCACGTACTTATCCTCCCATTTTCCTAAGTTGTATCTCTTATATTTTATTTTGTCTTTAATGTTTCACGAGGATACATTGTTTGACTTATGCTGTAATAGAGATTTAGGTCTAAAAATAGAGTCCTAACGATGTAACCAAGACCATCTAATCAATAACCCCTCCTAATAGACAACGATGTCAAAAAATTAAGTCAACAAAAAGGATCGATAAACACGGTTTTATAACGGTTTTGAACATGAGACTTATTACCAAGACTTTTATACGCCCCCTAACGGAAGGGCCTTATTATCTTTGGTTTACCTCCATCTTTTATTCAACTTCGCCATGAAGCTTTTATTATGACTTCGGTCTTGCCTTGCCTTTTATGACTTCGGTCTTGCCTTGCCTTTTATTAAGTCAACAAAAATTAAGCTTCGAAGATTAAGGCTTGATTCACTTTCAATTTTGCATAGATTTTTCGGCCTTGTGGGGCTTCAAATTGTTTGCTTTATTTAGGTGAGCACTTGAAATCTTATTATTGGGTGAAGCTTTCGATTATTTGGGTGCCAATACTTCAAAACCGTGACGCTGGTGATACCTTAATGTCTTCCCAATTTAACTACATGGAAGCTACTAGAAAAGACTTGAAACCCAACAATCCCGACTAAACCGCTAAGTCAATATTTATTAAGCAAAAAATATTTACATGCGAAGGGAGACTAAGCAAACAACGAGAACACATGAGTTTTTGAAAGAATACGAGTACTCTACGTTTAGCATAGTAACTTATAATTAACCCTATCATTTCTCGTCCTCATTTAAGAGAATTAGCCTAATGTGAAGTTAAGGAATCGTAGCTAAGTGCTCAATACGCACGGTCGAGTCAAAAATTACTCTTATTCTCGCCATCAGAAAATCTACATTCGTGTCTTCAACACTATTAAAACATGAGAAAAATTTTAAAATTTGGCCAGTTTTAGCCTTATTTTGCAACAAAACGATAAACAAAAAGATAAACTTTGGAAAGCGTGAAGGTTTGGCAAGGCAAGTATCTATTCACCACCCATACTAAAGTTAAACATTATCCTCAATGTTTCGAGTCTAGGGGTGCAAACACCCCCATACTAGAGACGTAGTCGAATGCCTAATCTACAATGGAAAGGGTGTAACCGTTAAATTTAAAATCGTTTATGAAGTGTGCTAAAAACCTAAGGTTAGAACATCAAAGGATATATCATGGATATTGAGAAAGTCTTCAAAGCAAACGATCGAGTGCTCCCATAAAACGAACATGAGAGGCTCCAATCGTGAAGATCATGATCTAAAAACCACAATTCACAAACAACCACGGAACAAAAGTTGGAAGGGCGCAAATCCCCTCTCATTAAACTAATTAGAAAGCAATAATATGTACATGGATTAGCATGGGTTTTCCCCACGAGGCACCTTCTTTTTGATAACCGAGTCAAAAGCTCAACTCGAATCCCCCATAAATGTGATCATTTAGGGATAATCATGGTATGGTCAATTTTTAGTGGGGCTTACATGATAAACAAGGCCCAAAAACAACCGGTATTAAGGACTAAGTCCTTTGATGGTGCAAAATACCGGGATCGAAGATGGCTTTCTCGTTTTTATTGGAAAAACAAATCAACGCCACTTCGTCATGTGTCAACACAAACCCAAAGGGTTTAAAGAAAATAGATGAGAAGAAATAGAAGGGTGGGTGTTAATCCCATTCAATCCATAACACAAGATTTATAAGAGATATTTAGAGAGAGAAAGAAAAGAAAGTAGAGAGAGAAACAAGAGAGAATTTGGAAGGTTAATGTTTACTAGAGAGAGAAAGTAAAATGAACCAACACCCTCTTCCACACATGGAAGAGGGTATATATACCCTTGGCATATGGGCCGTGGGTTTAGTATCCTTGGGCCGGGCTTGGCTTTGTTTTGGGCTTACGCCCCTAACTTATACAATATTAGCTTAAAGTCCAAGCCCGGTTTTCCCGACTAACCTATTACAATACAAGACCTTTAACGACTAAGATGACCTATTACATTCTTGTTTGACTATATAAAATATAGGGCTAACAATCTCCCCCAATGTATCGGTCATCTTAAAAAGCTTAAAAAGCCTAAGATGGTTGAGTGAATAAATTCTTGTAGAGGAGATCTTCCTGCTTTGGTCTTGTATCTTGGTCTTGATCTTGTTTGTAAAAGCTTTGTTCCTTCATGCTTTCGTGATCTTTATCTTGAGCCTTTGTCATTTGACTTTGAGTGCTTGAGATCTTCATCTGTGCTCCTTGTAACTAAGATGACCTATTACATTCTTACATTCTTAGGTATCTTGATTATCGCCATCTTGTGCTCTTGTGACTTCTGAATCGACATCGGTTGCACAGCTACACCACCTTCTTGATATGCAGCAACATATATAGACACAGATAAAATGGCTTTGCAAATTTCATCCTAACTCGGTAGCGTTTTACCTCCGGTCGGTGAAGACCGTTTAGACGGTATTAGATACCGTACCTGTGATCGGGTAGATTCGATTAAGAATCTCCTTGACAGGGTTTCCCGGCGGTAGTAGCCAGTTCTCTTTACTCGACCGTCTCAAAGCAGACTGCGAACGTAAAGAGTGAATAAAAAAGGATACGTTTATCCGTTTGATTAGAGTTGTCAATTCAGAATTCCTGGAACAAGTTTGATTCTATAAGAATCGTACCATTGTTGCTTTCCAGTTTTCCACAAGCTCGATTCATAAGAATCTTACATGTTGCCTACCGCAGTGCTGTTTGATGTTGACACTGGAAGGATTTCCATTCGTCACTGTGAACACTAAAGAGTGTCACTCTGAATGTTCTGGGAAGATCACACAGATTTTGTGAAGAAACCTGGAATCAAGTTTGAATCAATTAAGAATCGAAACTTAGTTGCTTTCCAGTTCTCACAAGTTTGATTCGTGTAGAATCGCACAAGTTACCTACCATGAGCTTGTTTAATGCTGGCTCAAGCAGGATTTCCATCTTCATTGTGAATTTTATCACTCAGATGTTCTGGCAATATCACAAGGATAATGCGTAGGACTCGATTGTGTCCTAATGAGATGATAGATTGATCTCGTTTGGCTCTAGACTCAATAAGTGCATTTTGGTAATCGGAGGCTGGAGCTGACTGCCACCTTTTCAATATTAACTGACTCGGAGTGAGAAAGTCAATAGATACGTGTTGATCTCCGTGACAATGAGACAAGTTTCTTTTGAGAGAAACTCAAATGGCTAGGAATGGTTGTGCATTGCATCACTGGGTCCATGATGACTTGTCTTCAATAGATGTATTGACCCGGTTTCTGCCTAAGTTGCATAGAATATTCAACTCCTTCAATGCTTACCAATACGTCATCATTAGCACCTTGTTGTGATTGTTCCAGTGCTAACTTAAGTACTTGGTCCGCATTCAGCTTCATTCCACTCCATCTTTCCTAAGGACAACTATTTCTAGCTATGGAATGTCCTTGGGTAGATCCCTCCGGTTCTGGTTGGATCATAGGACTTAGTTTCCTATCCTAAACCACCTTTTGACTCCATCGTTCCGTCGTGGATAGTAGGTTGTTTTGGGTATAGATCGTAACCATAAACCATTGAAAATCATTCAAAGTGTTTGATAAAAATCAAAACTTTTAACACTTGAAAGTTTTACATTTCCGAAAAGCTCCCCCTACACACATGCATCGATATACGAAATATTTTGGCATGTGAAGGAAAGAGTTGCACTTGAGTCTTTAAGATCACATGTTGCGATATATTACCTTTTAATCACATTTTCTCCCCTATCTCTAATATAAAAATATAATGTAAGAGATACCAATTGATTAAAATTTGACATTTTCCGAAAAATCGACGGGAGAGAAACATGTGTGCACGCATGAATCATAGAACATTTTCAGTCGGGTCGCTCCCCCTCAACAATATATGTGTGTCTTGAGACAAAATTTGACAAAATTTTAGAAAAACGACACCAGAAAATATGTTGAGGTACGGAGTTGAGATGCCTTTTCTGATATAATATATTACATTTGACAATTTCATATCATTTTTGGAATGTGTTGGATACATAAAATATGACAATTTTAGAGATGTACCCAACAACATTAAAAGGCTTGATTTTAAAACGCTCCCCCTCAAAAATTGATCAAAATAACATATGACAATTTTGAGATATAAAAACCACTTATGAGGAAGGGAGTGTTGAACACACAATTTTGAAAGATTTAGAAAAACCTTTTGAGAAATTCTTGAAAAATTGTGTTCAACGGTTTTAAAATAATCAGGATAGAAGACTTCTCTTCTATTGATTAGGGAAAGCGCACTAAAACGTACACTCCCCTTTCGGGTTCGTTTTTCATGAGCTCAAAACTTTGATTGTTTTGTGACTAGCTCATGACCGAGAAAAATAAATTTCCCGTTGTGAAGGATAAGTTATCATCCGTGATAAACTTTCCTTAAGTTGAAGTTCGAGTTCTAAGCTGACATCTACTTAGAAATCGTTTTTCATGAACTTAAAAACTTTGAATGTTTTTATGAGAAGCTCATAACCGAGAAGTATGAATTTCTCGTTGAGAAGGATAAGTTATCGTTCGAGATAGACTTTCCTTAGTTGAGGTCCGAGTCCTAAGCTGTGATGCGCTTAGAAGTCGTTGTGAGAGAATATCAAGCAGCTTCATTTGACAAAACCTCTAAGTCTTCTGGAGTCATATACTTCATACCAAGACGGCCAACAAGATACGCAAACCTATCTTTCGAGAGAGCTTTTGTAAACAAGTCTGCCAGCTGGTACTCAGTTTTGACAAAGTATAATTCCACGATGCCGCGTTCCACTTGTTCCTTTATGAAGTGATATCTGACATCGATGTACTTGGTGCGGGAGTGCTGAACCGGATTGCAAGATATGGCTATGGCCGACTTTGAGTCACAATACATAGGTATTTTATCAAAGTGGAAGCCATAATCCGTGAGTTGAGTTCTCATCCAGAGGACTTGAGCACAGCACACGGATAGAGCCACATATTCTGCTTCAGCCGATGAGAGCAAAGTGCAATCCTGCTTCTTTGACGACCAGCTAACAAGCTTGTCTTCCCCTAGAAATTGTTTGCTACCAGAAGTGCTTTTTCGACAATCAAGGCAACCTGCGTGATCAGAATCTGAAAAGGCTGTTAGATGAAAACCAGTTCCCTTCGGATACCAGAGTCCCATGTGAATGGTATTCTTAAGGTACCGAAAGATCCGTTTAACCTCTTTGAGGTGCTTTTGAGTAGGTCTGGCTTGATAGCGTGCACAATAGCATGTGGCATGATGAATATCAGGCCTGCTGGTTGTAAGGTACATAAGTGACCCGATCATACTGCGATATCGCGTTTGATCTACGGGGTATGAGTACAAGTCAGCGTCTAGGGATGTGGTCGACAATGGTGTACCAACGCGAGCACATGAGGTCATACCATGCTTTTTAAGTATCTCTTGAGCATACTTAGCTTGGTTTATGAAGATACCACGTGGGGATTGATGAATCTAGAGGCCTAAAAAGAATTTTAGCTCCCCCATCATTGACATTTCAAATCTACTGTGCATTAATTTTTCAAAACGTTTTGAAAGTTTTAGGTTCGTAGAACCAAAAATAATATCATCAACATAAACTTGCACCAGCAGTATGTCATCCCCATATTTATTAATAAAAAGAGTAGGATCAATAGAACCTTTGGAGAATCCTTTCGAGACCAAGAAGTTGGATAGTTCTTCGTACCATGCCCTTGGAGCTTGTTTAAGTCCATATACAACCTTCTTGAGACGACAGAATTTGTTAGGGTGATGAGGATCGATGAATCCTTCCGGCTGATTCACATACACTTCTTCCTTCAAATGACCGTTGAGAAAAGCAGTTTTAACGTCCATCTGAAAAACCGTGAAGCCCTTATGTGCAGCATAAGCAAGGAATATCCTGACAGCTTCCAAACGAGCAACAGGAGCGAATGATTCATCGAAATCTATCCCTTCTTGTTGACGATACCCCTTAACTACAAGACGAGATTTGTTTTTGATGATGGTTTGTTCTTCATCCAGTTTGTTTTTCCAGATCCATTTGAAATCTAAAGTTGACATTCCGTAGGGTCGGTCAACAAGTTCCCAAACATTTAGGCGTTCAAACTAATGAATTTCGTCTTGCATTGATTCAATCCACGCATGATCAGTCATGGATTGTTTGATGTTTGTAGGTACAGTTGAACTCACGGTGAGTGCATACATACACACATCGCCATCGGTTTCGAGTTGTCTGCGTGTTCGAACCGGTTGTGAAGGATTTCCAATTACTTGCTCCAATGGATGATCACGTGTCCAATGGTGAGTGGATGGATATGGTTGGTAGAATGTATGCATGTTGGACGGATCAACATGTTGAGTAGAAGACTCTCCGACTTCGTGTACCAGTGCACCGAACGGATTGATAAATTCTTCTTCGTCAGGTTGTGCATCGACTGCTTGATTGTTGTTACCTCCTTCAACATTGACGGTTGGTGATGTTGGTTGTATGATAGTTTCTGGAGTTTGTTGAGTATCCAATGGAATATTCTCTTGAGCAACGGTTGCTGAAGTAGAGGCAGTTGTGTCTTGAGAACTTGGTTCGGGTTCATCAGCAGTATTGACAGCGGAAGGCTTTGACACAACTTGATTGTTTCCATAGTAATATTCTTCAAACATTGGATCATATAAATCAACCAACTCATTCATTTGTGTCGTATCCGTCGAGTCTGCTGTAGGAGTATTTTCTTGACATTCTTGCACGGGACGTACACTGTTGTGTGTAGGTGCCATTGCTGGACATTGAGGAGCGGGACTTGAGCTGTTGTGAGCAAGTACCATTTGTGGAAATTCGTCAAAGTTCACATGAATTGTTTCGACAATAATCTTTGTTCTCTTGTTATAGACTCGATATCCTTTCGACAATGTAGCATACCCCACAAAAATACATGCATCACCTTTTTGTTTCATCTTGTCGAGATTCTCACCGTCTTTAAGGATGTAGCATAAAGATCCAAATACGTGAAAGAATTTGACAGTAGGTTTCCTGCCATTGATGATGTGGTAAGGTGTCTTTTTATGTCTAGGAATAACGAGAGAACGATTCTGAGTATAACAGGCAGTTGCAATTGCTTCAGCCCAGAAGAATAGCGGTAATTTTGAAGCAGAAAGAATTGTTCGAGCTTACTCAACCAAAGTACGGTTCCGCCTTTCAACAACGCCGTTTTGTTCAGGAGTTCGAGCAATAGACGTTTGATGTTCGATGCCTTCTTCTTGAAAGTAAGATTGCAAGTTCTTGTTCAAAAATTCAGTACCCCTATCCGTTCTTACGGTTAAGACTTGAGCTTGAAGATTGCGTTGTTTCATCTTGAGAAAGTTTTTGAGAACCTCTGGTGTTTCATCTTTGGACCTTAAGAAGAAAGTCCATGTGTATCTAGAGTAATCATCAACAATCACGAGAATATACTTTTTCCCGTTAATACTCTCTACACGCATGGGACCACATAAATCCATGTGTAGAAGTTCTAATCGTCCTTTAGACCTTGGGGTAGTCTTTGATTTGAAAGACTTCTGTTTTGCTTTCCCCAACTCACAAGAAGAACAAAGATGGTCTTTGACGAATTTTAACTTTGGGAGACCGGTCACAATATCATTTTTCGAAAGCAAGTTGATGGTGTCAAAGTTGAGATGTGATAATCGTTGATGCCATAACCATGCTTGAGATGATGAAGCTTTAGCCATTAAGTAAATTGGATTTGTTGAAGATGTGTCTTGAAGATTGACTGTGTAAAGATCTGAACCACGAGAACCTGTAAGAAGGTCATTCCCATCGTAGTCTCTAACATAGCAAGTAGATTTCCAAAAAGCTACTTCCAAATCCGCATCACAAAATTGACCAACCGAGAATAAATTGTGATTCAGTCCCTCGACGTAATAAACCCGTTTGATAGTGAGATTTCCTTGAACCAAGTCTCCATATCTGAGTATCGGTGCAAATTGATCATTTCCAAACCGTACCGTACCCAGAAACTTCTCCACGAAGTTAATGAGAAGCTTGAGATTGCCCGTCATGTGCTTTGTGCACCCGGAGTCCATTATGAATAGGATGATTTCGACGAGCTGCAGAAGAATTAGAAGACAATGTAGCATTTGACAAATGGGAGCCCTTGATAGAAACGGGTTCCAAAATAGTAGTGGACCTAGATTCTAAAGGCAAGCAAACATTCATAGACCCAATTAGAATAGGGGTTGTCTTAGGTACCCATTTGTATCCGGGTGGTGTAAATCTTGAATACCCCCGAGTACATGTCCTAATCATGTTCTCATAAATCTTCTTAAACCTGTTTTCTTTACGTAGAGTAGTGGATTCTAACGCACTTAGTTTCTTAAGTGGTTGATTAGTGGACTGGTTCAAAGTTCTTGTGGGTTCACTAGTACTAGTGGGCACATGAATAGGCTTCCTAGTTCTAGTATTCACGCGACTATGATTAAGAGCACAAGCATCATGATTGAAAGTACGAACACATTTGCCACATTCAACACAAACAAATTCAACATTCGAGGTCTTAGCATTTAAACTGTCATTACATGCAGTTACAGACGTTTTATTCTTAGAAAACTTAAAATTCCTACGGTGATCTTCTACTTCATTCTTCTTCCCTTGACTATTGTTAGGCATGACTCTATCTTCAATTCTAGTGCTCTTAAGCTGTGGTCCGCTAACGCTAGTAGTGGGGTTTACTCTTGTAGAAGAAGACACACGTTGATTAGTTTTCCTAGTATTCTGAGGTAACTGCGTTGTTCCAGTTTGAGTGGACCTAGTGTTCATCTTATACATTCCAGGTGCTATCACATTTTTGCTCTTATCATTTCCTATCTTTAGGAAAAGTCTGTGGGGATTTTCCCAAAATAGATTATTTAGGGCATTTAACCGCATTCGGTTGACGAACGGCGGATGGTTTACCCAAAACAGACTTTCCTTTCATTTTCTCAATGAGTTTCTGTAACTCACTAATGGCTATGTCCCTTTCTTTTAGCTGAGCTTTCAAATCATTTATTTCGAAATCTTTTTCATTTAGTAGACGAAACGAAGAAGCTGACATTTCTTGACACTTTTTATGATTATGAGAATTTTCACCTTTTTGTAAAGCAAGTTCAAGAGAAATGGAGTGTTTCTCAAGTTGAAAAAAACTTTTCGAAAGTTTGTTATATGACTGAATTTGTTTTGAAAGCTCTACTTCAAGATTGCGACATTTCTCGTCCAATTCAGACACTAGACATGCTACATGACAATATTGATCAAGATCGGTATACACACCAAGTATAGCATTCATATGATCAGCATAAAAATATTTCTTCGAAAGTCGATCAATTTCGTTAGAAAGTTGGTGTTCTTGTGTTTTTAATTTAGTTTGAAGAAAATCAACTTCATCTTCAAGAGATTTAACATAACTTAAATCAGTTAACATTTCCTCAGTCAGAGCATTATAAAACATTTCCACATTTTTTGAAAGATCATCAATGGTTGGAAGAATGCATTGTTGAATGACGACTTCTACTTGTGGGTTAGGTTTAATATTCCAAATGGTATCCCTAGAAACTTTTTCATAGTCGACGACACCTTTGTATAAATTTAAAACCCTTGTTTTATAAACTCAAATTGCTGAACACTTTTGCTTTTCTCATCCCATTTACATTTTTCATCCGAAATTTGTTTTTTTAACAAAATTGATTGCTTTTTTAAACTCCTTTTTAAAGAAACTTTCTTTTGGGGTTCATCACTTGGTGGTGGAACACTATTGTACATCTTTTGTTCTTTGGAAAGTTCTTTTTGAGGGACAAACTTAATATGATTGTTAGAATTAGAAAGGTTTATTAAATCACTTAAGTTTGATCGACTTTCTTCTTGTTGACGAATGATTTCGTCGCAGTCAGGGGAAAGCATAAGAGCAAGATTATCAACATAACAACCGATATCATAAAGAGCAGGCTTGGTGCTTTGAGCTTTCTTGAGATATTCAGGCTTGACAAAACTCGTTTTCATATTTCTATTGAGCATATTCATAGTTTGAATAGACTGACCCATTTTGTAAACAATGTTGTTTAACGTGTCGACTCTCTTTTCCAAAGCAAGAATTTTTTCAATATCCTTTTCTTCACGAGTTTTATAAAGCTCAGTTTGTTCTTTGTTAACCGACTCTAATTCAGTAATTTGGAGTTTATGTAGCAGCAGTTGTTCTTCAAGTTCCGATATCTTCTGTTTTGACATATGAATTTCGTGTGTTACTTCAGAACAATATTGTTCGTTGAGCACCTTACGTTCGTATACCAAACCATTAGCTATCACAACCCGTCGATCAACTTCTTTTACATAATCACACTCTTTAAGCCTGTCTATCTCCTCGACTAAGGATGTGTTTGCTTGCTTCAAACGTTTATTAGCCTCTTTGTTTTCCTCAATTTCATGTTTTAAAGAATCAATAATAGACGCAAGCAAATCACGGTCCTCATCCGAGTCAATATCCTGAATAGCTTTTCCGTCATCATTACACATATGCTGTGAATCCGTAGAGATATTCCTATCCTCCGTGTCCATTACATATGTGTCATTGATGCTTTCGGGTTGTTCAGGATGACGTCGTTCATTAACAAACACATTATAGTTATCATGTGATGGTACCTTTTCAAGTGGCTCAGAATCATAGATGGGTCCAGAAGTATCATCAGTCTCTGGGATCACTTCTTGAATCTTTGCCATTACACATAATGTGCCTCCAACTCTTGATCATCGGCTTCATCATCAGTGTAATCACTCCAGTCAACTTCATCTGCTGTGAGTGGAATTCCTGCTTCTTCTTTCTTACACAGCAAAATATTTTCCTTGTGATACCCTGAGTCCTTAACCCGTTTTGGCTTCTTGCATTCCCTAGCCATGTGCCCAAATCCCTTGCAGTTGAAGCATTGAATCCCAGTCTTTTGCACAACAGGAGTGCCTACAGTGTCTCTAGCCCCAACTTGATTCGGCATCCTCTGATTATCATACCTAGCATCACGATCATACCGAGGTGCATGATCAATTTCCTTATATCTTGCATTCGATGATGATCTGAGATTGTTGTTGGTAGGTTTGTAGATCTTCTTATAAGTTGTGGTGAGTAAAGACATGAGTTCTTTAATCTTCTTGTCCCTTGAAGTTTGTTCATCATCACTGTATCCATCTGACTCGATGTCATACTTTGGAGGTGGAGTGGGGACAATTGCTTTTGCTTTGTGTTTAGCAGCAGCTAGAGGTTTGGTGGATGAGCTTGATGACTTCGAGGAATGAGTAGGTGGTTGTTGACGAGGAACGGGTTTTGTTGAAGTAGCAGCCACAAAAGCAATAGAATTAGCAGACCGTTCTGCCTTTTCAGCCCTTAGTTCATTCACTTCATTCTGATGTTGTTTCAAGATATCATAGAGTTTGTGATAGGAGATGGTCTTGATATCTTCCCTTTGTTTAACCAAAGTCACAAACCTTTGCCATTCCGGTTTGAGTTGAAGTAGAAACTGAACATCGGCATGATGGTTGGAGATGGTGCACTGATTTCTGACAAGCTCATTCATCATTTTATAGAATCTCGAGTAATATGAGTCAATGGATTCACCATCTTCAGATGTGAATTTTCCAAACACCCAAAGTAGATTAGTCTCAAGATCTTGAACATTGATCGACTCACCTTGCTTCAATCGATGAATTGCATTCCACATTTCCATAGCATTAGGACATGCATCAACTGTGGAATAGATATCGTTATCAATTCCAGTGAGTATGAAGTTTACAGCATCAGCTTCAGCTTGGAGGAGTTTCTTTTTCTCAGCAGAACATGTGTCAAAATCCTCCATAGCTCGTATAGTTGATGAAGTACCATCCTCTGCCTGTGTGGTAATTGGTCTGAATTCAAAAACTGGAGGTGGATTCTCAAGGCAGTGACGAAGAGCAGTTCTGTTTTCTTTTCCGTCGAGAAATCTGAGAAAACGAGATCTCCATTGAACGTAGCAACCAGCAGTGAGCACAGGTGGATTACCGTTGCCACCTTGTTCTAAACGAATTTGATTAGCAGTTGCAATGTTGATGTTGTTGTTAGACATGGTGAATACTTGTGAATGAATTGCAGATCTTAGTGGATTTGTTGTGATGTTGTGTGGTTAAAAGTGAAATTCCGAAAATTCAAAATTTTTTTTCAGCCCGACAATAAATTCCTCAGTCTGACAAAACGGTAAGCCGAAAATTTTTGTATCGCCAAATTTTGAATTTGAGTTAGAAATAGCCAAAAACTAATAGGGAAAAATTTTGATTTTACTTGACCCAAAAATTTTAACTCTTTTTTTTTTAATCTTCGTGTAAACGATGTTCCGAAACTAGTCTAGATAGTGGCTAAGTCTACAAATTACTCAAACAAAATATCCATCAGAATGTCCATCGGAATAACCTTGTCGGAATGTCCTTGATCGGAATACCCTTGTCGGAATGACCTAGTCGGAATAAACCCTATCGAAATACCCTGATCGGAATATCCCTAATCGGAATAACCTTGTCGGAATAACCTTGTCGGAATGTCCCTATCGGAATGCCAAAACGGAATGGCCAAATCTGAATGCTCAGATCGGAATATCAAATCGGAAAGCTCAGATCGGAATGTCAAAATCGGAATATTCAAATTGGAATACTCATATCGGAATGTCAGATCGGAATGACCAAATTGGAATCCCTAAACCCTATTCCGATTACGCTGATCGGAATAACTGTAAACCCCTTTCCGATGACCTGATCGGAATAAATCCCACTTTTCTCGGACAAAACTCAACCAATTCGTGATTTTAAGCCAAAAAATGATCAAAACACCCAAAATTTTTGTGTTTTTAGCCAAAGTAACAATACCAAATCTCTACCACAACTATGTAGAAGATTTGTATCAAGAAAAAACGATAAAAAACACAAGAAAAATTTTGGGACGTGATATATAGATAAAAATGACCACGAAAAATCAAGAACACACCACACGAATCTTCAATCACCTATCCACTATAGGCTCTTGATACCAAATGTTAATCCCATTCAATCCATAACACAAGATTTAGAAGAGATATTTAGAGAGAGAAAAAGAAGAAAGTAGAGAGAGAAACCAAAGAGAATTTGGAAGGTTAATGTTTACTAGAGAGAGAAAGTAAAATGAACCAACACCTTCTTCCACACATGGAAGAGGTATATATACCCTTGGCATATGGGCCGTGGGTTTAGTATCCTTGGGCCGGGCTTGGCTTTGTTTTGGGCTTACACCCCTAACTTATACAATATTAGCTTAAAGTCCAAGCCCGGTTTTCCCGACTAACCTATTACAATATAAGACCTTTAACGACTAAGATGACCTATTACATTCTTGTTCGACTATATAAAATATAGGGC
Organism: Glebionis coronaria; assembly: GCA_025667525.1. Lineage (NCBI taxonomy): Eukaryota > Viridiplantae > Streptophyta > Magnoliopsida > Asterales > Asteraceae > Glebionis > Glebionis coronaria. Next base: position 37,157 of record JANFOE010001134.1, on the reverse strand, counting down.
TAACAGTGGGACAATGGGTAAGTCACAAAAACCATGAGCTACTCGAGGTAGAATCGCACCAATCAAATAGAAAGATTTTCCATTTATTGCATCGGTGGAAGACCGAGATTTCCCTTTATAAGCAATTCCGGGATCAAATATCTCGTCCTCGGTGGAGAAAGGGAAGGGAACATAAGGGGCTTCCCCCACACTAAGTCCACACAAAGCATCTTCAAAAGGAGAAGACGAGCTTGTAGCACTCAAAACACGAGGTGATGACGGAGTTAGCATTGTAGAAAAATCTTTTAAATCAAATTTAAAATCTTTCCCTTTTTCATCTTTTAAACTCTCCTTATGAAAACCCGACTTGATTATGTCAAAAATATTTGGTTTTTCTAAAGCAATGTTAGTCACACTAAAAATTCTCACATTTGAAAACCGTTTTGGTTTTGGTGGTGGTAAGTTCTCAAAACGTTTGTCAACAAAGAAAACTTCCCCATCGGGATCAACATATTCATCATCCGAAGAATCATTCGTGATTGGAATCGTAGGCTTAACACTCTTAACCTCCACCGGTGGAGGGGACGGAAAATCGTTTTTATCATCAACTCCTAAAACTCTTTTTGAAATCCTTTTGCAAATTTTTTTGATGGGATTAACATATTTCAAAGACGTGATAGAATACACATGAGAAAGTGTGGAGTTTTGAGTTGCATTTATGACGAGTTCCTCCTCATTGAAACGAAGAGTGATTTTCCTAGCATGCACATCAATAAGTGCTCTCAAGGTATCCAAAAATGATCGACCTAAAATTAGAGGAACTTTAGGATCGATGGGAATGTCAACAACGATAAAGTCTACGGGATAGTAGAACTTTCCAACTTTCACGAAGACGTCCTCGGCTACTCCACAAGCGAGAATCGTAGAATGATCGGCCATCTCGATTGACATTCTTGAGGGAGTGAGATTAGGAAGATTGAGCGACTTAAAAATCTCAAGAGGCATCAAATTAATACTAGTACCAAGATTGGCCAAGGCGTAGCACTCCTCCATATCTTATATTGCACATGGGATTAAAAATTTACCGGGATCACCGACTTTTTGAGGTATGCGGCTAAGAAAAACCGAAGAACAACTAGACGACTTTTGCAATTTCTTTTTGTTATTCAACATACTTTCAAAGTTTGCGGAAAATCGAGGCATCATGACCAAGGCGTCGGCAAAACTTATATTATAATGCAAGTCACGAAACATTTTCATAAAAAGTTCAAATTGATAATTATTTCGTTCTTGTGCCTTTTCCTTGTTTCGTCTTGAAGGGTAAGGTAAGGGTGGTGTGGGTTGGGGCATAGGCAACGGCCTTGGAATCTCGGGTTCCCCTATTGGTATTGGTTCAACCGTAGGTGTGGTTTGAGCGGTACTTTGTGGACTTGGAATTTGCTCCTTTTCTACCACCACCTCGGGTTCTTTCTCTTTTTCCTTCTCCGTAGAAGTACTTGGACGAGAAATAGGTTCTTTGAAAGTTTTACCACTACGAGTAGTAATAACCTTCAATTCTCCTTTCGGGTTTACGATGGTATCACTAGGAAGACCACCCGAAGAATAAGGTTTACACATGATAGCTTCAAACATTTTTCCCATTCGATCTTCAAACTTAGATTGCCTAGCATCCGCTTTTAACAATTCTTGCTTAATCTCATGTTGACCTTGCTCCATTTTTTGTTGATTTTGTTGGAGACGTTGAACATTTCCTTCCATTTTATTAGCATGAGCCTTAAGTTCATTAGCAAGTTCGTTTTTAAGCTCGTTTTTCTACTCGGATCTTAAGCTAACCATTTCACGTTGCATATTATCAAACTTAGCATCGTTTGCTTTAGCATAATTCAAAAATTCTCCTTGAAGATTTTTGGTGTGATCATTTTGAAAACCTTGTGTGGTAGTTTGAAAATCATGGTTTTGGTTTTGGTTTGAAATTTGCCCATTTCCACTTTGATAATTACCCTTTTTGTAGTTACGTTGATTTCCTTGATAAGCACCACTTTGATTGTTGTTTCGATAGTTGTTAGCATTTTGATTTTGTGGAGCTTGATTTTGGCGGGAACCTTGACCGTTTTGGTTATAATTTCCCGTGGTTACATAAGCATTCGAAGTGTTACCATCCGCGGTAATGCACTCGGAAAAATCATGAGCTCCACCACACGAAATACAACTCTTGGCAACCGCCTTAACCGATGCGGAATTCAAAGCATCTTGTGCTTTCCAATGAGTCATAAGAGTCGAAAACCTATCGAAAAACCGATTCTCCTCATTTGCTTCATCTTGCAAGGCACTCATGTTACGAGACGACGATGAACCTATAGTGGCAACACTCGGTGTGTTACGAGGGCTATAAACTTTAGACCTATTCTCAATGATTTTCAAAGCCTCATCGGTCGTTTTGCACAATAAATTACCACCCGCGACGACATTTAAGTAATCTCGTTCATGATCATTGAGCCCATTATAAAAAGTGTCAATTTGATGCAATTCGGAAAAATCATGGTGTGGACATTCATGTAACATTTCTTTAAACCTTTCCCAAGCCATTGAAAAACTTTCATTAGACCTTTGAGTAAATCGTGAAATCTTGTTTTTCAAATGTGTTGTTTTAGATGGTGGAAAAAATTGATTCACAAATTTAGAAACGAGATCACCCCACGTCAAAATCGAATTTGGGGGTTCTTTCTCGAGCCATATATTGGCGGGTCCATCAAACGAGTATGGAAACAAAATCATCTTAATGGCATCGTGTGGTACATCCTTAAACTTGCTTGTCGCGGTGAGACGATTAAATTGCCTAATGTGATAATGTGGGTTGTCTTTTTCGTGTCCGCGAAACTTGTTGGCTTGAAGCATAGACATTAAACCCGTCTTGATCTCGAAGTTCTCCGCAAGGATGGTGGGAATCACAATGGCCTCTCCAAAACCTTCGGTGGGTGCTTGAAGCAACTCCATCATAGTACGATTAGCCATGATAGCTACTTGTTCTACAATAGGTTCCTCACTTGGAGTCTCTTCACTAGAAAGATTAGGAGTAGGTGTTGACTCCTTTTTGTTTTTTCGTTTACGTGCACGTCTTGCTTGATTACGAGTAAGCATAAACGTCACGTACAACGTGGGGATGAGCAAAGAAGATTCTTTTTGGTGTTTTTAACTTTTTCAATTTTTTTGGATTTTTGATTGTTTTTACTTTTTTGGATTTTGGAATTGTATTAAGTAGACAAAAATCTACAAATCTCCTCCTTAATCAAATATCTTGATTAAAGAAGCCTCAAGGAATGAAAACGATCACGTGAAGTGAACGCCTTCGATGACTTTAGAACGTTGGTGGAACACCAAAACGTTCAAGAGGGTTTAATCAAATAAAACCAAGAAAGTATATATGATACTTAATAATACTTTGGGCGGCAAAACCCTCGATTAGCTCTCAAAATCAAATACTCACAAGCAAGCGGGGAAACGAGGCGGCGCGAAGCACTTAAGAGCCTTTTCCTTAGGATATATTTTATAATATCCGCCTTATACCCATCTTATAGTTTGTATTTTTCAAAATCGAGCTTCACGGAAGTATTTATCTATTTTTGCCTTTTTTCTTTGGTTTGAGATTGGAATACAATGATTGGGTAATGACCTCCCAAGTCAAGGTTGTGATTTCTCACGTATTTGAAGTACTTGTGAATTTATTGTTCTACGTATACAATATAGTAATAGTATTCACAAAAAAACGAAAATCGATAATACGTATTAGTAGAGTGCTACTAATACAATTAGCTATTATGGCTATATAAAACAACAATTGTTCAAATCAAAACACAACACGCCTCCCCGGCAGCGGCGCCAAAATGATGTAGCCTTTTTACTACCCTTTAGGAAAAGAGCGTAAAATATTGGAAAGTGTTAAGTGTCGGTTTAGGAAAACCAAGCACTTATGACCAATGAGAAGTTCGTTTCCTAAGGAGGCAAGTGTGTTGTGTTAATGAAATGATTAACTTTGTGATTATATTGTTATGAGAAAAGAAAATAGAAAGGGGATAAGAAGAGATTGACGGTTACGATGACGGATTACACTAAGACGAAAAGGTCGTACACGTAAAATCGTAAAAGCACCAAATTTAAAATTTTATCCTAAAAATTCCTAAAAATTGCAAACAAATCCTAAATAATGTATAAAGAGTTTACAAAAAATCAAAAATCACCCAAACCTTTTAATTAATTAAATAATAGTTTTTTAATGCTAATTAAAGCCCTAAAAATCAATTTAATTACCAAAAAGCCCAAAATGAGTTTTATCACTTTGTAAACCTCTAAAACAACCTAACTTAATTTAAACTATTTTTGAAAATTTTAAAATTAATAAAAACTATTTTAAAACAATTAAAAACTATTAAAACTTAAAATAATTATAAAAATAAATCTAAGGACAATGAAAATATTCTAAAAGTTGCAAACTCCTAACTTTATGTATTTGAACTAGGAAAAATGAAAAAACCAGAAAAAACTAACTTTTAATTTTTACTAATAAAATAATAATAAAATAATATCAAAAATTCAAAGTTTATAAAAAAATCTAAAAAATTACAAAAAATCTAGAAAAATGTAACTAAGACAAAAATGCAAACAAAAGTTTCCAAAACCTTTTTTAATAATTTTATATTAATTTTTAAAGTTGACTAAAAACCCTAAAATCATATAAAATCAAAATTAAGTTAATTTGAAAACTTTAATTGATGTAAACCTCAAAAACACTACTGAAAACTTAAAAACTATTTTTTCAGATTTTTAAAACACTTTTTCCTATTTTATATTTACTTTCTAAAATTAAAACTTAAAATATTCCTCATAAATTAACTACACACGTAAAAAAATAAACTTTTCAAGCCAAAAAGTCTTAAACCTAGTAAAGAACAAAGGAAAATTGCTAACTGGTGAAAAGCTAAAATAAATAAGCTGAAAACAGCTTATTACTAAACTGCTTGCTTAAATAAGCCAAATACACAAACACCTTATGTATTAATTAAACCAAGTGTTAACCAGTCAAAGACCCTAGGGCAACTGGTTATCACGTTGGTGTGTGAGAGGAGTGGCGCAGGTTCGAGTCCTGGCCACGTCCTTTTTGTTAAAATATTTTTTTTTATTTTCCTTTTATAAAACTTAAATCCAGTAACTTACACTACTCTAATACTTAATTTATACTGAAATAAAGCTAGAATTAAGCTAAATTAAATAAAAAACGTGCCCAGATAACCAACTTGATACAGTATCTGATGAACTCAATAAAAGTGTTTCTTCACAAGTGAAAGAATGAACAAGAGGAGCTTGTTCTTGGTGATTTCTGGTTTTTGATGGACAATGGGGGCACCCCTACACTCAGTTGAGTGTAGGGAGTCTATTTGAGCAAGAAAAACACAAGTCAAGAACAAATAAGCACCAAATTCAAGTAAGATTAGTCACTGTAATGGACTAAAGGTCTAGTGATAGTTTTTGCTGATGCAATAGGTCAAATGATGAGATTCAACGGGCCATAGCTTGCACAAAATCTAATCAAGAGCATAAACATCAACTCACAATCCTAACTCTACCTATATCTGATCAAGCTGCCAAGATATGGAGGCAAAATCAACACTAAACAAACAGAAACAATGGATACTAAATTTTAGCTGTTGAAACACACCCGAAGTTTTAAAACCTATCTATTCCAAACACATAAGACTGAAAACACTTAACTTTCAACAATAAGAACATGTCAAGGGTGATTAAAAACCAAAACCTGTCCTATTTTTTAGTTATAATCCCAATCCCAAACACCCCTTATATTTCAGAAATCAATTTTTTTCAAACCAAATAGGATCAAAACTTAACCAAATTAATTCAAATCACTTCTATCATGCATACAAAACCTAAATTAACATAAACTAATCAACCAACTAGCACTTAACAGTCAACTAGAGCAAATCATCCACAACTCAGAAAAATTCCAAAAACTATTGCAAAAAGGATCAAGCATAACCTTAGTTAGCTGGATGCCATATTTTGTCACTAGTTAAGAACCCACAAGAGTGTAGAGAGGGCCTGTTGCAGGAATCCAAGAAGGAACCTAGGTCATTAATATCTTCAAAACGGGCAATGTATGGTAAATGACCTTGTCTTGTACTCTTTTCCTGCACAAAATAGCAACCCAAGAGAAAAACTAGGCCAATAAGTTGGTCAATAAGATCACTGTCAGTGAGCTTATTGATGAGCTTATGGCCTTAAGTTGTTAATAAACAGGTGTAAAACCCGCATGCTTTTACCATGAATAGTGCCCTTAAGATCGTACGTCCTAGATTAAAACTTACCTCATGTAGTATTGATCACATTCATGTGCTAATAATCAAGCAAGTGCATACGTGTATGACATGACAAGTATCGATTACGTACGAACTCATGATAAACAGTTAATAATATATCACGTGAACATAATTAAATCATGATCACCATTTAAAATACTAACTAAAATAATTACGTAAATACTTACAATATAATTACGAGCGTTAAGTTTACGATAAACGACACGTTAGATTAAACAGAAACACTTTAAACACGAGCACGTTTAACCACGAACGAACACGAAACATCGGGACACGAGAAAGGTACGGGTACCCCATGTGGGGCCCCCATACCCACGGCACACAACAAGTAATGGGCTTAGCCCATGGACTTTTACAAGTTAAGGGGGGGGGTTATGGTAAAAACATGTTTTCATTTCACTTTTACAAGAAAATAAACAAAAACCCTAAAAGAGTTTTTCTCCTCTCCTTTTTCTCCTTTTGTGCCGCCACCTTCACATCACCATTGGAGGGTGTTTGTTTGATTTTGATCTTAAAAACAAGTGTTAGAATACGTGTTTGTTCATCCTTTTTCCAAGCTACATAGTGGTATACCTTTCTAACCCTTCTTTTTAATTCTTTTTAATTCTTTTAATCTTTGATTATCTCATGAACATGTTATTATTTTTCTTATAAAAACAAGGTAATTAATCATTGATCTAACATGTTTTGGTATTAATTAAAATCAAAGAATGATTTATAAGGGTGTTTGTTTTTGGCCGCCTAGCAAACAAACCCGAGGGGGGGTTTGGTTTGCTATTGCCGCCACCACCAAGACCATTTGTGGTCTTGGTTGGCTCATGTGGGACCCACGGCAGCAAGGAGACACATGTGCCCCGGGTTTGGCTCGGGGTACGGTGTCGAATTCATGCCCGATTCATGGTTCGTTGGTTAATTCATGATTCATGCTACATGTTAATTTTTATGAATTATGAACTTAGGATATAAATTAATTAATAACATGAGATATTAATTAAATCATGACTTAGGTTATTCTAATTATTAATTTAGCATGATATTAATTTAACCTAAGTATTTTATGTTATAAGTTATAATTAATTAATTATTTAAAACATGCCTATAATTAATTAATTTAGACATGACTTAGGTTATATTATTAATAATAATAATACACATTTTAACCTAAGTATTTGCATTTTATTTTAATTAAAACATGTTATACTTTAATTAAAATTCTTAACCTATAGTTTAATTAAAATGCATGAAATAATAATTAAACTATATACTATATCATATGACTTAAGAAACAAGCTTATAAACACTTAGACTTATATGATAGCTTATGTAACCAGCTTAATTCTAAATATGGAAACTTCTATTTATAGAAACTTAATTAAATAAGGCAACTAATCTAATTATGGAAACCTTCTATATATAGAAACTAATCTATTTTAGGCAGTAAATTCTATTTTTGGAAACTTTCTATTTTTGGAAACTTTCTATTTTTGGTAACTTTCTATTTTTGGAAACTTTCTATTTTTGGAAACTCTCTATTTTTGGAAACTTTCTATTTTTGGAAACTTTCTATTTTTGGAAACCTGCTATTTTTGGAAAGTTACTTATTATTACACAGTAAGTATAATAATACATGAAATACCAGTAATACTTAAACAGATTAATCAGAATGCAAGATAAACACAGTTTAAGGTTTTAAACAGTAAACCATGACCTAAAACATACCAAATCAGCTATAGTGAGACACAAAACCCAGTACGTAATCAGCGAATCGATACTTATACACGTGTGTATTCATGTAGCGTTAGTGATCCAGAAGTAGGAGTCTTTCTTCCGTTCATTCACTGGACTTGAGGTACGGATTCCCGTCCTTTCAGTATGGACATTCTTTCCTTGTTAGGATTTCCCCGTATGCAGCCAACTGTTTTCCCCAGCATTTGTTTTATTGTTTTGAACTGCTTATGTTAATTTAGCATAATCTATAGCCATATACAAGCATGACAAGTTTCACCTAGTTATGGAGGTACCATAACCATAGCATTGGAGGCACCGATGTTATGACTTCCCCACGGCGGAGTGATTGCTCGTGGCGTCCCTTTTCAGTTTGGCCATATTATTATATCAGGTGGGGCGTATGGGTGCATCCTAGTTACATGTTTTATTCAGTTTATCATGGTGAATGTGGTGTGTGCCTTGCATCCTTCACAAGGAGTTGATCCCTCCTACCCAAACCAATATATTAATTAGAGGCATCCCCTCTAATCAACATGATGAGGTCACCCCTCCAAGTATTCATGCACGTGACCTTTTCATGACCTATATGGGCTATGGTATATTTATGTTAAAACAGTTTTCATAAGATAAACATAAGGCTTTTCAAACTATAAAACCAGTTTTCTTAATACTTAACCAGTTTATTCAGAACTTAGTCTTCCGCTGTTATATGTTACATGCTTATCCTATTTCATGCTATATTGTATATCCGTGCACTGAGCGTTTTGCTCAGCCGTTACTTTCCTTTCCATGTCCCAAAACGGCAGGTACCCAAGACTCGAGCATTTGGAGGACATGCATAGGATGGAAGCTGCCATAGACTTCTTCTCCTATTTCCTTCATATATTTATGCTTGTTTAGTCTTTCATTCAGTTCATTTACTTTCTTATGTTTTGGGCTTATGTTTGGGAACCGATGTTTGATTCCGGTTTTCCCTATGGTCATGTATGTTTTACTACATATTACCTTGCATGCTTTGATGACACGCCATAATTACGCGTGACATTCCATTTATCAAAATGGGGTGTTACAACAGGACTGACCAAAGATTTCTCACAAAATCTTGACAACAGAAACTTATACAATCTTAGGATACCAAAAACTTTTGGATATATGAAACTCAAACAAGTTCAATAAATCTTGAAACCAGATTAAAAGCACAAGTTTTATAAAAAGACACCCCTTTTCAACAATATGAAAAACGGATTATAACTTTTTCTAAAAACTTGATCTAAAAATCAATAGATGAATAATGGAACACATATTTTCTTAACTAAAATACCAGCTTTTAAATAAAGAAAAGGAATTATATTTTTACCAAAACACCAACTTTCATTTAACTTAAAAAGGAATTACAATAAAAATTTAGAAAATCTGGAACAAAAAAGAAAAGGGTCACAAGTCGACTCCTTTTTATACTAAGACTTGGAACTATCTAGAATGATAAATGTGAAAAACCCTAGCTAGTAATCTGCCTAAATTGCCCTTGATGATTCTCTGGATATGCTGAAAAGATGCCACTGTTTGAATTCTTGATATTGGTCAAAAACAGGAGCATGTGATCTTGAAGTGTTGCCAGGCTGTGAAGACTTCATCTAAATCGTTCAATGGTGAGTAAGGAGCACGCCAAAGGATCCTAGCCGTCCAATGCCTGGTGCAATCTTGTCTTGGAGCAAAACGTGGGTCAGGGGAGGATGGGTTCTTCACATGGGCGAAAGTGATGGGGAATCTTGGGGTGGGTTTGGGTTAAAAAAACCCTTAATTAAGGATCTGGAGATTTTAACAAAAAACCCCTTTGGTTTTTGCTTTGATTAAACCTGGGCGTTTTAGGATTCATGGGGGTGATTAGGGAGTGTTTAATTCATTTTGGGGTGGGTTAAATTTGAAAAAGTGTTTAGGTGAGAAAGAATTTATTAACTGATTAATAATCAGTTTAACAAATGGTGGGGTGTGACGTGTAAGGATGGGAAGGTGTGATTGGTGGGATTGAAGTAGTGGGTGACGTGTCAGCTAGGTATTGGAGGGTGTGGGTTTCGTTGTCTGGCTAAATTGGCCCCTGAAATTCTCCCTTGTTTTTACTTGACTCAAACAGCTTATACCCCCAATTCCTTTGTAATGAAACTTTCTAGTTTCATACTTTGGCCACAATAACTTTTGAAAAGTTATTCCAAGGACTAGTTATGTCAATTCATGATATTTTAAGGACTGATTTTGGCATCTTCTCCATTCTTCAAGGTCTTGACTTGTTTGTTGACTTCTTGGAGGACTAATATTGACAATTTAGTTTGTTGAGGGACTAAATTTGCCAATTCTTCAAAGTTAAGGGTCCTTTTTGTAATATTGACAAACTTTAGGGACCAATCTTGTACTTATGAATATACAAGGGTTTAAAGTGTCAATCCTTCAATATTAGAGGACCCTTCTTGTTCAATCTTCAATTCTTCAAGGGTCTTTCTTAGAAAATCAATGCTAGGGCTTGGTTCATTGTGCGGCTCCGTTTCCCGTGTTCGTTTTTTATTGATCCTTGTGATCTTTTGTCATTTCCTCAATATCCGTACCTAAAATACACAAGTAACAAACACAAGCATATATTTGGCCATTTTCATGATATTTAATGCAATTAAAGCCCGTTTTGGACGATGAGACTATGTATAATTGCAGTCTCATCAGTGAACTGACCATAGGTGTTCACTCTCGCGCATACAAAAGTTTTCATAAAACTGCATCATGCATTCATGTACTAGTTTTCCTGCATAAAATTTTTCTCATGATTTATTGGTATAATTTTTTTTTCATGTATATAGTTTATGTTTTAATCAGTTTAATCATGTATTTATGTTATACTGTCAGATGGTTCTCACACGCGAGCAGGAACAACTCAATGCAGCAATCCAAGCTGCAATTCAAGCTATGCTTCTGTTAGAAATACGTTTTTACGTATTTTAGAAGTATCGGTCACTCCACAATATTATTAATGTTGTAATAGCTCGTAGTTAACAAATAGTTAATAGTTACTTATTTAGTTAAGTAAGAACCGGTCCATGGGCTTGTCATGGGCCGGCCCAAGTCCATTAGTGACTTGGAAGTATAAATACCCCTTTCCTCCTTGGAAAGGGGTTGGTTGTTGTTCACTTTTCTAGTTTCACTTAATAAATAACACATAGTTTTCTCTCTCTTTCTCTCTCTAGTTTCTCTCTCTAGAAAACATCAACCCACTTCATAGATTCATAGGTTATCAAGATTCTACATTTGGTATCAGAGCTATGGGGTGATTTAAGGTAATGATTTGTGTGGTTTTTTTTTAGTTTTTTATTGTATTAGTGTTCTTTAAGAAGATCCATCTTGATTCTTGGTGTTTTTGGTGTTTTTGGTGTTTTTGTGATTGGGATTAGTAGATAAGTATTAGTTGTTACTTATTATTGTAGAAATCACAAAACTTTTTGGGTTATTTGGTAAAAATCTGGGCTTAATCTTCATTTTTCTGGTCGACTGTTCATACGAAACACCTTTCTGATTACCCAGCAAAAGTTCCGAACCAAAAAGTTCCGGATCAACCAAAGTTCCGAACCAAAAAGTTCCGAATCAACCAAAGTTCCGGATCACCAAAAGTTCCGAACCAAAAGTTCCGAACGAAAAGTTCCGGATCAAGGAAAGTTCCGGATCAAGGAAGTTCCGAACCAAAAGTTCCGGATCAACGAAAGTTCCGGATCAAGGAAGTTCCGAACCAAAAGTTCCGGATCAAGGATAGTTCCGGATCAAGGAAGTTACGAACCAAAAGTTCCGGATCAAGAAAGTTCCGAATCAAGGAGAAAGTTCCGGATCAAGGAAAGTTCCGAATCAAGGGAAAAGTTCCGGATCAAGGGAAAGTTCCGGATCAAGACTTCCGAACCAAAAGTTCCGAATCAAGGTATTCCAAGCCAAATCTTCCGAATCAAACTTCCGAATCAACAAAAAGTTCCGAATCAAGGGTTATTTTACTTGTTTTTTCGACTACTTTTTAGAGGATTTAATCTTGGTTTCTTACAACAAAAACTCAACACAATTCACAAGCTTTACTTCACTGCTCGATCAACCGATAATCTTTGTCTCTTTGAAGTGAACAAAATGAATCCGAATTCAGTAATGCCTCAGATGACATCACTTACGGATATTTCCGTCATTACGGGAACGGATAATCGCCCGCCAATGCTCATCAAAGAAGTTTTTGAAGCATGGCAAGGCCGGATGATGTCTTACCTTAAGGTAAAACCGGTATATGGGAGGCTTATGGTCAAGTCAATTTTAAATGGTCCACTTGACTATGGTACCATCGTGGTTAACAACGTGACTCGACCACGAGAATTTGAAGAACTCACTCCAGCTCAACAACTTGTTGCAGATGCAGACGAAAAAGCTCTTCAAACCATTCTTCAAGCACTTCCACATGATATTTATCGAATGGTAAGTCAGTATACAGTGGCAAAGGATGTATGGGAACATCTTAAGGTGTTGCTACAATGTACGTCTCTCACCAAACAGGAAAGGGAATGTCAGTTGTATGATCTGTTTGATAGATTCACGTACAACCCAGGGGAAACGCTTCACGATTATTACTTCAGATTCACCACACTCATGAATGATCTGAATGTATATAATCTCGTGATTGCTCCATTCTTGGTTAACACCAAATTCTTAAATACTTTACCTCAAGCTGAATGGGGTGAGTATATTACCGATGTTAAGTTAACCAGGGATTTGCATAAGTGCAATTTGGATCAACTATATGCTTTTCTTCAGCAGCATGAGAAACATGTGATCATGCACCGTTCTCCATGAGGTATGTACCCTGATTCATTAGCTTTGATGGCGAATCAACCAAGCTTGTCACACAACAACACTCCTTATATCTTGGGACATCAAGCCTATCATTCATCACCTTACATGACACCAACCTTTCCCCAATACTCGATTCTACCACAACCACCCACCTCACATCAGCAACAATATCGGTTCAATGCACCTTCACCACACTATGCTTCACAACATCACCCAACAAGTATTGCACCTTATGCTCAATCTTCATATTCTTCTTATCAAGAGAATGCAGCATATCCAACAAGCTACCCTGATCAAATGAGTATTCCTTCTAGTGATTATGCAGTTCATCAAGACCAAGCAATGTAATGTGATGATGAGGAAGTCCCCATTCCTGTATTCAAACAAGGTGCTGACCCAGTTGAAGTGTTAACCACTATGTCTGCTTATCTCACAAGGACTTTAAGCAAACGAGGATTTAGGGGATCAACTCCTACCAACAATCAGTTGAGGAATTCATCTAATTCTCGCCAACAAGCTACTATTGAGAATGGCAGGGTAACGCTTCAACCTATTCAACCATATCAGGGGAGACCTAACACATCAACTACCAATGCTCGCACGGTCAATCCTGCTCCAATGGTCAATCCTGCTCCACGGGCTAATTCCACAGGCAAGTTGAGAATGATTACATGCTACAACTGCAAGGAAGAAGGTCACATGTCCAGGGATTGTAAGAAACCCAAGAGGAGAAGGGATGGTCAATGGTTTGCAGAGAAGATTTATCTGGTGAATGCTCAGGCACAAGGAAGGGAACTTGATGAATAGGAGCTTGCATTTCTTGCTGATCCAGGGATTGCTGAACAAGACACTGTCACCACACAGAATGCAGCATACCAAGCAGATGATCTGGATGCGTATGACTCAGACTGTGATGATTTTCAATCTGCAAAGGCTGCTCTCATGGCAACTATCTCCAACTTAGGGCCAGAAAAGAGATCTGAGGTACTTATTAATACCACTGATAATACCACTGATGCTAGTATTCAACCACATCAAGTTGTGCAAGAGCGTGCTGATTCGAATGAATCTTCGGTGGTGAGTCTTTCAAATGAGGAGATAATCAATGATAGTAATATCAGTGTGAGTCCCCAGACTTTGAGTGAATCACAACCGGGAGCCATTTCACATACGCATACTCCTGCTCAACAAGATTTGGTCATGGTTCCTGCTACATTACTTAGCCAAATGAATGCTGCACTCTTAGAAACCCTAGCTAAGAATAAGAATTTGTCTGATGAGCTTGTCTTAAGAAATGAGAAAGTTCAAACCTTGGAATTAGTGCCTTCGTCTAGTGTTCTAACAAATCCCGAATATGATCACTTTAGAAACAAACAAATGGGTTACTTGCAAGAAATCGAAAACTTAAGAGCAAATCTTTCTAATGAACTTAAAGAAAAGGAGTTAGTGGTCACTAATTTTCAAAAACTTCAAACGGATTTTGAATTAAAGAAGATCCTGAAAGCTCGAATGAGGGAACTTGGATCGTTTGATAAATCTAGGATTTAACGGGCTCTTTACAAATCCATGAATGACGCTATCATGGAGGATGATAGGTTATTCAAAATGTTTGGAAGTGTGGTACCATACCACATTCTACCTGAAGAAGAAAGGGAAGAAAGTGAAGAAGAAGAGGGTACTGGTGAAGAAGAGGAAGAAGAAGGAGAAGAAGAAGAAAAGGACGATGATGATGATGAGGATGATGATGAAGAGGATGATGAGGATGATGATGATGGCGATGATGGTGGTGATGGGAATGTGGAGAGTGCTAGGGGGAGCAACGAGGATAGCGATGGGGATGATGATGGGGGTAAACAACCTAAAGAGGGGATAAGGTTGCCAGCTCAAAGAAACCTGCTAAGTCTGGAACCAAGTCCAAGAAAGATGCAGCGCAGAAGGAAAAATCAACATCAACGGAATCAAGACGATCTAAGTGGCGCCACGATGTGAATGCTACTACAGCGTCATCGATTCCCGGTACTTCTATTGTTGTATCTATACCTATTACCACTAACCCTGTTAGTCCTGTTGTTGTTGCTCCTGTGATTGCAGAATCAGTAACTGAACCTGAAGCTGCACAACACTCACCCGTTCATGACACCGCCGAAATGCCTGAATCAGAACCAGCAGATGTTCACGTTTCCACTCCTCTACAACAAGAACCACAATCTACTGTTCCTGAATCAAGCACAAGGGACTGGGCAGACACGTTGGAGATTGACGAGACTGCACCACCACAGGCTTGGATCACGGCAGCGGCGCAATATGATCCAATCACAGACGCTGACAGAGATGTCTTATATCTCCGTATCCGAAGTCCGATTGACTTATGTGCATTTCTGGCTCATGAGTATAAGACTTCGGTTACTCCGTCGTTGGTGAAGAGAGCGCTGAAGGATAAGAGAATTCGCGCCAAAACCCGGTTAACCCGAATGGAATTCGAGTACTATGCTGATGAGATCCTGAAAGCTCTGAATACCGTTCAACGGCCAGGTCTTCATGAATCAGAAAGAGCTCCACCTCCACTTGATCCTACTCAAGATAATCAGATTGCTCTCGACTTCTTCGTCACCTATGATCTTGAGTATCTTCTGAAGGGTTCATCACAGTACGCAACCTCCTTGACCTTGCTGAAAGCTGCCAACTGGGGGACAATACCCTGGATCGAGGAAAAGGTAAACCGACTCTGGGTCCCAAAGGTAACTCGTAATTATGATATGTATGCTGTTATAGGTTCATCTCATTGGGACGAACGAGTCCGAAGGGCGTACAGGGGTTGCTGTTTAGTCAATTCAGGAAGCAACGTTAGATCTGATATCCGCATCTCCAGTATTTTAGGGCTGAAAACTGAAGCCAAGAATGGCTATTATCATGTGATGGAGATTCGTTTGAAAAGGGAGGATGACAGAGAATACAAAATCCAGCAGGGAGATTTTTCTATCATTCGCCTTGAGGATATCGAAGATATGTAGCTTCTGATGACCCGTGATCAACTCACACATATTCCTCGTGAAGACCTCATTGCCTTGAATACAGCACTTCGTATGTTCACACGAAGCGTTGTTATCAAGAAACGAGTTGAAGATCTTCAGTTGGGAGTCGAAAGTTACCAAAGGAAGCTTAACCTAACCCGTCCAGTGAATCAAGTGTTACCTCAACATGTCAACAGATGTCCCTATACCGGCATTTCTGTTCCGAATTGCGGGATTTTCTACTTGAACAGTCGAGGGTTAATGAAGTTTATGAGGGTGGGTGAGCTTTATAAGTACAGTGATGGGACTCTTATCTACGTCAGAGGAAAGTTGGATCATCTCAATTCGGGTGGGACTTTACCAGATATGACTGAGGATTGGCATCAGGGTTACCGACAAATGGCGAAGTATGTGATCAAGAAGATTGATCAAAAGCTCCGTGAACGTAGATTGATGAGGAGTTTAGAAAGATTCGTTGGTGGAAGACCATATAGAGTGCACCACAAGTTACTGCAACGATCCATCTAATGGGTCGTACATTTCAGGTCCACTTTATATTGGTTTTAATTGTGAATATGTAAATTTGTGAATATTGTGCTTTAATGGCTTGATGTAGTGTTAGGGTATGATAATTTTTCAAGAATTTCTCACGAGATTCTAAATCTTTCAAAATATATCATACCAAAGCACCACAACTATCCCTTATTAACTTAAGGGGGAGCATTAACATGTTCTATGGCCAAACATCGATTTCATTTTTACCCAAAGACCGGTTAATCCATTCAATATCCCAAATATTAATGGTTAACATTTTGGATAAGGGGAGAAAATGGGATTAAGGAGACTTAAGTGATACTTGGCTAAAAGATGAAAAAGACTTAACGATAATCCAACTTAATATGTGTAAAGCACGTGTTAAGGGGGAGCGTTTTTGATGATCAAAAACACCTAAGGTACGAAACTTTTGATTTCAATATCACAAGTACCTTATGTGATTTTCAATGATTTTTCATGGTGGCTATACTTTCCCAAAACACGCTTAATTCACGACGATGTGGTGACAAAAGGGTGGTAGGAATAGGTTTAGTCCAATGATTCATCAGAGCCGATGGAATCTTCCCAAGGACAATTCCCTAGATAGAATTAGAAGTCCTAGGAAAGATGGAGAAAGATTGTGAATGTAGCTGAATGCCGACCAAGTACTTAAGCTAGCACTGGAACAATCACAACAAGGTGCTAGTGATGACGTATTGGTAAGCATTGAAGGGGTTGAAGAATGAAAAAGAATTGTAAAGATAAAGGGTGTAAAGAAAGAAGCCCTCCTTACAACTTTAGGCAGAAACCGGGTCAATACATATGCTATTGAGATCATTTTTGTTAATGATTCTCGGTATTGAAGAAAGACATCATGGACCCAGTGATGCAATGCACAACCCTTCCCAGCTAACTCAAATATCTCTCAAAAGGTATTTGTTTTAATCACACGGAGATCAACACGTTATCTATTGGTTTATTCACTCCGAATAGACTGGTATTGAAAAGGTGGCACTCCTCTCCAGCCATCGTTCACTAAATCAAAACGCACTATCGAGTCTAGAGCCAAGAGATCATCAAAAGTCTCATTAGGACACTTTCCATTTATTCCTTGCTTTCTCACACACTGTGAAAAGTAAGAGATTTTCATGAGTCCTACGCAGTATTCCTGTAATATTGCCAGAACATCCGAGTAATACGCAAGTATTACAATGAGGATGGAAATCCTGCTTAAGCCAACATCAAACAAGCTCATGGTAGGTTACACGTGCGGTTCTTTTAGAACCAATCTTGTGAAAAACTGGAAAGAAACAGTGGTTTAATTCTTAATTGAACTTAAACTCGTTCCAGGCCTCTACGCATTATCATATGATCTTGCCAGAACACTCAGAGTGACTCTTTATTGATCACAGTGACGAGTGGAAATCCTTCTAGTGTTAACATCAAACAGCACTTGGTAGGTGACGTGCAAGATTCTTTATGAATTGAGCTCATGATAACTGGAAAGCAACGATGGTGAAAATCTTAATTGAAATTCACTTGTTCCAGGTTTCATGAATTGACGGCTTCAAATCACAAGGATAATTTATCCAAGTGATTCACTCTTTATGTTCGCAGTCAGCTTTGGACGGTCGAATAAAGAGAACGGGTTTACCCGCGAAATCCTGTCAGGAAGTTACTTAATTGAAACTATCCGTCACGGGTACGATATCCAATATCGTCCAACGGTCTTCACCGACCGGAGGTAAAATGCTACCGAATTAGAATAAAATGTTCAAAGCCATTTTATTTGTGTCGTTGCTGTGTACCTGTTAAAGACGGTGGCGTTGCTGTGTACCTGTTGAAGACGGTGGCGTTGCTGTGTACCATTTAAAGACGGTGGTATTGCGGTGTACCTGTAGAAGTCGTTCCCACATGCTTATGTTTTTCTGCATCAAAGTTCAGATAAAATCCAAGAAAGTACAAGATGAAGTCTTCCGCTGTACCAAACTCTGAAGCTTTCGAGAATTCAACAAAAAGACATAAGTGTGTGGAACATGGAGTCACGAGGAGGCATATTTCACAAGAAGGCAAAGATCGCACGTGATTGGCCAAAAGAACAATGCTCTCAAGCCAAAGCCTAAAAGATCAATAAACATATTCACAACAAAAAGAAAAAGAAGAAAAGACTACGAGTTAAAGAACGAAGACTTAGTATAGTATGCTAGGTTTAGAACTTTGTAACGTGGAGTGACCTCCCTTAGGGGGAGATTGTTAGAAATACGTTTTTACGTATTTTAGAAGTATCGGTCACTCCACAATATTATTAATGTTGTAATAGCTCGTAGTTAACAAATAGTTAATAGTTACTTATTTAGTTAAGTAAGAACCGGTCCATGGGCTTGTCATGGGCTGGCCCAAGTCCATTAGTGACTTGGAAGTATAAATACCCCTTTCCTCCTTGGAAAGGGGTTGGTTGTTGTTCACTTTTCTAGTTTCACTTAATAAATAACACATAGTTTTCTCTCTCTTTCTCTCTCTAGTTTCTCTCTCTAGAAAACATCAACCCACTTCATAGATTCATAGGTTATCAAGATTCTACAGCTTCCTCAGCTGAGGAACGAAATCAGGGTTGAGGTTCAGGCTGCCAACAATCAGCAGTATCACCCAGTACCTCCTCCTCCTCCTCCAGGAACATTGGCCACATGGATGGAGAGATTCAACAAGCTATGTCCTCGAGCTTTCGAGAGAACAGATAGCCCCAGTGAAGCTGAAAGCTGACTAGCTCACATTGAGAAGATCTTCGATGCTATGGGCTGTCACCCCGTTTTCAAGTCGAGGTTGGCATGCTACCGGTTCGAAGGTGATGTGTTAGCATGGTGGATAGCATTGAAGCAGTCTGAGGGAGGTGTTGATTGGGTGGCTGGTTTGACATGAGCTCAGTTCAGGGATAGGGTGATGGAGCAGTTCTTTCCCAAGGCTGAGCAAGACAAGATGAAGAGAGAGTACCATGGGATCTGACAGAGAGCTGGGGAGAATAGCAACGAGTTCATGCAGCGCTTTCTTCGCTTAGCTGGTTTCCTTGGTGCAGCAGCAGGTACTCTTGAAGAGCAAGCACACCAATTCAGGTGGGCACTTCGTACATCGGTCGCAAACAACTTGGTGTGTGCTATGTTTAACACGGTAGCACAAGTGACCGATGCAGCACGTAAGTTGGAGATGCTGCAGGAGAGAGATGAGTTCAGGGAAGCAGAGAGACCCGATAAGAGGTAAACATTCGTATTCAAGTGGTGACCAATCTGTATTCTTTCAGTATATGTCAATATTTCATAACTTTAAATTGTATCTTCCAGGCAGAAGGCTGGGGACCGGTCTCAGCCGGCTACTCAGCAACAGCCTAATCAACCCAAGGAAAACGGTCAGACTAACGACCGTTCTGCTACGGATAGGCGTGGTGGTAATGATAATTACCGTAACAACGCTGGACACTCCAACAACAGCAGGTCCTTATACTTACGCATTTTATTATGATTACATGTTATGATTCTTAATTCTGACACATTAGCAAATCTTCTATCAGGAATCATGGTAACGGTAGGGACCAGAACCAGAGAGGTTCACAGCCTAACCGTCCAGCTATCACTGGTATTAAATCTTACGACTATCCGCATTGTCCTTTGTACCCTATTTTCATGTCTCATGTATAGTGTTTTTATCATGTTCTCAGCCAGTCAGGACACCTGTTGGAGGATATACTCATCCTCTTTTCTCTACTTGCCACCGTAGGCACCCAGGGCCATGTCGCCGCAACAGTGACGCATGCTTCAAGTGTGGTCTTCCTGTCCATCGCAGAAGGACTACCGCAAGGGCGAGATGGAGGGCACATCAGGACATGCTGATACCAAGCCGCCTCTTACTACTGGACGCGTTTACACGACATATCGCGATCAGGCCAACAAGTCTACAGGTACCATCACTGGAATCTTGTATATGTATGGTCAATCTGCATGTGTTCTGTTTGATACGGGTGCTACTCACTCGATCATTTCTACTGCTTATGCCAAGAATGTTAGGATACTCCCCATGCCACTAGAGAATATACTGAGTATTTCCACGCCTTTGAGAGACTCTGTACGTATAACCCATGTGTACAAGAGTCTTCCCCTAGAGTTTGACGACAAGGTTCGTCCTGTTGACGCACTTCCGCTGGACATGATTGATTTTGACATGATTTTGGGCATGGATTGGCTATCCAAGCATCATGCTACCATAGACTGCCATTCATATCGAGTCATTTTCGGTGATGTTAATGCGCCAGAGTACATTCACAATGGGTTCGTACCCGGCAGGTCTGTACAAATCATATCAACCCTACAAGCACGTGCATTACTTTCACATGGTTGTGAGGGTTATCTCGCTACTGTTCATGACATGGATGCTGAATCCCCATCAATTCAGGATCAGCCGATAGTGTCAGAATTTCCAGATGTTTTTCCAAAAGAACTTCCGGGCATACCACCTACACGTGAAGTAGAATTTAATATCGAGATCATCCCAGGAGCTGAGCCGATTTCCAAGGCTCCTTATCGCATGGCTCCCATAGAGTTAAAGGAGCTGAAGAATCAACTGCGAGAACTTCTGGAACGAGGTTTTATTCGACCAAGCGCATCTCCATGGGGCACACTAGTCTTATTTTTTAAGAAGAAGGAGGGCAGTATGCGTCTTTGCATCGACTACCGCGAGCTCAACTAGATTACCATCAAGAATAGGTATCCACTACCACGTATAGACGATTTGTCTGACCAACTCCAAGGGGCCAAACATTTCTCCAAGATTGATCTAAGGTCAGGCTATCATCAGCTACGGGTCAAGGAGCAGGACATCGCCAAGACTGCTTTCCGTACACGCTATGGCCACTACAAATTTGTAGTCATGCCATTTGGCCTTACCAATGCTCCAGCAGTGTTCATGGATTTGATGAACATAATCTTCCATGAATTTCCAGACAAGTTCGTCATTGTCTTCATCAATGACATCCTAATTTTCTCTAAGTCCAACGAGGAACACGAAGACCATCTTCGTACAGTACTACAGATTCTTCGCCAGAAGCAGCTGTATGCTAAATTCTCCAAGTGTGAGTTCTGGTTAGACAAGGTGGTATTCTTAGGCCACATTGTATCAGAAGAAGGAATCACGATGGATCCAGCGAAGGTTGAGGCTATTACCAAATGGCCAAGGCCGACATCAGCGACTGAAATCCGCAGCTTCCTAGGCTTATCTGGTTATTACCGTAGGTTCGTGGAGAACTTTTCTCGCCTAGCACTACCATTGACCAAACTGATGTGGAAAGGAGAGAAATTCGTCTGGACTGAAGAACGAGAGAAGAGCTTTGAAGACCTGAAGCAGAAGTTAGTATCTGCACCTATTCTTACTCTCCCATCTGGTACGGGTGGATTTCAAATCTACAGTGATGCATCGGGGAAGGGACTTGGCTGTGTTTTCATGCAACATGGGAATGTGATCGCGTACTCTTCACGGCAGCTTAAGCCTTTTGAGGAAAATTACCCTACGCATGACTTGGAACTTGTAGTATATCTTCACTCAGTGTGAATTGAACATGAGACAGAGGATATGGTTAGAGCTGTTGAAGGATTATGACATTAATCTGCAGTATCATCCCGACAAGGCGAATGAAGTGGCAGATGCACTTAGCAGAATGTCCGGAATGATCAACGGCATTGAAACTGAGGAGGAAATTATAAGAGACTTGGAGCGACTAGACATAGAGATCATGGTACGTGGACAGCACGGTTACTGGGATAATCTTAGAGTAGAACCCGAGTTACTCTCTAAGATCAAGGAAGCTCAGAAAGATGATGGAGAAATTTGGGCGATAATTCAGAATTTGGAGAAGCAGACAGAATTTCGAGTAGGTGCAGATGGTATCTTATGGCAGGGCACGAGACTTTGTGTTCCTAATGATCAAGAACTCTGGGAAGCCTTGTTAGTTGAGGCTCATAGCTCCTCATTCTCTCTACATCCTGGTTCGACCAAGATGTACCATGACATCAAGCAGTACTTTTGGTGGAGTGGTATGAAACAAGATGTTGCTACTTACGTCTCCAAATGTCTTACCTACCAGCAGGTCAAGATCGAGCATCAGTGATCTGGCGGTCTTCTTCAACCGTTAGATATTCTAGAGTGGAAGTGGGACAAAATCACCATGGATTTTGTTACTGGTCTTCCGCCAACCAAGAGAAGCACGATGCAATTTGGGTTATCGTTGATCGACTTACCAAATCAGCTCATTTCATACCGATCTATATGGAAGATTGGGTCAGTAAACTCGCCGATACCTATAGAAGGGAGATCATGAGACTCCACGGTGCTCTATCCAACATCGTCACAGACAGAGATCCCAGATTCACTTCGCGATTCTAGAGAAATCCGCAGAAAGCTTGGGGTACACAAGTTAATCTTAGCACGGCTTATCTTCCTCAAACAGACGGGTAGTCAGAGCGAACGATTCAGACATTGGAAGACATGTTGAGGTCATGTGCGTTGGAATGGACGGGTGATTGGGACAATTATATCTATTTGGTGGAGTTTGCATACAACAACAGTTGGCACGCAAGTATCAAGTATGCTCCTTTCGAGATGTTGTATGGCAGGAAGTGTCGCGCCCCAATCTGCTGGGACTAGGTTGGTGAGCGAACACTTGAAGGGCCAGAAATCATAGAATTGACTAATAAGAAGGTCGCAGTAGCCAAGCGAAAACTGCAAGAAGCACGGTCACGTCAGAAGAGCTACGCAGACAAGCATCGTAGGGACTTACATTTTAAAGTAGGAGATCACGTTTTCCTTAAGGTTTCGCCGGCACGTGGTGTTAGACGTTTGGAATCAAAGGGAAGCTCAGTCCTTGATTCATCGGACCGTTTGATATCATCGAACGAGTCAGTGAAGTATCTTACCGTTTAGCGTTACCTCCGCAGCTTTCTCATGTACACAATTTTTTCCATATGTCCTTACTCAAAGGGTCCCAGTATCATCCCCTTCACATGGTTCAGTATCCTGGAACAGATCTGTGAAGATCTCACTTTCATAGAAGAACCCGAACGAGTTCTTGACAGACAAGAACGAGTCATGGGAAGGAAGACAATTCCATTCGTCAAATTCCTTTGGAGGGATCATACCGAGCGGGAAGCCACTTAGGAAACAGAGGAGTCTATCCGGGCTTCTTACCCTCATTTCATGTTTTGAATTCGGGTATGTTCTTCTTTTCCAGTTTACTTTATCTATATCTCGGGGACGAATTATTCTTTTTAGGGTGGAAGAGTTGTAAAACCCGCATGCTTTTACCATGAATAGTACCCTTACGATAGTACGTACATGATTATAAATTTCCTTTTATAGCATGTTTACGTTTCACGAACAAGAATTACAAGTATGACGTACGTGTTATAACACGATAAGTATTTATTACGTATTAACACACGATAATTATTTTAATAAAAATTATAATCACGAACATACGAACATGAAATCATGAACGTAAATTAATCACGAGCTAAATATTACGTAAGTACGTATATTTATTACGATCACGTATAAATATATTAAGTCACGATCGATAACTAATTAAATCACGTAAAAACACGAACACGAGAACATACTTATACTTTAGACACGAAAAATGTTCGGGTTACCCCATGTGGGCCCCATACCCGCGGACACAACAAGGAAAAGGGGCCAAGCCCATTGAATTTTACTAAACAAGGAATTAAGGAAAAGTTATTTTCATAATAACACATTTATTGAAAACAAGAAAACCCTAAACGCTTTTCTCCTTTTTCCTTTGTCTTGGCCGCCGGGTTTACCTCACCAAAGGGGTGTTTCGGTTTGATTTTGGTGTTTGATTAATTGCAAGGATCGTTAGTGTGTTCATCCTCTTGATTGCACGTGATCGGTATAAACCCTAACTTCTTTTATTTTATGTTTTGATTTATTTAATCACATAAAATGATGAATGTTTTTAATAACTAATTAAAAACAAGATATAAACATGTTATTTGATAATGGGGTTAAATAAATTAAGTGTTAAGGGGGTGTTTGTTGTTGGCCGACGCCTAACCGAGCCCCAGGGGGGTCTCGGCTTGGGTTTATTCACACCACCGAGACCACATGGTCTCAGTTTGGTAGTGATGGCGTCACGGCAGCAACAAGGAAGGGAGACCCCGACCTAGGTCGGGGTATGGTGGTGTCACGGGTCCGGTTCACGGGTTAAAACACGGGTCCGGTTCACACATGTTAGATTTAAAACACGGTCCGGTTCATGAGTTATTTTTACAAGGTTTAATATTTTTACAAGTTATATTTTTTTTCCAAGACTTAAATTAAATTAATTTAAAGCATGAACATGATTAATTTAATTTACATGACTTAGGTTATTAAATTTATTATTGATACATGAATTTTAAACTAAGTATTTATCTTTTAATTAGATTATATAACTAATTAAATTAATTATTAAAACCATGACTTATAATTAATTAATTTACATGACTTAGGTTATATTATTAATAGATAATAATACATGTTTTAACCTAAGTATTTATTTCTTTTACCTTTATTTAATAAATTTAATAACCTAAGTCATGTAAATTAAATTAATCATGTTCATGCTTTTAATTAAATACTTTAACCTATAGTTTATTTAATTCACATGTAATAATTAATAAACTATACTATATAATCACATGACTTAGAATATTAATCAGTAAATACTTAAGCTTATAATTAGCTTAATTATCCAGCTTATATCTAATTATGGAAACTTTCTATTCTTAGAACTTATTTAATTAAGGCAGCTAGTCTATTTATGAAAACTTTCTATTTTTAGAAACTGATCTATTTTAAGCAGTAAATCTATTTTGGACACTTTCTATTTTTGTAAACTTTCTATTTTTGGAAACTTTCTATTTTTGGAAACTTTCTATTTTTGGTAACTTTCTATTTTAGGAAACCTGCCATTTTTAGATAGTTACTTATTATTACACAACAAGTATAATAATACATGAAATACAAGTAATAATCAGAACAGACAGAATATATGATAAACATAGTATAAAGCTTAAAACAGTAAAACACGACATGAACATATAAAACAAGCTAAGACATGATATAAAACCAGTTACGTACTCAGTAATCAGATACTTATACACGTATGTATTTATGTAGCATTAGTGATAAAGAAGTAGGACTCTCTTCCGTTCGTCTTCTTCGTTCATTGGACATAAGGTACGGATTCTCCGTCCTTTCAGTATGGACATTCTTTCCTTATTAGGATTTCCCGTATGCAGCCAACTGTTTTCCCTAGTATATGTTTTATATGTTTTTGAATTGCTTATGTTTAATCAGGATACCTAAAGCCATATACATGCATGACCAGTTTCACCTAGTTATGGAGGTACCATAACCATAACACAGGAGGCACCAGTGTTATGACTTCACCACGGCGGAGTGATAGCTCGTGGCGTCCCTTTCAGCTTTTGGCCATATTATTATATTCAAGTAGGGCGTATGGGTGCATTCTAGTTTACATGTTTTTAGCAGATTACTCAGTGTGAATGTGGTGTGTACCTTGAATCCTTCACAAGGAGCTGATCCCTCATACCCAAAACCAGTATATTAAATTAGAGGCAGCCCATCTAATTTGCATGACGAGGTCACCCCTCCAAGTATTCATGCACGCTGATATTTCATGGCCTATATTGGCTAATGGTAAAATATGTTAAACTATTTTTACAAGATAAACATAAGGCTTTTCAAACTATAAAACCAGTTTTACTAAGATATAACCAGGTTATACAGGACTTAGTCTTTTCCGCTGCTTCATGTTTATATGCTTATATTATTCATGCTTTACTTGTATATCCGTGCACTGAGCGTATTGCTCAACCTTTTTCTTTTTCATGTTCCCAAAACGGCAGGTACTCAGGGACGTTCATAGACTTTAAGCGTACGTGCATATGGATTGGACGCTTCCTAGCCTTCTTTACTTTATGCATTTCTTTATACTTTGATACTCATTTCCATGGACATTGTTTAGTCCTTTCATTTACAGTACTTATGTTTGTGTGTGATGAGTTCTACTTTTGGGATACTGATGTTTGATTCCGGTATTTCCTTTATGGTCATGTAATGTTTAGACATTTATCCTTGTATGCTTTGATGACACACCATAATCACACGTGACATTCCATTTATCAAAATGGGGTGTTACAAAAATACTCAATTTCAGTTATCCTTTGTACACAACTCCTTATGTTATAAAAGGAGGTCATAGGGTTTGTAATATACATATTATTTAGTATTCAACTTTCATTGTAAGTAAATTTGATTATCAATCAAAAGTGAAAGTTTGGTTTAATTGTTTTACTTGTTCTTTATTCTAAGTGTTAATTCCGCGTAACACTTGGATTGTTCATAACAACAACAAAGTTTCTCAACGTGTTAAACTTGATTCAATCTCGTTAACACAAAGATAATCGATCTAAGTTTGGGATCAACAAGTGGTATCAGAGCTTGTTGAGGAACATTGACATAGAAGAACGGTAAACCCTAGAAACACTGAAACCCTAAAACAAGAAAAGACGTATGCTACAGAATCTTCCTCCTCATCAAATTACAACCTAAAAATCCCCGTGCTCGACCCTGACAACTTTGAACAATGGAAGTTCAATTTTGAACAATATCTTCAAATTCATGATCATACTCTCTGGGAAATTATTGAATTTGGAAATCAATTTGATAAAGTAGCTAGGGTTACTGCTGCTATTGCAGCAAGGACTACTGCTGGTTCTCCTGCTGAAGAGCGTAGAGAAATTCCTGAAGATGGAAGAGCTATCTCAACTGCAGATATAGTTAAAAGAAGGAATGACATGAAGACCTTAAGCATTCTTAAACTCTCTTTGGGTCGAAAAAATCAGCACAAGTATAGAAGTTTCGAGTCTGCCAAATAACTTTGGGCAGCTCTTCAAATCAACTATGTTGGTAATGATGACACTACCAAAGAAAAGAAGAAGCAACTTTTGCATGAATATGCTGTGTTTAAAGCTCTTCCTAATGAAGAAGCAGGCTTCTAGACATCACTAGCAAGTTGACCTTTATGGGAATAAAATATGATGATGAAGATATCGTTACTACTTTCCTTAAAAGTCTTGGTGAAGCATGGAAAATTGAAGCTAGGTCTATCATTGCTACCAATGCTCACAAGAGTTATACTTTTGATGACGTCTACAATAAGTTAAAGATTGTAGAGAATGAAATCTTACTGGATCATGGAAGCAAGTCAACATCTGGAAACATTGCTTTCATCTCACATAGTGAAGCTCAAGTCAATGAGAGAGAGTCATATGTGCATCCTGTTACTGGATCAACTTATGTCAGTGGTGGATCAACATTTTTTATCACCTCACATTCAGACGCTGACACATACAATGTTGACTCACCAATGCTTAAACCTGCTGGTATTGATTTGGATATAGTATGTGCATACATTTTTTAATTGCCCAATGGTTCCTTGATTACCTATGAGGATCTTGAGCAAATCAGTGATGAGAATTTGGAAGAGATGGATATTAAATGGAATATGGAACTTGCAAGCATAAGGGCCAACAAATGGAATAGGAGATTTAGAAAGAAAATGACCTTCAATGCTAAAGACACAGCTGGATTTGATATATCTAAGGTTGAGTGTTACAACTACCATAGGATGGGTCACTTTATGAGGGAATGCAGATCTCCAAGAAGATCTGATGCTGGAAAGAATTCAAGCCAAATCATCAAGGTTGAAGATACTAAGCCAAAGGCTATGGTGTCCATGCAAGACATTGATGGTGTTGGATGGGACTGGAGCTTTTTGGCAAAGGATGTGGAAGAGAATAAGGCTTTGATTGCTTAGAAGGAAGAAGAAGAGCATGTTCACTTTGCTCTTATGGCCAACTCCTCGTCTTCATCAGATAATGAGGTATATGATGATGCTTACTGTAGTAAAGGCTGTCGATTAAACACTAAAATCATAACAAAGAAATTTTAATGTTAAAATCAGATATTTTTGATGTAGAATGCAGGCTATCAAATTATCAAATGGCACTTATACAAACTGAAAGACTGTAGAGGAATATAAGAAAATGGAATTTTACCTAAAAGTTCAAATTAATGTTTTGTCTCATGATCTTAAAGTTAGTGTTGAACTTAGGGAAACTCTGATGAGATCCATAGGAGAAGTGCAACTTAAGATAGATGAAGCCATTAAGGATAAAGAAAATGTAGGGCTTAAAATTAAAAGTTTTGATAAAGCCAGCCAAACCCTAGAAAAATGTGTCAGTGAACAAAGAAACCCTAGGGATATGTCTGGGATTGGGACGAATGAATATGTTGTTGCTCCTCCACCTGCTGGGAACTTTTATGGTGTTTAGAGAAAGGATCTCTCTTGGTCTGGTATTCCAGAACTCCAAGAAGAGGAATTTATCCCTCCACCTATAGTGCTCACCCCAGTTGAGGAATATCAACAAAAGGTGACTGACCTTGAGAAATGGAAAGCAGACAACCCTTTTCTCTTTGTTAAGGGTGGAATGCTTAGTGAGAGTCCATTAGAGCCTACACCCATTAATGTGACCAATCCTACCACTGGAAAACCTGTTGACCTTGGCTCATCTGTTAAGAGAAAACCTAGTGTTAAATATGCTGAAATGTATAGAAAACCTAGATCACCACAAAGCCAAGCTAGTGTTAATGGGACAGGATTCTTTCAATCTATACCTAAGGTTATGTCTAGAAAAGCTTGTTACACATGTGGGAGTTTCTCTCACTTGGCCTATAAATGTGTTAGTGCCTCAAAAGTCAACGCTGACAATAGGTCAACCATGGTCAAACCAAGACCTTTTATCCAACCAAGTCCTCAAGTTACTAGACCAGCTCCCTTCTTTACTAAAGGGACAAATACTCATGGACAAAGGCCCTTTCAAAAGACCAACACATGGTCAAACAAACAATGGGTTCCTGTAGCAAACCCTAATTTGGACGCTGACATGAACAAATTCAGCACTGACAAGAAAAATTTCAACGCTGACAGGAACAATTCCAACGCTGACAGCTCTAGGTATGGTGTGAAAATACCACAACAAGTTGGTGTTGGATCTTGTGTTAGACCAAGTAATAATAGGTACTTACAACCTAAGGGAAAAGGGTCTAAAGCTTCATCTAGTTTGACTTGGAGACCTAAACAAGACCAAAACCCTAATTCTGATGGGATTTCTATGACCTGTAACAGATTTCATTATCTTTTAAAGGTCATTACCAAACAAATTGGGGTAAACTAGGTGTTCAGGCCACAAAGGGATGAACAAGGGGTTGTTATAAGGACTAAATATGTTCTTGTTGAACAACCACATGAATCCAAGTCTGCTCAGTCTTGGGTTCCCAAAGAAAACTAATGTGTTTTCTTTATGTGCAGGGCATTCAAAAGCATGTAAATGATCATGGATATTGGGACAGTGGATGCTCTAGGCACATGACGGGGAAGGAATATTATTTGTCAAATTTTACCCTCATTAAAGATGGTGACAAAGTGTACTTTGGAGGAGGCTATGGAACAATATCTGGAAAAGGCACTCTTATCACCAACAATTTACGTTTTGAAAATGTTTTTCTGGTAAAAGAACTTGACTATAATTTGTTTAGTGTGTCACAAGTGTGTGATAACAAAAATAAGTTTCTTTTCACTAATATTGAATGCTTGGTGTTGAGTAAAGATCTTAAGATGCCTGATGAGAAGTTTATTGATTATAGAACACCTAGGCATAAGGAAATTTATAATGTTAATCTTAATGGGATTAGGATGAACAACAATCTGTCATGTCTTTATGCTAATGCTTCAGTAGATGAAAGTAATCTATGGCACAGAAGGTTAGGGCACATAAACTTTTAGAATATTAATAGACTTGTGAGACATGATTTAGTTGATGGTTTGCCTTCAAAAGCTTTCCACAATGATCACTCTTGTGTTGCATGTCTTAAAGTTAAACAACACAAAGTATCATTTAAGTCTAAACTTGTGCATTCTAGTTCTAAACCACTTCACTTGCTACATATGGACTTATGTATCCCAACTAATATAGAAAGTTTGAATGGTAAATCTTATTGTTTTGTCATAACTGATGATTTTTCTAGATTTACTTGGACGTTATTTTTGGCCTTAAAAAGTGATACTACCACTGTTTTTATTAACTTTATTACCCAAATTGAGAAGAAAACAGGGAATGAGGTTAAAATACTTAGAAGTGATAATGGTGGTGAATTTAGAAATAAATTGTTAGATACCTTCTATGTCGATAAAGGGATTACTAGGAAGTTTAGCATAGCTAGAACTCCACATCATAATGGTGTGGCTGAAAGAAAGAATAGAACACTCATAGAAGCAGCTAGGACAATGTTGGCTGATGCTAAGTTTCCCATTGCTTTTTGGGCTGAGGCTGTGAACACAGCCTTCTATGTTTAGAATAGAGCATTGGTCATCAAAATCCACAATAAGACACCTTATGAGCTATTTTAGAATAGGAAACCCAACATAGGTTTTCTTAAACCCTTTGGATGTCATGTAGTGATCTTAGATACTAGTGATGCCTTAGAAAAGTTTAATGCAAAAGGTGATGAAGGCTACTTTATGGGTTATTCTATGCAAAGCAGAGGATATAGGGTTTACAACAAGAAAGAAAAACGCATTCTTGAAAAAGTGCATGTTAAGTTTTTAGAAAGTAAACCTAGCGATCCTGAGAGTGGACCAGACTGGTTCTTTGATCTAGAACCATTATCCAGAACATTGAATTATATGCCTGTTACTAGTCCAGACATTATGAAAAAGGATTCAAATGTTGTGGAAGAACCTATTGTTGAAATTACAGGTAAACAGGTTGCTATGGAAGAAGGATCACATTCATTCAAGTCAGACCCCATACTTGAGTATGTTACCATTCCTATATGGACTGATGGATTTTCACAAGCTTCAGCTGCAGCTAAAAAGGAGGAAGAAGGGCCACAAGAAAGGCCAGTTGTTAAAACATGCATGCATCTTCAAGCGCTGACAAAGACAAATCAGACGCTGACAGGTTAAATTTAGACGCTGACAGCTCCAGCGCACATGTTTGGACATTTATTCTCTTCCAATACTTTTGAACATGGTGAACCTTCCATACTTAATCAAGAGGTTCATTCAAGTGTGGATGGGAGTAGAATTGAAGATGATATTGGCAACATGGAAACTAATATAGAAGACAACACACTACTTGGGGGAGGAATACTTACAACTGTGGTAAAAAATAATCCTCCTTCTCTAATCATTGGTGATGTTTTTTCTCCTGTTCAAACAAGAAGGTCTCATCAGACTCAAGGTGGTTTCATTGCCAATATCCACAAGAAGGAAGATACCCCTCTTGTACAGGCATGTTTGTTTGCTTGTTTTCTGTCACAACAGGAAGCCAAGAAGATTTTTATGCTCTTAAAGAACCAAGCTGGGTGGAAGCAATG
Source organism: Glebionis coronaria (assembly GCA_025667525.1). Lineage (NCBI taxonomy): Eukaryota > Viridiplantae > Streptophyta > Magnoliopsida > Asterales > Asteraceae > Glebionis > Glebionis coronaria. The sequence goes on along the minus strand of JANFOE010001134.1, from coordinate 5,101 downwards.
CAGGATGAGCTTCACCAGTTTGCCATTCAAGATGTGTGGGAGCTAGTGGATTGTCCAGGTATGTTGGACCTATTGGTACACGTTGGGTTCTTAGAAACAAGAAGGATGAAAGAGGTATTGTAGTCAGAAACAAGGCACGTTTAGTTGCTCAAGGCTATACACAAGAAGAGGGAATAGACTATGAATAGGTTTTTGCACCAGTTGCAAGAATTGAAGCAATAAGTATTTTCCTAGCCTATGATTCTTGCATGGGTTTCACAGTTTATCAGATGGATGTGAAGAGTGCTTTCATATATGGCACAATTAAAGAGGAGGTGTATGTAATGAAACCTCCTGGGTTTGAAGATCTAGAGCATCCAAACAAAGTGTATAGAGTCAAGAAAGCAATGTATCGACTTCATCAAGCCCCAAGAGCATGGTATGGAACATTGTCCACCTACCTGGTGGAAAATGGGTTTAAGAGGGGCACCATAGACCAGACCTTATTTACAAAGAAGATTGGTAAGGATTCTCTACTTGTTCAGGTCTATGTGGATGATATTATCTTTGGTTTATCAAATCAAAAGATGAGTGAAGACTTTTCCAAGGTCATGATAGACAAATTCAAGATGAGTGCAATGGGAGAGATGAACTTCTTTCTAGGTTTACAAGTTCAACAGAAAGAAGATGGTATCTTTATCTCTCAAGACAATTATGTAGCAAAAATCTTGAAGAAGTTTGGTTTTTCTCCACATGATAAACGGGCTAGCACACCCATGGATAAGGAACACCGTTGGGGAAAGACTGGAGATGGAAAAGAAGTCGATGTCAGGCATTATAGATCAATGATTGGGTCATTGATGTATCTTACATCTTCTAGACCTGACATCATGTTTGTTGTGTGTGCATGTGCACGCCATCAGGTGACTCACAAAGAGTGTCATCTTCATGTTGTCAAAAGGATCTTTAGATATCTTAGGTTCTATCCTACTTTGGGATTATGGTATCCTAAAGATTCTCCATTGGAGATTATTGGCTATTCAAACAGTGACTATGGAGGTGATAAGTTTGATAGAAATTCCATAACTGGTGGATGTCAATTTCTTGGGAGCAGATTGATATCTTGGCAATGCAAGAAATAAACAGTAGTGGCCAACTCTACAACTGAAGCAGAATATGTTGCTGCAGCTGCTTGTTGTGGACAAGTTCTATGGATACAAAAATAGCTGTTGGATTATGGGTATAATTTTATGCATACCAAGATATTTGTAGATAATAACAGTACATTATGCATTATTAAGAATCATGTACATCACTCTAAAACAAAACACATAGAAATTAGACATCATTTTATAAGAGATTGTTTTGAAAAAGGTTTAATACATCCAGATAGGGTAGACACAGAAGAAAATGTGGCTGATCTTTTAACTAAACCTTTTGATGTTGGGAGGTTCCAGTACTTGGTAACAAGTATCGGAATGATCAATCTCACCTAAATGTGTTTTAAAATCATTGTATAGCTTGTACAATGTGACAATCCGTCAATTTATGGTCGATATTTTATTCTCAAGTATTGTTTAAAAATATTATTTTAATGTTATATTATGAACTCACTCATTTATGGGAAGAAATTGGGGTTTACATCTTGATGTAACATCGACTACGTCTAAACCGGAGGACTCTACGTTACATGCTTACGTTTACATACACCGTTTTGGTGATAGTCCGACACTTCAGGAAATAAATTTATATGTGAATATTATTTTGGAATTTTAAATTTGTGTTGGTTCATAAACTCACAAATTTACGAGAAGAAATTAGAGCTTACGTGAATAACTTAACGTCTTTTACGATTAAACCGGAAACCCTAGGTTTACGTATTTACGTTTTTGAACTCCGTTTTTGATGAGACAAATTATATTAGATTCGTTTTGTGCCGTTGATTCATAATTTATAAAAGCATTTTTCGTAAAACGACCCGAGGGCACGCAAAGCGAGGAAACTAGAATCGAGGAGTACCCGTAAATTAGTGGAGATGAGACAAGTTTACACTTGCCTCACCCCTACATGTGGCGCCAAAAACAAGCTACAACACATCTTATGTGTAAGCTTAATCAAGCTTATAGGACACTTGTCCACTTTGTTTATCAAAAACCACCAACACTTGAAACTAGCTACCATAAACCATTTCTCTTCATTTCTCACATGCAAACCACTCCATTTTTCTCTCCACTCTCTCCCATGGCCCTCCACTCTTCACCACCACACCATCATTTGATCAAGTTTCTACCATAAATCTTGGGTTTAAACTTGATCAAGATGAAAACCCTTTGAAGACTTGTAGATTGGAGGTGATCTAAACAAATAGAAAGGAGTTTCTATGGAGTCTTGGGGCTGATTTTCCGCAAGGAGTTCTTGAAGAATGGTGATCTTGAAGTTGATATTGGTGTACCACAAGTTTTGCCAACAAAAGTCAAGATTAATCATAACTTTCATAATCTTGGTGGTAACAAGATCATCCATTCCATTTTCATTGTTATTTTTGTAAATGTAAAATGTTTTTTCTTTCCTAATGTATATGTATATGATGATATATGATGATAAACATATTATGTGGGGATCATGTGTTGATAAACTTGGATAAAAAGATTGAAAACTACATTTAAAAGTGGTAAAATCTTGCTTAAATAAGTAGGCTGTATTAAAATAGTAAAGAACCTTATGTTAAACTGATAAAATGGCATAGATGAATTAATATACAGTAAGTTATAAGACTGGTACACATGTGAGAGTTGGCCATACAATGGAATCTTTATAATGAGTGAGATATGATCAAAACAAAATTAAAGTGCAAATCTAAGTAGTCTGTTTTGGACGGACTGTTAGGATCATTTAGAGCTGGATTGAGCAGTAGCTAAATCTAAGTTAATTGTAGCACATAATATGTAGTTTATGTCACCCAAAAATGAGCTTCTATCTCCTTGTAGAACTCAAGATATGGTAAAAATGGTGAAGTGAAAATAATAATTAGATTTGTGAAATAAAAGCATATAGTATAATATTAGCACTTAAGTAAATATAATATAAAATGTAAACTTAAAAACCCACTAACTTATATATTACATATATATAATTATTTACATTAATAAATAAATGAGACATTCTATAAAAATGGCAATTTGATAAGTTATATAAGTTATAAAACAATAAACACAAGTTTTACGTCTTTTCGGCTAAAACCGTAAAATTAACGTTTTCGTCAATTAAAAACTTAGACGGTCGGACCCGTCTAATGTAAACTTTATACAACTCATATACTTATGTATAAGTACATATTACAAGTAAAAACCGATAAAACCCGAGCTTTATAACATATGGACATTAACGGGCCAAAGTAGCCTTATTGGACTATTAACACAACAAGTTTGCCTAAACACTAATGGACTTACTCATTGGGCTTAACCCACTTGGGCCCAACTTATGAGTATAGGCCTGATATTAAAATTATAATTGGTCTAATATAAAGTTTTGAACTCTTAATGTGCTTTTAATGGACTTATTGGGCCTTAATATGGAATTGGATTGAAACTAGTGTAACTAGTCAAAAATTTGACTAACACATAACACTATAATGTGTATGAAGATATAAAATCCCACTTGATCATCATCATACTTATAATATCATTATATATATATCATAGCCATTGTTTTTAAAAAGTCATTGACAAGAGTCTAAGACGAGTATTATTTGTCTAGGTTTCCGTGATTGAAGCACGTACCGTACATCCAAATGTATTTATGGAATGTTTAAATGTATTTATCACCGCCATTCCCAATCAACGTGAGTTCATAGCCTCACACTCTTTTAAATGTATTTATGGAATGCTTTATAAACCCGCAAGGGAGATAACACGTTAGTTTTAATAAAATAGGACACCAGTTGTCCCGATTGTTTGTTTATTGATATGGACCTGAATGATTGTATGACCCGATGAATGATTATATGACCCGATAAATGAAACAAAATGGATTATTATTAGTTAGGTTATGTCACTAAAAAGTCCATTAGCATTATTGTGAACTACCGGGATTTGGAAGACGCTTATGCATATAATAGTACTATTTGGGGAAGATCACCCCAGTTCCCGCCTTGACGGTAGATCCTCGTCGTGCCACATTGATTGGTAAGCGAATTTATGTATGAGAAGATTTATCTAAGCGCGATTATTGTGACGACACGCTGTTTTAGATGGGCAAATGAGTTTTCGGGTTAGCTGCCCGTTGTTTGTTATAGTAAGGTAGCAATATCATGCGGCTTATAATAATCCAATACGAAAACACTGTTATACGCATTGAATTACAGTATATTGTCTGACTAGCAATACGGGATATTATTATTGATATTATGTTCGTGTTTTGGTTTTACATAACCATATTCATATAACGGTTTTTATTTAACTTTATACAACGTTATAAAAGGTATTGTATGATGTTTTTACGACATTGGTTCGTATAATGGTTTTAAAGGCAAAAGCCTATATTATGATTTTGACAAGGAATTGTATAAAATGATTTTCGGTAATGATATATATACTGGTGATATATTAATGGTTTATTGAACTCTATGAATTCACTCGGCGTTTTCGCTGACCTTTTTTTAATATGTTTTATCTCAGGTACTTGAAGGTAATTCTCGGGAAGACGACAAGAATTCATGGCCCACACTTAAATAAAAAATTTCCATTCAAATGCTTTGTAAAATTTGTATGAAATACTATGACTTGGGACCTATGCAATTTGATATTTATGAATGGAAAATGCTTTATTATTAAACGACGCGATTTTTAAGCGTTTTCTATGATTTGAGTAATGTGTTATCCCGTAACACCAACGACTCTTCCGCTGAACTAAAGTATGAATATTTGGGGGTGTTACAGTTTGGTACCAGAGCTCTCGTTATAGAGAACGAAAGATTTTTAAAACTAAGGTTTTGAATAAAACATTTAAAAATCTTTTAACTATAAACATTTTTCTCAAAATGTCTAAAAATCTTTTGATTATAACGGTGCCGAAGAATTCTTGATTTACCGACAAGGCCAAACTGAGAAATTTATTTTAATAT